>OY987215.1:34193299-35393299 GCA_963920805.1 Primula vulgaris | reverse complement strand
GTAAGTAAGAATTGCCCAATCTTATGGATCCATAAGATGTACATTTTAAAGCACTGATCCATAAGATGTACATTTTCCTCGCATAAGATGTGCATATTCCTCGCATTTAAAATCCATTAATCAAGTCAGCCAATTGCCAAACTAGACACAAACTCGTTTCGATCGCCTCTACCAAATTTATCAAATAATACAATTAATTTATATGATAACCGAATCCATCCTAAAAAGCTCACATACTTTAATATCTACCAATCAATTCAGAAAACCATTAAAGCATAACTCAATCTATCATAACAGAAGAACATGTTTTCACAGAAAAGCCAAATACTCATTCAACATAACACATGCAGATAACCCAATCAACAATAGAAAATCTAAACCTTGGCGAATTCACACTATGATTCTAGACCATGTCGAATTTCTTTATCAGATTCACCAATTCAATAAATCACAAATATATAACTCAGTGAATAAATAAATAAATTGCCTACCTTGGCAAGTTCGTCCCCTCCGAGACCGGCATTTTCAAGCGCCTTCTTCCCAGCGACAATGCAGTACCTCAAACAATCATCCAACCTTCTGTCATTTTTTCCATCAATATAACCCTCCGAATTAAATCCTCGGATCTGCCCAGCAAATCTTGTTGGAAACTTTGATGCATCAAACCTATCAATCCCTCCAATACCACTCTCTCCCGCCAAAAGCCGCTCATAGTACCTATTTATACAAGACAAAATAATTACACTCTCAATGTTGCTTAAAATCATTTACAGTTCCCAAATATGGCTACTGTCATAGCCAAATAAGCAATATATGTGGTCTTTTTTTTGTTGCAGCATTCAAGCTCAATTTTCCCCCTAAAAAATGGGCTTCGTTTAATTGACCAACTTAAAAGTAACGCTCCTTGCGATAATTGGCATGGAAAAAAGCTTTAAGCTGAATAAAGCCAGTTTTTGATAAAAATCCACCAACCAAACAGCTTAAATCGGAGATCAAATATCCACAAAAAGAAAATTCACAAACTCCTAATCAGATATTTCCAACACATGTGCATTATCAAAACGTAATCCTCTTTAACCGTACCTGTCCACATCGTTGTCAAACACAAATTTTACCAAATCTCATAATTAACTTAGCATATTATTTTCCCCAAACCCATCAGAAAGGGGTACATTTTCTCCCAAAAGAACCTATTTTTTCTCTGATATTAACAAAACCCAGTTTTTTTCTTCTTAAAATCACCAACCAAACAGCTTATAAAATAAAAGAAATAACAAAATCCCAACTAAACATTATCAACAAATGGGCATTGTAAACAGTACCGTGACATCATTACCAAACACAGATACGAGTCCGTCTCGATAATCTAATTGACAACAAAGAAAAACTAAAACATTACCCAAATCTAAAGTTAACTTATCCTTTCACAAAACAATCATAAAAAACTACAATTTCACCCCCCCCAAAAAAACTATCCTTTCTCTTATACTAAACGAAACCACATAATTTTTTTAAAGCTTACAACCAAAATAAGCTCGTGAAAGATCAGGATTCTCGATGGCCTTCTTCCCCTCAACCATGCACTCATTAAATATAAAGCATGTTTTCTGACAAGATTAGAATTTTATTTATCCAATTCAACTAATCAGCAGTGAAAGAAAAAAAACACAGAATTACCAAATCTCATTTGTTTTACCAAATTCATCATAACAAACTCCCAAACAAAACCGAGCTTTTCTTCTGATACTCCAAATACCCTCTTTTTTTAATATCCACAACCTCACAAGTTTTTAATACGAGATCAAATACGAAATACCCACAAGGATACGAGCCAGTTATCAATAGAATTCACCAATTAATTCAACAAAAGTACCAACAAAGAAAAAGAAAAAAAAATCACCCAAATCTCAAAAAATAAATTTCCCTACCTATCATAAGAAACTACATTTTCTTCCAAAAGAACCTATATTTTTTCTGATAACTTTATCTAAATCCACAACAAGACAAGCTTATAATCTGAGATCAAGTACCCACAAATAAGAAATGCACAAAATCCTAATAAAGAAAAATCGCATTTACATTACCATCTTATAAACTACCAAATCTCACATTTAATTTCCCACAATATAAAAATAATACCATCTTATAATCTGAGATCAAATAACCACAATTAAAAAACACTTTCCACATTAACATTTCCATCTTATAAACAGCCTATCCACGTCATTGCCAAAATTTAAAAACATTTTCTCCCAAAATAACCTAATGAGATCAAATATCCACAAATAAAAAAATGCACAAAATCCTAAAAACCATTTTCCACATTCAAAAATAACCATCTAAATAAACTACCTGTCGACGTCGTTACCAAAGACGGAAACAAGCCCATTCCCAGTAATAACCACCCGTTTCTTCGGGTCGGTTTCACGGGTCGGTGCAACAGAGCACGAAACGGGTCGGGTCCAACGAGAAACGGTACAATGAGGACGAAATGGAGAATATTGGGGACGGAGTGATGGCGGTACAAGAACTTGCATGCTGTTATATATATATAAATAAAAATAAATAAAAATAAAAATAAAAAAACAGTTATATAGTAGTAATATAGTTATATATTTATAGTAATATAAATATAAATATAAATATAGATATAGAGAGAGAAGGTGAAAGTGAAAGAAAGCTCAGAGAGAGTTAGATAGGGAGATAAAATAATAAAATAATAAAATATATTACTATAAAATTTGAGTTTTTGGAAATAATGCAAATAGCCCCCAAACTATATATGGTTCATTTGTAAATAATCTACATTAAACTATAAACTATGAATTTTTGGTGAAAACTGGCACAAAATACTACCAATCAATTCAACTAAAACTATGCACAAAATACTACTAAAATGTTTTTCTACATTTAATTTACCATCTTTTAATCTGAGATAAAAAAAATGCACAAAATCCTAATAAAACATTTTTCAAATCTAATTTACCATTTTCTCCAACTAAAATAATCTAAGATCGAACACACACAAATAAAAAAGATGTCAAAAATACTACTTTTTATCCCAAATGAACCTGTTATTTTTTAGATAATTGTTTTAAACTCTATTATAATGCCACACACAAATAAAAACACACACAAAATCTTAATAAAAAAACATTTCCCACACCAAATAACCACATGAAAAAATACACAAAATCCTAATAAAAAAACACATTTCCCATATTTAAAATAACCATTTTATAAACTAGCTGTCCACGATATTACCAAAATCCTAATAAAATAATTTCACATGTAATTTACCATCTTATAATCTGAGATCAAATTACCCACAAAATAAAATAAAAAATGCAGAAAATCCAAATAAAACATGTCTTTTTTTAAAGCAATTGTTTTAAACTCTACTACAAAACAGCTTACAATGCCAGATCAAAATAACCCACAAACAAAACAAAACAAAAAACAAAAAACACAAAATCCTACTACAAAAACGCATTTTCGCATATTAAAAAAAAACCATCTTACAAATAATTTAGCATTCTAATAAACTACCTGTCGCGTCATTACCGAACACGGAAACAAGTCCGATCCCAGTTATAACAACCCTTTTCTTCGGGTCGGTTTCTCGGGTCGGTAAAACAGAACATGGAACACATTTTCCCATATTAAAAAAAACCATCTTACAAATAACCCACAAACAAAGCAAAAAAAACACAAAATCCTACTACAAAAACGCATTTTCGCATATTAAAAAAAAACATCTTACAAATAATTTAGCATTCTAATAAACTACCTGTCGACGTCGTTACCGAACACGGAAACAAGCCCGGTCCCAGTTATAACAACCCTTTTCTTCGGGTCGGTTTCTCGCGTCGGTAAAACAGAACATGGAACACATTTTCCCATATTAAAAAAATCATCTTATAAAAAACCCACAAACAAAGCAAAAAAACACAAAATCCTACTACAAAAACACATTTTCCCATATTAAAAAAAAACCATCTTACAAATAACCCACAAACAATGCAAAAAAACACAAAATCCTACTACAAAAACGCATTTTCCCATATTAAAAAAAACCATCTTACAAATAACCCACAAACAAAGCAAAAAACACAAAATCCTACTACAAAAACGAATTTTCGCATATTAAAAAAAAACCATCTTACAAATAACCCACAAACAAAGCAAAAAACACAAAATCCTACTACAAAAACGCATTTTCGCATATTAAAAAAAAAACCATCTTACAAATAATTTAGCATTCTAATAAACTACCTGTCGCGTCATTACCGAACACGGAAACAAGTCCGATCCCAGTTATAACAACCCTTTTCTTCGGGTCGGTTTCTCGGGTCGGTAAAACAGAACATGGAACACATTTTCCCATATTAAAAAAAACCATCTTACAAATAACCCACAAACAAAGCAAAAAAACACAAAATCCTACTACAAAAACGAATTTTCGCATATTAAAAAAAAACCATCTTACAAATAACCCACAAACAAAGCAAAAAACACAAAATCCTACTACAAAAACGCATTTTCGCATATTAAAAAAAAAACCATCTTACAAATAATTTAGCATTCTAATAAACTACCTGTCGACGTCGTTACCGAACACGGAAACAAGCCCATTCCCAGTTATAACAACCCTTTTCTTCGGGTCGGTTTCTCGGGTCGGTAAAACAGAACATGAAACGGGTCGGCTCGGTCGAGAAACGAGAGAATGAGGGCGTAGTGGTGAGTATTGTGGACGGAGTGTAGGTGATACAACAGCTTGCATGTTTATATATTTATAGTTATATATTGTTTATATATAAAATTATATATATGTATATATAATTATATGTATATGTGTTATGTGTGTGTGTTTGTATGTGTGTTTGTAGGTGTATAAATAGAGAGAGAAAGAGAAAGAGAGGTTAGATAGGTAGATAGGGCGATATAAAATATACTTACAAAAGTACGCTGGGTTCTCGGTTCGGTCCAGTTCGGTTTTTGGTAAAACCGAAACCGAACATATTTTTCGGTTCGGTTTTTTTTGTTTCGGTTTTTTTATTTTTTAGACCAAACCGGACCGGTTTTTTCGGTCCAGTTTCGGTTTTTTTCGGTTTTATTTTTTATTTTTCGGTCTTTTTCGTTTTTTTTTGGTTTTTTTTCGGTTTTTTTCGGTCTTTTTCGGTGTCGGTCTTTTTCGGTTCGGTTTTACTGAAAACCGAAACCGACCCGAAAAATTTTCGGTTTTTCGGTTTCGGTCTTTTCGATTTTTTTCGATTCGGTTATCGGTTCGGTTCGGTTCGGTTCGGTTTTTATGGTTTTTTGCCCGACCCTGCTTATAAAGTTGAGTTGTTGGTTTTTTTATGTGAATGTTTTTGTGTAAAATGAAAATAAGCCCACAAACTATGATTCATTGCAATTAAGCTATGGAAGTTTTGCAATTGAGATAGATGGGTCTTATCGCGTTTATTCGCGTTAAAGGGGTGGGATGGCCCTTGGTCATTTTGCAAACGGATAGTCAAAGAGTACATGGGTTTTTATCATCCGATTCGAAGACCATTCCTTGGGAGATTAGAATCTTATGAGGAAGGTTGGTCTTTCGAGTGGTGCCGAAGAGAAGCAAACGTTCCTGCTCATTGGTTGGCGAAATCTAAGTACTAGTTTACTGAATTTTTGTTCTTATCATCCGATTCGAAGACCATTCCTTGGGAGATTAGAATCTTAAGAGGAAGGTTGGTCTTTCGAGTGGTGCCGAAGAGAAGCAAATGTTCCTGCTCATTGGTTGGCGAAATCTAAGTACTAGTTTACTGAATTTTTGTTCTTATCATCCGATTCGAAGACCATTCCTTGGGAGATTAGAATATTAAGAGGAAGGTTGATCTTTCGAGTGGTGCCGAAAAGAAGCAAACGTTCCTGCTCATTGGTTGGCGAAATCTAAGTACTAGTTTACTGAATTTTTGTTCTTATCATCCGATTTGAAGACCATTCCTTGGGAGATTAGAATATTAAGAGGAAGGTTGGTCTTTCGAGTGGTGCCGAAGAGAAGCAAACGTTCCTGCTCATTGGTTGGCGAAATCTAAGTACTAGTTTACTGAATTTTTGTTCTTATCATCCGATTCGAAGACCATTCCTTGGGAGATTATAATCTTAAGAGGAAAGTTGGTCTTTCGAGTGGTGCCGAAGAGAAGCAAACGCTCATGCTCATTGGTTGGCGAAATCTAGTACTAGTTTACTGAATTTTTGTTCTTCTTTTTTGTCTAACCAATTTCGATGTTTTGCTCGTTTATGATGTAATATTGTAATGTAATATGTACTGTGTTTCTCATGTAATATAAATGTATTAGAATTTTTAGAAAAAAAGGTGGGTATGTGACAAGTAGAAAGGGTAACCTGACTCGAGTGACGGTGCAAACATTAGCTATGGGGTCATTTGCTAATAATGCACAAGAGCTATGAATTTTTACTAATAGTTCCCGTAAGCTATCTAAATTTTGCACCGGTTTAGTACGTAGACAAGCGAGACGATACTTCATGGTGCAATCCAATAAAGACGTGGAAAAAAATATGAAAGTCGACGTCTTCTTAGTGTGAATATTACATAAAATTTAAATTTTCAATTACACAACGACCTCGTTCGGCGACCTCGTTCAACGGTTAAATGATATTTGTTATTTCAAAAATATGTTATCGAATTGTTTTTTTTTCTCGGTTTCTTTTTTCTTGTGATTTTTGTTGGTATTACGGGATAAAAGATCACATCCGAAGTGTAAGAACCGCAAGTTCTTTTGCTATCAAGCCCCGAAGTCATTTTTAATTGATAACTTTATGCTCAATGATTAGTTTTGGCCTTTTGGGCAACGAATCATTAATTCTGGTCAGTTTTTTTTGTTATTTATGCATTTCAAGTAGGTTTTTAGAGAGTGACACGAAAGAATAGTTTTACTCATTTAAATAAAAAAAATTTGTAAAACCACTTTGAATGTTTTTTTTTAATAATTGTTATCTTTAAGTTGTGAACATCGACAAAGTACATATAGGGAAAAAAAATAGTTGTGTAAACCGAAGAAATGAATACAAAGGTCATGTCGTTTTAAAGATGAACTTGGGGAGTTAATTGCAAACATAACACTTCATGGGGTTAAATGCATCTGATATTTTTGTAGGGTTTTTATTTGTAATTTACCTGACATTTTTTTCGATATAAATAAAAATGAGTTGTGTGGACGAATGTTTGGTTTTGTACTGATTTTAATTTAATATTCAGATTCGTATCAGACAAGTGTTAAAGTAAAGAAGCACACATGTCTTCAAGTTTTGTTTAATACTAATAATTATATAATTTTTATTTTTATTTTAATGTATAGACTATCACTACAAAAAATACTCATAACGACGGTATCAGTGACGATATTTTTTGTTACGATCTTATTAGCGACGGTTTTTGTGACGGTTTTGTGACAGTTTAGTCAATTTGCGACAGATTTGTGACAGCATTTTAAATTAGTGACAGTCTTGCGACAACTTTTGACTCTCACTAAATCAAACATTATTTTATAGTTACTATAGTGTGAGGATTTATATATACTTTTAATAAAAATGACACTTTATTAGAGTATATATATTTTTCATCAAAACATAATTTTTTTGAAAATTTAATGACCATGATATAAAAAGTGGCCCGTATCATGAGTCATTAATTTTTTAAATTACAGAAAATACAAAAATTACATTGTATATGAAAAATGTATACGATTCTGTTGGTGAATAAAATAGTAATAAATTATTATAGGGCCAATATTTTTGTGGTTGAAATATTGTTATGAATAATAAATAATAATAAACATATAAAAAGAAATAATGTAGGCTTATTATAAGAAAACTGATAAAGAACGTGAAAATTTGTGTAAATGTAAACGGTTTCTTAAAAATTATAAAATATGTTAGGTTTATTTAAGCAAACCTCAGATTATGAATATGAATTAATATTCCCCATAAGAAATGAACCAAAATATCTCCCCATAATATTTTACAATAAACTATGATGTCAAATTTCAAAGAGAGTAACATGAAATAATTAAAAATAAATTATAAAATAAAGTTTATAAATTATAAAATAAAGTTTATGGGATATCGGGTGTTTTGTATGGATGTAAAAATGTTATGTAAGATCTAAAAAATTACAATTTTCTCTTATATTTAGAAAAAGTAATTAAAGAGGAAGTTGCGATGATTGTTTTTAGTAACTTATACTTATACTTACAACTGCAAATGAATTTTAGAATTTATATTTTCTTTAAAGTAAATATAATTTCCGATTTCTCGTGTACACACGTAAAATGTAAGTTTAGTATAACTTGTATGTGTGAACAAAGTTTGAAAATTCGAGCTTAGGTGGAAATGACGTGGAGACTATGCGGGAGACAAAATATAGAAGACTAACATGTTAAGCGATATTAAACATGTTAGACGATACAACAAAATTAGACGCGATTAGACGCTGAGTAACTTATTGCCTGATGGAACCGTTTTGCACCTTTTACAATCTTTTAGTGCGAAGAATACATTTTACGTACTTTTACCTTTATAGCTATCCCGAAGTAGTTCTCCTGCTCATGCAATTGTACAATTTTGAATTCAATGCCAAACCATCAAGAACTGTGTAATATGGTCGTTGAACTCCTTGTCGCAAGCCTCGCTCCGATGAGAGACCAACATACGATGAGTTCCAACGACAAGTCAAAAGCTAAAACAAATAATTTGATGTTTTGTTGGTTATATTTGTGTTTTTCACAAGTTGGAAAATTGTTTAGTCTTGTAATTAAAATGAAACGAAAGAAGTTCTAATAACAAGCGCTCAAATTTTTTTTACAAATAGTTAACGAGAATTGTGACGACTTTTTTTGTGACGAGCCTATTAATTACGAGTTTTGTGATGAGTTTGTGACAGAAAAGTGAATTTGCGACATGTTTGTGACATAAAAATTATTTTATGACAGTTTTGTGACAGGATTTAGGTTTCACAAAGTAAACATTATCTTGTAGCGAAGATAGATAGGTATTAAAGTCGAGTTAAGTTGATGCCAATAAACATAAAATGTCTAAGCAAATTTGGTCCCTTTGATTCTTTGAACAACACAATACATAAACAATAAATGGCATTTAATAACAAATTTCAACTTTTTTTTTTGATAAGCAATAGCAAATTTCAATTAAAACGCCTTTTAGTGAAACTTCTATTTGTATAGCATTGCGGCAATAATTTATAACCTATAGAATTGTGAATAATAAGTTTACCCATTATTGTCCTTATAATAAAATAGAGTAGGGCAAAGCTAACTAGAGGTGTATAAAATACGGTAACCGATCTAACCGAGTATATACCGATCCCGACCGATTATTATTTGGTTTAACTCAGTTTAGAAATTAATAAACCAATCTAATTGGTTATAATTACATTTTCAGTATTTTTGAAATCGAAATTGATTATTATCCGGTTCCTTGTAATAACATACTAACTTTTTGTATCAACTAAACATATATCCACTTCACATTTATAAATTTATGCATTATTAATTATAATTTACAAACTATCCTTTGTAATTTTTAAACCAAAAATACAATTGAGTTTAAAAAAATATATAAAAAATATATCTAGTGTATTTGTAACTTTTACGCACAGTTTGAGCCGTTACCACTTTTAAAACTATTAAATTAGTAGGCTAGTTCCGTTTAATATTTCATTAGCTTCAGAAGAGATAGGGGGGAAAAGAAATTGAAAAAATCTGAAAAAAATCAAAAAAAAAAACAACAAAAAAGCTGGAAAAAATAAGAAAAGTAATTAAAGAACACACAAAAATGGTAAAAAGAACCCCGATGCTAAACTATCCGAATACGGAATACGTGGTGCGTTTTACGCCTGCTCTAGACACCATCCACTTGCAATTATGCAATAGGATGCTTACACGAGTAGAATTTTATGATAACGTTTTGCAAATCAATCTTCCTGTTAATTCAGATAGTAATTATTTTATGATTAAAATTACATGTACTTTTGTAATATACAATTTAATATAAACAAACTGAATTAAAATTTGGGTTTATCCAAGTTTTATAAAATTTGTTTATTGTGATAACCCAAATAGTATGCCAACTTAAAAAAAAGCCGGCTTATTTGCACAAAAGTACACCCAAACAAGAATAACAATGCATTAAATTTTATTTAAAAAAAACATTGCACAATTATTATACCCCCACCTAGGGCCGGGTTCGGTTCGGTTTTTAACAAAACCGAAACCGAGTAAATTTTTCGATTCGGTTTCGGTCTTTTTATTTTTTGGACCGAACCGGACCGGTTTTTTTCGGTCCGGTTTCGGTTTTTTCCGGTTTTATTTTTGATTTTTCGGTCTTTTTCGGTTTCTATCTTTTTCGGTTCGGTTGACTACAAACCGAAACCGACCCGAAAAAGTTTCAGCTTTTTTCGGTTCGGTTTTTCTGGGTTTTCGCCCAGCATTACCCCCACCCAAGAGTGATAACCGATGTGGCAGTTATAATTAAAAGAAAACCAGTTCATCCGTTCCCAATTAATTGCCCATTACGAAACTATGTGCAATTTTGATCGGCCAATAACTTGTATCAAAATTGTTAGAATGGAAAATTTCAAAATTATCGTCCAAACATTAATTACATAATTTAGGTTTAAAAATTTTCATTTCGACAATTTTAATACATATTACAAGCCGATAAAAATTATAACTAATTTCATAAAATATAATTAAGTAGTAACGGAATAAATATGAAAATTCAATATTTATAATTATTATTACAGCTCAATCATAAATACGTTACAAACTTATATATATAAAAATATATTTATTCCAAATTTGTCAACTGTTTATTTCGTTATCCTATTTTCAAAGGTCAAATCTTTTTTCTTTTTGCATTTTATCAGGTACCACTTTTTTTCTTTCATTTTTTCTCATACTTTGAAAATTTCTGTTAGTTAACCATATATAATTTTGTTGATCTGCCTTCTAATAGCTTATTAGTATACTAGCACTTAGTAGTTTTTTTTAATTTGTTTTTTTTTGCAATTTTTTTTTTTTACATTTTTCCTTATAGATTGAGTGGTGAACTTTTTTCTTGATATTTTTTAATGGTACCCATTTTGTCTTTCTTTGTATTTGCTGCAATTTGTTCAGTTTTCTATCTTGATTATTATTGGGTTTAGGCTGTATTTGAAAATTTGGTTAGGAGTTATGGAAGCAAGGAAACTAGAGAATTAAGAAAATGAATTTATGGATAGATCAAAGGACATAATTTTTGTTAGCGATTCACAAAAAATCTTCATCAAAGACTTGTGGCGAAAGAAGTCGAGGATAGGAACTAGGTGGTGACTGAAGGAGGCGATAACTTTTCATCATGTATATTAGTCAAACTCTTTTAATTAATGAAGTTCGTCGGTTTTTAGTAGGAAAATATACTTTCGTAAGGTTTAGGTTCTTCCGAAGTTGTCAAGTGTCCATTTCTAATACATTATTACAGCTCAATCATAACTATGTAAGGTTCGAACATTACTTACATTTTAATACGTATAAAGATGGTTCTTTCGAAGTTGTCAACTGTTCATTTCTTTATCCTAGTTTCAAAGGTCAAATCTTTAGATTTGCGTTTTATCAGGTACCATTTGATTTTCATATTTTGAAAATTTTCTGTTAGTTAACCATATATGAATCTGCTGATCTGTTACCTTCTAATAGCTTATACTAGATTTCTTAGTGTTATTTTTTTCTTACAGTTTTAATGGTTAACTTTTCTCCTAATACCTTTTTGTTTGTATTTTGCAATTTGTTCAGTTTTTATATTGATCTTTATTGGGTTTAGGTTGTTTTTGAATAAATGGTTAGGAATTGTGCACTCTAATATCAAGATGGAAGCAGAGAAACTAGACAAATAAGAAAGAGAATGAATTTATAAAATAGCTTAAAAACATGATTTTTGTTACTGATTCGCAAAATTCACCCAAGGATTTATGGCGATAGAAGTTGAGGATAGGAACTAGGTGGTGACTAAGGGGGGTTATAACTTTTCGTCATGTATATCAGTCAAACTCCCATTCTATTTTTAGATTTGCAAGCTGTTCATTTTTTTAATCTAAATCTGTATAAGGTTAGGTTGTTTTTCAAAAGATATGAATTTTGTTAGCGATTCGCAAAAATTATTCATCCAAGGACTTATGGCGATAGAAATCCGTGATAGAAACTAGGTGGTGACTGAAGGGGGGTGAGGACTTTTCATCATGTATATTACTCAAACTCTTTCAATTAAAGAAGTTTGGCGGTTTTTAGTAGGAAAATATACTCCCTGCATGAATTTTAGCACCCCCTATGATTATGATGAGACATGGAAAGGTTATAAATAGACTTCAAATTATGAAACCTAACCTCAGATGAAATTGGGTTACATCTATCTATAGACTTTTAAAGACAGAATACTAAGTATCTCGGATAAAGAGGCATAGCTATACCGAACCCTAGATGAAAAATAGGAAAATTATGTTCATGAAATACTGCGGGCAACTTATAAAGCATCCCCTATAAAGTGGCATAATCGGTTTTTATAAGGGTCCTACTAAAGAGCCTAACTTTAGAGGAAATAGGGACCATTTTGTGATGGCAAAGTCAAGTCTGGTTGTGTGTGGTTTTAGTTCTTCATGTAAGGCGTATTCATTATAATTATTTCCGAAATTTGGTTAATCTTTATTCATCAATAGTATCTGGTAATTGCCTTTACTTATTTTCTACACTCATTTGCGGATTCTATGTAGGACTTTGTTAAACCCGTGTTTTTGTTGAAGACTGTGGCCGGGAAAAAGCAATGAATAAAATTCCACAAGGTCTAGGGAAGCAAGCTTCAGGTATGCCAGCAATGTTGTGTTATTGTTAAGCTAATATAGCGTTTTGACTTTCCCCTTCAACGCAAGGAATGAATATGTCATTGAAACTTTGGTATATGCTCTTGTAATAGTGATGTCCCCATGTATTCTATTAGTACACAAACTTAGTCTTTTTTCTTGATATTGTATCGGTTGTTTTAAGATGATTACACGTTTATAGTTCATAGTTTTCAAGCTATCATTCTATTGTAGGTGGGGCGAAGCGAGGAACAATAAATGGGGATGCCGAATTTGCATAAAAACTAATGTTAAGTAAAAAACAAATCATGGAGGTCTCATTTATCATTTTTGACAAACTTTAGTAAAAACACATGATAAGAATTGAAAAAAGATGACAACTACCGGAGTTAGGGGGGGTAGTGTCGCCCCCGATGGTCACCACTTAGCTTTCCTCTGGGTCGTAAATCAAACCAAGCTACTGTAAAATGAATTGTCTTAAACAGTTAAACTGCTCAAGCTTGACATGAGAAATTCTTATGTAACTCTTTTCTGCATGACGTAGCCTAATGTTGTTAGTTTTGAAGCAGGATTGACCTTTAAATGCTTGATTTTTTTTGGCCGAAGCATAAATTGTTTATATATGCAATATAATATCAAACCATGGCTTCAATCTGCAACCTGTTATTCAGACAAACATCATGTAATAGGGATTAAATCTGGGAATCAGGGACCTGTGATTCTGATAATATAATTATCACAAGTTAACATACCATGTATATCTAATGCATTCTGAATGTTATCAAAGAGAGAGAAAGGCTCTCTCTATTCCATTTGCTCCTTTTATCTTGATAGGAGGCTTATGAAAGATAAGTTGTGTATCTGATATTTAATAATGTGACGAGAACCCAATTCTTACCATTTTATATTCTTTTGCCTTTCCTTTCTTAACTCGGTTCAGATTTGAATATTGTTATGATTAATGCAGGTAATAGAAGATTAAGCAACTTGTTGCTTCAAAGGGATAATCGTGTTTGTGCTGATTGTGGAGGTGCAGAACCCAAATGGGTGTAAGTTAAAAATTATAGCAATTACTATCTGTAATCTCTAGTTTAAAATTAAAATGGATTACAAGTTAATCTTTTTGAACTCAATTGATCAACAACGCAAGCTTTTAACAAAAAAATTCATTATGTTAAAGTAGGTAGTGTCATCAAACTAGTGTTTGTTGTTAACCTTATTTAAGGCATTAAATACATCAGGAGTCAGGACCAAGTATCTCTATAAAAAAGTTAATACAATTTGCTGTAATTATCTTTGACGAATCAGGATAGCAACTGATCACATATCTTTCTGGCAGATTTATCTATATTAAGTACGTCAACAAATTTTGATCCTTATGGAATTAGGATCTTTATTCTTAAATTAGAGCGATACACATTTTGTAAGTTTGAGTTGAGACTTAAGAGTAAGGTTGATCTTCACCTGGATAGGTTTTGGGTCCACGCACATTTGTATTTTCTCCTTTTTCTTCTATTGACAGTAGTTATTTTATTTGATAGTTACTTTATAACTGTATCTTTGTGGAACCCACTCTATCCTGTTACACTGTTTTTTCAGGTCAGCCAATATTGGAGTTTTTATATGCATAAAATGCAGTGGAGTGCATCGAAGCCTTGGAACTCATATCTCGAAAGTAATTACTATGCAAAGTCATTTCATTCACTCTATGACCCCAAACCAGGATAGCCACTAAATTTTAATGGAGATGCTTAACAATCTGTTCCTCATAGTAAATATTGTCAGTTTTCGTTTCTTGAATTATGTTGATTGATTTTGTACTGACGAAAAAAAGTCATAAATCTTAATCCATTAGCTATCTGTTTTCACTTGCCTCTGTTCAGTTCATAGGAACTTAATCGAAATAGAACCATCGACATAGCCCAGTAATCTATGCATGGTTATGTTGAACGGGGAGAGAGTAGCATTTAATTTTCGGTTATTGCCTTTTTGAGCGCCCTCTCTTTTTTTTTATCTCGGAAATAAAGCTGAACAAAGATATAAACCATGAAATAATGAACGATGTTGAGTATATTATGGGATTAAGCTTTATGACTAGGATTATATTATATTTTACATTGATTTGATTTTATTGATTTCATTAGTATTTGATATAGAAAGATTTGATTCTGACCTCATTGTACCAATATATATAGAGGAGTATAGCTCCTCAATTATTCATCAATGAGAATTATATTTCCTTTTCTTATTATTTCACAAAGGAAATTCTAATGTATATTAAATTTGGCCTTTCGCGTTTTCATCACCTTTTTGGAACTCGCTTAATTTGTGGTTCTTAGTTACTTTTGTTGTTAGGTAGATGTTATTAGATTGTTTCTGTTTGGAAGAAATCTAAGATGTCAAGCATTTGATAGTGTGACATTCTTGTGTTCCTACTAATAAAAGGTTCAATACTTTTTTTCTTTTACTACATTTCATACCAGTGAAGTTGGAGCACCTTATGTTGGTCAAGCTAATTGCTCGTGCGGAGGACATTTGATTTAAAAAGATAAATCAAAGTTTAATAGCTTTTAGTTTCTTTATACTGCTCAAAAGTCAAGTGATATAGCAAACATTGTCATGTTTCCCTATAAATTGTTGCGTATTTGAACTGATTGATCCGATGAAACTGATTGCTTGGATGAAAGACTCTGTGTTCTTAAGCGTTTTTGAGTGTGAGTCTGTTCAGACCATACTGAATGATTTAGTGATAAAACAGCCTTCCTATGTTCTCTTAAGCTTTTATGGTTGTTTTTTTTACCTCATAATCAAAACCACATTTATTTAGTTATGTGTATACATTATGCAGGTTTTATCTATCTCATTGGACAAGTGGTCTGATGATGAAATTGATGCTATCATTGAGGTAGGAGGAAATGCTTCAGCTAATTCCATCTACGAGGCATTTATTCCACAAGGGTACTCAAAACCAAACCCGGATTCTAGCTATGACGAACGTGCAAACTTTATCAGGTTATGAAGAATTTCTTCGGCAATAACTGGCCTTCCATCTCTCGTATGATTTAAACATCATCAGTTAATTACTGGTTCAGAACAACTTTGTACACTAAGTCACTAACATAACAGCAGATATGATTTCGTTTCACAACCTATAAAAATTGACCTACAGTTCTCCAACTTAACATTTTTTTTGTTTGCTTTTATACACTACATAATCGAAAGATCATAGTTGGGAAACTGAAATAGGAAATTTCTTATAAGTATACAAAATCGAAAAAACCGATAGAATAGTTTACAGAATGTGTAGTTTACTTAAATAATTAGAATTCGACATATGTTTTTTTAACTTTAATAGTTTTTAAGTGTAGTAATCATTAATTTTTGTATGTTGCTGTACAAAATCAAAACCATTCAATATGTTAGTGTACAAAACTGTAGTTAAACCATTTTGATCACAATTACCAGTTGATGATTAGGTTTCTAGTCTTTGACTTAGAGTGGTATTTTCACTGGTCTGAGGAGCATCTCTTTTTTCCCCCTAACAAACTCTGTAAAATTTATTAATGAAATAAAACCAGTGCAACTTTCGGACCACACGATCTACAGTCAGTTGTGATGGCCTATAAAAGCATATCTTGTAGGATTTTTCTTTTTTGATTGGAATTATTAATATATTCTAAAATATAGGTCTAAATATGAGCTGCAAGAGTTTCTGAAGCCTAGCTTGAGAATTCTGTCGAATTCTACAAAGAACAACACCTTCCAGGCTATTGCATCTATGAAGTCTACGGAGAGCTTTCGAACTTCGAACTCATCTCAAAGATGGGTAAACTTAAATTGGCTTACTATGATATGATTGCGAGATTATTTTGGATCAACTTATATTTTGATGCCCAGTGTAGCCATTTCAGTTTTGGTCTGCTTAATAATTTTAAACTGCATCCTTTTTCTCTTGCATCTGAAAGGAATTCTGGAAAATATTAAGCAAATAAGTTGGATATTTTAGGTTGAGAAAAACGCATGGTTCACACAGATTAAAGCCTCTTGATAAAAGTTTAGTGGTACTCATTCTGAAGTTCTGCTTTTAAACAAAATTTAGTCTAGCTTTTAAGGGGGGGAAAACTGAGCTCAAAGGCTGAAATAACAAGGCCTTAATCTTTGTTTGAAGAAGTACACCTTTGGATTTAGCTATTTTAAAGAATGTTATTCACACACTCATCCGCCAGCAACCTTTCCCTTCTTTTTTTATTCTCATATGGTGGCAAAACGTAATAAGACTAATATTAGTGTGATATTCTGAATTATTTAAGTTTGATTTAGTATATATGCACCCTGCTTCAGTTATCATGTGTACATTGCTACTTAGTACTATAACTTATCAACATCAGCATAGTTATAGGGCTCAGTAATTTTTCGTATTTAAGTTGTGTAAAATTTAATGACAGGAAGGTATGGTGGAATTCGTTGGAATGCTAAAGGTATTAGTATCAAAAGGAAAGAATTTGGCAGTCAGAGACGTGCGGACTAGTGATCCTTATGTAGTTCTCTCTCTAGGACAACAGGTCAGTTTGCGCTTTGAAGTAGCGTATCTTCAGGATTATTTTTCGTAAAACCAGATAAATTGAAAAATAGGGTGAAATGCAGCACAGTTCTCATACTTTGGTTGAAGCTTCTATTTGATCCCTATGGTTCAATTGCAACAGTACTGGTTCCTATACATTGGTTAATACTTCTGTTTGATTTTTAAAGTTAGAAATGAAGCACTATTATTTTCCATAGTTTAAGTAAGTCGCACTAATAGACCCCATATTTTGAATGAGTTAAAACTTACAACAGTATTCAGTTTGTATACAGTTGTTGATCCCATAGGAACGCTCCAAACCACCAGTGTAATTTAATTTATTTAACTATGGGGATCAACACGTTTTATTGAGACTCTGGACCATATGATTTACTTATTCAAACTATGAGGACCAATAATGTTGCACTAAAACTATGGAGTGATCAAATGGAATTTTTTCCCGAGTGCAGGGGGTATTTGTCTAATTCACCCTAGAAAAAGTGGCAACAGGAATAGAATCTTTTTGTGCAGTTTTGAAAAAAAAAATGTTTGAGAAATATTATTCAAATTTTGATATGCCGATACTGAACATAATTTTTTGTTAGTAGAAAGTCCAAACAAAGGTAATCAAGAGCAACTTGAATCCGGTCTGGAATGAGGAGCTCATGCTTTCTGTACCCCTGAACTTTGGACCCTTAAAAGTGGTAATTCACTAATTCTTCTTTTCATTCAATCCTTCGTGAGTTACTAATATTTGTTACAACTAAGACAAAAACTTGTACACTCGGTTTAATATAAGATCCTGTTCAGTTTAGTCCCTCTAGTTTGAGCCTACTAATTTAATACTCTAATTTTAGAAACCCCAAGGATGGTGCAATTATTTTAACTTCGTTAAGGTTCCCACTCGTGATGAAATATAGTATTTCGGAATTCCTACATTTTCTTTTTTTCCACTGCTCTCATTCACTCCCCTCTCTAGAAGGCACAGTTTTTAAATTTTATGAAGAATTAAAGTATTCTTGGGTAAAAAATAACATCCTTTCCAAGAATTATACTAGGTCAGTCAAAATATCACAAGTAGGTGAAAATTCTAATTTTTGGAATAAACATTAAAATCCTTATAGCAATAAAATACAAAATTATAAAGTAGAAATGTAGGCATGCTCTTGTTCTACAGATAACCCTGATTAAGCTTTTCTAGTTTTATTCTGGAATGCTTGTACTTGTCAACCGTTGGGAAAATTAACGAGAAAACATGAGTTTTGATAATTTTCATTAATGTAAACAGTTGTCCCCAATATTTTATTTTTAACATGTGTAGGAAGTGTATGATTACGACACGTTCTCGGCTGACGATATTATGGGGGAGGCCGAGGTGGATATCCAGCCGTTGATAACATCTGCCATGGCGTTTAGAGACCCTCCAGATATAGGCGAACACATGCAAATAGGGAAATGGTTAAAGTCGCAAGATAATGCTCTCATAGAGGATAGCATTGTGATGATCATCGACGGGACTTTCATACAGGAGGTGTCACTTAAACTACAGAATGTCGAGTCTGGTGAATTAGATTTAAAATTGGAGTGGATATCACTGGAGCAATAATAGCTGATTATGTACTATTATTGTTTACTAGACTGGAAGAAAAAAGTTTGTTATTGGATATGTCAGTTGTTAAATTGTGTGGAAAGTCCTTATTCATTTATATTCCTTTTTTGCTTTATTGACAGAAATGTGATTCCCTGATGACTATCAAATTTGCTTGAGTTAAAAAAAAATCTTTTAGTATTTCTTATCTTCATGTTTCTGTATTAAATAGCTAGTATTGTCGGTTTTCTTGTAAAATTTTAATATATTACTCATTTCAGCTCTTAATATATCTTCTACTCCTTTGTTTTCTTTGTTGATCTGCTTTCCAATCAGATCTAGCATGGTATCTGAGTATATTTGTACTGAAATGTCATCCCAATTCTATTGTTATATTAATGGCATAGTTTATTCTGAGCATTCTAACGATCAAATCCACTAAGCGATAAAAAAAAACTACTAGATCCCATTTCCGAATTTGATTTGATCGTTACAGTTTGATGAACATCCACACTACCTCCCTTTCATTGGAGTGTATTTTGGCTAATTCCTGCAGGAAAATCAATATCCAGTAAAAGAATTCACAGTTCTTTTCAAGGAAAAGCTATGATACAAGAAAAAGTTATTCTTGAATGCTTACCACTTTCCAAAAAGACACTGTTGGAGGTAAAAGTTGTAGCAGAGTTGTATGTTTCCAAAACAGAATTGTTCCTTTATTGCAAACTAGCAAAATTTATCATCTTTTTGACATTGTATTTACCTGATAAGAATAAAGGTTTTATAGGTTTAGTACATCAAATTACCTTTTAAAATTTTCAATTTAAGTACCATACTGTAATAACTTTCCAATTTAGGTACTACCGTCTAAATAAATCACGGAATCATGTCACGTGACATTTGACAAACATTAATTTGAGAGACTAATTTGACAATTTTGCACAAAAATATATCATCATATAAAAACGTTTTCCTCAATTTTACACATAACAAAAATTTGGATTATATGCTATTTTTTTTTATGTGTGAAATTATGGGGGAATTTTTTTCTAATATGACATATTTTTGTACAAAATTGTCAAATTAGCCTCTCAAATTAATGTTTGTCAAATGTTACGTGACATGACTCCGTGATTTATTTAGACAGTGGTACCTAAATTGAAAAGTTATTAGTGTGGTACCAAATTGAAAAATTTGAAATGTGGGTACCCAAATCGTTAACAACACTATATAGTTTGGTGTAGTAAATGTAGTTTTTCCCGATAAGAATTTAAGAATAGAAGGCATTCTTCAACATTTCCGTATTCCTCGACTCATTTTCTCCGTCATGGCTTCTTTCAACAAGTATATGCACTTAACACACGGAAAAAAGAGTAGCCATATTTAACTCAACCATTCTAAAAGCTTTTTCTAGGGTGTTATATGACAGACCTTTCGAACAGAATTTGAAAAAAAGAAATACGTCTAATGTAGTTGTAGATTTTTGCAGCATATTCCATACAGTGTATGTAAAAAACTTGCGAGTTGCGAAGCAGAAACTGCATCATAGGAGGCCGAACATCATAATCGAAAGGAAGTCACACTAAAGAACATTTGAACTTTTATCTCACTATCTTAAATCTTAACATACTGCGAACTTGTCATCGTAAATCAGTGAATCACCAACCTGCAGTGATAGTACATCATCTAGACATCTACCTATTCCGCTAATGCTTTTGTTCAAAATCATCGTACACCGTAAATGACGTGCACATTAACGGTGGAACTTCAAAAATCTCCCAGAAGGATTCCTATTATAACACTAATTCATTTCTGTGTTACTAATTTTCTTTTTGTAATTCCCGTACCTTGACCTTCTCGGCGCCTCATCCTCACTCGTTCTCACATCATCCCTGAAACCACCACAATTGTAAATGAAAGCATGTGTCGCAATGATTAAAAGATAATACTCATCGGATTAATGCACAGAAAGAAGAAAATCAAACGTTACATAATTATTCATGAAAAATCAGCCTTGCTATCTCTATTTAAAGTAGGTACTAGCACAAACAAGGTTCAGGAGTAAAAAAAAGAGTAATGCACTTAACAGTGTACAAAGAATTGTAAGTGTACAAAAGCTCAGAAGCCTTGCCATAAGCCGTAACAACAGGTATCTGATTCTTCGTAAATACGAAGACTGCCTGAATATATATTCACATTGTTTAACACAGCATATAGCTCATCGTGCTCTCTTAGCATTATGCATCAACAAGTTTTCTAATCACCAGACTCATTTTAAACGAAACCGCAGAAATAGTTACTCTAAACTGGCTACTGAACAATATTACTATTAATTCTAAACGAAACCATCACATTCATTCCAATAAACTTAAGAAACAAAAGAGAAACGGAGAAGTAGAAGATGCAAAAATAACTCCATTGTGCTATTGTAAGTTTTCGCAAAAAACATTTACTTCACTATCACACAACAACAACAGAAACGTGGAAGAATAGACACCGAGATATCACTCGTTCAGTGTAGGAAAATGGACATCGAAATAACCCGAGAGAAGAATCCAAAATTCATAGAAATGACAAATACCAAAGTTTATAAACCACAATCCCATAAAAAGGTAATGCATGAGTTGACATAATGACTTAATCTTAATTGGTTAACGAAGAGCGATGATTGGTTAACAAAGTGTAATAACTTAATCTTAATTGAAGCAATAAATTTGGAAATATGAAGAGTAATAACTTAAATTTGCTTAACTAGTTGGTTAACAAAGAGCGATGGAAATTGCCAAGTGTGATGTGAAGTGCTAGTAGTGTACAAGGAGTAGATTTGGTCATGTTTGTAAGTTCATGTTATCGTTTTTTTCATATGTATTTGTAATTTAAGAAATAAAATAATCGTTGGAAACTCTTGCACCATCGGAAACAAAATATAGTTTCTCGATAAAGGAGATACAAAAGAACGATGGTTAGTTTCTAGAAATTGCTGTAAAAAATGAGGGATTGTTTTGATTTTCTAGCTCCTTTCTTTCTCTTTTGGGATGGGCGACATTATTTCCGCAAAAGTCCCAAATTGAAATTATCCTTTAATGATTAGTTTCAATTTTTTATTATTGTCAAAAACTAATTACTACCCATGAGATTTTGCACAGAATGAATCGGAAAAAAAAGTTCAAGTCATACAGATGCACAAGATTTCTTCATTAATCAACATAAACTTTACATTACAATATCAGTTACTTTCCGGGAGCAAAGTTAGTAGCGAAAGCCCAAGCATTGTTGTTAACCGGGTCAGCTAAGTGATCGGCCAAGTTTTCCAATGGCCCTTTTCCAGTTACGATAGCTTGAACAAAGAACCCGAACATAGAAAACATAGCTAGCCTACCATTCTTAAGCTCTTTCACTTTGAGCTCAGCAAAAGCCTCCGGGTCCTCTGCAAGGCCTAGTGGATCGAAGCTGCCTCCAGGGTAAAGCGGGTCGACAATCTCTCCAAGAGGTCCCCCAGCAACACGGTACCCTTCAACAGCTCCCATCAAGATGACTTGGCAAGCCCAGATAGCCAATATGCTTTGAGCATGGACCAAGCTCGGGTTTCCCAAGTAGTCAAGACCACCCTCACTGAAGATTTGAGCTCCGGCCTTGAACCACACAGCCTCACCAAACTTGACGCCGTTCTTGGCAAGAAGCTCTGGGAAGACACATCCTAGGGCTCCGAGCATGGCCCACCTTGAGTGGATCACCTCCAGCTCACGGTTCTTGGCAAAGGTCTCAGGGTCAGCTGATAGCCCAGCAGTGTCCCAACCGTAGTCACCTGGGAATTCTCCGGATAGGTAGGATGGGGGCTCGCCAGAAAGTGGGCCCAAGTAAAGGACACGGTCCGGACCATACCAGGGGCTCCCAGAGGAGACTTTCTTGGCAGCCGTCTTCCTCATGGATACTCTTCCTCCACCGAGAAAGTCTGGAGTTGTCGGGGCAAGGTTGACTGCCTTTCCGGCGAAAGATGGGGAAGAAAGAGCCATGGTTGAGGAAGCCATAATTAAGGTGATAAGAGAAAATGGGCTTAAATGTTGATGTTAGAAGTGATTAGTGATGGAAAGTAAAGTGATAGGTTATAGTATTTATAGAGAGGTCATGTGTAAAGATTTGCTAATCTTGTGATATCTTGATCCTCATTTTCATTGGCTTTCAATATTTTTAGCTTGTTTTTTTCCTGATATACAAGCTGGCAATTTAACTTGTCCACAAGTTTTCAGTCTTCACTTGCTAGCCGCATAGTTGAAGTAATAATATAATAAGTGATCATTACTAAAATTATGATTATCGTCTGATCATTACTAAAGTTTACACTAATCATGACTGTGACAACATGCCTTGTATGGTTTGAAGTTGTTCTTTGTAAATGTGCATTGCTTGTCAATTATCTGCACTATTGGATTTTTGATTAAAAGCTAGTATTATTCGACTTCTTTTTATGTTATAAAACGATTTACACACATTGTCGCACTAGTTAAGAAGGCGGAAGTGAACTTACTGTCCGAAGTTTTACTTTTCCGGGAAGTTCATTTTTTATGTACGCTTATCGAACACATGACTAACTGTATGTTGGTGCAACTTGTAAATAGATCATGAGACCAATGTTAATTACGCTTGCTCGATACTGAACTAGCAAGAAGACATTTTCCTGATCCCCTATTATATACCTTTGCGTTAGTGAACGCAGCCAAAGTAACACACATTGAATCGAAAACAGATCTACCTTTACGTTTTTCCTTTCCACTCCCTTCCTAAAGCTTTCAAATGCTACCAGTAATTTAGGATCGGAAGGACATGACATAGTTACCGTTAGACCAATCCCGATAAATATTTATTCATTGTGGTCTTATACTCTTGTATACAATATTCATTCATGATCGGCATATACCCATATATATACTGCATAGCTATGGCTTGGCTCAACAAGTAACTGGTGCAAACATTGTTTGCAACCGATAAAGAAGGTGCAAACATTGTGAAATTTAAGTATTGAAACAAATTTCTCTTCAAATTTAATCAAAAATATCAAAAAATCAATATTTTCAAGCAAAAACTATTGATTTCATATAATATGAGATTATAAGTGTAAATTTTGTATGATTTAACTACCAAAAAGTGATATTTCAAAAAGTAAAAAAGAGAAAATTTACTAAAAAGGAAAAACGGACGCTTATTTTGTGACGTCTCAAAAAAAAAAGTATTACGGTTATTTCGGTACGGATGGAATAATATTTAAACATAAACATAGGGAATAATAGTTGGTTTGATTTTTATTTTGTTCACGGGCCACCGTTTGATAAAAAAAACTATTGTAACCAATATTTTTTTTAATATTAATTAATATTTAAGTTTATGGTGGTCCATAACTCCATATTAGGGTTTCCATTTTTATTGGGTTGATAAAAAAAACTTTATATATAGTTGGTTTGAAAAACTATTTGTTTTGAGATGGGTAATTGAATTTTAAACGTACGTGTTCTAAGTGTAATTAAGTTATCTCCATAGTTTTTAATTTATGTAGGATTTCTGGCTAGTGAGAAACTAAAGTATTTTTTTTATATATATAATCAACTAAAGTTATTGCAGTTATTTATTTACCCAATAAATTGCCTTCTCTTTTAATTAACATGTTTAAACAAGTAGGGTACCTTTCCTTCAATAATTCTTTAATTTTCTCTAGTAGTCTGATTAATTTTCAGGAACAACTTATAATTATCGTTGATAATATTGTTATTATGAGCTATTTGTAATCCATAATATAGTGTTTTAAATTCATATATAATCCCGGAAATCACTATAAATAGATCTTGACAAACCCTTTATAAAAAAATTACCAATTTCATTTCTAATTAATCCACCAACACCACTTTTACACCTTCTGAAACAACCATCAATATTCAATTTAACAGAACCACTTGGAGATATTTTAACCCTTTTAGTTTTACTGCAAATATCACTGTTATCAAGATTAAATTAATCAAAAATTCAAAATCTCTTAAGATATCACTATTTCGGATGCATTTTTGTTGCCTTAAAAACATTAGGACAACCTGTCCTGATTTTCGACCCATTGGATCAAAACAATCCGAGGGTTAAAGTAAAACTCTGGAAAAATGCTCATTTTGTCCGACAAACGAATGTTCACGCTTGAGTAATGTGTGTTATAATTAAGTGTTCTGTTGATATCTTTTATCATGTTTTAGTTATTAGGTTATCTTTTCAAATTAAGAATTCTCGATCCAGACCGAATATCCACGCCTGTTAAAGCACATCACTTCCTATTAATATCAAGTTCTTGAACAACTGTGTTTATTTTCTGTGCTAGATTGGTCTAATTTATAAAAGGATTCTAATTTGTAAATTTCATATTTCGTTTAAAATCATGCCTATCATTAGTCTGAGACCGGTATTTTTCAAGAGTTTTTGCTAACACACAATGGCTAAAAAAAATTAGGACCTAGTGTTTTTAATGCAGTAAAAATGCATCTCACTATTTCTCCTCATACAAATATTAATTAATTTTGTGGCATCTCTACATATAACTTTTTGGTCCATTTTCACCTCTTCAAATTTACTAAAACATCTACCTTTCCATAGACATCAAGTAATTAAAAAAGGAATAATTTTGCAAAGAGTATCATCACTAACTTTAGTCTTCGTTTTCTTTTTTAATCACAAACATGCTCATTATTATTTATATTGCACTTTGCAACAAGCTATAAAAAGTTAAACATAATCGAAAATACATATCCACAATTGCCGCAATTCTAAAAAAGACCAACCTAAATCCCACCCATGAAAAATTAAAGAAAAGAAGCTATGTAAACTGTAAGTAAAAATAAAACCTAATCCAACAATTTATTAAAAAGGTGAAATATGGTCAAGAAGGTTGTTTGACACGACAAAACGAGAATAATGCCGAGGTAGCCAGTAAGAGGCACAAATAAATAAAAAAACTCGGGAAATCTCTAAAATTCGACTCGACATGGTTGCATAATCAACATGGGTTGGCAACTTTAGTCTTCGTTTTATTAGCAGTAGACCACCATTTTACTAGTCTCCCTTTGTAATTAGTATATAGGTACCTTTTATACCCAAAATTTTCTCAAAATAACCCCAAACTGTATATAGTAGCAATATAACCACAACCAAATAAATGATCAAGAGTCTCTTCATTCTTCATACAACATTCACACCAAGAACTTAACTCAAATTTTATGCAGGTAGCAATCTAGCGGAAGGGCTTTATTCATCATTTTACACATGAAGCACGACATATTGGTATACACTTATACATGACATAATCACATTTAGAAAGATCCCGAGAGATATTTATTCATTCTGGTCTTGTACTTCTTGTATACACTTATACATGTTGGTATATACTGCGTAGCTATGGCTTGGCCTAACAAAGTCGACAAAGAAAGTGTTATCCTTAGTACAATGTCGATTGATTAAAAAACGATCACTTTCAAAAACAGTTATGTAGTTAGTATAAATAAGCTGAAGATGTAACTAATAATACTGGAAACTGAAAGACTTTTAAACTTGATATCACTACTGGCCACAATGTCTTTGAGTTATTGCTCAAGATTTTTGAGTTTTTTCATAATTGCAAGTGGTTTATGATTTTCCAAGCCATCCTTGACCTCAGGATTATCACCAGCCAATATTTTTTTTTGGCAAAGTTCAATAAGTATATTTACCAAAATGTAACAAAGTTGATTATAATTACAAAAAAGAGCATTGACAACATGTGCCATCTCCTCTTCATAAAGCTAAACAAAAGCTAACATTATCAAAAACACCAAACATGGAATAAACAGTCCCAAATTCTTGCCCTGTGAGAGAAAAATAGCAAATACACCCAGGCCAAATTTCGACAGAATCACCACCCCTTTCAAATACGATCCAGCGGAGCTCGGGACATGTCCATCGCCTTCATAGCTAACACTTCAGCTGAGGTAATTTCTTGTTTATGGTACCTATTATTCCTTTCTAGCAAAATCTTGTAAATAATCAACAATAACAATATTTTCCCTTGCTTTTCCATTACGTATCATTTAAACGTGAAGATTAACCAATTTACCCACTGGTTCCACAACCAATCAAATGAAAAAAGCTTCAAATTTAACTTCTCAAAAGCCAGCTTAAGCACCTTCGTCGAATACGAGCAGTTAAAAAACAGATGATTTAAATTTTCCACTCCATTTGGATATAAACATCGGTTATCAGCTGCTACTCCAAATCTTGGTTTAGGAAAATCACTATTTTCCATAATAATTTGAAAATCACCAGCCGATAATTAGTGATAGAAAGATAAGAGATATCCATCAAGATAATGGGACCACAACTTCATTTACTCATTTATTTATTTTTTAAGAATAGCAAAACTGGTCATGAAAATGTTGGCTTATGTATCACCACCCCAATCTCCATGGTTCCACTCTCTCGATTCAACCAACAGCAACAACAGCAGCATCATTAAATTTTCCTCTTCCTTCAGAAAACGCAACTTCACTTTCTTCAAAGCCACATCATCATCATCTTCTCCACCCCCGGAAGGAATTAAACCTGACCCAGTTAAGCTTGCATTCGAAAAGGCAAAGGCATATGGGAAATCCGTCCACACCCCACTTCAAACAAATGATCCTGCGGGTGCTCTTACAACTGCAAAACAAAGTAGTACTAAAAAAGACTCGCCAGAAGCTAGAAATGGTGGAAACCAGGAAGTTCCCACTTCCATTAAGCTCGCCATGGAAAAAGCAAAAGATTATAAGAAGAATAAAGGAGTTGTGGGGAATGATATAGGTGTTGAGACAAGTCGAACCATTTCAGGACGGGAAGATCAGAACCAGAAAACTTTACAAAATTCATTACCACAAAATGATACCAAAAAGAAGGAAAGTCTGTCGGTTTCAAGTATCGATTTTGTGGGCCTTGGCTTTGCTGATAAGAAGATAAATAGGGGACTTCCACCTGGACTAATACCATCTTTGGAACAGTATCCTGATGGAGATATACCCGATGTTGAGATATTAGTTGGGGACACTAGCAGATTTGATAAAAATACATCGGCAAAACCGAAAATGATCGAGAAAGATGACTCGGAAATATACAAACCCAGGGTTTCTACATGGGGTGTTTTTCCTAGACCTAGCAACATTTCAAAAACATTCGGTGGTGGAAGAGTTATTCGGCCTGGAGAGCAGTTAGAGACAGTAGAAGATAAAGCTGCTAAACAAAGACGTACCAGAGAATTGCTTGCGGCATATAAAAAGAGAAACGGAATAAACATTGATCCAAGATTGAAGTTAGAATGTGAAAAGATATTAGAGAATGGTGATTCCTTGATGGATCTTGGGAAGCTTGAGGAAGCCATAACTTTTTATCAAGAAGTCATGGATAAGTTGCCATTTCAGAGTGAATTGCATGGATTAGCTGCCCTCCAGTGGTCTATCTGTCAGGATTCGCTTAGTAGGTCGAATGAGGCTCGGGTAATGTATGAAAAGCTTCGATCTCATACTAATTATAAAGTGAGCAAGAAAGCTAAGCAATTCATGTTTGGATTTCAAGCCATGGAAATGATGAAAGTAAAGAGCACATCTGTTTCTGCAGCCAACGCTGCCTACCAAAACTTTTTTGAAGCATTTATCGAAAGAAAAGTCGAGTATTCTCTTAAAGCTGCTCAAGTTGAAGAACCAGACGAAGGTGCATTTGGTCAAGCTGTTACATATACCGTCTTTCTTGTATCACCTATTTTTCTTGTACTTCTTCTTGCGGTTCGAAAGGGTATGTGAACCCAAAGTAATAGTCTTGCATAGATGTATCTTACGGTATATACTTACAGTGCATTTTAAATTGTTTATAAATTTCCCTATTTCTATGTAACAAGAAATATGAAATAATTGCTTTGTTTCGCCAAGAAATTTTTTTTGGTCTAATTAATACAAATCAATCAACCTATTCTAGCTAAATTTAACATCGTGGGATCTAAATACTTAGCAGTATATATTCCCAATCTTAAACAAATTTCATACAAGTTTTGCTAAGAGTATTGTTATAATCATTGTTTCTTTATTTTCTCCTATATTTACACCCATTGAACCACACATACTTGAAAGTTACTTATCAGTCTGCACAATCTTCTGATCTCCATTTTATGGTTATCAAGGTTAATTAAGACGATTCTCTATTGTTATTTGCTTGCATATGAGTTGATTTTATACTTCTCTCCAGTTCATCTATTCATTGTCATTATTTTTTATTTTTTTAATTAAACATGCAATTAAATTACTGAAAGAAACAAATGTATGGCCTATGAAACAAGTCTCCATAGTGACTATTCTGGTTTGAAAACCAGTAAGCAAATAAACCGAGAAACGGTACAAGAATCAAAAAAAAAAACATTGCTTCACCACCTTGTTTGAACTTTGTGTCCTCTTGTTTTCATCGCATGCCGATTCCCTTTGTGCATCCAATCATCTTTATTAAAACCGCTGTCTGAGTGGGCTCTCTCGTCCTCTGATGACAGATTATCATCCAAACATGAATCAATGTTGTAGTTTTCCATGAGCTCAGTGAGTGTGTGATTATAGTAAACATATTCATGAGGTTGCTTGCGAGATTTTTCTTGAGCAATGAGTGTTTTTTTGCATTTTCATTATCTTGTCTCTATTTTTCTGTTTCTTTTTTGCAGATTTTGATAGCTCGCCATCATTATCTTTAACAGTTACAACCTCCAAATGAGAGGTATTCTTGTTTTCCAAGTTTGATTCTTTGATGTTTGGGGTTTGGTGCTCCCCTTCATAACCCAATTCAGTCCTCACCATCTCCTCCAAACCTTCCCATGTTACTTCACTATCTTCCTTAAAAGCTGCTGTTTCACCTTCTTGCTTTTCAGAATCTGAGTTCTCACCTTGTCCTACCTTTATTTCATTCTCCATCAAGATACCTTCATTATTGGTCTCCTCTGCCATATTTGATTTTCCTATAGAGCTCGAATTAATCACGGTATCCAATACCATGTTATACAAACTTTCCTCAATTTGGTCTCCTTCTTGATCCAAATTTTGTAGCTCGTTTGTGTTTATCCCTTTATCATTGCCTGAATCAATATTGAAAATCACAATATCTTCTATAAGACTTGTTGTATCCCCTTCTCTTTCATTTTCCTTTACTAAAAATTACTTTCTACCAATCAGCTTAAAAACTTTATTAACTTTTATACCCTCTTTTGAAGGAAAAGTTTTTGCAGCATCATTTGTTACCACTTTTTGTTTAACCTTGTCGACCCTTGTATCATCCGTTTTTGTCCCTATCACCTCATTCATACTACCATTAGAATTTCTGTTCCATCCCCCTACAAAAGTATTTTTATCCCTACCGTTATTTCTATAACACTCAGAAGAATCGTGTCCCTGTACCCAACATTTATCACAATACTTAGATAGTCTTTCATATTCTACTTGCTGCCAATAACCCTCCTCATAAGAGGTACCAATCCAAATTTTATTACCTAATGTTCATGAGGTCCATTTCCACACAAACTCTTGCGTAGGCCGGCCTAGCATGAGTGAGTGTGTGAAGGTCAGCCTCAAGAAATTTGTCATGAGCTTGAGTAATAGACTTTAGGTACGATAGAAAGCATAAGTTTATTGGCAAAAGAGCTAGCCTTATCCATACCGGTGCTATAGATGATTTCATGGTATAGAAAAAAGTCAGGTGTCCATTTAAAAATTCTAAATAGGACACCCACTATTTCGTGATTCGTCCTAATCCAAAACTTTATTAAAATTAGTGTGATTCATGGTTTTTACAAACACATATCTATAATCTGAGTCCTACCATTGGTGTCTTCTCTAATCCCCAATTTTTGGTTATATGGTTCCTAATCACCTCTATTTTTGGTCTACCATTGCTGAACTTCAAAATAAGTGCGTATTGTAAAGGTGCTTCAGTTTTTTGGAGCTCCGTTTGAGAAAATATGACCGCATGTAAAGAGTTTTTACTTAGAGTTTGCCGCAAAGGCAACTGTATATCTGTAACTTCTAGCGTACTTAAATCTATCTTAGATCCAGTATCAATTTCCTCAGATAAGTGATTTTTACCTTTAAGCATTGTCATAACTTATAAATCATTGTTTTATGTATGATAGCCTCTGCATATTGCAATGTAATTGCTCCCATTGAATGTCGCCGTCTGAATGGTGTCGAGCCGTCTACGACATACAACTCAGTGTGCTATAGACAATATCATTAGGATGCAATTTTTATGGATTGTTGGTTTTCTTGCACCGAAAACAGAACTGAAATATATATTGCGTAGCTATGTCTTGGCTCAACAAGTAACTGGCGCAAACATGGTTTGCGATCGATAAACAAGGTGTTGATATCCTTAAAAATTTCTGATTCATTAAAAAAAAGGTTAACCTTGAAAAACTGTTATGTAGTTAGTATAATAAGCGGAAGATATAACTAAGAATATTCACATAAATTCTCTTATATCACCAATTTACGTTAAATATGAAAAAATTGTTCTAAAATTGTATACGCATCAGTTTTCTTATCCATTAACTTAAATATACATGAACTCAAATATCTCTCAAATATAAGTGATCAAAATGTTTCATTATAATTAAAATAATAATTTCTCTCTCTTATTTTTCTCTTATGCTCTCTCATTTATTTATACTTTTCACATATAAATTAATAAAATAACAAAAAGATGAGTTGTATAGTTGTGATAGAGAAATTCATAAAAAACTGATAATTTGTATAAACCAAAACGTTTCTTTATAAGTTGTAAAAGTGTATTTTTACTTTAAATACGAGAAAACTTATAAGTTATTTAATGTGGTTGCTTTAGTAAATTAATTCGGGTTGAAAAAAATTGATAGAAGTATATTAAAATATAGTAATATTTAGTTATGATAATAAATTTGATAGGAAAACTGAAAAATGTATAAAGTTAAATTGTTACCCTCAAAATATAAAAGTGATGCTAATTATCTTAAAAATGAGAAAAAATATAAAAAAAACCGATGGGAGTCATTACTCTCATATTTATTTATTTTCATACTTGGAAGTGGTTTTATGATTTTTCAAGTCAGCCTTGGATATCAACCTCACATCACAGGAAATCACCAGCCAATAATCACTGATAGAAAGATAAGATATATCCATCAAGATAAAAGGACCGCAACTTCGTTTTCTCTAATTTTTTGTTAAGAATAACATAATTGGTCTAATTAATACAAATTATCAGACCTATTCTAGCTAAAATTAGCATCGTGGGATCTATACACTTAGCATTATATATTGTGATCTTAAAAATTTTCATACAAGTCGCAAAAATCTTTGAATTATTAGTTTCATTATTCTCCAATTTTTTATTGGATTTTTGGATTAAATATTTACTACTAAACGAAAGTGTGAAAATACAAAAACAAAATTAAAATTAAAGTAAGTGAAATTGATACACAAGATTCTTCATTAATCCACACACCAACTTTACATTACATTGAATCTAATACAATTATTACATGATATCTCTTACTCATAGCTTTCACTTTCCGGGGACAAAGTTAGTGGCGAAAGCCCAAGCATTGTTGTTCACGGGATCAGCTAGGTGATCGCTCAAGTTCTCCAATGGTCCCTTTCCGGTTACAATAGCCTGAACAAAGAACCCAAACATAGAAAACATGGCTAACCTACCATTCTTAAGCTCTTTCACCTTGAGCTCCGCGAAAGCCTCTGGGTCATCGGCAAGGCCTAAGGGGTCGAAGCTACCACCTGGATAGAGCGGATCAACAATCTCTCCGAGAGGTCCACCAGCAATGCGGTACCCTTCAACAGCTCCCATTAAGATGACTTGGCAAGCCCAGATAGCCAAAATGCTCTGAGCATGGACCAAGCTCGGGTTTCCCAAGTAGTCAAGACCACCCTCACTGAAGATCTGGGCGCCGGCCTTGAACCACACAGCCTCGCCAAACTTAACGCCGTTCTTGGCGAGAAGCTCAGGGAAGACGCATCCAAGGGCGCCGAGCATGGCCCACCTAGAGTGAATCACCTCCAGTTCGCGGTTCTTGGCGAAGGTCTCAGGATCAGCTGAGAGCCCAGCAGTGTCCCAACCGTAGTCACCTGGGAATTCTCCGGATAGGTAGGATGGGGGCTCGCCAGATAGTGGGCCCAAGTAAAGGACACGGTCGGGACCATACCATGGGCTCCCGGATGAGACTTTCTTGGCAGCCGTCTTCCTCATGGTGACTCTTCCTCCTCCGAGGGTGGAGGGAGTGAGGTTAACCGCCTTTCCAGCGAAAGATGGGGAAGAGAGAGCCATGGTTGTAGAAGCCATGATCAGCTGATAAAAGATAAATATAAATATATAAGCTTAAATGTAGATTCTGAAAATTGTTGGTGATGAAAAGAAGAGTAGTGGGTGATACTACTTATACAGTTTTATGACTAAGGCCATAGCTCATCTTATTATCTTATAATATCTTGATCTTCATTTTCATTGGCTTTCAAGATTTTTAGTTTGTTTTTATGCCATCTTATTTGGCACTCTTTCATCCTCAAGTTCAATTATACTTGCCCCACCAAATTGAAGTGTAATAATCGGTCCTTTATCACAACGTATACATTTTAACATGATCATTTTTTTAAGAAAAAATTGGTTTAGTATATCAAACTATTTTGTTGTTAATGATTTGACTATCTATCTTTTAATTTTTTTAATTTAGGTATCATACTATAAGAAACTGTCCAATGTAGTTATCATTGTCTAAATTAATCACGGAATTATGTCAGATGACAGCATGTGCTTGATAAAATTAAACGTGAGAGGATAATTTTGTCATTCTGCATCAAAATATATCATTATAGAACAACGTTTCCTCCTGAATTTGAAATATGTGTTGATTTTTGTTATGTATGAAATTGATGGGAAATATTTTTCTAGGATGATATATTTTGGTGCAAAATAACAAAATTACCCTCTCACGTAAACGTTTTTCAATCAAGTGATATGATTCCGTGATTAATTGGTAACTAAATTGAAAAGTTTCTTATAGTGTGATATCTAAATTGAATTTTTTTTATAATATGATAAACAAATTGAAAAAATTAAATATAGATAGTAAAATCATTAAAAATACGATAGTTTGGTATAAAGACATTTGTTTTTCCATGTATCCTTTCAACTTGCTGAGTACATGTTATTTTTTCTCCACTTTACCAAGGGCTTTTCTGAAATCTAAGTTGATATCATTGTATGAACTAGCAAGAACTATATTTTCTTGAATCAAAACTACAGATTTCTCAAAAGAATATATAACCTTCTATGCAAATTAGGAATGCAAGTTTAACAAAGTGGAAAGATAGGAAAGTGCTGATTTTCAACTAGCTATATATTGCTTCTGAATAGGTATCATATACTTCTACGTACACAATCCAAATTAGAGTAAAAAAATTTAAAAGTACTACAAAATAAATGAAGCTAAAAATAAATAATTGGAATCGCAACGGAAAGAAGAGCGGTATGGACATAACTAAAATGAAAATCGGACCCACTAACCACAACTCGACAACTCGAGGTCATGTAACAACTTCATAACTAGAACTCGTTTTAAAGATAATCTTACAATAGGAGTGTTAAAGATGATTTTATCCCCCCATTATGATTGTTTTAGCTTAGAAATAGTCGTAAATTACATTATTATGAACAATGATGTTAGAGCAATCACATCAAATAGCTTAGACGTTTCTTCATATTTAAAATTAAAAATATATTTTTACAACTTATAAGAAAACGTTTTGATTTATATAAATTATTAGGTTACTTATGAATTTCTCTATCACAACGATACAACTCATATTTTTGTTATTTTATTAATTTATAAGTGAAAAGTACAAATAAAAGAGATAAAATAAGAGAAAAGTAATAGAGAAAAATTATTATTTTAATTATAAAGGAATATTTTGATCACTTGTATTTGAGAGATATTTGAGTTCATATATATTTAAAATAATAGATAATGAAACTGATGCGCATACAATCTTAAAGCAATCTCCTCGTATTTAAGGTAAATTTGTAATACAAGTAAACTGATACGGTTGTTCCGAGACACTCTAGGGAAAATGAAGAAATAATAAGAGACTTTTATCCTTATGGATATCTCTCTTTTTTATACTTGGCCACAAATGGTTGATGATATCTTGTGAGCTTGATATTCAATGCCTAGTTGGCAAAATCATACACCAATTGCAAGTATGAACAAATAAATCTCGAGCATTTCCTTAGAGATTTTGAGGCCAGTAGTAAATGTCTGTTGTAAAAGTTTTAACTTATTTTCCAATGTTATGCATCGCTGTTTACTATACACACTATTTTTTTGAAAATTTCGACGGTCTGTGTGTATTAAAAAAAAACAAAATCGATAATGTTAATCACGAATTCATGTTTACGACATTTACTTATTGCACCGTTCGCACCATAGCTATGCCTACGCCTTGTGTTTAGTATGTAAATTAGATGGTATATGTTAGGACCATATTTCTGGACCTTATATTGTTTATTGTCTATTGGTTTGAACTAAATAACTCTAGTTGAATATTAAGAATTGAAACAGCCTTTGGTTCCAAGTAAGGTTGCAAACTCAGTTACAACCACAGTTGCTGTTCTGCAGGATTCTGTTTCCTTGGTTCCAAGTAAGGTTGCAACCTCAGTTGCAACCACAGTTCCAACCTGCTGTTCTGCAGGATTCTGTTCAATTCTTTAAAACTGCATAACTACTCTTTATAATGATTATTTGTTTTGAAGTATGCAGGATATATTCTCATATGTTCTTAAAGATTAAGTTTGTGGATATTGAGAATATTAAAGTGATAAGAAACATGTTTCCTAAAAGTAATAAGAAGATTAGTTTTAAAAGATATGTTTACTTTAAACTGGGCAATCTATATCTCTATTTTTATGCAAATCTTTATCACTTGGTTCAATCTTTGTTCTTTATCAAAAATTAGTATGATACGTTTAAAATTGAATGAAATATGGAGTTAATGTTTAATATTTCTATGTAGAAAGATTTTATCTCTAAAAAAATACTATCTTATATGTTCCTTATTTGAGAAATAGATTATCTTCTATTTCCAAGCTAATTATCAACAGCTAATATCTTATGAAGATTGAGGTCAATCCTACGCTGAATCATCTTGTGCTATATGGAAAGATTGAAACCAATCAAAAGAGTCAAAGCAATCATAAAAGATCTTGAAAAAAGAAGATTGATTTTACTTGAATAAATAGTTGATAACTTAGCTTGTAAAAAGTGTGTGTTCTAAATTATAAATAACTCATTCTTGAGAGAATACACAATGAGCTTTAAAATGAAAAACAATTGTGGGATGCCATTGATTTTTAAGTGATAGTTATAAAGTATGAGCAATATAGAGATAGGCAGAAAAACCTAGAGAGAGTCTGAGTGTTTTTCAATAAGACTTGAATCCTATATTGTAAGCTTTTATAATATCATAATTTGGGTGAGTGTCCCGGATACGTAGCCCAGTTGGGTGAACTCCGTTGTTAAATGTGCGTGTGAATTTAATTCAAGTACATTTAACTATACTGTTCTGTCCATTAATATACTTTGGTTGCAATTGTGGTTGCAACTTCACTTGGAACCAAACTGCAAAACTGCAACTAGAACAGCGGATAGGAATTTCAATTGGTATCAGAGTTTCACACTAGACATTACTTAGTGTGGATCCTGTGTTCTAGTAAAGATGGACTTAATGAGGGAAGGAAACGCATTCAACAAACTTCCATTGCTTGAAAGAGGAGTTAACTATGGAGTATGAAAAATAAGGATGAGATCATTCATCAAACAGCAAAATGAACAAGCATGAAAGTCTGTGCTCTATGGATGGGAAGTTCCAACTGTCACTAATGATGATGATGAACTGGTCTATGTACCTGAAGATAGATGTTTTGCTGATGAAGACAGAAAGTCAAGTGCAAACTCAACTGCAATAAACCTGATTTTTGCTGGTGTAACTCTAAGTGTATTCAGATATATCTCTCACTGTGAAACTGCCAAAGAGGCATGGGATATCTTACAAGTAACATTTGAAGGAACTGTTAAAGTAAAAGTTTATAAATTACAACAGTTAACTACTCAGTTTGAAAACCTAAGAATGGAAGAAGAAGAAACAATTGAACAATTTAATGGTAGAATCTGTTATTTTTGACATCACTTATACTAATCATAGGGAATTAATCAAATGAAAAAGCCAAAACAAAGTCTTGTTATTTTTGACATCACTTATACTCTTTCATTGCTGAGGTCATCAATCTAATTTTTGTGTAGAGGAAAAATGGATTTGCTCAATATGAGCTTCTAAGTTTTAATTTTTATTAAAGTTATTTTATGATAAACATATCTTCTTGAGTAAATGGCTAGAGTCTTGTTTTTTAAAATTTTATATGTTGTTATTATTGCTATCTTTATCTTGAAACAAGTCAAATTTCTTTCAAAACTTCAACTGCTTAAAATTCAAAATTTTGGATAAATCTGTTTATCTTTGGAATGTATATCTGAATTGTTTGCTGAATTTTTCTTATTAAGAACTGTATCCTTCGTGATTTCCTTGTAATTCAAACTTTATATATCTGTTGCAAGGAAAGTTCCTATTTTTCAGAAAATCTGTTTCAAATTTGATTTGGGTGTATCTTTTTCTAATTGTAAAAAGATTTGGGCGTCATTGCTATTTATACTAATTTCTTTTACTATCCCAAATTATTAACCAAATCAGAATTACTCTCTCTCTCTCTCTTTCTATTAAAAAACCTAGGTTCTCTGTAAAACTCACTGCGAAGTTCCAAGTCCAGTTGCAACCAAGGTTGAAACCATGTCTTCAAATTCTCCAAACAAACCCAATCTCAACTATGAAGATGATAGCACACTTAGATCCTTTCTGAATCAATCCCAATCCAGTCCTGGTTCTAAAACTAAGGTAAGTGAATCTTCTTCTTCTAAGAAACATAGGTCTAAGAAACGTGCTCGCAGAAACTTACAAGAGGATCCTATTTTTGTTCAATTTGCTTATGATACTCTGTTTAATGAGGTAGATCCTAGATTCTGAAATAGGAGAATGTTTAATAGGTTCAGTTCTCTTGCTAGTAGGGAAATTCACTCTGAAAGAAAGTTAAATTTGGCTAGCTATCAGCACATACAGGTGCATGTTGAGAAATTGCTCACAGATGTTGGTTTAGAAAGAACAATATGCTATCCTGACTCCTATTATCCTGAGGTTGTTAAGGAATTTTATGCTAATCTAAGTCCTAGTGTCTTTACTGAGGGTGATCCTGTCTATGGCAGAGTTTTTGTTAGGGGTCTTACTTTGGACCTTAACCCTAAGATAATCAATGATTTTCTAAGCTCTCCTAGTCCTACTAAAAGCAGTAGTGATTATGACATGGAAGTTGTAGCTCTTGTCCTTACTGGAAAGAACAACAGGTTTGATGGTACTTCCATTAAAACTTCCTCACTAACTCTGTGTGCTGCTGTGCTTTACAAAATTGCTAGTTTTAATTGGACTCCTACCAAACAACCCTCTAGAATGAACAAAGATATGACTGTTTTTCTCTATAAGATCATGTCTTCATTACCAATTAACTTTGGTAATCATGTGTTTAATCTTCTTAGAGATTTCAGTGATATTAAGTCACACTCCATTCCGCTACCCTTTCCTTGCTTAATCACTGGGATAATTATGTCTCAAGTTACACCCATATCTTCTACCAATCCTATTAGAATCTCCTCTGAGAAGACCACCACTTGTCCTTCCGCCTTGTATATTTCTGCAAAGCTTCTGAAAGAAGGCCATGTGAATGGCATCACTGGTGAAAAATGAAAAGAAAAGGAGACAACAAGTGCTCCCTCTAAGAAGAAGGGTGTGAGCTGGTATCTACTACAAAAGATGGCTTCAAATCAAGAAAGGAGGGTTGAGCTAGATACAAATGACTATCAGATCAAGAAGTTACTGGAAAATCTCCCAGAGAGTGAAGATGATGGTGACGGTGATAGTGGCTACTCACTCAGCAGCACAGAGGAAGAAGGAGAATAAGAGGTTGTCAGAGATGCACCTCTAAGGGAAAGAGCTCATCACTCCAAAAGAACTCTTTACTAGCTTTGTCTGGTTTCTGGCAAATAGGGGGAGAAAAGAAGTTTATGTGTCCATTTCTCTGTTTATGTTTTCAATTTCAAATTCTGTATCTACAAGTTATGTTTCCAGACTGTTTTGTGCCAGTATTTTTGGCCTTATGTTTTCTGCAGTTTATTTCTAAATTCTGGTTATTTTTTTATTTGAATATGTTCTGAAACTTTGATGAATGGATATCTATCTATGCTTAAATGATGCATGCTATTCTAACTTGCAATGGGAGCTAAAATAAGTGACACAAAAGCATTGAAAAATTACACAGTTTAACAACTGTGTTTGCTAACAAATTGCAGGTGAAGTGTCTGTTTATAAACTTAGGTTATTTGTCAAAACCAATGACAAAGGGGGAGATTGTTAGGACCAGATTTATGGACCTTATATTGTTTATTTTCTATTGGTTTGAACTAAATAACTCTAGTTGAATATTAAGAATTGAAACAGTCTTTGGTTCCAAGTAAGGTTGCAACCTCAGTTACAACCACAGTTGCTGTTCTGCAGGATTCTGTTTTCTTGGTTCCAAGTAAGGTTGCAACCTCAGTTGCAACCACAGTTCGAACCTGTTGTTCTGCAGGATTCTGTTCAATTCTTTAAAACTGCATAACTACTCTTTATAATGATTATTTGTTTTGAAGTATGCAGGATATATTCTCATATGTTCTTAAAGATTAAGTTTATGTATATTGAGAATATTAAAGTGATAAGAAATATGTTTCCTAAAAGTAATAAGGAGATTAGTTTTAAAAGATATGTTTACTTTAAACTGGGCAATCTATATCTCTATTTTTATGCAAATCTTTATCACTTGGTTCAATATTTGTTCTTTATCAAAAATTAGTATGATACGTTTAAAATTGAATGAAATATGGAGTTAATGTTTAATATTTCTATGTAGAAAGATTTTATCTCTAAAAAATACTATCTTATATGTTCCTTATTTGAGAAATAGATTATCTTCTATTTCCAAGCTAATTATCAACAGCTAATATCTTATGAAGATTGAGGTCAATCCTACGCTGAATCATCTTGTGCTATATGGAAAGATTGAAACCAATCAAAAGAGTCAAAGCAATCATAAAAGATCTTGAAGAAAGAAGATTGATTTTACTTGAATAAATAGTTGATAACTTAGCTTGTAAAAAGTGTGTGTTCTAAATTATAAATAACTCATTCTTGAGAGAATACACAGTGAGCTTTAAAAGGAAAAACAATTGTGGGATGCCATTGATTTTTAAGTGATAGTTATAAAGTATGAGCAATATAGAGATAGTCAGAAAAACCTAGAGAGAGTCTGAGTGTTTTTCAATAAGACTTGAATCCTATATTGTAAGCTTTTATAATATCATAATTTGGGTGAGTGTCCCGGAGACGTAGCCCAGTTGGGTGAACTCCGTTGTTAAATGTGCGTGTGAATTTAATTCAAGTACATTTAACTATACTGTTCTGTCCATTAATATACTTTGGTTTCAACTGTGGTTGCAACTTCACTTGGAAGCAAACTGCAAAACTGCAACTAGAACAGCGGATAGAAATTTCAGTATAGCAGTTATATATATATATGATGCTGATTTTTACAAGTTTCTTTCCCACAATAAATTTCATAAAATATACTCGTAGTCAGTATACATGTAATAGTTTTCTGTCCCTCCACTACAAGAATTATTGTGTTCAGTGACGAACTAGCTCGATATTTTCAATGACGAACTATTTTTCCGTCACAGGTTATCCTTCAGTGTTGGACCTGTAGTGACAACATAGGTGCCATCACTATCGAGGTCTGTTGTGAGAGACAAGCAAAATAAGCTATGTTATTCCTTTATTCAACATAATTTGTTGGCTTACTTTGTAGTGTTCACCAGCAACAAGGTACATATAATGTTGCCTTTTTTTTTCATCCCTCCTTTGGAGGTAAAACCTGCGAAATTTACTCTGGCTACCAACCACTTGCTTAACATATTTTTCTTCTTTCTTCTATCTATCTACTGCAATTAGTAGTGAACAAAATTGCAACTATCCTATGCAAAAAGAAAGATTTTTCTTTTTGGAAAAAAATATGCAAAAGAATGATATAAAGCAATGAAGAGATGAGTCGGAAAGAAGCGCAAATGCAACTTATAAACACGCGATCGAACAGCTTGAAATGTTTGTCATACAACCATCTTAATTAATGTTGATAATCAATTAAACAGATATCAGAAACTTGTTAAGACTGATAATAAGACACCTTCAAGTATGTATAGTTCAATGACCATCCAAAAATATAATCAACATTGTCAACAAACATCAAGGGTGCAAATTTTTGAGAAATAAAAAGATAGAATGATGGAAACAAGTTAAACAACTCTTAGCAAAATACATATGCAAAACTTGACCAGAATAAAGCTAAGTGTATAGATCTCAGAATTATAATTAAATTTAGCTAAAGTAAGTCTTAAGTGGGGTCCTTAATTTATTTTGATCGTAACTTCATATATGCATCATAATAAAGATCATTTACCTTAATTACCAAGTGTGAATTTTAACTCTAATTTTACAAAACAATTGTACAAAATGAAGCGTGCAGTCCTTTATCTTGATGGATATCTCTTAATACGATCTGTTGGTAATAAGCCCTGAGCTTGATTTTTACCACCTACTTGGCAAAGCATACACCACCAAGTACAAAATAAAATTCTGGTTTAATATCTCAGAAACAATGTGGCCAGTACCGGGGCGGAACGAGGGGTGGTAAAGAGTGTCATCGTCATTCCAAAAAAATTTAAAATGTTTTTTTTTATATAGAAAATTTCAGAAATTTAAGGTTTTATACATTAATAGTCCCCCAAATGAATAAATATTAACTTGGTTCAAATGCTACACGTAAAAAAAATTTGTCACGAATATTATGACTATTTTTTACTCATCATTTAATTAATATTAGTTTACTCTTTAACTTCTCCATTAATTAATTACATCTTTTAAGGTAATATTACAATATTTTATAAATAAATATTTTTGTGTAGTTTCATAGTCATTACAATAAAGTTTAAACTAAAAAAATCGTATTTATAGTCAATTTTTATGTATAGTTTGAAATTTGGAAAAATCGGCTAAGTTTTCAACTCCATGTTTTTTTGGTTTTTTATACCATTTATTGTTATTATACTAACATAAAAAATTCAACGTTTTAAATTTTTAGATCAATTGACAAGTCAATTAAGTTTTAAACTCTAGATTATTTTTTATTTTGTTTATACCGTTTATTATTATTGTTATTATACTAAAAAAAATAAATAAGAACCATTCAAGAATTGAATTTTGGTTTCACTACCGGCCAGTAGATAGTAAAATACAACTTGTAAAATCAATGTAGCTTTGTTTCTTTCGATTATTAATGGTCAGTCCTTTTCAAATTAATTGGCCTTGTAAAAGATTTTGACTAACTCATGACCTAGTCTATAACTTATAACATAAAATGTTTAATTTTCTTTGTTTTTTGACTTCCTTATTTATTTCCTCAAATTTTAAAAAACCAAATTGTTACTCATATATATAAATTCATTTACACCCTTTTCACGTAAACATAAAACTTACATAGCGATACAAATAATGCATTAATTATATTGTGTCCTTCCTTTCACCCTTTTCATCATAATTAAGTACAAATTGTATATGGATCTTTATAGTTTGTTGGTCTTTTTCCTACCAAACCCAAAAATGGAAATCAAAAAAATTCTAATCCTAATAATTCCAAATGTGGAAATAATATACAAGCAATACACATATCTAAGTAAAAACTTATAAACATATAAATACTGTAATGCATTTCGTTACAGTCAAGATTGATGTAGATTGTAATAATGCTGCTCAATTGTTTTATTTAAATATTATGACAAAAACTAGAGGACCGCTCATTACTAGCAAGCAATTGAGAAACATAGGAACTTGGGAAGCAGAGTACCTGACTCTGAGTCAGGGTTACTCTGCTTTCCATAGCCATTGGATCTGCTACAGTTTAAATTTAATAACAGATCCAATGGCTGTGGGAAGCAGAGTAACCCTGACTCAGAGTCAGGTACTCGACTTCCAGGAACCTTGTGGATGATGGCAAAATAACAAGCTAAATTTTTTTGAGAGCCGATAAGAATGAAGATCAAGATATCACAAGATTATCACATATCTAGTTAAAGTGTGTATAAATACTATCAATTACCATTCTACTTTCCATAACTAACTTCCAAATACTATATTTTTGGCTTAAATTTCACTCTATCAATTAATGGCTTCTTCAACCATGGCTCTTTCTTCCCCATCTTTCGCCGGAAAGGCAGTCAACCTTGCCCCCACCACCCCAGACTTTCTCGGTGGAGGAAGAGTCACCATGAGGAAGACGGCTGCCAAGAAAGTCTCATCCGGGAGCCCCTGGTATGGTCCTGACCGTGTCCTTTACCTGGGCCCACTTTCTGGCGAGCCCCCATCCTACCTATCCGGGGAATTCCCTGGTGACTATGGTTGGGACACTGCTGGGCTATCAGCTGACCCTGAGACCTTCGCCAAGAACCGAGAGCTGGAGGTGATCCACTCAAGGTGGGCCATGCTCGGAGCCCTTGGATGTGTCTTCCCAGAGCTTCTCGCCAAGAACGGCGTCAAGTTTGGAGAGGCTGTGTGGTTTAAGGCCGGAGCACAAATTTTCAGCGAAGGGGGACTCGACTATCTGGGAAACCCTAGCTTGGTACATGCTCAGAGCATCTTGGCTATCTGGGCTTGCCAGGTTATCTTGATGGGAGCTGTTGAAGGGTACCGTGTTGCTGGTGGACCCCTTGGAGAGATTGTCGACCCGCTTTACCCTGGAGGCAGCTTCGATCCACTAGGCCTTGCTGAGGACCCGGAAGCTTTCGCTGAGCTCAAGGTGAAAGAGCTGAAGAATGGTAGGCTAGCCATGTTTTCTATGTTCGGGTTCTTTGTTCAGGCTATTGTAACTGGAAAGGGACCATTAGAGAACTTATCTGATCACTTAGCTGACCCGGTTAACAACAATGCTTGGGCTTTCGCTACTAACTTCGCTCCCGGGAAGTAGATTTTATTGTAATGTAAAGCTGGTGTGTTGATTAATGAAGATATTTTGTGCATCTGTATGAGTTGAATTTTACTTCTATTTTATTCTGTGCAAAATATCATAGGTAGTTAATATTTGACAATAATCAAAAACTGAAAAAGGTTGAAACTAATCATCAAAAGATAAAGTTGGAACGTCTTCGGAAATAATTTTTCCCATCCCGAAAGAGAGAGGAATTGAAGATGGAAAATTAAAGCCGCATTTATGCTTTAATCGACGTCTTTAAACAATCCCTCAATTTCCACAGCAATTTCTAGAAACTAACCATCATTTTTTGTATCTCCTTTATTCGAGTAACTAGATTCAGTTCGGGATTTTTTTCTCGATGGTGCAATAAAACCAATTTGCATCCTATGGTTTTGTCTTTTTAGCAAAGTCTAGCTTCCATTTCAATGTCTATAATAAAATGGAGCAATTTTATTAAACTATATAGAGGCTATCAAATGCAAAAGAATGATATAGAGAGCAATAGAGTGATGGGCTGGAAAAAAGCTCAAATTCAACCTATAACTAGGCAGCAAAGAGCGGTTTTTCTTTTGTATAATCAATTAATTGAACGGCATAAAGTCTTATTTTTTAAAACAAATTTTCAATTGTTATTTTCTTTAAAATTTTGATTAATAATTAAATTTAGTTTAGTATCCACTAGGATTCTATATTTTTATTTGACTTTTTATTGTGTTGTCAAATTTGTTTTTAATTTATTAAATCCTAATTTGTCTAATAGATAATAAAAATTGAAAAATCATCCCACCCTCCATTTTATTTATTAAATTCTAATGCTTATAAAAGTGACTGCACATTGTACATTTTAACTCAATAACTGCACAAAATGAGACCCGACAAACAGCCCTTAATTCACCTTACAAGCATCTTAATTAGAGTTGATAACCATAAAATAGATAGCAGTAACTGATTAAGACTGATAAACACATTTCAAGTATGTAGAGTTTTATGACCACCCAAAAATATGTAAGAGCCTGGATTTTTCTACTAATGTTTTTCTGAAAAAACGCATAAATCGTAATTTTTTTGTGCGAACCGTACATTTTATTTACAAGCCGTAGATAAAATGTACGGTTTGGGTTTTCAGTACAAACCGTACATTTAATCTACATACCGTAAATTTTTTGTACGGTTTGCACTGAGAAATTACAGTGCTGGTCCCGGCTTCTTCGTTAAACAGAATTTCTCTTCCTTTCACTCGTTAGAGAAAAATTACAGTACTGAGAAATTTCTCTTCGTTAGAGAAAAATGTTTCAGTCCAAACGAAGAAGAAGCAGGGACCAGTACTGTAATTTCTCAGTCCAAACCGTACAAAAAATCTACGGTCTGTAGATTAAATGTACGGTTTGTACTGAAAACTCAAACCGTACATTTTATCTACGGTCTGTAAATAAAATATACGGTTTGTACAAAAAAATTACGATTTCTGTGTTTTTTCAGAAAAACTGTAGTAGAAAAATTTAACCTCAATATGTAAATCAACACTGTCGACAAATAAGTGTAAATTTGGGAGGAAAAAAAAGATACAGTGACTAAAACAACTCTTAGCAAGATATATTTGTAAAATTTATGATCAGTATAATGCTAAGTGAATAAATCCCAGAAAGAACCATAATTTTAGCTAGGGGTGGGCATGGGACGGATTATGGCAGATCGAACTCAATTCTAACACAATTTGTAAAATAAATGGCGGAGCGGGTTGATAAAATTTAAATGTCAACTCAACCCAACTCGTTACAATTAAAATCACAACTCAATCCAACTCAACCCGCAAAATAAATTGCGGATTGAGTTGTATTGATTCTTAAATTTTTATTTTGATCGTTTATTTTTCATATTTTGCATAATTAACCTAAATTTTAAAATAAATTGAATTTTTCAAATAGAAATATAAATTAAAATCAATTAAAATACGTTTGAAAACATTCGCGAATAACTAACAAAACTAAAATATAACAAGAATGGAATGTTGGTATCTTGAAATACACATAATGTATATATTTATAATTATATATATTACGGGATGAAACGGGTTAGTTTGAAAACTTCAACCCTAACCCAAACTGCAAAATATATAGCGTATTGGGATGGGAGGAATTGATTTTTTTTTTTTACACTCAACCCTTTCCAATTCGTACGAATTAGGTTTACGTATTTTTTACCCACCCCAAATTTTAGCTAGGATCAGTCGGATGATTTTTATTAATTAGATTAACTACGTTTTCAGAGTGCTATTACTCCTAATTTTGTGCATTCTGTAACCTAGTTGATCTAACATTTGCAGAGAAAAATTCTTCATTTTCTGTTACGTCACAGAGTGTGATAGAACATTAAAATCAAACCCGAATATATTTATACGGGTAAGAACCGACCCATGCATTATTAACGGGTAGGCAATGCAACTATAATAGAACCCGAGCTATAATGGTTTTTTTCCTACTTAAAAATAAAGGGTAATTATCCATAACATCCAAGCCCAATTAGTAAAGGCCCAACAGTTAAAAAGCTCATGAGTTGACAGATGTTGACATCCTATGACGCACGGATGCCTATAAATAGTCAAGTACCAGTACTGGAAAAGGGGTCTGAGATCTGAGCAAAAAAAAATACAAAACAGAGACTTTTCAGAGGTTATCTCAATAGAAAGTACGCGGATTGAAATCAAGTCAAATACCGAGTATCAAGGCTAAGTCAAAGACCAATATTAAGATTAAATTAACAGACCGAGCATAAATATAATAAGAATTGTATTCCTGAACAAGAAGATTCACCGAGCAATAAAGAAAGAATACTAACTCGTCTAATATTTCCTATCGTCAATTTATTTCATTATTGTTGATAAGTCTAACTTAACCGGCCAGGATTAATGCTTTATTTAGCTTAATTTACCTGATGAAAGTTAATGGTTTATCAGAGTGCAAATTTGTAATCCTAGGTGCTAATTTTACAAAACATTTGCAGAAAATAAAGTGTTGCCATTACTTCCTCAATTCTTATTTAATTGACTATGTGTAATTTTGACTGTTTTATAACTTTTATTAAAATTATCGAAATGATTTTTTTTTAAATCTAATCATAAAATTTAACATTTGAACTAAATGATCCATTTTTGAAAATTTTTATTCCGATAATTTTAATAAAAGTTCTTGATCCATTAAAATTACACGTAGTTTCATAATGGATAATTAAATAATAACGTAATACGCTCATTTTTTACTAATCATTATTGGCTGGTGATATCATAGCCCACTGGCAACCAAGAAATAATTAAAATCTTGAGGAATAACTCAGAAATATTGTGGCCAGTACTCAGAATATAGCTATATATATATTCTGATTGCTAAATGCCAGCATTTTTCATCGATCGGCATGGTTAAAGTTTCCGACTAGCTTATAACTTATTTATTGACCACAAACAATGTTTACCTCAAGCACATACGCGTCGGTCGCCAAAGTAAGGAATACATGTCTATCATGAATAGACCAATCTGAAAAAAGTGATTGCAAGGAAGGAAAAACGTAACTATTCCAACATGATTAATCAAGTTAACCAATAAGAGTGTTAAATTGATACGAGTAATACAAGGAATAGGCGATAACGAAATTTATCTCTTGCTAGTTCAGTAGTTCGAGCAAGAGTAACATAGTTCTTACAACTCAAATGCAGGTGTCACTAAGATAAAGTTAATATCGTGTACGTAAATACGTGTATATATCAATGTTTTAAATAACTTATCGTTAACATGACGTTTTTCCAATTGCTATGCTAAAAGAACAAATAACGTAAAAACGAAAAAAGAACCGCTCATTACTAGCAAGCAGTTAAAAATTTATGAGCATACAAGGCACTTGATCACAAGTTTGATGTAGATTGTGATAATGCTGCCAAGTATAATTATGTACAAAAAAGAGAGGACCTCACATTACTAGCAAGCAATTGAGGACCATGGAAACTTGTGGATGATGGCAAAATAACAAGCTCAAAAAATTTTGAGAGCCAATGAGAATAAAGATCAAGATATCACAAGATTATCACATATCTAGTTAAAGTCTGTATAAATACTATCAATTACCATTCTACTTTCCATCACTAACAACTTCCAACTACTATAATTTTAGCCAGAATTTCTCTTAATCAATCAATGGCTTCTTCGACCATGGCTCTCTCTTCTCCATCTTTCGCCGGAAAGGCGGTCAACCTCACTCCGGCTACCCTCGGAGGAGGAAGAGTCACCATGAGGAAGACGGCTGCAAAGAAAGTTTCATCCGGAAGTCCATGGTACGGTCCAGATCGCGTTCTTTACCTCGGCCCACTATCCGGTGAGCCCCCATCCTACCTATCTGGCGAATTCCCAGGTGACTACGGTTGGGACACTGCTGGGCTATCAGCTGACCCTGAGACCTTCGCCAAGAACCGTGAACTAGAGGTGATCCACTCCAGGTGGGCCATGCTCGGTGCCCTTGGATGCGTCTTCCCAGAGCTTCTCGCCAAGAACGGTGTCAAGTTTGGTGAGGCTGTGTGGTTCAAGGCCGGTGCCCAGATCTTCAGTGAGGGTGGTCTTGACTACTTGGGAAACCCGAGCTTGGTCCATGCTCAGAGCATTTTGGCTATCTGGGCTTGCCAAGTCATCTTAATGGGAGCTGTTGAAGGGTACCGCATTGCTGGTGGACCTCTCGGAGAGATTGTTGATCCGCTCTATCCAGGTGGTAGCTTCGACCCCTTAGGCCTTGCCGATGACCCAGAGGCTTTCGCGGAGCTTAAAGTGAAAGAGCTTAAGAATGGTAGGTTAGCCATGTTTTCTATGTTTGGGTTCTTTGTCCAAGCTATTGTAACCGGAAAGGGACCATTGGAGAACTTGAGCGATCACCTAGCTGATCCCGTGAACAACAATGCTTGGGCTTTCGCCACTAACTTTGCTCCCGGGAAGTAAGGGTAATGTGTGTGAAACATCATGTTACACTTGTCTTGTCTTCATCGTAAATTCGCAATGTAAATCGATTGTGTGATCAATGAAGAAATCTTATGAGTTTCACTTTCGAAAAGTTTTCCTTTTGATTAACTTGGTGCATATTCTAATTTGGTAGCGGGTATTGAACAAGAATCAAAACTTAAAAAGGTGAAACTAACTATTAGAATCCATATTCTTTTACCATTAAAAGGTCTCATAATGGTAAGCATTGGTAACTCATTATAAACCACAAGCTAGATAATATTTTAGTCGACGTGTGATAATTAATCTAACACTAACAATTAAAAGATAATGCCACCTCTGCCAGATTGAAGACTCGAAACTACATTTATTGGGGATGCAGCGTACCTGACTCTGAGTCAGACTGACTCAGAGTCCACAACCATTGGATATTGCTACAGTTAAAATATGAAATGTACTGTAGCAATATCCAATGGCTGTGACTCTGAGTCACTCTGACTCTTGAGTCAGGTACGCTGCTTCCATTTATTAGTGTATTTCAGCATCCCCTCATTTCTCAAGTCAGATTCCTGTTCCGTTAAAAACTGAATTAGAAAATTTTGCATCGCATGATCTTATATTTTGCAGAGTGAACCGTAAACTACAATGGAGCATTTCTTTATCACAACTTGCAGAGGCTATTATAAGGAAACAAACAATTTACAACAACAGAGGAGCAATCTCGAAAAAGAACTTAAACATTAATTCAGAAACATATGATAAATCCACAATCGTTTCTCAAAATCATCCAAAATATACACCTATAGAGATGATAAATCAGAAGACTGGTAGATGCCTAGCTTCCATTACAATGGAGCAGTTTTTTACACTGTGCAGACGCTGTCATATGCAATGGCAGGAAAGAAGCACAAATGTAACTTTAAAACAGGAAAACAGCCCTAAATTGTATGTCACGGTCATCTTAATTAACGTCGATAACCATAAAACAAATACCAGAAACTTGTTAAGACTGATAGACACCCAAAAATATTAACCAACACCGTCGACAAACATCTGAGGTGTGAATTTGGGAGGAAAAAAAATACAATGACTAAAACAACTCTTAGCAAGATACATTTGCAAAATTTAAGACAAGTATAATGCCAAGTGAAAATATCCCAGAATCGTAATTTTAGCTAGAATAAGTCGGACGATTTCATTAGTTAGATTAACTATGTTACAGAGTGACATGTCTTCTAATTTTGTGTATTCTGTAACCTACTTGATCTAACATTTGCAGGGGAAAAAAATCTTCATTTTCTGCTACGTTTACAGAGTGTAAAGTTTGTAGATTTCCAATTTTACAAAACATTTGCAGAAAATGAAGTGTGGTCCTTTATCTCGATGGATATCTCTTATCTTTTTATTAGTCTTTATTGGCTGGTGATATCGTAAGAGCTTGATTTTCAATGCCTACTTGGCAAATCATAGACCACTGGCAACTATGATAGTAATTAAAACCTTGAGCAATAACTCAGAAACATTGTGGCCAGTAGCGAAACGCCACCTGTAAATGTAATATGGCTATATATCCCGATTGCAAAATGGCAGCATTTTTCATCAATCAGCATTATTAAATTTTTCAACCGACTTATAACTAATTTGTTGATCGCAAACAATGTTCGCCAAATTAAACTAAGGAGTATATGTCTATCATGAATAGACCAATCTGAAGAAGAAGAAAAACATCGAATCTTTTCTCACAGAATCAGACATTATAACTCACTTATGAATTATGATTAGTCCAAATGTGAGTATCTTCTCGGCCCTTCAAACATGAATTACTGGTAATGTTCATAAGCTTTAAGAAGGAATGAGGAAGGGAGAATCGGAATTTTCCAACTTGATTAAACCAATGAGATGTTCAACTGATTTCACTAAAACTTAGGAACAGGCAATCTTTTCCAAAAAATAAAATAAGGAACGGGCAAAAACAAAATTTATCTCTTGATAATTCAGTAGTTTGAGCAAGAGTAACATAGGTCTTGCAACTCATATGCAGGTGTCACTAAGTTAGTAACATATACGTAAATACGTGTATATATACATAGCGAAAAATACAATATCGAGAAAACTTAAACTCGGGCATTGTGTCCTTCCTTTCGCCTTTTTTTTAATCAAAAGTACAACACTGTATGTGAATCTTAACTAATTTGTTAGTCTTTTTCCTACCATAGCTAAAAATGGAAATGAAAAACTTCTAATCCTAAATCCAAATGTGGAAACGATTGACAAACAATACACATATTCAACTAAAAACTTATGAACATACAAGGCATTTTGTCACAGTCAAGATTGATGTAGATTGTAATATTAATGCTGCTCAATTGTTTTAAGTAAATATCATGACAAAAAAGAGAGGGCCTCTCATTACTACCAAGTAATTGAGGAGAATGGGAACTTGTGAATGATGGCAAAATAACAAGTTTCAAAAATTTTGAGAGCCAATGAGAATAAAGATCAAGATATCACAAGATTATCACATATCTGGTTAAAATCTGTATAAATACTATCAACTGCTATTCTACTTTCCATCACTAACAATTTCCATCTACTATATTCTAGGCCTAAATTTCTTTTTATCAACTAATGGCTTCTTCAACCATGGCTCTTTCTTCCCCATCTTTCGCCGGAAAGGCAGTCAACCTTGCCCCGACCACTCCAGACTTTCTAGGCGGAGGAAGAGTCACCATGAGGAAGACCGCTGCCAAGAAAGTCTCATCTGGGAGCCCATGGTATGGCCCCGATCGTGTCCTATACCTGGGCCCCCTTTCTGGCGAGCCCCCATCCTACCTATCCGGGGAATTCCCTGGTGACTATGGTTGGGACACTGCTGGGCTATCAGCTGACCCTGAGACCTTCGCCAAGAACCGTGAGCTGGAGGTGATCCACTCTAGGTGGGCCATGCTCGGAGCTCTTGGGTGTGTCTTCCCAGAGCTTCTTGCCAAGAACGGTGTCAAGTTTGGCGAGGCTGTGTGGTTCAAGGCCGGAGCTCAAATCTTTAGTGAGGGTGGACTCGACTACTTGGGAAACCCGAGTTTGGTCCATGCTCAGAGCATTTTGGCTATTTGGGCTTGCCAGGTTATCTTGATGGGAGCTGTTGAAGGGTATCGTGTTGCTGGTGGGCCGCTAGGAGAGATAGTGGACCCACTTTACCCAGGTGGCAGCTTCGACCCCTTAGGTCTCGCTGAGGACCCTGAGGCTTTCGCTGAGCTCAAAGTGAAAGAGCTTAAGAATGGTAGGCTAGCTATGTTTTCTATGTTCGGGTTCTTTGTTCAAGCTATTGTAACTGGAAAGGGACCATTGGAGAACTTGGCTGATCACTTAGCTGATCCTGTGAACAACAATGCTTGGGCTTTTGCCACTAACTTTGCTCCCGGAAAGTAAGTTTGATGTGTGAGAAGCATCAAATAACAATTTGTACAAGCCCACAGTTTAATGTAAAGTGGATTTTGGATTGATGAAAATTTCGTATTTAATGAGTGAGAAATTTAATCTTTCACTAGTTTTGGCTAGTCCAGTGCATCATGAACATTAACATAGAATCAAAGATACGGATCAACTAGTCTTGTGAAGCAAATGCTCTCAAAACAAACAAGCCCCCACCAACAGTCTAAATCAAATAAAGCTTACCAAACGCACCTTCTCAAAAGAGATCTGAAATATTTAATCTGATTTAAAACTAATGTTTCAAATGCTAACGCAATTAAATACTACCATCTTTAACAAAATTATTTTGATTGCAAACCCAGAAACTTGTACAGAACACACCTTTACAAAAAAAAATGCCAAAAAACCAGTCATCTAACCAAAGAGTGAACTTTAGAAAAATGCCATCACACACTGACGATAACAAGCGCCTTTGAGGAAGCTACAGATACAAAATTCAGACCACAATGCCAAGTGCACTAAACAGATAACTTACAGTCAGACAGGTATGCGATAATCAAGAACTACATCAGCCGCGAAGCAAATTAATGTGTAGCCTAATCGTCATCTTCAAGAACATTACGACGCCTTTGGATCTGATATACCAAAACAACAAAGATGAAAAAAGTGAACACGGGTTAAAGTCGTATAACTAGCACAAACTCTAAGGCACATAAACGTCATATTGGGCTCTTACAGTGACTCTTGTCTGTTTGGTTGTTTGAGTATTGATTTGTTCAAGCAAGGATATGAGCTTCTCTTCAGAAACCTATGCATAATATGATTTTCAAATAAAACTTTCTTGTAATTAAAGAATCAATCTCTAAATGAAATGAAGGTTCACTAAAATCAAAAACCAAAAAGATGAAAATAACTGAGTCTCTCAAAACTGACCTTCTCTGCTATTTGGCCCGATTGAGCAGCTCTTATTATAACATCTTCGACTCCTCTAGCCTTCTCAGGCTTTACCAAAGCAATTCGGGAAACTTCACGGATATGTGGAATAGCAGTTGAAGACAAAAATGACACAAATTATCAATACATATAATATAACTAACTAAAGACAACAAATAACGGACAGATTAGCCAAGGAGCGTAAATTACTGGACACCAGAAATCGCTTTAATTGGCTGCATAAAGGTAACCGACTTTGTTAATAAGTTAATCGACATGAAGTACAGACACTCCAAAGTGGTTGTCCAACCCTTGCTAACACATATTGCACAGTACATACATACATATCGTTATATCGGTGTATCCACGACAAGATCACTGGTTTCTAAGCTTAGTTGCCTCGGAACAGAATGACAATACTTTAGAATTGTGACAATCAATGTTTATTTATGTCTCGAGTGATTGCAAAGAAATACAATCTGTAGTGATGTATGCTTTTAAATTGTGACAATTAATGTTTAGTTATTTCTCGAGTGTTTGCAAAAAGTTCCAATCTGTGATGATGTATGCTTACTCGTGTACCAAACCCAGATTTTTTTAGAAAATGCAACTTTTGAAATTGAAAGGCTATTACATTGACAGAAGAAAACTCAATAAAAAGCTTCAAATTTCTGCAAAAACTCATACGCCTTTCACGGGCTTCAGGTGACAAAATCTGGCTAAGCATCATTTGCCTTCTTTCATCTGCTTCCCTAAAATGAAATGTAAAACAGTCTCAATAAAAAATAGACACTATATTGGCTAGCTACTTCTAGTATCTAAGTTGCAGAACTATGCATCTTAAATTTACCTCTTTGCTTCTTCCTGAGCCTGCTGTTGCTCAGGATTCTGTTGGTTTCCCTGTAATGACAGAGAGACATCAGGTAAGTTTCGACTGTTTTTTATTTCCGAATGCTTGTTTGGTTGCAACTTTTAAGCAAATAAGTTGTATCCTTTTGATGTGGATAAAAAGCTGGGTTTGTCAAACTAAAAGCTTCTAGTATTTTCAGGCAAGAGGGAAAAAAAACTCAGCCTTCAATCTAATTAACCAAATGCAGTAAAGACTTTAAGCAAAAATGTTATTTTAAAAAAAGGCCTAACAGCTACAAGAAAATAAGGTCCAACTTGATATTGACTTCATATCATGTATTTATTTTAAAATAGAGCAATGCAATTACTAAATGAAGCTTATCAATTTCATGATCATTCACCGCTCCACCACGTTGAGCCATTAGCTCCTGCATTCTCCTCTGCCGAATAGCTTCCAATTCAGGGTCGGCCTGGAATTCCAAACAAAAACTATGAAAACAAACACACTAATGAATGGAAAAATGCATTTACTAATATAAAATGTTTGAATATTATGGATTCAAGTAGTATGAATATAGATGATCAACAAAGATACGGTATAGTAAGGGGATTCTTCGATTTATAGCATTTTTACATTTTTGTGTGGTTGAACAACATTCAACTCTTTATGATGCATAGATCTTAAATAAACACACGGAACAAATACATCATTTTCTCCAACACGTGCTATCGTGCGCAAAGTTACATCATCCCAGAAATAAATGGACGTCCCCAATTGCAGAACTCATGATTCCTAGAACTTTACGGCAAATGTCTAATGCAAGTGATTTTAGTTTTTAAAGTGCCAGTCTTTGTAATTCCAACTGAGTAAACCCATGTGCAAGCAGAAATTTTTCCATTGATTTGATGCAACTCAGAATAGTAAAATACATCCAGAACCAAAATGTAAAGTAATCAAATTACAGATTTCGAATTAACAATTGGCTTCAAAAACTACTGATTTCAATTAATACTCTGTTACCATTTCAAACCGTAAACTTAAGAAAATCTATATGCTTGGTAGAACATAGTGTATACTGTATATTGTTTCGAGCTTCTGAAAATTCAAGTTTAGTATTAGCGTAATGGTTAATTCGTTGCAACTCATAATTAGTAGCTAAACCAGAATCTAGTTGGTTTCATATGCTAACAAAATTTCTTGCGCTATTAATATACCAAAAAGATGAAAATTTTCAAAAAAAAAGGTGTCTACTAAAAGTAAGGTCTTGATAACTATGGGATCGTCGAATAGTCCGAAATCATTTCATTTTACAATGAAGTTGGCAATTAAATAAATGTATTCAAACTGTTCTTGGTATAATAATTAATAACAGGTAGTAAGGTTTTCGATAACTATGAGATTGTCCCATAACTCGAAATGTTGATAAAAAAAAAACATTAGCAGTTAAATTAAGAAAATTGATAACCTAAATTTAAAATTGGCAATCAACATAAAAAATAAAATGAAATTGAGACCATAAAATTAAAACCGGAAGTTTAATTTAGAAAATCGATACCATGAAATTAAAAAATAGCAATTACTGTACATTAAAGAAACTGTTTTCGTAAATTAATTAATTGGCAATAAAAATAAGACAACTGGTACCGTAAACCCGAAATTGGCAATTAATATAAGAAAATTGATACTGTAAGACTAAAATTAGAGATTAAATTAAGAAAAATGATACCGTAAAAATAAAACTGGCAATTACTGTAAATTAAGAAAACTGTTTCCGTAAATATAAAAATCAGCAATAAAAACAAGAAAAGTGGTACCGTAAAACTAAAATAAGCTATTAAATTAAGAAAATTGATACCCTAAAATAAAAAATGGAAGTTAAATTCAGAAAATCGACACTGCAAATTAAAACTGGCTATTATTGTACAATAAGAAAACTTCCATAAATTTAAAAATTAGCAATAATAATAAGAAATTGACACCGTAATATCAAAATCAGCAATGAATTTAAACAAATTTATAACTTAAGACTAAAATTAGCAATTGATATAATAAAACTAATACCATAAGACTAAAAATAGGAGTTAAAATTAGAAAATGGATACCTTAATAATTGCCAATTAAATTAAGAAAAATGATAATTCAATGACATAAAACAAACAAAACCTTATGGTCCATAATTACAATTAAAGGGCAAAAACTAAACCCTAAATAGCCTACACAGCTTCATTAGCAATTCAATCTGTCCATATAATAATAATAATAATAATAATAATAATAATAATAATAATAATAATAATAATAATAAATAAAAAAACAGGTTACCATTTTCAATTCCAAATAGAAGGACAAATCTTATAGAGAGAGAGAGAGAAGCAACTAAAAGAGTGAATTAAAATTTTAGCATTTTAGTAATGAATTTTAAATTTTTAACAATTTGGGTAATGTACTTTCACCCCATACAATTACAGACAATAAATCAATAATAACTGATGGAGTTTTTTTTGAAAAAAAAATCCGCAAACCCAATTCGTAATCCTCTGATCCAAATTATACGGATCGGACACGTTGAATGTCTAAAAACTCAATCCGTGTTACCATCAATCGGCTATATATTTTACGGTTTGGGTTCGATTTTCAAACCACGGATTAATCCGTACCGATCCGTTTTAACTCGTAATATATATATAATTATAAATATATATATTTATATATATATATATATTGTGTGTATTTTAATATACCAATTTTTCATTATTATTATATTTTAGTTTTGTTATTTGTTCGCGAATGTTGTAAACATATTTTGATTTGTTTTAATTTATATTTCTGTTTGAAAAATTCAATTTATTTTAAAATTTAGGTTAATTATGCAAAATATGAAAAATAAAAAACCAAAATAAAAATTTAAAAATAAATTCCAACTCAACCCGCCCCAACCCGCAATTTATTTTGCGGGTTAAATTGCGGGTTGATTTGGATTGGGTTGTGTTTTTAATTGTAACGGAAATTGTGAGTTGATTTGGATTGTGTTGAGTTTTTAATCGTAAGGGATTGAGTTGGGTTGACATTTAAATTTTATCAACCCTGTTCAATCTGCACCGCCATTTATTTTGCAAGTTGAGTTATGATCGAAGTCAATCCGTCCCAGTCCGTCTCGTGCACACACTCTAGCTAATCAATATATTAAAAATACGAAAAACCTCCGTTCGAAAGGGCAAAAACCGGAGTTTTTGTTTTGTCCAGGTTGTTGGACCGGACAAAGTGCAGTCACCTTAAAATATTTAAAATCTATAAATATATATATATATATATATATTTGAGTTTCAGCCAGTCTCAATTAGGGTTTTTATATTTATATTTTAGTTTTATTGTGTTGTAAAATTAAATTTTAATCTATCAAATCACAATTTGTCTTATATACAATAAAAATAGAAAAAAAATATATTGAAAATGTATCATCTAACACTTCATTTTCTAATCTTAATGGTGGTTAAGTTGACTACACAGTGCCCAGTCCAACAAGGTGACTAGACAAAATTGGCATCCCGAGAATTGTACAAACTATAACGAACTACGAATGCATAACGATTTGTCAACCACAAATTTGGGAATAACCGATGGAGTTGTAGAAAGAGTATATGATATTGTGATATATAACTTAAGGAATTTTGACGGAATTGCACTCGTTGATATGTGAGTCATGAGAGCACATGAATAAAAATGAGACTGTTTTTTTTTTTTTTACAAACCAAACACTTTAGTGATATAAAAATGGGACTTAACCGAGTTATTGATATAAAGAAAACTATTTTAAAATATAATTAATTAATAGTGGTGGGTTGAAACAAGTTAGGAATAGTTTAAGTTGCCCAAATATATTGACTCTTTAGGATCTAATCGCAAAAATCTCAAAATATTGTGCACATAAACATCAAAGGGTTTTAGTCATTTAGCCAATAAAGGCTTAAAACTTATATATTTTGCAATCAACTCCATAAACTATCTCACTTTTGCAATTAATCCTATGTTTATCTTTGAAATGGCATTCGACGGTCCATTTTGAATATTTATCTCAGATTATAATATCTATAAGATTTAAAAATATTCTTGTCATGGACAACATTTTTCTTTTCGAAAAAAATTACACGATAGCTATCTCAATCGTACCTGGACTTTTTGAGGCCCAAGAAACATAAAATGTTGATTCTTTGCAGAGCCGACCAATTTTATTTTATTTAGTGGAGTGGCGGCTGGTGGAGAAAAAATTTGTTTCGCTCATTTAAATAAAACCTCAAGATGGTTTTCCCTTGTGATGGGTTACCCAGTTTTCTAGCACTGTTGACAACCCCTCAAGACCGACTCTAAATATTTGACGGTCATCATGGTAGAAATATAACACACTTGCGTAAAACTACTTCAAATGACTTTTTTTTTCCACCAACCTTTGTGACATGAATATGATCCAATAATATATACCGCATAAATAATTATGTAAAACAGACTAATAATGAACACAAAGTTACGTCGTTTTTTCCGGTTAACAATAGGAGTTAATTGCAAAAATTACATAGTCTATGATACCGATTTCAAAAATACAAAGTTTATAAAGTCATTTACAAAAATACTCATATTTTCTTGGGGTATTTTTTGCATTTTACCCCTTTATACTACCGTTTTTCACTCGTATTTATTACACATATATATAAATATAATATATATAATATATATATAGCTGTCCGAAAGAGTTCAATTTTGATCTTTGCAAAATCTGCACAAAAAAATGGTGAATTCTTTTTCTATGTATATTTTATCACTTCATTTGCAACTTTTTGATCATATATATGTATATTTATATATATATATATATATGTATGTGTGTGTGTGTGTATGTTTAACCTGAGTTTGTAATTTTGGTTGTAATTTTATTTTAGTTAGACAAATTTGTTGTCATGTAATTATATATGTTATGGGTTTTAGTTTATTTGGGTGGAATATTAAAGAGCAAGAAATATAGATTAGGTTTTCTTATGTATATGTATACTTCTAATTATATCAAAAAAGTTTCCATTTTTGGAAATATTATGTTATTTTTCGTTTGGTACAATGCAAATTCTTCACAAGTTAATAAGTTTATCTCGGTAATTATGAGATGTTGGGCCCGGTTGGCATGAGATTATTTGTTAAAAAGCTGCTTTTTAAATGCAACGATAAAAAAAGCCGTAATGTACTGTTTGTCACTATTGTAACTTTTTTTTTACTTATAAGTGACTTATAGCTTGTTTTTATTGATAAGTCACTAGTCACCTATTTTAACTTATAAGTGAGTTGTGCCTATACAAACACATTTTATTAAAAAGTTTTTGTTTTGAAAAATTTAATGTGAAAAAGCTAAAAAAATCCACAAATTCTTAGCTTTTGTGCTGTTTAGCTTTTTTGACCTAGAAGCTAGCTTTTTAAAAGCTAAAAAAGCTGACATACCAAACATTCGTGGATATTTTTAATCAAAAAGCTAAGGAAAAAAAGTTTTGCCAAACATGCACATTAATAAGAATTAGCTCGTTAGTGTAGAATAGTGAAAGATTTATTTCTTCTGGATCATTTGGTTCATATATATTCACTTTATTTATGTATATTTTGTAGAAGAGTTACTGTTATAATTTGCTTCAGTTTTCTTAATGTATTTATGAATTAGGTGGAATGAGGTTACAACTTATTGTAATTGTTAAACAGCACAGATCAAAATTATTTAAATCTGTAAAATGTATTGTTATTGACAATAAGTAGTTGTTCATGAGGTTATTTAAGTTAAGGTTAAACCAGGTATGTATAAAAGGATTAGTCGAAGCAGGGAATGAACTGGATGGAGACAGTCGGGGGCTGCAGCCACACGTTTTGATTAAAAATGATGAAAAAGTAAAAAAAATTGTATGTAATATGATTGAAGTCTTCAAAAATTAGCGTTCCAGCCCCCTCATTTACCAAAATCAGTGTTTTAGCCCTCCCCGTTAAAGTTTCTGGTTCCGATCCTGAGTGGAAGGGCCTTTGTAGTGTGTTTTTTATCGAAAGGAATGTGATGCACTTGTATGAATCTAGTTTGCATACTGATTATTTTTATAAATGAGGTAGTGATTAAAAACAATATTGCAAATGAACAACGTTCTGAAGAGTACATGGAGAGAGTAAGTTATGTTAAAGATACTCGTATTTAATATGGTTGTTAAGTTTAGATCTGCATGTTAGTTTGTGTGAATGTGAGTGAGCAAAACTAGTCACGGTTAGGAGTTTTTATCACCGTCTTGTTTGTGGCCCAAGTGCTATTCGGAAATGCAAACATACTTTAAAGCTTGAAGCATTTTAATTTTTAACTCATATCAAAGGAAATTGTCACACAGGCAGGATTGTTAAAAATAGAGGATTGATTAGTATGTAGCAGTTTTCACTTGAAGTTGCTTACAACTTTTAGTAGTTTAGAAATTTTGATGTAACTGCATGGATTTTGACCTTGTTTGGTTGTAGTTTCTGAGCTCAGCTTTTCCATATTTTGCTTAAATGCTGGACTTGCTTTAATTGAACAACATAAAGGATGAATATTTTGTTCTTTTTTGGCCCGAAAAGGCTAGAAGCTGTAAGCAGGATGAAATTCAGATTCTCTATCAATCTTAAAAAGACCAGCTTATGTGCCTATAAGCACCAACCAACCAAGGCCTTAATTTTCCACATTCCTTCCTCCAAGCGTTTGTATTTTTTAACTTTTTTTTTCTGTTTCGTTCTACTTTTTTGTAGGAGTCTTGCCCAAAAGTGAAAAATATTATTCTGTTGGATTCTGAAGGAAGACGTATTGCTGTCAAGTATTATTCGGATGACTGGCCTACAAACAGCGCGAAAGAAGCTTTTGAGAAGTCTATATATACAAAGACACTGAAGACAAATGCACGAACAGAAGGTAATTTAGGTTTTTCTTATTCAAGTCTCTTTTATAGTTTATTCCAATGCCCAGTATGTGTCTCCATTTTCACTTAATGTCTACCAGTAAATTTAATATCATTTTAGCATTTTCTCAAAACTGATTGTACTTGTGCTGTATTTACGGTATTACGATGTATGTCAGAATGCATGCCTGTGAGTGCAACTGTTGTAGATGCTGTACTTTATTTAATGAAAACAAAATTACTGTAAGTTTTAAGATAGACGCGGGTCTCTACATTCATATCTCATTTGAAATTTGTGCAAAGTTTATGTCTGTTTGATACTCTATTACTCTTTCTTGGAAGGCCTAACGGCAGAGCCAATACTGAGATATTGGGGTTGCCAAAACAAAGTAAAATCATCGAAGGGGTTGTCAAAATAAGTTCTTGTACATTACACTTTTTTTTGAACCTTTTTAAAAAAAATTAAAAAAATTGGCCATGTTATCTTTGCATACTAATAGCTCCGCCATGGGCCTAGACTACTTAGGAAGATAGAACGTTCTTCCTGGGATTTTTTTGGGCAATTTCAGAAATCTTATTATGTTATTTACAGCGGAGATAATAATGCTTGAGAGCAACATTGTCGTTTATAAGTTTGTTCAAGATCTTCACTTCTTTGTTACTGGGGGCGATGATGAAAATGAGCTCATTTTAGCATCTGTTCTTCAAGGGTTTTTTGATGCAGTTGGTCTTCTCCTGAGGTTCTTCGCATGATGTTTTATTTATTTATTCTTGTTTTTCTTATAATGCCAAGATTGTTACCTTTTACATTTTGATTAAACCTGATTAATTGTATTTTTATTTATATAGGGGAAATGTAGAAAAGAAAGAGGCCCTTGAGAATTTTGATCTCATTCTCTTAGCAATTGATGAGATTATTGATGGCGGGTATGCAACAATCTTCTTTGTACCTTAATCATCGTTGATTGCTTTATGATATCAAAAGGAAATTGGAAATGCATTAGATACCCCTTTAATCCAACAAGAAAAACAACAACGATAACAATAATTTCGGTACTCCTATTGGGTAATAATTTCTTCTGTGTTCTATCGTCTAACTCTCATTGATAAGTAAAGTCTTGGCAACATGTGACATCAATGAAGTGAGAAACTAAATATGCACATCATGTAGGCCTAAGTTAGCCATCTTGTTGTTGAAATGTCATTCAAAAAATAGTATTTTTCATTGATATTTAATAGAAGGCATGATTTGTCTTTATAGAGTAGAAAGAGCATAGATAAACATGAAACAAAATTGATTATAATGCTGAAAGATATCTAATCATATGGAATCTTCATGATCTTGATCAAAATAATCTCACAACATATATCTTGACATAATCTTCATTCTTCATTAGGCGCTGTCAATAGTTGACAACTTTTGAGGACTATTATAATTATGAATATGGTTTTTAATTAGTTTCCCTTTTTAATCATCACCTAGGCTCACGCCTTTTGTAATATCTACTTAAATTTTCATTCATGTTGTTATTGTCTTCTGTTCATGGCTGTTCTTGACATTTTATACAAAACGGTAAACTATCTGAACTTTTTTGTGCAGAATCGTTCTCGAAACAGATGCCACTGTGATCGCGGGAAAGGTTGCAAGCAACAGTGTGGACTCTAATTCTCCTTTGTCCGAGCAGGTACATCGTTCTATCACTGATTCTTTTAATATAAGAAATTGCTTTTTACACAGATTCAAACATATAAATGTACACAAATTTGTAAGTTAGCAGTGAATCCCACACAAAACAATAAACATTAATCGGTTGATATTTGTGTGGGGTCCGCAGCTCGCTCACAGATATGAGAACAAGTTTATGTACAGATGTGTGTACATGACGTGGCAGATTAACTTAACATTTACGAATTTATTTATATGTTGTTAACTTGTGAAGTTCATATTTGCAGACTATCAGTCAAGCACTGGCAACTGCTAGAGAACATTTTACGAGATCCTTGCTCAAGTGAAATGCTCAAATTGAAGAAACTAGAATATCTCCTTATTTTATTGCCTGGTTGCGCATGGTTTAAAAGCCTTGTTTGTTTTTAGTAGATAATACCGCCATTTTGAACTAACAACAATTGCTTTGCCATGTTTGGGAGCTGGATTTTCTTTTGGGGATATTGAACTTTTGGATATGCATTCAAGGATTATACAAAAATGCTGTTTTATGACAAATTTGATTTGTGGCTCCGGACTTGTAGAGCACGGCCATAATAAGGACTTGTGCTTGTCCTAGAATGGTCACTTAGGTCCTTAAAAGTTACAGCATACTTATTAGCTCTGGAAGCTGTAGCGATGCTTTCTTTAGAGCTCATTTACTCGGCCTTGCCGTTGTACTCTCAGCCTCAGTCTCTATAAACGTTGGACCAATACCGTCATTTTTTGAATTTCGGGGTTTATTACTGTTACCCGCTCTATCTGTAGGACCAAATAGATTATTAAGTTCAAACTAATTAAACCATTTCCAAAATAAATAAATAAATAGAGAGTATACTGTAAAGCAGAATCTAAACAGTATAGAAAAGATGAGGCCACTACTACTTCAAGTTTCGACACTACTCTCCTACACTATTATTGACCAAATCGGTCATTATTCGATTTCTGGGATGTATTGTGCGTTCGATGTGTAGTTATGATACGGGGAAGAAATTAAGGAATTTGTTTCAGGGTAGTTGATAAAAGTTGAAAGTTTAGAATAAAAGGAAGCAGAGTGTACAATAGGGAAGCAGCGTACCTGACTCTGAGTCAGAGTGACTCAGAGTCCACAGCCATTGGATATTGCTACAGTACATTTCATATTTTAACTGTAGCAATATATGGCTGTGAACTCTGAGTCACATTCACTCAGTCAGGTACGCTGCATCCGTACAATAGGGTAATTTGTAAAAAATATCATAAAGAAAAACAGTGTGATTAATTTATGGCAGCATGGTAATTAATAATAAAATATAAGAGTATTTATAATATTCAGCAGCCCCACCCAACTTATGGGTTGAATTATTATAATGGATAGACATTGTATCGGGTATCGGCCAATGAAAATATTGTTAAACTGAAACTTGTAACTTTCGTTTTTATCGTATATTTTTCGAAATTTAATCGGTGTTTCAAAAATCACCGCCTTGCTCCGCCTAGGCCTTGCCTAGGCGTCAGGCCTTGATCGTCGCCTAGTATGTCGCCTAGTGCCTAGGTGAAATTTTATAATAATTAAAAAACTAGGTGAATTTTTCATTTATATGAGTCAAATCCGAGTCAATCTGCTCAAAATAGGTGAAATTTTATTATTAAAGAACTTATAAAAGATTACTCAAAAATACATGATCAATCAAGATTTACACTTCAAAAAATTTCTTTTAATACATCATGAAACCTTGACTCGTATGACGCTATCGTACAATTATTGGGTTGTAATAGTATAATTATGGACTATTATGCTTGAAATGTTCAATTTAACTTGGTAATCTGATTTACGATGTGTCTGTTGTATAAAGGTCTAAGAAAATGAATAAAAATATGAAAATAAAGTCTTGTCTCTTAGTCACCGCCTAGGCCTCGCCCAGCCTCCTAGGCCCTTAGGCCCAATCTCACCGCCTAGATTCAACCTAGCGTCATTTGAAACCTTGAATGTAACATAAGCTTTGGAAATATGATGACGAAAAGGACTTGTTCTTAATAAAATTGTGTACCAAATCCGTCATTTTACGAAGTTCGAGGTCTATTACTAGTGGTGACATCGGTTCGGTACCGAACTTTTTAACTACATACCGATATCATACCAAACTAGTTTGGTTTGATAATTTTTATACCATTACCGAACCAAAAAATTCGGTATATTAAACTATTCGGTTGGTTCGGTTTTGTTTTGTTTTTATACAAAACTTTAGAGTTTACAAGTGATGATAGAAAAATTGTACGTATTGAGAAAAAAAACATATTATAAAGTTTTTAAAAATAATAGATTAAAAAATATATGTATATATATGCTTATATTATTGTTACATTTATTGTTTATTTGCATAAAAGAGTAAACATTAGTAGACATTTCTATTAAATGCTGCAAATAAAAAAAAATGTTATAAGTATTCGATAGAAAAAATAATATAAGTATATTATAACAATGTTAATAATTGAGTGTATACAACTCTTTTAATTTATTTGTCTATATAGTAGTATATTTTAATATTTTTGTTTGAATCGGTATCATGCCGAACTCACTAAATAAATACCAAAACCAAACCGATTTTCAAATATTGGTTTGGTTATTCCCTAACATTAATATCATATATTAGAGCTAGGCGAAAAACCGAACCTAAAAAAGCCGAAAAAGAAAAATTTTCAGGTCTGTTTCGGTTTTCAGTAAAACCGAACCGAAAAAGACAGAAAAAACCGAAAAAAATAATAAAGCCGAAAAATAACCGAAAAAACCCGAAACTGGACCGAAAAAACCGGTCCGGTTCGATCCAAAAAATAAAAAGACCGAAACCGAAAAAAACCGAACCGAAAAATATGCCCTCGATTTCGGTTTCGGTTTTAAAAAAAATCAAACCGGATCGGACCGAACCAGCTTATCCTAAACTTTTGGTACAAAGGATAAATAGTACACAGTAACATATATAAGCTAATAAATAGAGAAAATGAGGCCACTAATATTCAACTCTCATCCACCGTCCACGTCACTACCACCACCACCACCACCACCACCACCGTCCCCTATAACTACCTCATCACTAATAAACTGGCCTAAAAAAGCTTTGATCGGAGCTTTCTCGGCCTCTTTCTCTCTAACCCTCTTTTCCGCCTCACCGCCACTCACTCTCTCTCTACCCCAACCGGACTGCCACGTGGCATCGGAGGTTGCGTCGGAGAAAGCGGAGGAGGAGGTGGTTACGGATAAGGGATTGGTGGAGGAGGCGTGGGAGATCGTTTCCGAGGGGTTTTTGGATACCGGGTTTAGTCGGAGATGGTCTCCCGAGTCCTGGCTCGTAACTCTCTCTCTCTCTCTCTCTATACATATATGTGTGTGTGTGTATGTATGGAATTTTAGGTATTTAGTTTTTGAAAATTCGTAAGAAATTTTTCCGATATGGAAAAATTGATGGTCAAAGTTGCACGTATTTTCATAATTGACACTTATTTAGGGTAAACACGAGTTTTATTAATTACACAGCTCATACTCGCAAATGTCAATATTAGAAACCATATTCTTTTACCGTTAAAAGGTCTCGTAATCGTAATGGTAAGGATGGAAACTATTTATAAACCACAGACTTGATCGATATTACATCGATGTGGGATGATATAACTCTAATACTCCCCCTCGCTCGTGGCCCGACATTTCAAGGGTGCCCGACATTTCAAGGGTCTAACGAGCGGATATAATGAACGGGTGGAGGTGAGGCCCAACATCGATTGCCCGTTCTGATACCATATTAAACCCCATATACCTTACTATTAAAAGGCATCGTAATGGTAAGGATGAAAACTCTTTATAAACCACAGGCTTGATCGATATTACATCGATGTGGGATAATATAACTCTAACATCATAGGTAATGTAGTCCGTGGGGTGTACATATATTGCTGAGTCTTAATATTTGTTTGGGATAAATTTTTGAAAACTAGTACTCCATAATCGAGGACAAAAGGATTTGTTCTTAAAAAACCGTGGACCAAATCTGTCGTTTTTTCTAAATTTGGGGTCTATTACTGTTTTCATCTCAATCCATAGGACCAAATGGAATGTTGAGTTCGAACTAATTAAACCATTTCGATAAATACGAAATACAGAGTTCACAGTAACATAAGCTCAACACTACACAATATATACTTGTTGAGTGACATTTGTGGCGTTGTTTGATTAGTTTTGGTGTTCTTAATTATCCTTGATTGTACATTTTCTATTACGCTGGTATAGTGGATTAGTGGTCTTTTTAGAGATGCAAGTGTAGGGACCAGTTGCGACATTGGCAATTGTATATACATAAGTCTCTGTATTGCTTCAGTGAATAAAGGGAATTACTAGGGAACAGTCATCATATATGACTGTTTTATAACCCGTTTGCATAAAAAAGTATTAAATGGATAAAAAAAATTAATTTTTGATTAATATTTAAGTTTAGAGTAGGCCCCCTTAGGGTTCTATATTTTTATTTGAGTTTTTAGTATGTTGTACATTTTGTTTTTAATTTATCAAATTCTAATTTGTTGAAAATAGAAAAAATAAATTAGTTATTGAAAAACATTATCTAACAATCAATTTTCTAATCTAACGGTGGTTAAGGTGACTGTACCATAAACAGTCAAATAAGGTGACTGTTCCAAAGAGTCACTCGTGAATAAAGGAATGAAGTAAATTATCGTTTTACTCTCTCTCTCTCTCTCTATATATATATATATATATATATATATATATATATATATTCCCTCTCTTTTCTTCTCTTGGTGAATAATGGAGATTTAATCCTTTATTGTGATATTTGGCAATATTGTATCGGCCCTAAGAGTATGAACGAAATGTTAAATCTGAAACTTGTATCCTTCATTTAAGTGTTCTGCTTATTAAATATGTGAATAGATGCGTTGAATATATGCGAGGTATAAATCAATAGAAATGGATAGAAAATAACCAACTTAATCAACGATTGTCGCGTGACTTCATTTGTAATGTAGTCTATCCGTCCCTATGTATGTGTAACTGTTTGTTATTTATGTGTATATGTGGGTTATAAAATAATATAAGTGTCCAGAAAATACTGGACTTAGTTAATGATGGTCGCGTGACTTCAGGCTCGTAACACACATACTCTCTCTCTCTCTCTCTATATATATATATATATAGATGTATATACTGTATCGACCCTAAGAGTATGGACAAAATGTTAAATCTGAAACTTGTATCCTTCATATGTAATGTACTTGATACTAATTATAGTTATATTGTAGCAGTCATATTACTGATAGGCATTCAGTGGAAAGTGAATTAAGTATATCTAATTGTTATCAGTCTACTTGTATTATCCTCTGATCGTTTTGGGTAGTTTGTGGTTTTATTTGTGTAATAAGCATAACCCCGAATTTATTATCTTTCAGCAAAAGAAAGAATATATTTTATCCACTTCGATTCAGACAAGAAGTAAAGCTCATGATATCATTAAAAAGATGTTTGCTAGCTTGGGTGATCCTTATACCCGCTTTCTTTCTCCATCCGAGGTACTTAATTTTCCACACCTCCTGTTAAATTTACAATCATTTATTTTGCTGTGTTATTTTCCATCCGAAATACAAATTTGTTTACTTTGTTAAATGCTCCGCATTTCTTGAACTTAAAGTTGTTTAAACTTGTGAAAGTTACATGTTTTTAGAAGAGAACATTCTGCTTAAGTACAAGTCAATAATTCCAAGCACATTGTAATTTCGGAGTATAAACAGGTTGTAGATCTATACTTAATGTGCAAGAGTTGAACTGAATTTGTATATCCTTATCTCATACTCATATCTGATCAGAGTTTGCCCACCCCTCACAGTCTGCTTTATAAGTAAAAAATAAAAAATGATTATATTAAAAGAAAGTGTTTTCTAATTAAGTTATCTAAAATGAGGGGGAAATGTTTAATTAGGATTGTTTTTATCCCTTTTTTAAGCGTGATGGGGACATGCTCGTTTTTTTTCTCTCTAAGCACTTGCCTTCGATACATTGCATAAGGTTTTGCTTACAACTTTTCCAGTAATCTTATTCCATGGCATATTCCTTTATCGTTAATGAAAGTTCTCCAAGATGGCGAGATATGACATGACTGGGATTGGAATAAACCTTAAGGAAATTCCTGATGATAATGGAGCTCTGAAATTGAAAGTTATGGGGCTCATTCTCGATGGACCCGCCCATACTGCCGGTGTGAGACAGGTCAGAAGCCGCAAACTTGAGTATCACTTCTATCTTTTTCATTATAATTGTTTTTGTTGTTGTTTGTGAACTGAACGCATGCTACTGAATCTAGATAAAGACAGATGCTCTGTGTGAGGATAAAGGGGAAAAAAAAGGACTCCTTACCAACCTTGTTAAATTATCGCAAAATTTGACTTCCTCTCCCCTTTGGTGTTCCTTTTCCGGAACAAGAAATGTCTTTAAAAAAAAGTCCCTTAAAAATATGTTGCATTACACATTATAACCATTTTCTTATTGTACTACTCTTAAAAAGAGTGAAGACATTGCATCAAACTTGTGTAGCCTCATGATATACATTACTCTTTTCCTCTTCTCTTTTGATCCAACTTCTATGTGATTTATGCACTTTTAACGGTCTTGCTATCTTGACAGTAGCTAGCAGCTATTATAATCAATTTAATTTTGAACGCCAACGATTTTTGGCAGGGAGATGAAGTCCTTGCTGTCAATGGGATGGACGTTGAGGGTAAATCTGCATTTGAAGTGTCTTCTTTGTTGCAAGGCCCTAATGACACATTTGTCACCGTCAAGGTTCGTGTCATCATCCAATTTGACATTGTTTTCTTGATGTATTTCTAGTTTTTATGACCAACTTTGTGTCTTTATGTTGGTAGTAATGTTTTTTTAGGTCAAGCATGGGAATTGTGGACCTGTGCAATCTGTTAATGTTCAGAGGCAACTTGTTGCTCGGACACCTGTTCTTTACCGATTAGAAGAAAACAGTGGGAGTGGTAATTTTGTAGGTTATGTGCGTTTAAAGGAGTTTAATGCACTGGCGAAAAAAGATCTGCTTATAGGTATGTATGTTATACTGTTAAATTAGTAATCCTTTTTTGTGTCTTTTAAAAGGTTTCAGTGTTCCCTAACCAACGTGTTGTTCAGGACCAAAGCATGAATTAAGATTTAAAGGCTTGTTTGACAACAGTGTATAAGTTAATAAGTTAGATTTTTTGAGGTTCAGAAGAAACTAGGTTCATTATCTTGAAGTTTCTAGTTTATTCAGGGAATTTAACAAAAAAAACCCAGTTTGAAAGCTGGGGAGTTCTACTTTTCGGCAACAAAACTGAAAATCTTATATTATTAGCTGCAAACAAACAATGCATAAGAAGCTTAAACTTCCTTATGTATCAAAGACGATAAGTTTTTTTTACGATTACCTGTACAGGCATTTCTACCTTTTGCATTTTTATATTAGCTTGCTACAAATTAAGAAGAATCTAGGATCAGTTGATTAATTTTTGCATTGTTCATGTACTTTTTCGTGAGTGCAGTTCCCATAAAAAGTTGCTAACATATCTTGAACATGATAGTAGAACGGGCCATTTAGTCATTTATAAAATTTTCTTTAACCTGCAGCTTTGATGTCGTACCATGTTTGAAATGGGATGGAATCTTTAACCTCTATAATTTCAAAAGCAAATTTGTGTTTCCTTCTAAATAGCAGTAATGAAATTTAACCCACAAAATGAGAGTGCTCTACCTTCTTTATCCAAAAGCCCTTAAATACTTTTAGCTTCACTCTCCTTCTCTAGAGTAATTAAATTAATCAAAATATTATTTTAGAGATTATGATATAAATACAAATAATTTTCTGCAGCCATGAAACGGCTCAAGGACATGGGTGCGTCCTCTTATATTCTTGATCTTAGAGATAATCGCGGCGGCCTGGTTCAGGTTTGTCTGATTGTTTATAACAGACCCTAAGTATTTTACATGATATTTTGATACTTCAATATTTTTACTCAAATGTCAAATCTTACCTTGAACCTTAAGTAGTCTTGATATGATAAAATGGGAAAGCTGGTTCATTTTTATCATTTGATGGTCTTTTTTCTTTTCTGCTTTTGTGGGACATGTAGCCTTTTTTTTTTGTCCATCTTGTTACCGTAGCATCTATTAGAATTATTTTTCTTTGGCTCTTTTAGGTATTTTTGAACTACCTAATTCGCATGGTAAAATGAGTTTGCTTTCTTCCAAATGTAGTTGCGTTGCTAATCAATCTGATATCTTAGATTAGTTATTTGCTAAATGCTTTTAGTTTCCTTATATTAACATCATGTGTTAATGGGTGTTTTAAAAATCGTGAGATTTCTTATTTGATATTTCAGGAAGGAATTGAAATTGCTAAGCTTTTTTTGGAAGAAGGGGAGACGGTATGTGAACTAGTACTTTTGGTGTGAATATTTTCATAACACCATATAAGAAAATGATATGCATAGTTATTCATGCAAGCAGTAATTTGAGTTTCTCCCATTCATCGTACTGTATTATCTTGTACAATTACATATCGCTACCAGCTGTTCTCCTTAACTTCAAATTATTTTTGCTTTCTCGAAGATTTTTTAGATATAAAACTTTTTTGTCCTTCCAAGTTATACAATATTCACATCAAATATAATTTTTAATATGATATCAATAGGTAACACAAACAAAACAACTATTCGTTATTTTTGTTCTATTTGTGCATACTAAACATACTAATTATTTAACATGATATTAATAGGCAACACAAACAAAATAAACATTCGTTATTTGTTCTATCTGTGCATACTAAACTTACTAATAATTTTTGGTTCTTTTGAACAGATAATTTCAACTGTTGGACGAGATCCCCTATATCAAAACAACATCGTTGCAGAGACTGCTCCTATAATTACAGACCCAGTTATAGTACGTCCTCTAACTAGACCTGACTACATTTACTTTGTGTCTGATATATTCTCCGCAATTTCATAAATACTACTCCTTCCGTTCCATTACTTGTCCACTACGAATTTACGTGCATTTTGGGATGCATTATTTTCGTATATATAGTGCCGAAATGAAAATTTTGAGAAAATTTTTACAAAGTCAATTTTAATTTGAGTATATAAAAGTTTTTTCAAATTTGTCATTTTAGCAATTTTGTTACGATTTTTTTTCATCTCAAAATGCACGGACTACCATTGTGGACAAGTAAATTGGAACGGAGGGAGTATCAGTTATAACTATCTTAATTGCATAATGCCAACCAGTGCCGCCTCTAGTATTTTGGAGGCCCAAATCGAACTTGAAAATGGGGTCTTAATTAAGTTTTTTCAGCTTTTTATTCTTTGGGATTTTTAGTTAGATTATTTGCTAGACTATTTTTTGTTGTTTTATTACTACTTAAATTAGTTAATTGTCAACATAAAACATTTATTAGACCTGTTTACGACAACCTATTATAGTCAGTGTGTGCACCTTCATGTGTTACTCTTTCGTTATATATTGGCTTCATGTGTGTCTCAGAGCATTCTCATCTGTTCCATTATATGTATAAGGCTATAGAGTAATTTCAAATATGGTTACCCAACAGTCTAGCTAAAGTCATATATATCTATAGAAAGTTAAAATTTATAGGATTGTTGTATGAATGTAGAGAGTTTTGGTAGAAAAATATAAGGCTTTTTAGGAATATTTTATTCAGCAAACAAAACCAATTACTCTTTCTATTTCTTTCACAATTAAGCTTTGACCATTCTCTCTCTAAATCTCCACATATCCTTGGCCGCCTTTCCTTATAACCTCCACCTTGATCTAGATCTGATGCGTTTATGGCTTTTTACTGATGTTGCCGGACTCTAACACTCTCTTCCGCAATCGACCATCATCGTTTATGACTGTGGTGATTGTGCAAGGCACTTAAATGGCTCATTTTTCTTTCTGTTTTTCTTTTTTCCTGTTTTTTCTACCACAAAACTTCGATTTTGTCTCGATTAGCATCAAATTGCATCGAATGGTGTTTAACTATGTCGATTAAGGATACATAGGCTTACAAAATGTTAGTAAATTTCGATCCTATCTGGGAATGGGTAGGATGGTGTACTGTTGTTTATGTTTCTCACAACTTGGGAAGATAAGCAAAGAAAAAGAAAAAGAAAAAAGAAAAATGAGTATTATTTTATTCACCTATATTTGTATTTATATGGAACTGATGTGCCATATTTAGAATTTTACTCTATAAGTTCCTTATATATCTCTTTAAACTTATATATATATATATATATATAGCACACTGATGAGAGTGCTCTTACATTCTTAAATTTTTTTGAAAAATAACTGCAAAAGGTGTTCTCTCTCTTAAAAATGAGGAACAATTCCTTTGTTTTTCTTTTGCGTGAACTCTATGACTAAGTTATAAAAAAAAAACTGAGGGCCCAGCGGCCCAGTGGTGTAAATTTGTAAACAAACTCACATGTCCTACTTAGTAGCCTCTGAACATATAGTCTGGCATGTACTTGCAGCTTTAGCTAGTACTTCTATTTCTCCTTTATATTGTAGTTTTATGTGCTGTGATATACAGTTATACACTACATGAAATAAATAAGCTCCTTTAACATTTGGAGGCCCAAAGCCACTGCTTCGTGGATTGGGCTCTCCAGCCGGTTCTGCCCACTCCATATAGTGGGAACAAACTGTTGATCTTATATACAAAGATATTACGGTTGACTTTGGTAGAAGATTTTTTGCATTATGTCATTGCATGCTTTTATAGTTTTCATAGAATGAGAAGTTTATACAAGTCCTAAAAATGATACCACTTCAATCTAAATAATGCAGTCTGATGTCAACGCTTAAATAACAATGATACATAAACTTGGGTTTTCTTTAGGACCTGTCAACTTGTTTTAGCGGTTTTTTCTAAAAAAATATTTCAAAACTATCACCCACTCTGGTGTTCTTCAATTTCTTAGTTGGTAAAGACTAAGACTAATGAAGTACCTCTTTGCAGGTTTTAGTGAACCAAAATACTGCCAGTGCAAGCGAGATTGTAAGCAACAAAGCTCCGATTATTCATCTTCGGTAATAAAGTATTTATAATATGCCTTGATCGAGACCGTCATTCTTAATTCAGGTAGCCAGTGCTCTCCACGATAACTGTAAAGCCGTCCTTGTGGGAGATCGCACTTTTGGCAAGGTCTGTATATGCTTGTTGTTGTGCTAACGTTTTTAGATGAGATTTCGTAATATTGAATTGTACATATAGCTTTCTTGTGGTCATTTTTTTAGAAGTTTCTTTCACCTGAACTTCCGAAGCTAAGGTCGGTCACATTTGAGAATAAAAAGGGCTTGATGTGCTTCTTAGGTGGTCACTACATAAGCACAACATATTTTAGATGTGTTTATTTCTAACCTTTATCATTATGGATTTCAAATGACTAGTATGCTCAGTTCCTCAGTTTTTTTAATTAGCTCAAATCCATCAACAAATTACCTCATGTTCATTGATGCAATTGGCTCAAAACTCACCAATTTCTATTATTATCTTAATTTTAAATACCATCTGCAAAGTACATGTAGAAATAGATATAACAAATTTAAAAAATAATTCCATCTTTAGTTCGAAAAGGTCCCTAGCAACTATACCAAGCAACGGCCTCTTAAAGTTATGGCTGTATCTCTTTGCCTTCGCCATTTCTGTTCCTTCCATGAAGCACCCGTCATCACTAGTAAAAATGTTATTGTTTTCAATTGAACTCCAAATGTATAAGTTCAAATATTACGAGGATCTATCATTCATGTTTTCACTTGTAACTCATAAATAACCGCTAAGTACATGTAGCAGGGATTGATTCAATCTGTATTTGAATTACATGATGGTTCTGGCGTTGTTGTTACTGTGGGGAAGTACGTTACTCCGAAACACATGGACATAAATGGCCATGGAATAGATCCAGATTTTCAGAATTTGCCAGGTTATAGCTGATCCTCTAGTTGATTAATTAAATTGGGAGTTGTTTCCTAATTATCTTGTGCTTATTTGCAGCTTGGACTGAAGTCAAGAATCAGCTTTCGGAATGTCATGCACAACAGCATGGGTGAAAACGGGCTTCGATCATGTCTAGCATTCAATCTTGCTTATCGAAGTAAGGTTTGGAACTTTGGATCAATTTAAGTGCATTATGATTTTCTATAACCACAATATAAATACGGAGTATTTATGGACACCCGCAGACCCAAGAATTAACAGCATGGCAAATACTTTATCTTCTAGAAGGTTGGGATTTAAGGTACATCTGGTATCTTACTGTATTACTTTTTGTTTCCTTTTATTATTTTGCATTAAAAAAAGTTACTAAAAAAGTATGAATATTTGACAAACTGTTTTTTTTAAGTTTCTAGGGTACTTGTTTTGGAGAACTCGCTTTGATGTGTTTTCACGAGTTTCTTTGAAGCTGACACTGAGTGAACTTCATACTCAAATAAACACCTCTCTTGGTGCTTATAGAAAAAAAATGTCTCTTCACTGGATGAGTAGATAATAAACACTTTTTAAGGATATTAATATATCTTGAGATTCAAACCTTAGGTGGTTACAGATTTGTGGCTGTGTTTATCTTCTTTCTAACGTTGAACTTTTACGACTTGATGACAGGGAGAAGGGATTTTACTGTCCCGCACAATATGTTAGTCCGTGAGAAACATCTATGAAACAGCTAGGAATTCAGCAAAATATCAGCGCCTGCCAACCTCGTATGTCTAAAGATGCTTCTGATGCAGAATTTACCATGCATATATACTTTGAAAAGAAAACAGCGTAAGTATTTGATAAAGAAAGCCTCTTTAGGTGGTTTGTATAGGTATAACCTTCCCCCTTGATGAATATGTTGTGAATCTTTTTAAAGAATGTTTCGAGAATGGCTAATATAGTTCCGATGGGGAGTAACCGATACATTATTTGCGGAATGTATTTATTCATATTTTACAGTAGATCTTTGAATAATACGAGTAAGAGATATGTTGGATCATTTGGATGTTGAATCGAGATGAATTATTCTTGTGCAGATTTTTACTTCCCGATGTAGTTATGTAGTTGGAATGGTAAATATTGCATTGAACAGTAAACTCTTTTTACTGTGGTCTGTGGCCAATCACACGAAACATCCTTATTCCTCTCTTTTCTTATATCCTTGAATACCGAACGAGTGAAGTTTGAGGTAAAGAGTTTGGAAACATAGATCTTTAACCGAAGCCAGTCTTATTAACTCTCTCACATACAGTTTCACATATAGTCTCAACTATTACGTTGGAGATACAGATTTCAGTGCGAAGAACATCTTCGTGTATGAAAACTGGTTCTGATCGACTAGACTGTCCATACAGTTAATCTCAACAAATTTCTGTCTGCAGTTTCAATTTTAAATCAATGTAATTCTTTGTAAAACAGAAACATACTTTTGGTTTCTGTGGTAATGTATACACCGTAGTTGCCAGTATAGAACACAGAAGCGGAAAGCTAGACAGGGAACGGAAATATGTAACCGACAAAGATTACAAGTTAAACAAACTACATGAAAAATAATGAGAAACGGTAATTAACAATCAGGAAACGAAAAATCTATTCTTGAAACCAGAGGCGAGTTTTCGGCTCGTGAACCTATGGTATAGATTATACAACCTCGTCATTTCCCTTTTCTAAATCGATCTAACTAGTTTTAGCTTTTATTTGTGGCGAGCCTAATTTTATTCATAAGCTCGACTTATAGATCAAATCAGATAGGATCTACGTCAGCTCTGAGATGTCGGACAAGCAACGGGGTCGGTCGCGTTTCAACACTTCTCGATGTTCACTTATCCTCCTTCATCAACCTGCACACGAAGCAAACAGCGGGCCCGGGTTTATCTCAAGCGTACCATCTCCAACGATCAAGTCAGTGCAGGGCAGAGAATAATGATAGTTTAGTAATAAGTATAATGTGAGATATGGTAATATATATGTGGTGTCGGGTTAGGTTGGGTGATCAATCGGGTTTCATGGGTTATGTGGTCGGTGTCAGATAACAGATGTCTTGCTTTTTCTAGTGAGAGGATGCAACCCCCTCTAATGGGACAGTAGGGGGTATTTATGGTATCATTAAATGCATAACAACTGTAAGATTAATGTACAGTCCATTTATGATCTAACGGCGTAACCGGAATTAAGATTCTGACATCAGTACGGTTACCACGTGACTGTCTCGGATAGGGCCGCGATGAAACCACAGACACGGCGCCGCAGGTGAAAAGCTGCCCTCCCCCCTTCTGGAATCACGATAGCTTGCACGAGCGAAGCTCACGCCGAAAGACGCATGGTGTCACATGCGTCCGACCTTATGGAACTCCGGTTGAAGGATTTCGGTCCGGGATGCCCGATCCGAACCTTCTGTTCGTGGGTCCGGTATGACGAGTTATGTCACGCACCGGCGGTTGCACCATAAAACAGTAGAAATATAGAGTGAAAAATCTGCCACGTTTTCCTTGTATGGACGGTGCTGAAATTCGTGTTGAATTTTAGCCAATAATCTAAACCCGAACAAGTCTTCTAATGCTTATTAATATAGTGTATTGTCATTTTTTTCTTCTTTTACCAATTTCACATTGAACAATATATTTCAATGAACAAAAGTTGATAAAAGTCGTTTTAAATGTGCCTAATAAGTACGTGCATTCATATATCATACTTACTAATTACTATATTGGCTTCTCATGAATAATGTGTAAGTTTTTTACATTTATTAAAGATATTTAGAAATCACAATTATTGAAGATATGTCATTATCAAGTTGTATAGTCTACGTACCATACAGTTGAGAATGAATGATAGCACCATCAAAATAAAATAAAATTAATGTGAGAAAATTTATTACAACATGTTTTATAAAACTTCAAGTGGATTCACATACATTTCATATTTAATTAAAATATTACCATATACTTTATCATTTAATCATGGCCAACCACAATATGATCTATATAACACGACAACTTGTAAGACGTTACAACACACTCATAAGAAGAAAAAAACCCCGAAATATGGCTTATTTGGCTTCTGTTTTCGACTCGAGTGCTAGCCAACGCGGTTGGGTCGGCCAAATTACACATTTTCTTGAAAACGAAAATAAGGTCGATACCGATCCTGTTCCTGTTTCTATTTTTCGTGTTCCAACAACTCTCAGCGTTTACAAACCCGAAGCTTACGTACCTAGAACTATAGGGTTGGGTGCGTTCCATCACTTTCAACCCGATCTCTATGAAATGCAAAAGTACAAGCTCGCTGCCGCTAATAGGTTACGAAAAGAGTTTCAAAGCATTGAGTTTAAAGATCTCGTATGTAAACTAGCCGAGTCTGAACATAATATACGTGCTAGTTACCACAAGTATCTGGACATGGATGGTGAAACCCTCATTTGGATTATGACCATTGATGCTTTATTCTTGATAGATCTTCTTCGTAGCTATGTTGACAAAGAAACGGCTATGCTAACACAATTAGTCGATTCCTCTGGGAAGAAGTTGACTAATGTCGGGGTGCTCGGTGATATAATCATGCTTGAAAATCAAATTCCAATATTTCTCCTTATTGAGATCTTGTCTGTTTTGTGCAAATCGCAAGACATGAACACAGTAATGCTACCGTCGATGTTGATGGGGTTTTGTAAAGATATATCTCCTCTAAAAATTAACCGAGATTATCCCTTGTCTGAAGTTAAGAAACATGTGCATTTGTTAGAACTTTTGTACCACTTGACTGTTCCCAATTCTGAACATTCAAATGATTGTATCGAAATATATGGGCTAGAAGGTCGTACGAGCTTTAGTGGGACTGGTGACGAGGAGGAATCAGGTAAGTCCGGTGATATTTTTTCGTCACTTTGGAAACTCTCATCGAAGTTAAATCTTGGCGGATTTTTTAGTAAAATTTCGAAACCCATAAATATGCTAGTAGGCGTGCCTTGGAATATGGCCACCAATTTTGTGTCAAAAACTAAAAAAGGAAAATCCAAAGATGGCAAAGAAGGTTCAATAGGCATAAAAGTTCCTCATGTAGAGGAAATTCTGATTCCTTCTGTGTCAGAACTGTGTAATGCCGGTATCCATTTTTGCCCCACCAATGGCGACATCACGACTATAAATTTTGATGAGAAATGCAAAATATTTTACCTCCCCGTCACTACACTAGACGTAAATTCTGAGGTAATAATGAGAAACTTAGTCGCGTACGAAGCATCAAACCTCACGGAAACCTAGTTTTTACGCGTTACACCGAGTTAATGAATGGCATCATAGATACTGCTAACGATGCGAGAATACTGAGGGAAAAGAATATTATAGTGAATAGTCTGAAAAGTGATGCTGAAGTGGCGGATTTATTTAATGGGATGAGTAAAGCTATACGACTTACAAATGTGCCATATATCGATAAGACCATTGCCAATGTTAACAAGTTTTATCATAGTACTTTCAAGGTGAGAATGCGTAAGTATATGAAAAAATCCGTCTACGGTTCTTGGAGGATTCTTACTCTTCTTGCGGCTCTCGTGTTGATGTTTTTAATGGCTTTGCAGTCATTTTGCTCGGTTTATAGTTGCCCTAAGCTTGTTGGTCAAACTGGCTTAGCATGATTAACTTGTTTTTATTTTTTTCTCCAGTGTGGGGAAGTTGTATTTTCTTAATTTTAAACCAAATTTCTTTGCTTGATCAATGATTGTGAACTTATTGTTTCAATGTTGTGTTCTATCAAGTTATCAAAAATATATTTCTCCATGATGGCTCTTGTGAATTGATGAAATCATATGGATCTATAGTATACAACTTGTCACCTTCTATAAATGAATTTTTGCTTATTTTTGTCCAAATCGTGGCTCCTCTATTATTAGTGTTTGTGCCGAAAAAAGGAACAAAAAGTTCCAATAGTTAAATATTGTTTTCTTGTGAATAATTATCAGAAATAAAGCTCTTTATGATCATAAAGATCCAAAAAGTGGACCACCATAGTACAGTATATAGGATAAGCTAAGAAACAAGACGTCAAAATCTGCATAATTTGCAAAAATGCCTAGGTAATGGATCTATCCATTATCCGTCGCTTAATTGTAATGGCCAATTTACGTCGTTGATTTCCGTCCCTAAATGAGTTTTTTCTTGTATTCTTTATGAATTAGTCCTTTTTACAAACAACTAATGATGATGTTCGTCAACTAAAACACTTGTTCACGTCTAATTCATGTACTAATGTTGACACAAACTTATTTTCTCAGATCGTGTCAAACAAGGGTGAACAGAATGAAAGCGGAACTAAGATATAATAAGAGAACTTATTACTTATTACTTATTTACAATAAACAGATACAAGGTGAAAATAACTTAATACTTTTTAGCTAGTAGATCATTTAATTCTCACAACAACATTTTTCGAGGTTCCTTCACACAAGAAAATAAAAGAAGGCCATTACAAAGTTACTTACTATAGATTTAGAACAGGAGAAAGCACGGCACAGCAACTATACAGATAATGGCTACGGAGGCAAGAATTGAACCCTGCTCGAAAGCCTTCTTCAAACTACCAGCCCTCGAGAAATGTTGGAAAGCTAAATACCCAGCGAGTGCTAGAGACAAAATGATACCTTCTTGTCTACCCCTGGAACAGAATTTAAATAATAAGCGGAAAACATAAATTTTATCGATTATCTGATAATTCAGAGCCTCGGTCTGGTAATTTTATTTCTGTTGGTATTGAACCTTGACCCAAGCTTCGATATCCATTTTTTTTTTCTAAAACAAAAATGGAGAATTTTCCAATCAAAATATTGTTGATCCGTATTTTTTTCCATATATAGAATACCACTTTTTCCAAAAAATATTTTGCTAGGGATATAGGCGAATCCAGCAAAATTTTAACTACTCGGAAAATGAAAGAAAACAACAACATTCAAGTTTCATCTATCACTGACCTTAGGTTTATCGCCTGATAAGGAGCCAAAATGATCAGTAATAATGCCACAAAAGGCAGTTCCAGCTCACCTACAAACAAGTCCCGTGAAGAGCGGGTGAATTGATATTCTTTGCTTTTATATTAATGAACTCTAAAATTTGAGAGAAAGAGTAACACAAAAAAAAAAATCTTCTTATTTTTTCCATTTTGATCTTAATATCCAAATCATTTAAGGGATAGGGTTTGAAAAATTTCAAAGACATGTTCAAATCAGGTTGCTGATACAAGTTCTAAACCTTTTTTTTCTATTCCATATCTATCGAAGAACAACACCTTACTAATTAGAGGAAATACGGGTCCAAGATAGAATAGGCAATCACTGGAATTTTTTTATGAAGATCAAACGGATAAACAAAAACGGAGATCGACAGAACACACCTGGAATAAAGAAGAAGAGGCGAACAAGAAGTGCCAAGAAAGCAGTCCATACACCATATTCCCCCCTGAAACCAAAAGTGTTTTAACAAACCAGAGAGGCAATTCTTAAATTTTAATAAATTGAGGCAAAAATAAAGATAAGATAAATGTGAAAATGATGAGAAAATATTTACTTGATCCATGAAATAATACTTGATGGTGCTTGAAGAGCAAATAAGGGAACAAGGAAAGATTTGTTAATAGCTGTTCCCTTTACTAGCATTAATATCCTGAAAAACAGAAATTCCATCAGAAGTGATGCACCTTTTTATACCAGAACCTGGAAGAGACTATTTTGACATTTGTCTTAGAATAGCTTGAGAATACTTTGAAGCTAAAATTGATATGAACATATTACTCGTTCTGAATTATGAGTTTAAAAGGTCCTTATCAAGCTACGAGCATTCAGTTGGTAAGAAAATAGCAATCAAAGGTCGAATAGGAAAGATAAAGGTGGTACAAATACTGAATCATTTGTTTCACATGTTCGACGATGTTTGAATTGTCAAATATTGATGATTTGGCTACTTCCCATCACTAAGTTTCTAAGCTAGCTATTGCTGAAAGTTAAAAGAGTTTGAAGAAAGTATTGCACGTTCCACTTTACAGAAAATTATTTGCCTTTATAATTAGACCGAGTTTTCATAAGAATGACAAAAGTTATAATTTTATTTTTCAGCTACTAATTTTCAGCTACATGAAAGTCATTACAAATGAAGTACTTATGCCGGAGAACCACCGGTCCACCGTGAGTATACCACTTCTATACTGAGAAACATAATCCAGTAGTGCCAAGTACATTTCCCAAAACCTTTGGTTGGGATTTATATTCTTCACAAGTCAAAAACACATTTAAACAAAAAGCGGTCATGGTATTAACTAGGGTCACAAGAACAGATCGAATTAACAACAAAAGGACTCTTTACGTTTAGACTATGAAGAAATGTGTCAGTGCTTTGCCATAACTATTCAGCCTAAACACAGTAGGGCTTTTGAGCAAACACAAAATTGCAGGCAAGATAGCAACAAATGTAACTTAAAATTGTGTTTTTATAGTGACTATGAAACTACGACGGAATTTCTTTATCAAGTTAAAAGGGTAGCATTACTTTCCAAAGTTTTGAATATAATTACACATTACTGTGATAACATCATGAACTCGTTTGAATTAGTCTCTACAAGTACTTCACATCCAAAACTGCTTCGTAAAAGTAGGTCAATACTCTCAGAAAATGACTTGAACCTCGACCCGTGTTCTATATCATGAATTTTCTTTTCCTTTTTCAAATGTTTTGAGCTGCATTATGTGATCACATCATACTCTCTTGCTAATGTAGTCTCGACTAAATATTACTACTAATACAGTGCTCTTAAAAGATAACATATTTTAGAGAGAGAACTGAAGATCGGAGAAGCTTACGCAGTGGAAACGGCAGAGACCCAATGAAGGCTGTGAGGAGCGAGAGTCGAAGAGTAACAAACCGGAGCAAACCTTCTCTGGCTCTTATTCATGTTAAACATTTTGTCACAGGTACTTGATATCCTTAATTAAAACAAATATATATACAAATCAAAATTAGAACATACTTCAATTCACCTAAGTAACTACATCACCCGTTTGCAATATGTAGCGTTTTTTTGGTAGAAGCTTTTACAACCTCAGTCTTCCTTCTTTTTTTCTTTTCAGTTGAATGAGCATTGATACACAGACTCCTCCATTACTCCCGATGAGAGGGGGAAGATAAAAAGGTAAAAATAAGAAAATGCCCATTTTACTAATTTGTAACACATTTGGTTGGCAAGCTTCTAAACTGTTTTTTTTTTCTCAAGTTAAAAAGTTAAGCTGAATGAAACCATCTTTTTCTCTAAACCTCTAGTAAAAGAGATCGTGGCAGGGGAGGAACTATCACTAGGCTAAAAGGGACTACAATGCCTCCATTTTAAGAAAAACCCAAACTTTTACTATGTATTTAACCGAAAAGTTGCTCATTATAGTCTTTCAGCACCCCCTCATAATTACAAATAAAGAAAGACATGTAATTTACCCCTCCCATATTCAAGTTCTAGTTCCGCCACTGGCTGGTAGTCACAACTTAACACAAACGGTATACATACATATCTGATGGCAAACAAAATATTGATCAAAACCCTTTTGGGGGAAAAAGCAGGAATACAGCATCTCATCTAAAACTTAGTGATATGTTTGGTTTATTTGTTCAACTAAACAAGCCAATATTCTTAATTAGCTTACTTATTTGAGGATGAGAAAACAAGCGAGTTCATAAGGTTTGAAAGCTCTTTTCTTTTTCGGTCAGAAAAATAAATAAATAATCTTACTCTTTTTGAAAGAAATAAAAATCAAATAATTTGAGCCAAACTAACAGGAGACAGGGCTGCAGCCCCTCCATTTTGACAAAATTTAAGGAAAAGGTAAAAAATTTTTATGTATTTTAATTTAAATCTTCAAAAATTATCGTTTATGCCCCCATTTTTCAAAATTATTGTTTCACCCATTTTCCAAAACTAGCGGTTATGTTCAAAAAGCACTGTCCTAAAAAGCACGCTTCAAGGCTCGATAAAAATGCTCGATATTCAAAGCTTAAAAAACTCGCGTTTCCGCTTTTTAGGCCCCTAAAATCTTAAGCTTTCAGCATAGGTCTTGCAAAAAACGCCTTAACTAAGATTCGCTTTTTAAAACCCTGTCAAAACTATATGCCCTGAATACACATTCATCATTATTCCACAGTTATCACAGCAAAAGAACAATACTACTATAAAACATGTGTATGAACAAATAAAAATAAAGTAGAGCATTAAAACAACAATAATTTCACAAGTGAGTAAACCCAGATGGAAAAACTTCAATTTTTGAAGATTTTGATCAAAATACATAGAACTTCTTTAATTTTTCACTAATTTTATCAAAATGGGGGCTATGTCTCCACCTAGTTCCTTGCGTGTACAACAAAAGAACAATACTACTCCCTCCGTTCCTATTTAATTGTCCACTACGAAACTACGTGCAATTTTGACCCGCCAAGAATTTGTATCAAAATTGTCGGAATGAAATTTTTTTAAAGTTATCATATAGTTCAAATGCTAGATTTTTTTATTAGATTTAAAAAAAAAACATTTTGACAATTTTATACAAGTTATAAGCCGGTCAAAATTGCACGTAGTTCCGTAGTGGACAATTAAATGGGAACGGAGGGAGTATAAAACATGTGTATGAATAAACAAATATAAAAATGTATAGCATAAAAACAATAATATGATTTCAAAAAGTGAAAACCCAGATGGAAAAACTTTAATTTTTTGAAGATTTTGATCAAAATACATAGAAAAGCTTTAATTTTTCAATAATTTAACAAAATATTACAAGAAAAAACAAAAAACAAAAGTAGAGCAACAAAAAAAGAATGAATTAAAAAAGTGAGTAAAACCCAGATGGAGAAATGACCTTGGGAGGGGATTAAAGCCCAAAAAAGAGGAGTTTAGAGAGAGATTAATTTTAGTAGTTGTGGAGAGAGAGGTTGAGTGTAGAGAGAGAGTGTGTGGAGAGAAAGTAGAAAGACAGATTGTCTGCATTTTTAGCTTTGATTTTTACAAAAATTGAGATTGAGGGGAGAGAGAGTTAAAAGAGGGAAATATAATCTATATATATATAAATATGTTAATGTGATATTATTGGGCTCTTAGTATTTGTTTTGCATGCATGTTCAAGTGGTCTTGTAACCCTATGTCTCTATCTATATAAACAGTGTTAGCGGTCTTATATTTCACATTCATTCGTATACATTCTGATTAATAAAGACCATATTGTTGTCTCTCTATATGTTATCTCTATGTCTCATATATAATATATATACTGAGCTAATAAGACTCATAACACGTTATCGGCACTTTACTCGCGGAGAATAGGATATACGCTCGCGGATATTGAAGCGAAACGAGATTGTCATTGATTACTTGTTCATATATTCAGTGACGACTGATAATATGAACAAATTATGACAGTGAATCATGTACTGCTGCCTGAAGTCAACGGAGAATAGACTGGACTAATGGAAACTTGTAATCCAAGTAGACTTCTTAGCGAAAGTGTGTTCGTACCTGTAGCTCTAACACCATCAATGTTAAATCAGTTCGTTTATTTGGTTATTCGTAAGGAAGAGTGATGAGAATAATGAGATTGTAGAATGCTCGCCTAGCAGCGCAAGACTTCTCTCACACCTTGGAATTGATTACGAGATGGTTGATTTCTTCGTAATGGACATTATAGCAGTCCCTTACTTTAACAGTTTAGTGGTTTCCGAAAAACTGAGTATGCAGTCATGAATGTGGTCACGGTTTTATCTCTATGGAGATTTAGACAAAAAGATATAGATGAAGGTCCCTGTGTGACTTCATAATGCTTGAATCAAGTAGTTCCTGACCACGGAACACGATTTCAATTAAATGAGACGTTCACTATATGGATTAATATAATCCGAGCGGATGTGGTATACCGCCTAAGTGAGTACTTGATCAGCTTGGGATACTTGAACAAGTATTATGCCCTTGCGTGTTATGAAGCAATCCAGGTTTTGGATTTGCCCTTCGAGATGAACGATCTTGGGAAGAAACGGTAGTGACTCGGCCTGATGACCGAGTCCCGTAAACATTGAATCTAAGTCCATGATTCAGACTACAACCAGAAGGTGTTATGACGTTCTAGTCATCATGACGCTAAGTCGTCAGATTCTCCCATGATCATTCGATCACTAGACATTGATATAGACCCAGTCCGTCCCTGATGTGACGATGAAGAGATATTGGACCATGATGTTCATATCTAAGTACAATAAGCGCATTATTGTACTTGGTCTAATGTGATAGGACGAACATTTCGTCTGCTGTGAATGGTATAGCTCGACACAGCATCGCGCTAACACGCTGCCATCGAAATGGCATAAAAGATATTTTCCCATTATCTTAAGGTAACTGTTGATGAGGGCTTGTCTTATCCCATTTGCGTCATTGAGTGTACCTACCTCCTTCGGTACTCGAATTAACGCAACCCTTTTTCGGTTATACCGATACCGGTTACTTATCAGACCCGCATAAGGGATATTCCTAACATGGTCTGTCTTTACCGTTAGGAATAAGACAATATCTTGGAGGTCTTGGAATGACTCCAAACGAATCACTCTGATCTACTCGTGCTCTATGAGACGACTACAGAGTGTATATGGCTTCGAGCTCGTATTAGCCATATTTGAATTACATATGCTCTGTCTCACGATCCAGATAAAACACTTGTCTTATTTGAGGACAACTTGTTGTTATCGATCAAGAGAGACATGACTAGATTATGTTATTTAGCATTTCTTGCCGAAATAAATCTTCACATACATATGAAGTTTAAGAGCATCCTGTCGAATGCTCGGTTTATTACACGTTATATTTTCTTGCATACAGTCGTGTGCAAGTAAATGAGGCATCCATTCGAATGCTCGTACTCTATATTCGAATATGAAATCATTGCACCCTATTGTGTGCAAGTGAGGGGGAGCATCCAGTCGCATGCTTATGTACTCTTTTTGTCTTTAGACCAAGGTTTTTTCCCATTGGGTTTTCCTTGGTAAGGTTTTTACCGAGACACGTTCCCATCATACCTCACTTAAGATTGCCGAAATTAGGGGGAGTATCATGTTGTATACTTCTTACCACTGTGTACTCTTTTGTCCTTCGATTAGAGGTTTTTTCCACTGGGTTTACTCTAGCAAGGTTTTGATGAGACACCTGTTTTGTGGTTGATCCCCTACTACTACCACTGTTGCACACTTTTTCCTTCGATTAGAGATTTTCCCATTGGGTTTGCTCCGGCAAGGTTTTCATGAGGCACACTGTTTTGTGGTTAGTTAATTACATAGAATTTCGGCCTACATCATTCGGCTACACAGTTTCTCCTAGGCACCGGTTTTGTCCCACACTGAGTTTTCCGTCCCTAAGGTTTTTATGTGTTTAACACTGCGAATGAACTCGACTCAGATCGACTGCATGAAGACGAAGAATTCAAGACGTCCAAATGGGGAGTGTTGTAGTATATTATTGGACTATTGGGCTTGTACTTTATGGTCCAAGTGAGCTTGTAACCCTACCCCTCTATCTATATAAAGAGGGTTAGAGGTCTTGTATTTCACATTCATTCGTATACATTCTGATTAATAAAGACCATGTTGTTGTCTCTCTCTATATTTTCTCTCTATGTCTCCTATATAATATATATACTGAGCTAATAAGACTTACAACAAAATTAAAATTTTTACTTAATTTCTAAAACATGCTAAAAAAAACAATAGGCATATTTTTATTTTCGGTGTGAAACCTCTGTTCAATCCGGTTCGGTTTTTGGTGAAACCAAAATCGAGCAGATTTTTCGGTTTGGTTTTGGTCTTTTTATTTTTTGCACCGAACCGGACCGGTTTCGGTTTTTTTCAATTTTTTTGGTTTTTCGGTTTTTTTCGGTTTTATTGTAAACCGAAACTAAAATGTTTCGGTTTTTCGGTTCGGTTCGGTTCGGATTTTTTGAGTTTTCACCCGGCCCTAGTGAAACTGTGTAGATTTGTATTAATAAAATATTGATTTGGAGCGATTTTTGTAAAAAAATGTCAAAGTTTGAGCGTCAAATATCTAGTGCTTAGATTGTTGAAATCTAAAATTTTAAAATTTGTTCAAATAGTTTAACATTTGAACTAATGTGATTAACTTTTAAAAATTCGATTCCGACAAGTTAGATATGAGTTATTTGTCGGTCAAAATTCACGTATTCACGTAATTTCGTATAGTTCTAACAATTTGGTACGAATGGAGTAATATATATGTGTATATATAATTATATACTCCCCCGTTCCGATTTAATTGTCCACTACAAAACTACGTGCAATTTTGACCGGCTTATAACTTGTATTAAAATTGTCCAAATGATTTTTTTTTAAATCTAATCATAAAATTTAACATTTGAACTACATGATCAACTTTTAAAAAATTTCATTCCGACAATTTTGATATAAGTTATTGGCGGGTCAAAATTGCACGTAGTTTCGTAGTTGACAATTAAATGGTAACGGATGGAGTATCATTCTATTATAATAAGTCAAATCAAGTCAAATAAGTGTGCCCAATTTAGCTAAAAAATTTTTCCAAAAATACCCATACACATTTATATTAATTACAATAATATCATACTCACATAAAAATATAAAAAGTAAAAACTAATAAAATTATTTATCACTCTTTAATAACCAAACATTCTTTTAAATCTTAAACTATGTTTTTTTTTTTTTTATATTATCCACATATTTATATCATAACTATGCATATTTTTATTGCATTAAGCGCTGCACACGCAACGCGTGGGACAGGGACGGATCCAGAATTTTAGATTCGGGGGCACAATTTTTTATAATAATAACGGTAACTAATGCCGAAAAATTTATAAGTTCATGTGAAGTTAGAATAATGTGTTCTAATATTTGAATAAGTAAGTTCAGATAGACTCTTTAATATCAATATATATGCATATAATATTTGTATATAAATTACAAGAATCGATTTGGTTTGATTTAAATTGAAAACAAAACTAATGTAATTCGTTTACATAGCTAGTTTCCCCAAAAAATAAACCAATTAATAATTCATTCGACGTTTGTTATTCGGTTTGTCTAGCTTGGTCGATTTGCTTACAAACAAAATAGACAGAACGAACATTGAATGTTATAAAAGTATAATAAAAACCGTCACGATATAATAGCAAGTAAAAAAACAAAATAAGCTATAAAATATTATCAAACTCTAGAATAAACAGATTAATTTGTGTAGGAAAAACCTTCAATGCCTTCAAGTCATCTTATCAAATGAATAAAAGTTGATTATAAGCAGTTCAGTTCACGATTCAAGTACAGCTAATTAAGTTATATCTCACTTATAATTATGTTCTGTGATACATCATCACATTCACTTCAATAAACAAATTAATTTGTTCTGAAAAACCGTCAATGCTTTTGAAACTAGATGGATTTATTCCATTTTTTTTGTTATGATACTAGTATTGTTGTAAACTTGTACGAAAATTCTTGTTTAAAATACGAGTATTGTTGTAACCTTATATAAAAGAAAACCATCTTACTAAATGAATAAAAGTTAATTTAAAAGTATAGTATATGTACCAAAAAAGAGATATATTATGGATTAATATAAATTTTAAAGGCATTTTCGTAATTATATTTGGTGAAAATTTTGGGGGGCATATAAACCCCATGCCCCTACCTGCATCCGTCCATGGCGTGGGACACGATTACTAGTCTGTATATATATATATATATACATATCTATTTGCGTCACACTTTATACGTTCTATGCGAAACCACGTGTAACTTTGACCGATTTTGAACATATAACTAAATTGTTGAAACGAAAAATTTCAATTTTTTTTTACATAGTTCAAATGTTGTTAAATTAAATGATAGAATTTTAAAAAAAAATATTTCGACAATTTTGGATATAGTTATTTGCCGGTCAAATTTACGCGTGGTTTCGTATATGACTTATAAAATGGAAAGGAGTGAGTAAAAGTGAAGAGAGAAAAATACAGTTACTTTTGAGTCTGTCAAAGTGCTCACTTTTTTATAAAAAAAATTCAAAACTTTTAATAATTACTCAATTTCGAAAATACTTTTAAAATTTGAAAAAAAAAACTGCTAAAAAATAATTATTTAATTTTAAAAGAAAAAAAATCACTTCATCTTTGGTAAGGGTACACAATGTGTGTCGGTATATATAAACTAGTAATCGTAACTCATGCGTTGCGTGAGTGATACGTAATTGCATAAATATGAGCCGACGCAAATAAATTTAACATTTTAAAAAAGTTTACAAAAATAATGAAATGAATATCGTAAAAATATAATGTTTTATTGTTATAGTAATATAAAAATACATGTATGATGATTTGTTTGGGAGATGAATTGATATGTGTGAAAAGAATAAATATTTATTTACTTATTTATTTATTTAAATTATTTAAATAATTAGTAAATTAGAATACAAGCATTTTTGAAAAAAATGTGTAAAATTGAGTCAGAGATGTGAAATGGTTGAAGGGGAAAGCTCAAGATTTAAAACCGGATCTGGGTTTTTAACTTGGCATTAATTCTAATTGGTACAAAAATTCATAGTTATTACACAAACGGTCTCCAAAATAATATTCATTTTTTTATGGTTAAATCATATCAAATTTACACTTATAGCCTCATATATTAACTAAGAAATAGGTTTTTATTTGAAAATCTCTATTGTTTTATGCTCTCTTGTTGAATATTAAATTCCTAAACATCAGTGTTTTCGAAGCAGTACATTTATTTAGAGACGGATGAAATACTATTATTAGGTTATTAGTGGTGACGTAGATTCAATTTTGAAATTAAAAGTCCTACCTAGATATAGCTCATAATGAAACGAAACGAACAAAGAAAAAGGCTATGTTAATGTTCATCTCCGTTTAGTGAAAATCTTGTTTGTTCATGTTCTTTTTACTAATATATGATGATGAACCGAACGATTGACGCAACGAACACGAGTTTTTCACTAACGGTTCATATAACTTAAAGTCTATCTCATTTTTAACTTTAGATTGATTCACTTTTATTATATGGATTTTTTATTATTATTTATAACTAAATAGCTTATGAAACGAAACTTCACGAGACGAACGGAGCAATAGTCATTATCGTCTCGTTTACTTAATTATCTCTAAAATTTTGTTCATGTTTGTTTCATTTAAAAACAAAACGAACATGAACCGGACACTTTTATGAGATAAACACGAGAATTTTATGAAATTTGGTGGTCCTAATAACAATCTATCAATTGTCTTTATCACGTATCGTGACATTTCATGATTTCCCCATCTATATTTAGCTATTGTTTGGATGGTACAAATTTGAAATTAGGGATTTAAAATGCATTTGGAATAAGTGTATATATTGTGCCACATTGATCTGAAATTGATTGCATATTTTAACTTTTGTAACATCACTTTCATACTCTATATGTCGGTGCCACCATTATTTGTACATGACTGTATCATTTTAAAAATATATAATGATTCCGTTTCTTATTAGTTTTTTCAGTTGAAAATCTTTTTTCAAAATATACATGGGTGTTTGGTAAAAAATTTAAAAAGCTAACTTTCAGCATATTAATTTTTCAATCAAAATAACTTTATAAAACATTTTTTTGATAAATTTTCAAAATATTATATTTAAGCGAGCAAGTAATACGTAAGTATACGAATAAAATTTTAGTTGAGATAAGATTAATATTCATTTAAATTCTTAAAATGATGGTGAGAAACCTACCAAAATCTCCAAAATATATGGTTTTTTTGCTTTTATCTTTTCCAGTTATCTTACTCCAAAATCTAGATTTTTAAAAGCTAAAAAAAACAATGATAACAAATACACGTGGCTTTTAAAAATAAAAAAAACAGAAAAACCTAAAAAAAAATTGATACCAAACATGTACTGTATACTAAAAACCTGAAAAATTATCCTTATGTAACACATTTTGCACTTAATCTACACAAGGTATATATATAATACCTTTTGTCTTACATAAGACAAAAGAACAATATTTTTCAAAGTCTTATAATGAATTAATAAGAAGCCTATTTCAAATATTGCACGCTTTCGAAAAATAATGAATAAGTTGAACTAGGTGCATTTTTAGCAAAACTATGTTCAAAATTACTCCGTGTGTTAACCGTGAGTAATTATACGGTATACATTTCATAACGAGCTATGTGCATATTAACTGTGTGTTAGCGTGTGTGTCGACTGTCCGACTATGCACGCGTATGTGTGTGAATTATAAGCACTTTCAACTGCGTTGTGTGTGTATATGCATGCGTATGTGAGTTACTATATGACATTGTGGTAAAGAAGTATCTATTTTGAAATCTTCGAAGCATTTCGATCCGTGGCGGAATCATAAAATTGTTTTTTCTCTCTCGTAATTATAGGGGAACGACTAAAATAAAAAAACAAACAAACAAGATATATAGTAAAAGATTGGTTTTTTTCTCAATATGGGGGGTGGAGTCGTTTTTAACCTGTTACTTACTGGTTACTTTATTGATTCCGACCTCTATTTTTTGACAAAAAACATCTCTTGATCTATGTGACTACAAGTGGGCTGAAAAACATGAACATCGATCTAGCTATTCGGTCCGCTTTTGTTCATAACACGGGATATGCTAACATAAAGCACGGACATATATACGTGTGCGAGAGCACGGATATATATATGTGTGCGAGTGTGTGTCATATTTAGCATTCTATTTATAGATTATTATCAGTCTTCAAGGCAATAGGTGTCACACTAACATGCCCAAGATGAATTGAGGTATTTGGAAGCTATAGTAATAAGATTAAACCAAAATGGCACTATATCTGCTAGTAATTCTGCTCAATTAGCTTGTTTTTGAGAAGGTAATTACCACAACAAAAAATTCAAATGGAGATAAAAAGTAATGAAAGGATTCTCGAAATGAACACAAGAACCCCCATATCCTCATCATCTACAAGCAATAGCAACGCAGATTTTAATACTTACAAAAACAAAGAAACTACGGATCAATACAATGCCGATGCAAGTCTGTTCACGGATTTCGAGCAATCTTCTCGTGCTGGAAAGTCATTTAATTACACTAAATCCGTTAAGAACTCAAAAAAGCCTGTTCCAGAAGAGCAAATAAGCGACTATTTGTCTACAATTCAAAGGGGTGGCCTTATTCAACCCCACGGTTGTTTACTAGCTATGGAAAAGAATACTTTCAAGATCATAGCTTATAGTGAAAACTGTTTCGATTTTCTTGGTTTAAGCGATATTAATTCCGAGGGGACACCTTTAACGAGTCTTATAGGGTTGGATGCTAGAAATCTATTTATTCCTTCTTCAGCGAAATCCATAGAAAAAGCTGTGGAATGTGTGGAACTTTCGTTGGTAAATCCGATTTGGGTGAATTCTTTGAGTAGCCAAAAGCCTTTTTACGCAATACTAAATAGAATAGATGTGGGGAACGTGATCGATTTGGAGCCTGCAGACTCAAGCGACCCTTCGTTGTTTGTAGCTGGAGCGGTACAGTCGCAGAAACTTGCGGTCCGAGCTATTTCTGAGCTCCAATCTCTCCCTGGGGGAGATATACGTGTGTTATGTGATATGGTTGCTAAAGAGGTTCTACCGTAGGATTACAATCATCTTTTTTTTCTTTTAGTCTTATACTTTTGGGAGGTGAAGTACTAAATACTTAGGAATCCCCATTTTCCCATTTCTTGTTTTCCTTATTTCCCATTTCATTGGAACTTTTTTTTAGTATTTTTGCATATCCCATTTGCTGTATTGCTTTCTGCAACCGTTCTCGTACTAACAACTATCCTCAAAATCTTAAACTAGAGGGAAAAGATAAGAGGAAAAAACTAAGGAAAACTACAAAGACATTAGGCCTTGTTTGGTTGCACCTTCTATATATAGTTGTTTCCACTGAAAAGTCAGACTGCATTTGGTTGATCAACTTAAAATTAATCTTTTATGGTTTTTCGGCTGGAAAAAGCTTGAAGCTCTAAGCCGGATGAAGTTCGATCCCTGCTTTTCTTCAGCACCTAAAATCCACTTTATTTCATATATTTTGGAAGTACTAAAAGACTCAAAGAAAATATAGAGCGCATAGAAAAGTCTAAATTTTAAATCGAGACCAAGAAAAAGAGGAAAAAGCTTAACTGAAAAAAAAAGACACTAAGCCCAGGTTTGATTGCAGCTTCCAAGTAAGGTTTTTGGGTTACAAACTGGATTGCCTTTAGTTGTTGAACTCGAAAACCGAGGTTTTGTCGGTTTTCAGCCTGTTTGCTAAGAAATACAAGAAAATAAACCATTAGTTACTATTAAATGATTAGAATCTTTTCTTGAATCTGCATCAGGTTCGGAAGTTGACGGGGTATGATAGGGTTATGGTCTACAAATTTCACGACGATGAACACGGGGAAGTTTTCTCCGAAAACAAAAGATCAGACTTAGAACCGTACTTGGAATTACATTACCCTGCAACGGATATACCACAAGCCGCTCGTTTTTTATTCAAGAAAAACCAAGTCCGGATAATCTGTGACTGCCACAAAAAACCTGTAAAAATAGTCCAAGCCGATGAGCTGAAGCAACCACTTTGCCTAAATAACTCAACCTTACGAGCTCCTCATGGTTGCCACTACGAATACATGACAAACATGGGCTCGATAGCCTCGTTGGTTTTAGCAGTTGTTATAAATGAAAACCTCTCAACCAAGCTATGGGGTTTAGTCGTATGCCACCACACGTCGCCTCGATACGTTCCTTATCCTTTACGATATGCCTGCGGGTTCCTAATGCAGGCTTTTGGGATACAACTTCGTATGGAAATTCAATTCGCTTTGCAATTAGAAGAGAAAAAATTCCTCCGCATGCAAACTCTTTTATGTGATTTGCTTTTACGTGATTTTCCATTTGGCATCGTGACTCAATCCCCAACAATCATGGACCTGGTAAAATGCGAAGGTGCAGCGTTATTATATGAGAGAAGATGTTGGTTGCTCGGTGTAACTCCCACCGAGTCACAACTCGAAAATCTTTCTGAATGGTTGCTAGAAAATCATGGGGACGCAACGGGATTAAGCACCGATAGTCTAACTGATACAGGTTACCCAGGTAAGAGCAACAACCCTGCAATTTATAAAAATGACTTTTTTTATGAATATTTTCATAAGATAAGGAACACGAACGCAAGATACAAGTTCGAAGATTAATTTAGCAATAAGTCAAAATTTGACACTTCTTTCAATTTCATCTTATTTCTTTGGCATCTTATCAGGAACGGAGAAAATATCTCTATTGCCATCAGAGATTCTCGCCCAATAACACAGTATTATGAATTTCGCAGCATGACAACTAACACTATACGTGTCTCTGTTGTACTTAATTTTTATTGAAGGTCATACACTTACCCACAAGCGATAGTGATGTGGGATAATAACAAACTCAACAATTTTAAGTATGTTTTCTGTCTTGAAATCACAAATAAGTATATGTGTCTCTTTAAAACTCATGGATAGGAAAAAAAAATTGATGATGCAATTTTTTTAAAACAAACTCTGAATATTAAACTATGCTCCACCTCTGCAGGTCTCGCTTCGCTTGGTAATGATGTTTGTGGCATGGTGGCCGCTAGAATCAGCGAAAAAGATTTTTTGTTTTGGTTCAGATCTCACACCGCAAAGGAAATAAAATGGGGTGGGGGCATCCATCCGCACGAAAACAAGGATGGTGACGGGGCAATGCACCCAAGGACTTCCTTTTTGGCTTTCCTAGAAGTTGTCAAGTCTAGTAGTTTGCCTTGGGAGATATCGGAGATTAACGTAATTCACACTTTGCAAATCATAATGAGAGATAAGTTGCTACGGACCGAAGGGTCCAGTGATGTGGCGAATGATTCCCGTAGGAAAGAGTTGGATGAACTTTCTTCGGTGGCTAACGAAATGGTTAAGCTGATCGAAACTGCATCTGCCCCTATTTTTGGAGTAGACTCTGAGGGTTTAATCAATGGATGGAATTCGAAAATAGTGGAATTAACGGGGTTAAATGATACCGAAGCTATGGGGAAATCCCTATTAAATGACATTGTTATGGACGACTCGCGTGGAACAAGCAAATATATCTTGGGCAAAGCATTGCAAGGTATGGTTTACTTCTTCTTTTTTATCATCACTCATAATACGGAAATAAGAGGCATTAGAATCTCGACACATGAGGCAACTGTATCAGATTACACGATAATGTATGCATCTTCAGGTTTTCTAGACGCTTACTTCTGAGCATTTTAATCTTTTCTATTAGAGTTATTGTACTTGGCTTACTTTTAAGAGTTTTTGCTAAATGATCCAGCTCTCAAGTAATTCACTTTCATGATTATCCACAGGTAATGTTTTTTTTCTTCAAAAGGAATAAAAAAGCTAGACTCATAAATCATACCGAGTTAAGTGCTTTCTATCTGAATATGATAATCTCCTGAAGATGCTGTCGGTTCATATTTCACCTTCTGCTTTATACGTTTATCGAGTGAACGTATTATCTCATTCCTTGGTGAAGAGTTTCAGATCAGGAATATCCTATTATCTAGAAATTTATGTCCTCAGTTTAAGACTTTAAGTTACTCCTCAGCTTACAAGTTGCAAGAAATTTTTAAGTTATATTGGAAACAATTTTCAATTTGAATAATTATTATACATGTGTGATGCTTTTTTTAGGCGAGAACAACCTCCATGTCGAACTGAAGCTTAAAAGGTTTGATTTAGAACGTAAATGTTCCGATCTATACATTTTAGCGAGTGCCTGCCCAAGCCGAGATTGTTTTAGCAATGTCGTAGGTGTGTGTTTTGCGGGTCAAGATATAACCTACGAAAGATCCGTTAAAGAAAAATTCATCCGCTTGCAAAGGGATTACGAGGCCATTGTCCAATGCCTTAACCCGTCAATACCCCCTTTATTCGCCTGTAACGAAAACGCCACCTGTATCGAATGGAATACAGCAATGGAAAAGCTAACAGGGTGGGCCAGACATGAGGTTATCGATAAATTACTTTTTTGTGAGATTTTCGGGGGTTTAATAAGGATGAAAAACCAAGAAATGCTCACTCAGTTCATGATTTTATTGTACCATGTAATCGACGGTAAAATTAGCGAAAACTTGTTATTTGGATTATTTGATAGAGAAGGGAAATATGTGGAGGCTTTGTTAATAGCTCGCAAGAGAACGGGCGAATCTGGAAAGATGATCGGGTGTTTTTGCTACCTGCAAACTGTTAAGTTACTCATCCCTAGCATCAGAATTTACTATCAAAGTGCCCCATTTTGGATTAAGTTCACATTTAGTTTAAGAAAAATCATTTCAAGTGTTACTTTTATGACAACAATTTTTTTGTTGACGTGTCGTTGGATTAACTAAGTATCACTTTTAGCATACATTCACTTCAATAGGTTGAATGAGACTACAAGTATTGTATAATTAGTGTAATGAAGAGTGTTAACTCCAAAATGGAATTGACCCTGCTCTTAAAAGCTCAAGCTCTTAAATTGATCAGCTTTTTATTCATTTATATTACTATTAACTAGTAAAAATGTCCTTACATGGACAGGCTTCTGATTGTAAAGAAGACGTTTTGAAAAAAAGTGAGTTGAGTTATATTCGGAAAGAGATAAAAAGGCCGCTCGATGGGATACGGTTTATTCACCGGCTATTGGAAGATGATGTTCCAAACGAGGTTCAGCAGAAACTTCTCGAGACTAGCCACGCTTGTGAAAGACAAATAATATATATTCTTGATGATTTGGACTTGGATTGCATACAAGAAGGGTATGTCAGTTCCGTTGCAGCTATATATATTGGAAATTGACTTTTCTTGCATGAGTTGGAGGTATACATGCTAATATTAGACTGCTGCGATGCCATTTAAGGATGATAACATATCAGAAACCCCTATACTTTTCAATAAGAAAGGCTTGTTGCCAAAGGAATATGAAATCTTATAAACTACTGACTGGATCGATATATGTAAAATTACGAACGACGATTTGTTAATTCATGTTTTTCTATGTGATTTAGGATCTTCTAAGTTAACTACTAGATTATGAGATTTTTTCGGTTTTTTGCAGCCGCATTGAGCTAAAAGCCGAAGAGTTTCTCCTGGTACATGTTATAGATGCAGTTGTTACTCAAGTTATGACTCTTTTCAATGAAAAAAGTGTCCAATTAGTCCACGAAATTCCAGACGGGATAAAAACTCTTTATGTTTTTGGCGATCAAGTTAGGCTACAGCTCGTTTTGTCGGACTTCTTGCTTAATATAGCACATTATGCACCCTCTCATGGTTGGGTAGAGTTCAAAATTTCACCTTTTCTGAAAACCGTAGAAGATGGAGATAACTTTGTCCAGCTACATATCAGGTACACTTGCTTTCAGGTCGTCTGGTTGCAACTTTTTGGTTGTTTTTTTCCTATTTGGTTTCTGCTTATAACATGTATTTCTGGCAAGTGAAATGAAAAGTTGAACTGTTTTACTTTTTCTACCCGGCAAAGACAAACTTTTATTTGAATAAATACATCTTTTTCAAGTACTACGTAATTATAAGGCGTTTATCGGTAAAACCAAAAATTAGGGGAAAAAGTGATTAGTACTGTATAGGGATGAACCGGAATGTGTCAATAAGGTGTATCTATAAATGTTTTAGATAGAGTCGACTTAGAAGATCTTTTATAGAAAATTATAGTTCTCTTATCGTTATTGATAAATGAAGTCAAAATCTCCTTGTAAAAATGTTTATTTCTTGCTGTTTTATCTTATTTTTGGGTTTAAATCAATATCATTCTGTTGTCAGACTCTTGGAACCTCACTGCTGACAATGGTACACACATTGTTTAGCTTTTAAGATCGAAAATTAATCGCTTCGACACTAGGATGGTTTAAGTGGTTGGCAGTGTATGAATTCATCTTTTGATATATGTCTTTTTTTATCAAAAGCCCAAGTAATATATGTCATTGCTTGTTGGTTGCTTAGATTCTTAGAATGACTCATCTTGGAAAGGAATTTCCTTAGTTTGTGAATAAGCTGGGAGATTATATGTTTTAAAAAAATGTCGGACTGATTGAAAGTTTGTAGGTTCTTTCGAATTTTTTTAAAATTTCTGAGATTTGGTATGAAACCCCCTGCCTCCTACTAACACTTCTTCTTGTTTGTTGTTTTTGCCTTAGAATGACTCATCCTGGAAAAGGGTTCCCTAATTGTCTGGTACAAGACATGTACAGGAAAGAAAATAAGAAATGCAACATTCAGGAGGGGCTCGGACTCAATATATCTTGCAAAATTCTTAACTTGATGAATGGCAATGTTGAATACGTGAAAGAACCAGATATATGTTATTTCCTCATCGACCTAAAACTCAAAATATCTAGAGAATGTGAATCAAGTTAGGTGGTCAAAAGCAGTGGTTCATCAGCTGGAGTTCTGAAATTTTCTATTTAATTATATCTTCTTTTTTGTGTCTGTACTGTGGCCTGTAGGTTGTGTTTTATGTTTAGGAATGAGTTTTTTGGGTAGATAAGAGCTTGGCTCGAGCTTGTTCTTTTTCTTCTTTTTTTTGATAATCAGAAACCCTTCTTTGGAGGTAAACCTGCTTCGCAGGCGTCAGAGTTCAGACCCTGGTGGTGAGCGTGGTATACTCGGGTACCAACCACTTTTGCTCGGCTCGAGTTTGTTCACATGTGCTTATTTTGTACACAAGCAGAAATTGAAGATTGTGACGCCCAGCTTGTTAAGTGCCCGGGATTGTCTGATGTTGACACTGTGTTTTCTGATTAAATTTGTAAGCATTTTGTGATGTTTATTCACTTTTGTCACCAATATTAACTGTATTAAAATATCCATAAAATAACTAGTAGGGGGGTTACACACATGATTTGGACATGAATAATGCATGCGCTCTTATTTGGGTTCTCAAGTTTTAGCACCTAAACAGTACCATTTACTTGGATGGTCCGTCCGAGAACAGATCCTCTGAAGTTACTCCCGTCATCAGTCCGATATCAGTCTTTCAATATGCATAAAGCATATTTGAAAACTAACGGAGGATAACTTCTGTCAAACCTCAAGTTTAATGCAACAGAAATAGAACTGCAGAGAGGGACTGATAACAGAGAGGATCTGTACCCCGTCCAATAACTTTCAGCTTCAACAACCCCGCGACACCAATATTCATCCTTAGTTTTCGAAGTATCACAATGTATTACTAGTTTTGTATATGATATCACAATGTACAAATGAAGTTTAAAATAGAATTATGAACCAGTGGTCACCGTGGAAAACCAAGCAAACTAGAATTATGACAGTGATGTACTTGAAAAACTGAACAATTTAGAAATATTTGTAAAAAAGCAAACTAGTAGTATTAAAATTGAATAAGAATGACCATCTATGAGAGTGGAAAAGTTGGTTGTTTCAGCAGCACACTTGCCCTTACCCTACATAACATAATGGAAAATTGCTCTAAGTATTGTGAATCTCACAAGTTCGATTTCTATTGACGCAATCTTGAAGCCATAACCAATTATCGATGTCAAGGAAAAGACGATCAAATACTAAAGTTAATCAAGAAGTGTATGAGATCAGTACCAAAATAGCGCTTTCCATGAACTACTTAGAAAGATTGAAATTCCAGGAAGCTTATACATTTGGAAAGCAGCTTTGAAGCAGTTTAGATGACCAAAAAAACATGACTAGAGATACTCAGACCCAGCTTGTCATATAGATGTATCTCAGGTTATTGTCAACAACTACATTAGCCTACATCTATAGATACATTAGCATTGCAAAACACACCCATACACTCAACTAGCAAGGATCAACGGAATTAGAAAGGGTTCAATTGAATGATTGATTAATAATTCTGATACCAATACTCGATCAGATTTTTGGGTCATAACATGTATACATTTCGAATGTCCATTAGGAAGTGCGATAACACAAGCAAGCGATGGATTCTTATATCGTACCATATTCAGTTTTCATTAACATGCACACAAATAGACAGTATCGAGCATAAACGAAAACCAGAACATTGAGGCGCAAAACATGCATTCATTATAAGATAAATGCCTGTCACACAACATAACATTGTTCCTTGAATAAATTTTCAACAACAATTACACAATAACCGTTCCTCATTCATCTTCTTGGCTACGCAACCTAGCAAGTTTGTTTGTGACTACTATATCGAGCTGAGCTGCTCTCTCTACTATCTCTTTCCTCTTTCTAGTCGACACATTGTGTGCCATTTCAGCACAATAATTTCTGTTATGCATCATCAGCACCTCCAGTTCTTTCGCGTTGTGAACAGCAAACTTCTTAAAACCGTTTGGGAGGAAATGGCGCGTTTTCTTGTCTGAACCATAACCAATATTTGGCATCAAAACACATCCCTTGAACTTTCGTCTGACCCGCGAGTCGATATCCTTTGGTCTACGCCAGTTTTCCTGCCACACAAATTACAAATGAAACTAATCAAAACTAGATATAAGTTGTAATAAAAGAACAAACTTGTTAAAACAGAATAAATGCTGTCATGGTACTAGATACAAGTTCTTATTTAAATGAACAGGAATTCAAATGAAAAAATAAAGCAACTGCAATTTAAAATTAAGAATTCTCCATTGGCAATCATTATAGAGAACATCCAAAATGTGGTTAGCAAAAAAGTAACAAGAAGCCCATAGGAAGAGCTAACTGTGTCGCAAAACTTATTGGTTAATTTATGCCCAGAAAAACGAGACACCAGGTAGAATCTAAGCATCAGATACCATAGGCAATTCATAATTTTTAGAAACAAGACATAATAAACTACGGAGTAATTAAAAAGTGTATAATCTCAGCTGAAAGATGGTGATATGTTTAAGATAATCACGATTAATCAGCAGCAATTATGACATAGTTCATCATAGATTGTAAACAACTAACTTCAAAGAAACTATTTACAAAACTTGAAAAAGTAAAAGATATGCTAGTGAGATCAGATGATAGTACATGCTATTTTCATCATCCAACTGCAGAAAAAATTGGGTTTTTATCCTCATATCTCAGCACATCTAATTTGCGTAATTACAGTATTTTCAAAGAAAAAGATACAATAAGGAAGAAACATAGAAAAAAAGTAAAAAAAAAATATTCGCCGAAAATGAAATCAGACATGGTAGTCAATCACCACCATAACAACTCAATGAGACGTATGTAAGACTGGGGCGACAAATAACTTGTTGGAAAAACATGTGAAAACATGGGTGTTTCCGAATGGTCACTGGACCAACTTCGAGTCATTATTTCGTGTAACAGCGCTGCGTTGTTTATACCGTACTCAACGTGGTTGAGTAGCCCGTGTGACGAGCTTCGTAACGGTATATCACATGAGCTATTCGGAGAATGGGTGTGAATACAAAGTGGCTTCAAAGTTGGTGCCTCGAAAGCTCAAATCTGGAAAACCGAAATGGTAAAGGAAAACCATTTAGTATAATCCCATATTGGAAGATTAAGAGTTAATTTTACAATATATATAACATACCAACCCATGTAGTTATTAAACTAACATGTCCACATACACCTAAGAGTATTAGTGTGTACCACGCTCGGGCATGGGCACGGGATTTGGGATTTGTGATTTGGGGAATGTCTCGGTTCTTGGGTCCAAACCCGAATAGGGAGTTTTGTATAAAATACAAAAGTAGTCCCTAGAGTTTCCAGCAATAGAAACGCCAGCAATGAATGAGATTAAATGCTACGGTTTCAGAATTGATTGAACGGATTCTGGAGGTGTAACTCCCAGAATTGATGACCAACATTTATGGTTGCGGTTTCATTAGAGCCTATAAAAGGCAGCCATCCCCCTCTCATTTCCACACACCATCATACACACATCACAGCATAAGCATACATATAGAGAGAGAGAACCGCACCACCAACAGCTCGACCTGTGGTTCGGTGCCGGTTTCCATACGAGCCACTCAGGTGCCGGTTTCCATACGAGCCACTCAGTGACAAGAGTTGTACCTTGGGAACAAAGTCCCGAAACCAGAAACCTTTAAAGGTGGTTCGGGAAATATTGTGATTTGGGGAATGTCTCGGTTCTTGGGTCCAAACCCGAATAGGGAGTTTTGTATAAAATACAAAAGTAGTCCCTAGAGTTTCCAGCAATAGAAACGCCAGCAACCGCACCACCAACAGCTCGACCTGTGGTTCGGTGCCGGTTTCCATACGAGCCACTCAGTGATAAGAGTTGTACCTTGGGAACAAAGTCCCGAAACCAGAAACCTTTAAAGATGGTTCGGGAAATATTGTGATTTGGGGAATGTCTCGGTTCTTGGGTCCAAACCCGAATAGGGAGTTTTGTATAAAATACAAAAGTAGTCCCTAGAGTTTCCAGCAATAGAAACGCCAGCAATGAATGAGATTAAATGCTGCAGTTTCAGAATTGATTGAACGGATTCTGGAGGTGTAACTCCCAGAATTGATGACCAACATTTATGGTTGCGGTTTCATTAGAGCCTATAAAAGGCAGCCATCCCCCTCTCATTTCCACACACCATCATACACACATCACAGCATAAGCATACATATAGAGAGAGAGAACCGCACCACCAACAGCTCGACCTGTGGTTCGGTGCCGGTTTCCATACGAGCCACTCAGTGACAAGAGTTGTACCTTGGGAACAAAGTCCCGAAACCAAAAACCTTTAAAGGTGGTTCGGGAAATATTGTTTAAGGGAAACTGCCCAGCAGTTGCCTCTCTTTTTTATTCTGTTTTTCATTTCAGTACCTTTAAATTCTGTATTTATGTTTCAGTCTTTTACATTCTGTAATTTACATTTCAGTACTGTTTTCTTTCAGTCTTTCTATTCTGTAATTTAGTTTCAGTTATGTAATTTCCAGCTTTTACAAAAAAAACCAGCCGGCAGTTTTTATTCGTTAAAAACCAGTCCGGCAGTTTTTTATTCGTTAAAAACCAGTCCGGCAGTTTTGTTTAAAAAAACCAGTCCGGCAGTTTGTTTAAAACCAGTCCGGCAGTTTGTTAAAACCAGTCCGGCAGTTTGTTTAAAACCAGTCCGGCAGTTTATTTAAAACCAGTCCGGCAGTTTATTCGTTAAACCAGTCCGGCAGTTTCTTTACAACAGTCCGGCAGTTTCTTCGTTAAACCAGTCCGGCAGTTTCTTTATAACAGTCCTGCGGTTTATTTATTTGTTGAGTCAGGAATTGTAATTTATATTCCAATTGTGAGAAATAAAATTGTTTATTTCCATTGCAGTCCTTTGTTCTTTACTTTATTGTTTTTCGATATAGTACCAAAACCAACATAACTATCATCATATTTCTATCGGCTAAGATAGGCAAAACAGCTACATGCTAAAACAAAACTCTAAAGAGCAAATGAATCATATATATCAATAAACTGAGAATAAAACATGTAATCTATATCATACAAAATAAGTAGAGTAACCTCTTCCATACAAAACTTAACACCCAAATATTCTAGCAAGACAATCTAAGTTAAGTATTTGTTTTAAAGAAAAGGTACATAAAATTTCACAATTTTATGAAAAAGCACAGTATCTTTGCAACTAATTTATAAATATGAAAGTCTCCAAGTGATTTACATGAACTTGTTCTACCATTGAGTTATTAAATGATATCAGAATTTATAGCCAAAACAAGATTTGAGTATTTAAATTAATCATTGAACACCACTAAACTACACAAATACGAGTACATTATTTCGGTACAGAAGCTTATGTGTATGTGTCATTGTGTGTATGTGTATGTATGTGTGTGTGAATTATATGCACTTTAAGTTGAAATTTAATCTCTGTAATATGCCTTTTGAAGTCTATTTATAAGCACTTTCAACTGAGGTGTGTGTGTATGCATGTGTATGTGAGTTACTATATGACATTGCGGTAAAGAAGTATCTATTTTGAAATCTTCGAAGCATTTCGATCAGTGGCGGAATCATAAAATTGTTTTTTTTTTCTCGTAATTATAGGGGAACGGCTAAAATCGAAAAAAAAAAACAAGATATATAGTAAAAGATCGGTTTTTTCTCAATATGGGGGGTGGTGTCCTTTTTAACCTGTTACTGGTTACTTCATTGATTCCGACCTCTATTTGTTGACAAAAACCGTCGCTTGATCTATGTGACTTATTATGCTGCTCTATAAAACAATAAGGTCGGTCATTAGACTACAAGTGAGCTGAAAAACATGAACATCAATAGAGCTATTCAGGCCGCTTTCATTCATTCAGTATGTGGCCTTGTACATACCGTACAGTTTAATATTAGTAATACATATGTAGATATTACAACACAGACGTGAATAACACGGGATATGCTAACATAAAGCACGACTATATATATGTGTGTCAGTGTGTGTGTGTCTGTATGTGTGTGTCATATTTAGCATTCTATTTATAGATTATTATCAGTCTTCAAGGCATGCAATAGGTGTCACACTAACATGCCCAAGATGAATTGATGTTTTTGGAAGCTATAGTAATAAGATTAAACCAAAATGGCACTATGTCTGCTAGTAATTCTGCTCCGTTAGCTTGTTTTTTAGAAGGTAATTATCACAACAAAAGATTCAAATGGAGATAAAAAGTAATGAAAGGATCCTCGAAATGAACACAAGAACTACCATATCCTCATCATCTACAAGCAATAGCAACGCAGATTTTAATACTTACAAAAACAAAGAAACTGTGAATCAATACAATGCCGATGCAAGTCTGTTCGCGGATTTCGAGCAATCTTCTCACGCTGGAAAGTCGTTTAATTACACTAAATCCGTTAAGAACTCAAACAAGCCTGTTCCAGAAGAGCAAATAAGCGACTATTTGTCTACAATGCAAAGGGGTGGTCTTATTCAACCCCACGGCTGTTTACTTGCTATGGAAAAGAATACTTTCAAGATCATAGCTTATAGTGAAAACTGTTTCGATTTTCTTGGTCTAAGCGATAGTAATTCCGAGGGGACATCTTTAACGAGTCTTATAGGGTTGGATGCTAGAAATCTATTTATTCCTTCTTCAGCGAAATCCATAGAAAAAGCAGTGGAATGTGTAGAACTTTCGATGGTAAATCCGATTTGGGTGTATTCTATGAGTAGCCAAAAGCCTTTTTACGCAATACTAAATAGAATAGATGTGGGGAACGTGATCGATTTGGAGCCTGCAAACTCAAGCGATCCTTCGTTGTTTGTAGCTGGAGCGGTACAGTCGCAGAAACTTGCGGTCCGAGCTATTTCTGAGCTCCAATCTCTCCCTGGGGGAGATATACGTGTGTTATGTGATATGGTTGCTAAAGAGGTTCTACCGTAGGATTACAATCATCTTTTTTTTTCTTTTAGTCTTATACTTTTGGGAGGTGAAGTACTATATACTTAGGAATCCCCATTTCCCATTTCTTGTTTTCCTTATTTCCCATTTCATTGGAACTTTTTTTAGTATTTTTGTATATCCCATTTTCCGTATTGCTTTCTGCAACCGTTCTCGTACTAACAACTATCCTCAAAATCTTAAACTAGAGGGAAAAGATAAGAGGAAAAAACTAAGGAAAACTACAAAGACATTAGGCCTTGTTTGGTTGCATCTTCTATATATAGTTGTTTCCACTGAAAAGTCAGACTGCATTTGGTTGATCAACTTAAAATTAATCTTTTATGGTTTTTCGGCTGGAAAAAGCTTGAAGCTCTAAGCCGGATGAAGTTCGATCCCTGCTTTTCTTCAGCACCTAAAATCCACTTTATTTCATATATTTTGGAAGTACTAAAAGACTCAAAGAAAATATAGAGCGCATAGAAAAGTCTAAATTTTAAATCGAGACCAAGAAAAAGAGGAAAAAGCTTAACTGAAAAAAAAAGACACTAAGCCCAGGTTTGATTGCAGCTTCCAAGTAAGGTTTTTGGGTTACAAACTGGATTGCCTTTAGTTGTTGAACTCGAAAACCGAGGTTTTGTCGGTTTTCAGCCTGTTTGCTAAGAAATACAAGAAAATAAACCATTAGTTACTATTAAATGATTAGAATCTTTTCTTGAATCTGCATCAGGTTCGGAAGTTGACGGGGTATGATAGGGTTATGGTCTACAAATTTCACGACGATGAACACGGGGAAGTTTTCTCCGAAAACAAAAGATCAGACTTAGAACCGTACTTGGAATTACATTACCCTGCAACGGATATACCACAAGCCGCTCGTTTTTTATTCAAGAAAAACCAAGTCCGGATAATCTGTGACTGCCACAAAAAACCTGTAAAAATAGTCCAAGCCGATGAGCTGAAGCAACCACTTTGCCTAAATAACTCAACCTTACGAGCTCCTCATGGTTGCCACTACGAATACATGACAAACATGGGCTCGATAGCCTCGTTGGTTTTAGCAGTTGTTATAAATGAAAACCTCTCAACCAAGCTATGGGGTTTAGTCGTATGCCACCACACGTCGCCTCGATACGTTCCTTATCCTTTACGATATGCCTGCGGGTTCCTAATGCAGGCTTTTGGGATACAACTTCGTATGGAAATTCAATTCGCTTTGCAATTAGAAGAGAAAAAATTCCTCCGCATGCAAACTCTTTTATGTGATTTGCTTTTACGTGATTTTCCATTTGGCATCGTGACTCAATCCCCAACAATCATGGACCTGGTAAAATGCGAAGGTGCAGCGTTATTATATGAGAGAAGATGTTGGTTGCTCGGTGTAACTCCCACCGAGTCACAACTCGAAAATCTTTCTGAATGGTTGCTAGAAAATCATGGGGACGCAACGGGATTAAGCACCGATAGTCTAACTGATACAGGTTACCCAGGTAAGAGCAACAACCCTGCAATTTATAAAAATGACTTTTTTTATGAATATTTTCATAAGATAAGGAACACGAACGCAAGATACAAGTTCGAAGATTAATTTAGCAATAAGTCAAAATTTGACACTTCTTTCAATTTCATCTTATTTCTTTGGCATCTTATCAGGAACGGAGAAAATATCTCTATTGCCATCAGAGATTCTCGCCCAATAACACAGTATTATGAATTTCGCAGCATGACAACTAACACTATACGTGTCTCTGTTGTACTTAATTTTTATTGAAGGTCATACACTTACCCACAAGCGATAGTGATGTGGGATAATAACAAACTCAACAATTTTAAGTATGTTTTCTGTCTTGAAATCACAAATAAGTATATGTGTCTCTTTAAAACTCATGGATAGGAAAAAAAAATTGATGATGCAATTTTTTTAAAACAAACTCTGAATATTAAACTATGCTCCACCTCTGCAGGTCTCGCTTCGCTTGGTAATGATGTTTGTGGCATGGTGGCCGCTAGAATCAGCGAAAAAGATTTTTTGTTTTGGTTCAGATCTCACACCGCAAAGGAAATAAAATGGGGTGGGGGCATCCATCCGCACGAAAACAAGGATGGTGACGGGGCAATGCACCCAAGGACTTCCTTTTTGGCTTTCCTAGAAGTTGTCAAGTCTAGTAGTTTGCCTTGGGAGATATCGGAGATTAACGTAATTCACACTTTGCAAATCATAATGAGAGATAAGTTGCTACGGACCGAAGGGTCCAGTGATGTGGCGAATGATTCCCGTAGGAAAGAGTTGGATGAACTTTCTTCGGTGGCTAACGAAATGGTTAAGCTGATCGAAACTGCATCTGCCCCTATTTTTGGAGTAGACTCTGAGGGTTTAATCAATGGATGGAATTCGAAAATAGTGGAATTAACGGGGTTAAATGATACCGAAGCTATGGGGAAATCCCTATTAAATGACATTGTTATGGACGACTCGCGTGGAACAAGCAAATATATCTTGGGCAAAGCATTGCAAGGTATGGTTTACTTCTTCTTTTTTATCATCACTCATAATACGGAAATAAGAGGCATTAGAATCTCGACACATGAGGCAACTGTATCAGATTACACGATAATGTATGCATCTTCAGGTTTTCTAGATGCTTACTTCTGAGCATTTTAATCTTTTCTATTAGAGTTATTGTACTTGGCTTACTTTTAAGAGTTTTTGCTAAATGATCCAGCTCTCAAGTAATTCACTTTCATGATTATCCACAGGTAATGTTTTTTTTCTTCAAAAGGAATAAAAAAGCTAGACTCATAAATCATACCGAGTTAAGTGCTTTCTATCTGAATATGATAATCTCCTGAAGATGCTGTCGGTTCATATTTCACCTTCTGCTTTATACGTTTATCGAGTGAACGTATTATCTCATTCCTTGGTGAAGAGTTTCAGATCAGGAATATCCTATTATCTAGAAATTTATGTCCTCAGTTTAAGACTTTAAGTTACTCCTCAGCTTACAAGTTGCAAGAAATTTTTAAGTTATATTGGAAACAATTTTCAATTTGAATAATTATTATACATGTGTGATGCTTTTTTTAGGCGAGAACAACCTCCATGTCGAACTGAAGCTTAAAAGGTTTGATTTAGAACGTAAATGTTCCGATCTATACATTTTAGCGAGTGCCTGCCCAAGCCGAGATTGTTTTAGCAATGTCGTAGGTGTGAGTTTTGCGGGTCAAGATATAACCTACGAAAGATCCGTTAAAGAAAAATTCATCCGCTTGCAAAGGGATTACGAGGCCATTGTCCAATGCCTTAACCCGTCAATACCCCCTTTATTCGCCTGTAACGAAAACGCCACCTGTATCGAATGGAATACAGCAATGGAAAAGCTAACAGGGTGGGCCAGACATGAGGTTATCGGTAAATTACTTTTTTGTGAGATTTTCGGGGGTTTAATAAGGATGAAAAACCAAGAAATGCTCACTCAGTTCATGATTTTATTGTACCATGTAATCGACGGTAAAATTAGCGAAAACTTGTTATTTGGATTATTTGATAGAGAAGGGAAATATGTGGAGGCTTTGTTAATAGCTCGCAAGAGAACGGGCGAATCTGGAAAGATGATCGGGTGTTTTTGCTACCTGCAAACTGTTAAGTTACTCATCCCTAGCATCAGAATTTACTATCAAAGTGCCCCATTTTGGATTAAGTTCACATTTAGTTTAAGAAAAATCATTTCAAGTGTTACTTTTATGACAACAATTTTTTTGTTGACGTGTCGTTGGATTAACTAAGTATCACTTTTAGCATACATTCACTTCAATAGGTTGAATGAGACTACAAGTATTGTATAATTAGTGTAATGAAGAGTGTTAACTCCAAAATGGAATTGACCCTGCTCTTAAAAGCTCAAGCTCTTAAATTGATCAGCTTTTTATTCATTTATATTACTATTAACTAGTAAAAATGTCCTTACATGGACAGGCTTCTGATTGTAAAGAAGACGTTTTGAAAAAAAGTGAGTTGAGTTATATTCGGAAAGAGATAAAAAGGCCGCTCGATGGGATACGGTTTATTCACCGGCTATTGGAAGATGATGTTCCAAACGAGGTTCAGCAGAAACTTCTCGAGACTAGCCACGCTTGTGAAAGACAAATAATATATATTCTTGATGATTTGGACTTGGATTGCATACAAGAAGGGTATGTCAGTTCCGTTGCAGCTATATATATTGGAAATTGACTTTTCTTGCATGAGTTGGAGGTATACATGCTAATATTAGACTGCTGCGATGCCATTTAAGGATGATAACATATCAGAAACCCCTATACTTTTCAATAAGAAAGGCTTGTTGCCAAAGGAATATGAAATCTTATAAACTACTGACTGGATCGATATATGTAAAATTACGAACGACGATTTGTTAATTCATGTTTTTCTATGTGATTTAGGATCTTCTAAGTTAACTACTAGATTATGAGATTTTTTCGGTTTTTTGCAGCCGCATTGAGCTAAAAGCCGAAGAGTTTCTCCTGGTACATGTTATAGATGCAGTTGTTACTCAAGTTATGACTCTTTTCAATGAAAAAAGTGTCCAATTAGTCCACGAAATTCCAGACGGGATAAAAACTCTTTATGTTTTTGGCGATCAAGTTAGGCTACAGCTCGTTTTGTCGGACTTCTTGCTTAATATAGCACATTATGCACCCTCTCATGGTTGGGTAGAGTTCAAAATTTCACCTTTTCTGAAAACCGTAGAAGATGGAGATAACTTTATCCAGCTACATATCAGGTACACTTGCTTTCAGGTCGTCTGGTTGCAACTTTTTGGTTGTTTTTTTCCTATTTGGTTTCTGCTTATAACATGTATTTCTGGCAAGTGAAATGAAAAGTTGAACTGTTTTACTTTTTCTACCCGGCAAAGACAAACTTTTATTTGAATAAATACATCTTTTTCAAGTACTACGTAATTATAAGGCGTTTATCGGTAAAACCAAAAATTAGGGGAAAAAGTGATTAGTACTGTATAGGGATGAACCGGAATGTGTCAATAAGGTGTATCTATAAATGTTTTAGATAGAGTCGACTTAGAAGATCTTTTATAGAAAATTATAGTTCTCTTATCGTTATTGATAAATGAAGTCAAAATCTCCTTGTAAAAATGTTTATTTCTTGCTGTTTTATCTTATTTTCGGGTTTAAATCAATATCATTCTGTTGTCAGACTCTTGGAACCTCACTGCTGACAATGGTACACACATTGTTTAGCTTTTAAGATCGAAAATTAATCGCTTCGACACTAGGATGGTTTAAGTGGTTGGCAGTGTATGAATTCATCTTTTGATATATGTCTTTTTTTATCAAAAGCCCAAGTAATATATGTCATTGCTTGTTGGTTGCTTAGATTCTTAGAATGACTCATCTTGGAAAGGAATTTCCTTAGTTTGTGAATAAGCTGGGAGATTATATGTTTTAAAAAAATGTCGGACTGATTGAAAGTTTGTAGGTTCTTTCGAATTTTTTTAAAATTTCTGAGATTTGGTATGAAACCCCCTGCCTCCTACTAACACTTCTTCTTGTTTGTTGTTTTTGCCTTAGAATGACTCATCCTGGAAAAGGGTTCCCTAATTGTCTGGTACAAGACATGTACAGGAAAGAAAATAAGAAATGCAACATTCAGGAGGGGCTCGGACTCAATATATCTTGCAAAATTCTTAACTTGATGAATGGCAATGTTGAATACGTGAAAGAACCAGATATATGTTATTTCCTCATCGACCTAAAACTCAAAATATCTAGAGAATGTGAATCAAGTTAGGTGGTCAAAAGCAGTGGTTCATCAGCTGGAGTTCTGAAATTTTCTATTTAATTATATCTTCTTTTTTGTGTCTGTACTGTGGCCTGTAGGTTGTGTTTTATGTTTAGGAATGAGTTTTTTGGGTAGATAAGAGCTTGGCTCGAGCTTGTTCTTTTTCTTTTTTTTTTTGATAATCAGAAACCCTTCTTTGGAGGTAAACCTGCTTCGCAGGCGTCAGAGTTCAGACCCTGGTGGTGAGCGTGGTATACTCGGGTACCAACCACTTTTGCTCGGCTCGAGTTTGTTCACATGTGCTTATTTTGTACACAAGCAGAAATTGAAGATTGTGACGCCCAGCTTGTTAAGTGCCCGGGATTGTCTGATGTTGACACTGTGTTTTCTGATTAAATTTGTAAGCATTTTGTGATGTTTATTCACTTTTGTCACCAATATTAACTGTATTAAAATATCCATAAAATAACTAGTAGGGGGGTTACACACATGATTTGGACATGAATAATGCATGCGCTCTTATTTGGGTTCTCAAGTTTTAGCACCTAAACAGTACCATTTACTTGGATGGTCCGTCCGAGAACAGATCCTCTGAAGTTACTCCCGTCATCAGTCCGATATCAGTCTTTCAATATGCATAAAGCATATTTGAAAACTAACGGAGGATAACTTCTGTCAAACCTCAAGTTTAATGCAACAGAAATAGAACTGCAGAGAGGGACTGATAACAGAGAGGATCTGTACCCCGTCCAATAACTTTCAGCTTCAACAACCCCGCGACACCAATATTCATCCTTAGTTTTCGAAGTATCACAATGTATTACTAGTTTTGTATATGATATCACAATGTACAAATGAAGTTTAAAATAGAATTATGAACCAGTGGTCACCGTGGAAAACCAAGCAAACTAGAATTATGACAGTGATGTACTTGAAAAACTGAACAATTTAGAAATATTTGTAAAAAAGCAAACTAGTAGTATTAAAATTGAATAAGAATGACCATCTATGAGAGTGGAAAAGTTGGTTGTTTCAGCAGCACACTTGCCCTTACCCTACATAACATAATGGAAAATTGCTCTAAGTATTGTGAATCTCACAAGTTCGATTTCTATTGACGCAATCTTGAAGCCATAACCAATTATCGATGTCAAGGAAAAGACGATCAAATACTAAAGTTAATCAAGAAGTGTATGAGATCAGTACCAAAATAGCGCTTTCCATGAACTACTTAGAAAGATTGAAATTCCAGGAAGCTTATACATTTGGAAAGCAGCTTTGAAGCAGTTTAGATGACCAAAAAAACATGACTAGAGATACTCAGACCCAGCTTGTCATATAGATGTATCTCAGGTTATTGTCAACAACTACATTAGCCTACATCTATAGATACATTAGCATTGCAAAACACACCCATACACTCAACTAGCAAGGATCAACGGAATTAGAAAGGGTTCAATTGAATGATTGATTAATAATTCTGATACCAATACTCGATCAGATTTTTGGGTCATAACATGTATACATTTCGAATGTCCATTAGGAAGTGCGATAACACAAGCAAGCGATGGATTCTTATATCGTACCATATTCAGTTTTCATTAACATGCACACAAATAGACAGTATCGAGCATAAACGAAAACCAGAACATTGAGGCGCAAAACATGCATTCATTATAAGATAAATGCCTGTCACACAACATAACATTGTTCCTTGAATAAATTTTCAACAACAATTACACAATAACCGTTCCTCATTCATCTTCTTGGCTACGCAACCTAGCAAGTTTGTTTGTGACTACTATATCGAGCTGAGCTGCTCTCTCTACTATCTCTTTCCTCTTTCTAGTCGACACATTGTGTGCCATTTCAGCACAATAATTTCTGTTATGCATCATCAGCACCTCCAGTTCCTTCGCGTTGTGAACAGCAAACTTCTTAAAACCGTTTGGGAGGAAATGGCGCGTTTTCTTGTCTGAACCATAACCAATATTTGGCATCAAAACACATCCCTTGAACTTTCGTCTGACCCGCGAGTCGATATCCTTTGGTCTACGCCAGTTTTCCTGCCACACAAATTACAAATGAAACTAATCAAAACTAGATATAAGTTGTAATAAAAGAACAAACTTGTTAAAACAGAATAAATGCTGTCATGGTACTAGATACAAGTTCTTATTTAAATGAACAGGAATTCAAATGAAAAAATAAAGCAACTGCAATTTAAAATTAAGAATTCTCCATTGGCAATCATTATAGAGAACATCCAAAATGTGGTTAGCAAAAAAGTAACAAGAAGCCCATAGGAAGAGCTAACTGTGTCGCAAAACTTATTGGTTAATTTATGCCCAGAAAAACGAGACACCAGGTAGAATCTAAGCATCAGATACCATAGGCAATTCATAATTTTTAGAAACAAGACATAATAAACTACGGAGTAATTAAAAAGTGTATAATCTCAGCTGAAAGATGGTGATATGTTTAAGATAATCACGATTAATCAGCAGCAATTATGACATAGTTCATCATAGATTGTAAACAACTAACTTCAAAGAAACTATTTACAAAACTTGAAAAAGTAAAAGATATGCTAGTGAGATCAGATGATAGTACATGCTATTTTCATCATCCAACTGCAGAAAAAATTGGGTTTTTATCCTCATATCTCAGCACATCTAATTTGCGTAATTACAGTATTTTCAAAGAAAAAGATACAATAAGGAAGAAACATAGAAAAAAGTAAAAAAAAAATATTCGCCGAAAATGAAATCAGACATGGTAGTCAATCACCACCATAACAACTCAATGAGACGTATGTAAGACTGGGGCGACAAATAACTTGTTGGAAAAACATGTGAAAACATGGGTGTTTCCGAATGGTCACTGGACCAACTTCGAGTCATTATTTCGTGTAACAGCGCTGCGTTGTTTATACCGTACTCAACGTGGTTGAGTAGCCCGTGTGACGAGCTTCGTAACGGTATATCACATGAGCTATTCGGAGAATGGGTGTGAATACAAAGTGGCTTCAAAGTTGGTGTCTCGAAAGCTCAAATCTGGAAAACCGAAATGGTAAAGGAAAACCATTTAGTATAATCCCATATTGGAAGATTAAGAGTTAATTTTACAATATATATAACATACCAACCCATGTAGTTATTAAACTAACATGTCCACATACACCTAAGAGTATTAGTGTGTACCACGCTCGGGCATGGGCACGGGATTTGGGATTTGGGATTTGGGAATGTCTCGGTTCTTGGGTCCAAACTCGACCTGTGGTTCGGTGCCGGTTTCCATACGAGCCACTCAGTGACAAGAGTTGTACCTTGGGAACAAAGTCCCGAAACCAGAAACCTTTAAAGGTGGTTCGGGAAATATTGTGATTTGGGGAATGTCTCGGTTCTTGGGTCCAAACCCGAATAGGGAGTTTTGTATAAAATACAAAAGTAGTTCCTAGAGTTTCCAGCAATAGAAACGCCAGCAATGAATGAGATTAAATGCTGCGGTTTCAGAATTGATTGAACGGATTCTGGAGGTGTAACTCCCAGAATTGATGACCAACATTTATGGTTGCGATTTCATTAGAGCCTATAAAAGGCAGCCATCCCCCTCTCATTTCCACACACCATCATACACACATCACAGCATAAGCATACATATAGAGAGAGAGAACCGCACCACCAACAGCTCGACCTGTGGTTCGGTGCCGGTTTCCATACGAGCCACTCAGTGACAAGAGTTGTACCTTGGGAACAAAGTCCCGAAACCAGAAACCTTTAAAGGTGGTTCGGGAAATATTATTTAAGGGAAACTGCCCAGCAGTTGCCTCTCTTTTTTATTCTGTTTTTCATTTCAGTACCTTTAAATTCTGTATTTACGTTTCAGTCTTTTACATTCTGTAATTTACATTTCAGTACTGTTTTCTTTCAGTCTTTCTATTCTGTAATTTAGTTTCAGTTATGTAATTTCCAGCTTTTACAAAAAAAACCAGCCGGCAGTTTTTATTCGTTAAAAACCAGTCCGGCAGTTTTTTATTCGTTAAAAACCAGTCCGGCAGTTTTGTTTAAAAAAACCAGTCCGGCAGTTTGTTTAAAACCAGTCCGGCAGTTTGTTAAAACCAGTCCGGCAGTTTGTTTAAAACCAGTCCGGCAGTTTATTTAAAACCAGTCCGGCAGTTTGTTAAAACCAGTCCGGCAGTTTATTCGTTAAACCAGTCCGGCAGTTTCTTTACAACAGTCCGGCAGTTTCTTCGTTAAACCAGTCCGGCAGTTTCTTTATAACAGTCCTGCGGTTTATTTATTTGTTGAGTCAGGAATTGTAATTTATATTCCAATTGTGAGAAATAAAATTGTTTATTTCCATTGCAGTCCTTTGTTCTTTACTTTATTGTTTTTCGATATAGTACCAAAACCAACATAACTATCATCATATTTCTATCGGCTAAGATAGGCAAAACAGCTACATGCTAAAACAAAACTCTAAAGAGCAAATGAATCATATATATCAATAAACTGAGAATAAAACATGTAATCTATATCATACAAAATAAGTAGAGTAACCTCTTCCATACAAAACTTAACACCCAAATATTCTAGCAAGACAATCTAAGTTAAGTATTTGTTTTAAAGAAAAGGTACATAAAATTTCACAATTTTATGAAAAAGCACAGTATCTTTGCAACTAATTTATAAATATGAAAGTCTCCAAGTGATTTACATGAACTTGTTCTACCATTGAGTTATTAAATGATATCAGAATTTATAGCCAAAACAAGATTTGAGTATTTAAATTAATCATTGAACACCACTAAACTACACAAATACGAGTACATTATTTCGGTACAGAAGCTTATGTGTATGTGTCATTGTGTGTATGTGTATGTTGTATGTATGTGTGTGTGAATTATATGCACTTTAAGTTGAAATTTAATCTCTGTAATATGCCTTTTGAAGTCTATTTATAAGCACTTTCAACTGAGGTGTGTGTGTATGCATGTGTATGTGAGTTACTATATGACATTGCGGTAAAGAAGTATCTATTTTGAAATCTTCGAAGCATTTCGATCAGTGGCGGAATCATAAAATTGTTTTTTTTTTCTCGTAATTATAGGGGAACGGCTAAAATCGAAAAAAAAAAACAAGATATATAGTAAAAGATCGGTTTTTTCTCAATATGGGGGGTGGTGTCCTTTTTAACCTGTTACTGGTTACTTCATTGATTCCGACCTCTATTTGTTGACAAAAAACGTCGCTTGATCTATGTGACTTATTATGCTGCTCTATAAAACAATAAGGTCGGTCATTAGACTACAAGTGAGCTGAAAAACATGAACATCAATAGAGCTATTCAGGCCGCTTTCATTCATTCAGTATGTGGTCTTGTACATACCGTACAGTTTAATATTAGTAATACATATGTAGATATTACAACACAGACGTGAATAACACGGGATATGCTAACATAAAGCACGACTATATATATGTGTGTCAGTGTGTGTGTGTCTGTATGTGTGTGTCATATTTAGCATTCTATTTATAGATTATTATCAGTCTTCAAGGCATGCAATAGGTGTCACACTAACATGCCCAAGATGAATTGATGTTTTTGGAAGCTATAGTAATAAGATTAAACCAAAATGGCACTATGTCTGCTAGTAATTCTGCTCCGTTAGCTTGTTTTTTAGAAGGTAATTATCACAACAAAAGATTCAAATGGAGATAAAAAGTAATGAAAGGATTCTCGAAATGAACACAAGAACTACCATATCCTCATCATCTACAAGCAATAGCAACGCAGATTTTAATACTTACAAAAACAAAGAAACTGTGAATCAATACAATGCCGATGCAAGTCTGTTCGCGGATTTCGAGCAATCTTCTCACGCTGGAAAGTCGTTTAATTACACTAAATCCGTTAAGAACTCAAACAAGCCTGTTCCAGAAGAGCAAATAAGCGACTATTTGTCTACAATGCAAAGGGGTGGTCTTATTCAACCCCACGGCTGTTTACTTGCTATGGAAAAGAATACTTTCAAGATCATAGCTTATAGTGAAAACTGTTTCGATTTTCTTGGTCTAAGCGATAGTAATTCCGAGGGGACATCTTTAACGAGTCTTATAGGGTTGGATGCTAGAAATCTATTTATTCCTTCTTCAGCGAAATCCATAGAAAAAGCAGTGGAATGTGTAGAACTTTCGATGGTAAATCCGATTTGGGTGTATTCTATGAGTAGCCAAAAGCCTTTTTACGCAATACTAAATAGAATAGATGTGGGGAACGTGATCGATTTGGAGCCTGCAGACTCAAGCGATCCTTCGTTGTTTGTAGCTGGAGCGGTACAGTCGCAGAAACTTGCGGTCCGAGCTATTTCTGAGCTCCAATCTCTCCCTGGGGGAGATATACGTGTGTTATGTGATATGGTTGCTAAAGAGGTTCTACCGTAGGATTACAATCATCTTTTTTTTTCTTTTAGTCTTATACTTTTGGGAGGTGAAGTACTATATACTTAGGAATCCCCATTTCCCATTTCTTGTTTTCCTTATTTCCCATTTCATTGGAACTTTTTTTAGTATTTTTGTATATCCCATTTTCCGTATTGCTTTCTGCAACCGTTCTCGTACTTACAACTATCCTCAAAATCTTAAACTAGAGGGAAAAGATAAGAGGAAAAAACTAAGGAAAACTACAAAGACATTAGGCCTTGTTTGGTTGCATCTTCTATATATAGTTGTTTCCACTGAAAAGTCGGACTGCATTTGGTTGATCAACTTAAAATTAATCTTTTATGGTTTTTCAGCTGGAAAAAGCTTGAAGCTCTAAGCTGGATGAAGTTCGATCCCTGTTTTTCTTCAGCATCTAAAATCCACTTTATTTCATATATTTTGGAAGTACTAAAAGACTTAAAGAAAATATAGAGTGCATAGAAAAGTCTAAATTTTAAATCGAGACCAAGAAAAAGAGGAAAAAGCTTAACAGAAAAAAAAAAAACATTAAGCCCAGGTTTGATTGCAGCTTCCAAGTAAGATTTTTTGGTTACAAACTGGATTGCCTTTGGTTGTTGAACTCGAAAACCAAGGTTTTGTCGGTTTTCAGCCTGTTTGCTAAGAAATACAAGAAAATAAATCATTAGGTACTATTAAATGATTAGAATCTTTTCTTGAATCTGCATCAGGTTCAGAAGTTGACGGGGTATGATAGGGTTATGGTCTACAAGTTTCACGACGATGAACACGGGGAAGTTTTCTCCGAAAACAAAAGATCAGACTTAGAACCGTACTTGGAATTACATTACCCTGCAACGGATGTCCCACAAGCCGCTCGTTTTTTATTCAAGAAAAACCAAGTCCGGATAATCTGCGACTGCCACAAAAAACCTGTAAAAATAGTCCAAGCCGATGAGCTGAAGCAACCACTTTGCCTAAACAACTCAACCTTACGAGCTCCTCATGGTTGCCACTACGAATACATGGCAAACATGGGCTCGATAGCCTCATTGGTTTTAGCAGTTGTTATAAATGAAAACCTCTCAACCAAGCTATGGGGTTTAGTCGTATGCCACCACACGTCGCCTCGATACGTTCCTTATCCTTTACGATATGCTTGCAGGTTCCTAATGCAGGCTTTTGGGATACAACTTCGTATGGAAATTCAATTCGCTTTGCAATTAGAAGAGAAAAGCTTCCTCCGGATGCAAACTTTTTTATGTGATTTGCTTTTACGTGATTTTCCATTTGGGGCCGTGACTCAGTCCCCGACGATCATGGACCTGGTAAAATGCGAAGGTGCAGCGTTAATATATGAGAGAAGATGTTGGTTGCTCGGTGTAACTCCCACCGAGTCACAACTCGAAAATCTTTCTGAATGGTTGCTAGAAAATCATGGGGACGCAACGGGACTAAGCACCGATAGTCTAACTGATACAGGTTACCCAGGTAAGAGCAACAATCCTGCAATTTATAAAAATGACTTTTTTATGAATATTTTCATATGATATGGAACACGAACGCAAGATACAATTTCGAAGATTAATTTAGCAATAAGTCAAAATTTGACACTTCTTTCAATTTCATCTTATTTATTTGGCATCTTATCAGGAACGGAGAAAAGATCTCTATTGCCATCGGAGATTCTCATTGGAGAAACTCGCCCAATAACGCAGTATTATGAATTTCGCAGCATGACAACTAACACTACATGTGTCTCTGCTGTCGAAGTTATACTTAATTTTAAGTATATTTTCTGTCTCAAAATCATAAATAAGTATATGTGTCTCTTTAAAGGTCATGGAAAGGGAAAACAAATGATGATGCAATTTTTTTATGACAAACTCTGAATATTAAACTATGCTCCACCTCTGCAGGTGTCGCTTCGCTTGGTGATGCTGTTTGTGGCATGGTGGCCGCTAGAATCAGTGAAAAAGATTTTTTGTTTTGGTTCCGATCTCACACCGCAAAGGAAATAAAATGGGGTGGGGGCATCCATCCGCAAGAAAACAAGGACGGTGACGGGGTAATGCACCCAAGGACTTCCTTTTTAGCTTTTCTAGAAGTTTACAAGTGTCGTAGTTTGCCTTGGGAGATATCGGAGATTAACGTAATTCACACTTTGCAAATCATAATGAGAGATAAGTTGCTACGGACCGAAGGGTCCGGTGATGTGGCGAATGATTACCGTAGGAAGGAGTTGGAAGAACTTACTTCCGTGGCTAACGAAATGGTTAAGCTGATCGAAACTGCATCTGCCCCTATTTTTGGAGTAGACTCTGGGGGTTTAATCAATGGATGGAATTCGAAAATAGCGGAATTAACGGGGTTAAATGATACCGAAGCTATGGGGAAATCCCTATTAAATGACATTGTTATGGACGACTCGCGTGGAACAAGCAAATATATCTTGGGCAAAGCATTGCAAGGTATGGTTTACTTCTTCTTTTTTAATCATCTACTCATAATACGGAAACAAGAGGCATTAGAATCTCGACACACGAGGCAACTGTATCGGATTACACGATAATGTATGCATTTTCAAATTTTCTAGTCGTTTACTTCTGAGCATTTTAATCTTTTCTATTAGAGTTATTGTACTTGGCTTACTTTTAGGAGTTTTTGCTAATTGGGCAAAATTTGATAGGATCAACTTTTCTTGAGTTTTGGCTTACTTCTGAGCATTTTAGGAGTTATTGCTCTCAAGCAATTCATTTTCATGATTATCCACAGGTAATGTTTTTTTTTCTTCAAAAGGACTAAAAAAGCTAGGCTTATAAATCATACCAAGTTAAGTGCTTTCTACCTGAATATGATAATCTCCTGAAGATGCTGTCGGTTCATATTTCACCATCTGCTTTATACGATTATCGAGTGAAAGTATTATCTCATTTCTTGGTGAAGAGTTTCAGATCAGGTATATCCTATTATCTAGAAATTTATGTCCTCAGTTTAAGACTTTAAGTTACTCCTCAGCTTACAAGCTGCAAGAAATTTTTAAGTTATATTGGAAACTTACTCTAGCTTTAGTAATTATTAATTTTTTGCCCAAAAGTTGGTACAGTTCAGTCATCAATGGACATGTTGAAAGCTCGTGCAAACTGTGGACAGAACAATTTTCGATTTGAATAATTATTATACATGTGTGATGCTTTTTTTAGGCGAGGACAACCTCCATGTCAAACTGAACCTTAAAAAGATTGATTTAGAATGTAAACGTTCCGATCTATACATTTTAGCGAGTGCCTGCCCAAGACGAGATTGTTTTAGCAATGTCGTAGGTGTGTGTTTTGCGGGTCAAGATATAACCTACGAAAGATCCGTTAAAGAAAAATTCATCAGCTTGCAAGGGGATTACAAGGCTATTGTCCAATGCCTTAACCCGTTAATACCCCCTTTATTCGCCTGTAACGAAAACGCCACCTGTATCGAATGGAATGCAGCAATGGAAAAGCTAACAGGGTGGGCCAGACATGAGGTTATCGGTAAATTACTTTTTTGTGATATTTTCGGGGGTTTAATAAGGATGAAAAACCAAGAAATGCTCACTCAGTTCATGATTTTATTGTACCATGTGATCGATGGTAAAGTTAGCGAAAACTTGTCATTTGGATTATTTGATAGAGAAGGGAAATATGTGGAGACTTTGTTAATAGCCCGCAAGAGAACGGACGAATCTGGAAAGATAATCGGGTGTTTTTGCTTCCTGCAAACTGTTAAGTTACTCATCCCTATCATCAGAATTTACTATCAAAGTGCCCCATTTTGGATTAAGTTCACATTTAGTTTAAGAAAAATCATTTCAAGTGTTACTTTTATGACAACATTTTTTTTATTGACGTGTCGTTGGATTAACTAAGTATCACTTTTGGTATGCATTCACTTCAATGGGTTGAATGAGACTATAACTATTGTATAATTAGTGTAATGAAGAGTGTTAACTCCAAAATGGAATTGACCCTGCTCTTAAAAGCTCAAGCTCTTAAATTGATCAGCATTTTAATCATTTATATTACTATTAACTAGTAAAAATGTCCTTACATGCACAGGCTTCTGATTGTAAAGAAGACGTTTTGAAAAAAAGTGAGTTGAGTTATATTCGGAAAGAGATAAAAAGGCCTCTCGATGGGATACGGTTTATTCACTGGCTATTGGAAGATGATGTTCCAAACGAGGTCCAACAGCAACTTCTCGAGACTAGTCACGCGTGTGAAAGACAAATAATATCTATTCTCGATGATTTGGACTTGGATTGCATACAAGAAGGGTATGTCAGTTCCGTTGTAGCTATATATATTGGAAATTGACTTTTCTTGCTTCCAGAATTGGAGGTATACATGCTAATATTAGCCTGCTGCCATGCCATTTAAGGATGATAACATATCAGGAACTCCTATACTTTTCAATAAGAAAGACTTGTTTGCAAAAGGAATATGAAATCTTATAAACTACTGACTGGATCGATATATGTAAAATTACGAGCGACGATTTGTTAATTATTGTTTTTTATGTGATTTAGGAGCTTCTAAGTTAACTACTAGATTATGAGATTTTTTCGGTTTTTTGCAGCCGCATTGAGCTAAAAGCCGAAGAGTTTCTCCTGGTACATGTTATAGATGCAGTTGTTACTCAAGTTATGACTCTTTTCAATGAAAAAAGTGTCCAATTAGTCCACGAAATTCCAGACGGGATAAAAACTCTTTATGTTTTTGGCGATCAAGTTAGGCTACAGCTCGTTTTATCGGACTTCTTGCTTAATATAGCACATTATGCACCCTCTCATGGTTGGGTAGAGTTCAAAATTTCACCTTTTCTGAAAACCGTAGAAGATGGAGATAACTTTGTCCAGATACGTATCAGGTATACTTGCTTTGAGGTCGTCTGGTTGCAACTTTTTGGTTGTTTTTTTTCTATTTATTTTCTGCTTATAACATGTATTTCTGGCAAGTGAAATGAAAAGTTGAACTGCTTTACTTTTTCTACCCGGCAAAGACAAACTTTTATTTGAACAAACACATCTTTTTCAAGTACTACGTAATTATAAGGCGTTTATCGGTAAACCCCCTGCCTCCTAGTAACACTTCCTCTTGTTTGTTGTTTTTGGCTTAGAATGACTCATCCTGGAAAAGGGTTCCCTAATTGTCTGGTACAAGACATGTTCAGGAAAGAAAATAAGAAATGCAACAATCAGGAGGGGCTCGGACTCAATATATCTTGCAAAATTCTTAACTTGATGAACGGCAATGTTGAATACGTGAGAGAACCAGATATATGTTATTTCCTCATCGACCTAAAACTCAAAATATCTAGAGAATGTGAATCAAGTGAGGTTGTCAAAAGCAGTGGTTCATCAGCTGGAGTTCTGAAATTTTCTATTTAATTATATCTTCTTTTTTGTGTCTGTACTGTGTAGCCTGTAGGTTGTGTTTTATGTTTAGGAATGAGTTTTTTTTTTGGTAGATAAGAACTTGGCTCGAGCTTGTTCTTTTTCTTTCAAATGTCCATTAGGAAGTGTGATAACACAAGCAAGCGATGGATTCTTATATCATACCATATTCAGTTTTCATTAACATGCACAAAAAGAGAGTATCGAGGCGCAAAACATGCATTCCTTATAGATAAATGACTGGTACACAATATAACATTGTTCCTTAAAACAGATGTTCAACAAAACAATTACAATAACCGTTCCTCATTCATCTTCTTGGCTACGCAACCTAGCAAGTTTGTTGGTGACTACAATATCAAGCTGAGCTGCTCTCTCTACAATATCTTTCCTCTTTCTAGTTGACACATTGTGAGCAATTTCCGCACAATAAGTTCTGTTATGCATCATCAACACCTCTAGTTCCTTTGCATTATGCACAACAAATTTCTTAAACCCGTTTGGGAGGAAATGGCGTGTTTTCTTGTCTGAACCATAACCAATATTTGGCATCAAAACACATCCCTTGAACTTTCGTCTGACCCGTGAGTCAATACCCTTTGGTCTACGCCAGTTTTCCTGCCACACAAATTACAAATAAAACTTATCAAAACTAGATATAAGTTGTAATAAAAGAACAAACTTGTTAAAACAGAATAAATGCTGTTATGGTACTATACTAAAGGGTGGTGTGTTCTTATTTAGATGAAGAACACGAATTCCAATGAAAAATAAAGCAACTGCAATTTAAAATTAGGAATTCTCCATTGGAGATCATTATAAAAAGCATTCAAAATGTGGTTAGCGAAAAAGTAACAGGAAGCCCATAAGAACAGCCAACTGTGTCGCAAAAGCTAATTTTTTAATTTCTGCCCAGAAAAACAAGACACCGAGACACTGGGTAAGTCTAAGCATCAGATACCATAGGCAATTCACAATTTTGAGAAACAGGAAATATACCTGATTAAAAACTGTACAATCACAGCTGAAAGATGGTGAAATGCTCAAGATAATCACGATTAATCAGCAATTTTGACATAGTTCGTCATAGATTGCAAAACAACCAACTTCAAGGAAACTATTTACAACAAATTAGATATAAGAAAGATATGCTAATGAGATCAGATGGTAGTGCATGTTATTTTCATCATTTAACTGCAGAAAAAATTGGGTTTTTATCCTCATATCTCAGCACATCTATTTTTCTTCACTAAAGTATTTTGAAAGAAAAATACAAAAAAAGAAGCACATGAAAAAAGGTAAAAATATAATTTGCCGAAAAAGAAATCAGACATGGTAGTCAATCACCACCATAACAACTCAAGGAGAGGTATGTAAGACTGGGGCGACAAATAACTATCATCATATTTTGTATCGACAAAGATAGGCAAAACAGCTACGCACTAAACAAAACTCTAAAAAGCAAATGAATAACATCTATCAATAAAAACCCAATCATAAAAAAAAATATAAATAGAGTTGTAAGTAGAAAAACTTCTTAGATACAAACCTCATATATTCCATCAACAAATCATGATTTTAATTTTTTTTTGTTTTAAAAAAGGCGAGAAAGATTATACACTATGACATTAGCTGAATTAATTTGTAAATATGAAAGCCACCATGTGATTCACATAAACTTGTTCTACCATTGAGTTCTAAATCATGTTAGAATTTATAACCGAAACAAGATTTCACTATTTAAATTAATCATTGAACACAACTAAACTAGAAAAACACACGCTTTCGGTAAAATCATACTTCGCTGTTTGTTACAAATTCCGTTTCACTTACCCAGTAATCATGAATTCAAACAAATTCCCAAATTTAGATATTAGTAATATTTACACTTCTTAAATATGTCAATAATGTCAAGTAATCATGAATTCAAACAAATTCCCAAATTTAACAAAACCTTACAAACTACACATACAAAAACTTATAATGTAAAAAAAAACATATTTTTTAATTTAATCCAGATCATAAATACTAACAAATACCCACCAAATGAAACATACCCACTTCTTAAATATGTCAATTATATCCAGCAATCATGAATACAAACAATAAACAAATTCCCAAATTTAACAAAACCTTACAAACTACACACACAAAAACTTATAATGTAAAAAAAAACATATTTTTTAATTTAATCCAGATCATAAATACTAACAAATACCCACCAAATGAAACATACCCACTTCTTAAATATGTCAATTATATCCAACAATCATGAATACAAACAATACCCATCATTTTAAAAATAATTAGTAATTAAAATATGCAAAAAATAAAAATAATTGAATACCAAAAAAATAAAAAAAATATGCACACACACACATACATTATTATCATTATATATATACAAACATACAAATACTCATCATCTCAAATATAACCAGTGATTGAATATGCCAAATAAAATACATACCAAATTCTTAAATATGTCAATTTTATCCAGTAATCATAATAAAAAACACATAAACACAAATATTATTTACCTTAACACAGATTTTCCAGTCACTCTGGGTCCTCTTAAATTTCTTGACCCTTTTCTTAATTATCTTCTTATTTTGTAAAGGCACCGCCATTTTTAACTCACCTGACAAAAAAATAAAAAATAAAAATTTATAGCTAAATTACACAAAAATCAATAAACCCACAAAGAAAAACTATATATAGATATTGATAAATATATATAGAGAGAGAAAGAGAGTGATAACCTTGGCAACTATGTTTGAGAAAGTTATGAAAGTTGTTTATATTATATATAATGCAAAATGTGTAGGGTTTTTAAATGTTTTGAATAAAAAAGCTATTTTTTTGGGCTTTTAAATAAATATTAATATGCCCATATATTATATATTATTGGGCTTGATTACCACTATGCAATAAAACTCATACACTAATTACTAATATTTACTAAGCCTATTAGATAATATTGGGTTTGATTAGGAGAATATTAGTCGTACGTTACATTTTATAATATTTTTTAAATATAAGTAATGTGTCGAAACTTTTTTAAGTTTCAGTCATTCGGCTTAATAAAAAAAGAGCTTAACAGTTGTTTTTAAACTTAAAAAATAAATTATAATCTATACGGGAAAGATGTTAAAATGTTAAAAGGAGATTAAAAGTTGTTTTTAAGATTAAAAAATATATATTATAATTTACAGGAGAAATATATAAAATCTGTTTTTTTAAAGCTTTTTTTTAGTTATTTTTATTTTTTGTTTGAATTATTAAGTAAAAAAAGTAACAAAAAGTTACGAAAATAATATATTTTTTTATCAGACCTACACATGAAAATTTTATGAGAATAGTGACCTATGAACAAAATTTTTATTAAAATATGATCTCACACCGATGAACAAAAAACTTATTATTGGGTTTGATTACCACCTTGCAAGGCCCATAAAAAGTATAATCCCAAAACTGCCCCCACTTCGTGTACCCAACACATGCCATCATCAAAAGCTGGCCGACCCTGACCGTAGCCATATCAGTCCTTTAGGTTAGACGCTAATGGACTTACAGGTGACGGATAGACGTTTTTTTAAAGAATTTCTATGGTGACGAAATTTTAACGGGGTCTGAAGTCTTAAAATTCTAAGGTTGCATTAATTGAAGTTCGGAGGTGTTAATAGATGTCACCCATTAGTAGCACCACGTCGACGATTTCCAATAAATCAATCATAAAGAAGACATTTCTTATAGATAATGCGATATTTGGAGTGACTCTTTGAAACAATCACCTTATTTGACTGTTTATGCTACAGTCAGCTTAACCACCGTTAGATTAGAAAATGAATGGTTAGATGATGTTTTTCAATAACTAATTTATTTTTTCTATTTTCAACAAATTAGAATTTGATAAATTAAAAACATACTGTGCAACACACTAAAAACTCAAATAAATATATAGAAACTGATGGGGACCTACCTTAAACTTAAATATTAATCATAAATTAATTTTTTTTTTAATCCATTTGACATTTTTTTTATGAAAACGGGTTGTGAACCAGTCATATAGACTGACTGTTCCTTAGTAATTCCCCGATATTTGAACTTCTAAGAGTCTGTAGAATTTTATGGAAAACATGGGCATGAAATGTGAATCAGAAGGGTTTGATAATAATTAATAAACACTTTCTGTTCTTTTATCCAAAAATGAAAAAAAAAGTGTTCTGCTTTAGTGTTCCGATTCATCATTTATCGAATTAAGTAATTTGATTGTCTTGTACACACAAGAAAAAGAAAATAATTAGTTAGATGCATGGAATATATAGGTCATCAAGCATGGAACATCCGGAATCAAATTCCATAATATTAAATTACATCGTTTTAAAATCGGAGTTTGATCTTATCTAGTCGAACCTTTTTATTGTCTATGTAATGGGTATGATAAACTCATTTCTGATAAGGGACAGTCGAAGGATCGCAAAAAGGAAATACCAGGTAAGGGATACCAGACACGCCATCAATACGAGCAAACGTTTTAAATGTCGGAAGTGCAATTTTGAAAAAACAATTCATATAGTAGTTGGGATAAACAGACTTCTGGCTTTCAACCTATCTTTCTATGCTGGTGAATAAGATTGACGCGCGTATCTAGCAATAACCTGATTATATGTTGTGATGCATTACCGTCACACGTACATTCGTATATATACAAACGAGGTGAGCCACTTGGATTGCACACTGCATATGTATGACACCGCTAATCTGATTTACGAGTATGTGAGCCAATTTGGCTCTCAACTCCTAAGTTATAAGCATTGCTATTTCATGATAGAAAAGTGTTTTAGCTCTCAACCTAAATGGGATAAAACTTGTCCTATCTTACCCGGCCCGGCTTCCATTTTCAACTAATATATCGGTTGTGTAAGTGAAATTTACCCAAAAAGAAATAATCAAGAAACTTGGACAGTAAAATATGTAATAAGCCTGAATATAACTAATTAGTAATCACACTAAATTAGATTTAAACTACACCTTTTGGAAAAGTATTATACTAATTGTTTATAGCAGAATGAAGGGAAAAACATATAGCAGTATGAAGACTATTTTCTCAGGAAATAGAAGTACAAGTTTCGTAGCAATTCTCAAAGTGAACTCAGAAACCTTGGAAAAACTCAGATCAATGCAACAAAACGCATCCACTTTAATACTTTATACTATATAACGATGCTTGGCATTCCAGTCAAATTTCTTGGCGTTGTCCTGAAGCAATTTTAGAAAAAGAACCTACTTTTTAAAGCTGCGGTGAAACATGATTGGCAAAGCCGCAAAGGGTAAAAACCTGCAAAAGTGAAGTTTACTTGCATGGACAACGAAACCAATGACTAAGAGAATGTTCGTTCACTTACACGTTACACTTCTAAATGATCCCCGTAGTTTCTTTCCGTCACTGTCAAAGACTCAAAAAAGAGCACCGTATCTACTGCTTGATATTGCAAGCTCATACAGCTTTTTGCATGTTCTAGTTACTCCAGTTTTCTAACATATTTTGCTGGTTTCACTTTGTTAATTGGTTGTTGGACTCGTTTGGTTGCAGCTTCTAATTTCAGCACATGCATATTATTTATAAGGTGCCGATATATTTGATTGGCCAGCTTAAAAAGTGAGCTTTCTTGGTTGTGGCTAAAAATGCAACTTTTAATAAGTTGGATAAGCCCAACTTGCTTCTTAACATCAACTAAAACAAATTGCTTAAAATTTGTAACCAAACATTCTCTTAGTCAATTAGTTTTACTGAATCAAAAACAAGAATAAGAAAATTTATTAATGAATCATGTACGTAGCTTTTAGTTTAACGAGAATGTGAATCAGTATAATAGGCAGAACTGTGGGTTATAGAGAGTACAACGATTACAAACGAAAACTACCTACGCAGTTTCATTCTCAGCATTCTTGGTTCAGAGGCCTGCTGTTTCTTGCTTACTTCTGATACTAACTACTGCTCCACATATCTTCGTCTCGATGATCAGATTATTCCCCAATCATAGAAACTTTCTTATAGTTAGACAACCAAAATTGAATCACAAACTATATCCTGCTAGAATTGTTGCTGCTCTTTTTTTGTGTGTGTGTTGTTAATTGAAATCATCAAGGGCTTGACCACTAGAATCGACAAGTTGTTAGGCTGCGAATGAAACTTTGGTAGAAATTCGTTATGCATTGTTCATACTTCATATTGCAATGAAAGAAGTTTTCCTACGTAGTCTAGGTACGCGATGGATTTACTTTTTAGTTTTGAGGAAAGGATGTACCAAGTTAAAATGAAGCGTATGCATATATATATATATTTAGACATACAACTGTTTTGTTGATGTAGTTGACTATCGTATTATGTTCCAATATACACACTTTGCTGAAGCTGGTATCAGACTTATCAGTTGTGGCTTTGAACCGAAGTCGAAAGGGTGCTTTACTCAAGTCGCCATTCTTGATATCTCTCTATCCGGTGGTAAAAATGTGTGCCACCTCAGCATGCCTGGAGTTCCTTCGCTCCTCAGAACTACTTCCCGGCAATAAAAAGGCTCAAACAATTCCCAGACACGACTATTGTTAAGTATGTTTCTTTCATATTGAGCAGAAATACTTGAGACTTCAAGGGCTTTTTAAGCAAATACCCAAAGCGGGGAAGGAACTAGTAAAAGGGACTCCAACGCGCACGCACACACACACCCGATTGAGAAAAAACCGATCTACATGTATCTTGATTTTATTTTTATTTATCGATTTTAATATTTCAGCACCCCCATAATTATGGAAAAAAACAGCTCTAGTTCTTCCACTACCCAATAGAGACGCCATTACCCAAAAGAGACTGGTTGTCGATTGGTTGAGTTGCTAAGAAATAAAGAGACCGAAACCGGTAGCTGCTCCTGTTATTTTTAGTTGCTAAGAAATAAAAATTATAACTAGCTACTCATGTTTTATTGTGTAAAATCAAAATTACACTTGATTCTTGATGCCATCAGGTTAATCATACCCCTCTTATTGCATTGCTCAGGTTAATCATTTTTTATACTCAACCTATACGTTTTGCTCTAATTTGGTATCCAACCAAACACACTTCATAATTTAGTAACCAACCTATACGTATTCAGTCTAATTAAGAGACTCAATTCGCCTCCGCTCATCGGTTTTTAACGCATAGTAAGTCTGATTTACTATTGAGTAACATATATGAAAACTTCAACTCTTTTATTAAATAATTTAAAGTGAAATCACTACTTAAAATGTTTGAATTAATAAAGTTGAAATGACGGAAGTGGTCTGAGTCCCCTAATTAGAACGAAAATCTATAGGTTATGTAGCAAATTAGAAAGTGTGTTAGCTTGTGTATCAAATCACTAAAAGCTGATAGGTTATGTACCATTTTAGTATTTTTCTCTTTTAATTGTGCTCCACAAAGAATCCTCATGCATTCATCGGAGTTTTATGACTAATGTTACGTTCATTACTCTAACTCTATTTGTGAGAAAAGTAAAAACAAAAACACTATAGGAAAAAAGTGCAAATTTTATTCTCACTTTGCTCAAAAGAACTATAATAAGAAGCGTAAGAAATGATGTTAGTTATATTTACTCAGTTTTATTGTTCCTTCAGTTCTATTTTTATTTAGACTACAATTACCACAAGGAATCCCATGTATGTGTCGACTTTTAATCGAACAGGTCAAATCAAAATTCAAACCGTTAAATCAGCATCTGATGTAACTAACCGATCTATTGCGTTAGTTACCGGAAAACTCTTTTCGATAAGTGAATTGTTGGAAGCATAGTTACCGGAAAACTCTTTTCGAGTTTCACAAACTTGGTTCCTCGTATTCTGTAATATTTTAGTAAAAAATGAATTATTGACTGTATGAACACGGCAATTGGCAAATGATGGTTGGGGAACCCGAAACAATGAAAAACATTTGGGACAAACAAACTTGTATCTCCGTCTCCGTCTCAACCTTTAACCCAGAAGAAGCTTGCAAAGAACTTATAGAAAAATAGCATTTGGGATAAAACAAACTTGTGCCTCTCAAACCTTTTTTTTGTTGAGTAGCGCATACGATAAAAAAAAAAATAGCTCTATACAATAATGTTGTTTGATATAAACAAGCCTTGTTCGAGAAAAGTACTGTAGTGTACCAGACTAAGGAAATAAAAAAGATTTAAAAAAGTAACAAGCGATTAAGCAACTCAAAACAAGCCAGGTAGCTTATACTGTGTAGCGATTTTTGGCACCTCGTTCAAATTTTATTGCATCGTCCTGGAGCAATGTAAGAAAATGATCAAAATTCTTGAAGCTGAGGTAAAACATGAATGACAAAGGGTAAAGGTCTGCAAAAGAAAAGGGAACTTACATGGACGATGAAACCGATGCTGTCTTTGAAAGCAAGAATCTCCTTCCATTGTCTTCCAATGCTAACCTGAAACAACATAACGCCTCTAAATAATCCAAAAGACGGCGGTACTAAAAAAAGAGCAATGCATCGACAGACGACTGCCCGAATTAGCTAGCGCAAACAACTTTTTGCTGTTAAAGTTGCTCCAGTTTTCTAACATACTTTGCTATATACAGTACTTCTTTCCTAGCGAAAAGATTCACTTTGTTCATTGGCTGTAGGACTAGTTTGGTTGCAGCTTCTAATTTCGGCTTATTTGCATATTGTTTATAAGCTGCAGAGTACTTGTTTAGCAAACATCCCTAGCTGACTAGCTCTCTTTATTTTGTGGCTGAAATTGCTAATGTTTTACGTTGAATGACGCCAACTTTTTTAAAACATCCACCAAAATTTATTTGCAACCAAGCAATCCCTTCAGTCAATTAGAATTTCCGGAAATGAAAAAGGACATGGAATTTTATCACTGATGGTGTGTGGCATTAATTTTCACGAAAAGGAAATCATTATAATAGGCAGGACCATGTAGTCATAGAGAGTACACCGATTACAAATGAAAACTACCTGAGCAACTTCATTTTCAGCATTCTTGGTCCAGAGGCCTACTCTTTCTTGCTTGGATCGGATATTAACAACTGCTCCACATATCTCTTCTCCATGATCAAATTGCTCCCCAATCATAGCGAGCAACTACAACACATACCAGGAATTTGTAAAGTAAAAACATCAGGGTTCAGCGGAGTTCTAAAAAGTTGAATCATATATTGGAGTATTAATTTAAGCCTACCGTATACAGCCAAGGAATGTCAGATTTCTCTCGAGAGAAGTTCAGACCCCATTTTCCACCATTAGCACAAATAGGATCTTCCCATTTCGGCTCAATATTATGTTTGAAACAAGAAATATCTGCTCCCGCAGCTAATTTGCTCGGATGGCGTATATTATTGTAAAGACTGCACATAAATCAATTTTTTTTATAGAGAGAGCAGAAAATTCACCAATTAACAGTTAAAAAGAGGTAATAACGAACACGCTGGCGCAATCAGAAAAAACGAATAAACACCACACCACAAGACACTTTAGTAGACCGCTAAAGATTGAGGCCCTGCATCTACATTTACCTTTCAAGAGATAAGGCACGAGAAGAAAATAGGACAAGATCAAGCAACCAAAAATATTTTGTTGCTAAAAGTTTCACTACTTGAAGATTGAACTTGGATTCAAATGAAAAACAGACTCGAAGAGAAAAAAAGAAAAAATAAACCACCAACAAAACCAGGTACACTCATCAACAGATATGCACCAAATTAACAAGAGTGAACTATAGTAAAGATGATTTTAGCTCTGAATAAAAAGGTGCTACACTGTTATTAATAACATCATGTCCCAATTTTGTTGTTTAGTGGACAAAACAGCCCTATACGGCTATACCGAATTTTTCTTAACCTTTTGCCAACTAAAACACCTATTACCTCTTCTCTTTTCTTTTCTAAAATAACCCAAAGTAACCCTTGTAATGCAGAACAACAGCAAAGATGACGAAGTGCAACTACAAAGTCTCAATCATCGTATTGCGTAAATGAGTGAGATGTGATTTGAAAACTCTACTAAACAAGAATTTAGTAGTCCAGTGTCCAAAATAAAGAATCACTAATGTGTGTTCCCCATCCGCGTATCGTTTATCCAATCAGAGATATACCATAACTTAAAATAATAGTATTCTGACTAAGCCTACTGCCTACAACCTTTGTACCACGCATAAAGACAACATCATCTTCCTTTACTTCTCTTGCATACCATAAGGAAGTGTATTATTCCTCACTGCAGACCATACTACAACATTCGACTTATGGACTTTTGGTAACATGTTTCTCGGAAATAAACTGGATTTTAAATTTCAGAAAGTCTAGGTTCATCCAGCTTAATATTTTTGCTTTTTCATGCAAAAAATTCAAATCCAAAAATGCTCGGCTTTTATGCAAATCAAAATGAAGTCGAAAAGTCAGTGGAACCCAAATTCGCTAGCCTATTTACAGTTATTTAACCCATTAATTCTTATTAGATTAATCATGTTTCACTTCTCCTCTTCATACTCAGTTCTCTCACATTCGATCACTAATGGAACTCCAATTTCAAACTGCTCTTCAAGGTTCTCTCATATTTGGATACAAAATCCTCTTAGTTTCCTTTTATTTAACTTCACAATATTATGCTAAGATAGACGCAGTTATAGCTACAATTGTCCTCGATTGCCTCTTATTAGCTTCGATCGAGGAGTATTTAGCCTTAGAGCAAATTTCACACTGCTCTTCATTGGTCCATTTATTTGGACTGGACAGTTAATTGTATTATTTTTTTTTATTTAACTTCACCATAATGTGCTAAATTGAACTTACTTGGCTACAATTTTTCTCAATTAGCTTAGGGCCTAGGCATGAATTTACAGAACACTCTTGAAGCCCTTAAAATGCATCTTAACAGGGGTGATAAGCAGTGAACCAACTGTTGGTACACACACACATTAGTCATCACTAGTTATATACATGTATATTTAATGGAAAATGAAATTAACATGTTTCCCAAACAGAACTAAGTGCATATGAATTTCAGTCAAAAGACTACCAGAACACAAATTAGTTAGCTTATTGCCAAATATTTAAACCATTTACTCCTATCGAACAATTATTTCTCACTTCAACTTCCTCCCCATACTCGGTTATCTCATTTCCAAAGTCCAAACAGCTTTTTCTCTTTTTTGAATACATGTTCTCTAATTTTCTTTTATTTGACTTGACCACATTAGGATAAGCCAGACTTAATTAGCTAGAACTATCCTCAATTAGCTCTAATTAGCCTAGCACCTAGGCAGGAATTTATAAAATACTGTTGAAAAAATGCATCTTAAAGAAGGGAAGAAGCAGTAAAACAACTACAAAGCATAAAACCAGAAGAAAATACGATTAATACTGCTAGTCACACATTTATATGCATATACACGTAATCACTAGATAAGATTAATACTGCTAGTCACAAACTAAAAGCAGCAAAACAACTACAAAGCACAAAACCAGCAGGTAATAAGCTGATTTTTTTTAAACGGCATGAAGAGCGAGCTTTTTTGATTGCTCACAAGTCCAATTGACTTAATATAAGCAGCCTTTTCTTTATCAAAATTTGAACAAAAAATAGTATTTTCGAAAATCCAAAAAATAGTTCACCAAAAAAAAATCTTCTTGTTTTAAAATAATTGAAATTACGGAACACTGTTGAAGCCCCTTAAATGCATCTTCAAGAGCGTAATAAGTAGTATAACAACTATTGCAACCACAGATTATAATCACATATTCGTAATTACTAGTTATACGTATTATATGTATATCAATGTATGTATATGCTCCCAGAATCATGGACTAACCTGTTTATATCACAAATAAAGCATGTATATCTAATCACTGCTCTTCATTCGTCATCCCAAATCTTACCAATCAGTAAGCTAACATGCGTTTTAGTATACCAAATAGAACATTACTAATTAAACAGTAATTATGTATGTAATCTCAAGTTAAATGTATGTGTATATATATATATATATACAATTATATGTATGTATGTGTATGTATATATTTTGTTTAAGATTTGGTACATATCAACGTAGCATCAAAATTAAAAACAAAGAGTAGATATAAGTTAGCATCATTGAGCCTTTGTATCTAATTTTAAAAGAGATTTTAACTATGGGTTTTTGATAAGTAAGCCTCAAAATATGTACTAGATAATCATTTTTCCTGAAAACTAATTAATAATCTGCATCACCTAGTTTACCAAATAAGTAGAAAATAACCATAGCTTCTCTCTTACTAGTCAGCCACTAATTATCTATGTAATCACAAATTAAATGCATATGTATAGATGCACATATATGGTGCATGTTTGGCAACAGCTTTTTTTCTTAGCTTTTCTATTTTTTTTATTACAAACATCCATAGGTGTTTGGTATGTCATCTATTTTATCTTTTAAATATGTTAGATTTTGGGTCCAAAAAAGCTTTAAAAAAGCTTAAAAGCAGAGAAGTTGGGAATTTGCGAGTAAAATTAAAAACTTTTTAATATAATATGTTTGTATATCTACAACTACAACTCACTCATAAGTTCAAATAGGTGACAAATGGCTTATCAATAAAAATAAGTTATAAACCACTTCTAAGTAAAAAAAAATGATGTCAAACACTCGACTGCACCTTTTTTTCTTAAGCAAATTTTTTTATCACTGCTTTTTATTTTAAAAACATCTTTTTGACCAAAATATCTGATATGCAGATACCTATGTATGAGTTATAATATAGTTCAAGGATCAGGTCGCGTAATTAACTTACTTTGTTGTTGTTTAGAAAATGGTCACTCGCACAAGTGAACCAGTTAGGGTCTAATTATGGATTAATTGAACATATTATGGTTAAAACTGTTATGAATTAGAAACCTTGGGTCTAATTATAAACTATAAACATAGTTGAAGGACCAGATTGTAATTAACTAACTTAGCTGAATATCACAAATCAGTCCCTGTCACAATTGAACCAGTTAGGGTCTAATTATGGATTAAACAGTTATGAATTAGAAACCGAGGGTGTGTTTATGAACTATAAACATAGTTGAAGGACCAGATTGTAATTAACTAACTTAGCTGAATATCACAAATCAGTCCCTGTCACAATTGAACCAGTTAGGGTCTAATTATGGATTAAACAGTTATGAATTAGAAACCGAGGGTGTATTTATGAACTATAAACATAGTTGAAGGACCAGATTGTAATTAACTAATTTAGCTGAATTTCACAAATCAGTCCCTGTGACAATTGAACCAGACCAGCTAGGGCGTAAGATCATCTACAATAGTATTGTTATCTCTATTGTTAACTAAAATACTTAACTAACAATGCATTTTTTTTTGTTTCCATTAGTTATGTTAAATCATGTGTTATCTTTATAAATGTTAAAAAAGTTGCTAAATATAACAATGTTTTTAATATTGTTAATGGATGACGTGGCAAAATACAATTAATTAAAACGTGAATTATATTTCAAGTAGTCCTATTTTAGTTCCTATATTAGTAGGGTTTACAAAATGACTAATTAATCAGATTTTAATTAATAATTAATTTTAATTAAAATTAGATAACTTTGTTAGTTAATACACTGTTAAATTTAAGTTAAATATGCGTCATTTAACATTCAATTAAAGGATGATGTGTCAAAGTTAATATTGTTTAAATTAACGCAACGTTTGTGGATATAATAAATAATATAAATAAAAGTACCCCCAGAATTGTTCGACGGTGTCGAAGGTATAAACTTTAGTGAGATTGGCTCCCCAAGAAGACTGTTGCGACTTAGCGGTCGGGTTATATTTCACTTGTTCTCCTACATCGAACCACAACGTCCACTTGTTCTCTAATCTGTGACACGTCATCACCTCACTCGCTCGAGCTCCGGTGTCCGAGGATTCTATCTCTCCCTCTTCTAACTCCACCATCCTCTCTCTCTCTATATGTATAGGTTCTGAATCTCTGTGTATTTACTCATACCTGTTGTTTTTTCTCCTGTGATTAACACCACTACTTAACTTTTTCTCCACTCAACTTTCTTTATGTATAATATTCTAATAGTTAACTTTTTCTCCACTCAACTTTCTTTATGTATAATATTCTATAAAGTTGAAATTAAATTCTATTTTGTATTTTTTATTTATTAATTTTGTTATTTTCGAATAATGTCATAGAATAATAAATAATAAATACAAAATAGAATTTAATTTCAACTTTATAGAATATTATACATAAAGAAAGTTTGAGTGGAGAAAAAGTTTATAATCAACAGGTATGAGTAAATACAGAGAGATTCAGAACCTCTATACATATATAGAGAGAGAGGATGGCGGAGTTAGAAGAGGGAGAGATAGAAGCCTTGGACACCGGAGCTCGAGCGAGTGAGGTGATGACGTGTCACAGATTAGAGAACAAGTGGACGTTGTGGTTAGATAACCCGACCGCTAAGTCGAAACAGTCTTCTTGGGGAACCAATCTCACTAAACTTTATACCTTCAACACCGTCGAACAATTCTGGGGGTATATTTATTATTAATTATATACTTACTTACATACTTATTACCTATCTTAGCCCTAGCTGATCTGGTTCAATTGTCGCAGGGACTGATTTGTGATATTCAGCTAAGTTAGTTAATTACAATCTGGTCCTTCAACTATGTTTATAGTTTATAATTAGACCCAAGGTTTCTAATTCATAACAGTTTTAACCATAATATGTTCAATTAATCCATAATTAGACCCTAACTGGTTCACTTGTGCGAGTGACCATTTTCTAAAACAACAACAAAGTAAGTTAATTACGCGACCTGATCCTTGAACTATATTATAACTCATACATAGGTATCTGCATATCAGATATTTTGGTCAAAAAGATGTTTTTAAAATAAAAAGCAATGATAAAAAAATTTGCTTAAGAAAAAAAGGTGCAGTCGAGTGTTTGACATCATTTTTTTTACTTAGAAGTGGTTTATAACTTATTTTTATTGATAAGTCATTTGTCACCTATTTGAACTTATGAGTGAGTTGTAGTTGTAGATATACAAACATATTATATTAAAAAGTTTTTAATTTTACTCGCAAATTCCCAACTTCTCTGCTTTTAAGCTTTTTTAAAGCTTTTTTGGACCCAAAATCTAACATATTTAAAAGATAAAATAGATGACATACCAAACACCTATGGATGTTTGTAATCAAAAAAATAGAAAAGCTAAGAAAAAAAGCTGTTGCCAAACATGCACCATATATGTGCATGTATATATATGCATTTAATTTGTGATTACATAGATAATTAGTGGCTGACTAGTAAGAGAGAAGCTATGGTTATTTTCTACTTATTTGGTAAACTAGGTGATGCAGATTATTAATTAGTTTTCAGGAAAAATGATTATCTAGTACATATTTTGAGGCTTACTTATCAAAAACCCATAGTTAAAATCTCTTTTAAAGTTAGATACAAATGCTCAATGATGCTACTTATATCTACTCTTTGTTTTTAACTTTGATGCTACGTTGATATGTACCAAATCTTAAACAAAATATATACATACACATACATACATATAATTGTATATATATATATACACATACATTTAACTTGAGATTACATACATAATTACTGTTTAATTAGTAATGTTCTATTTGGTATACTAAAACACATGTTAGCTTACTGATTGGTAAGATTTGGGATGACGATTGAAGAGCAGTGATTAGATATACATGCTTTATTTGTGATATAAACAGGTTAGTCCATGATTCTGGGAGCATATACATACATAGATATACATATAATACGTATAACTAGTAATTACGAATATGTGATTATAATCTGTGGTTGCAATAGTTGTTATACTACTTATTACGCTCTTGAAGATGCATTTAAGGGGCTTCAACAGTGTTCCGTAATTTCGATTATTTTAAAACAAGAAGATTTTTTTTTGGAAAACTCTGATTTTTTGGATTTTCGAAAATACTATTTTTTGTTCAACTTTTGATAAAGAAAAGCCTGCTTATATTAAGTCAATTGGACTTGTGAGCAATCAAAAAAGCTCGCTCTTCATGCCGTTTAAAAAAATTCAGCTTATTACCTACTGGTTTTGTGCTTTGTAGTTGTTTTGCTGCTTTTAGTTTGTGACTAGCAGTATTAATCGTATTTTCTTCTGGTTTTATGCTTTGTAGTTGTTTTACTTCTTCTTCCCTTCTTTAAGATGCATTTTTTCAACAGTGTTTTATAAATTCCTGCCTAGGTGCTAGGCTAATTAGAGCTAATTGAGGATAGTTCTAGCTAATTATTCAGAGCTAAAATCATCTTTACTATAGTTCACTCTTGTTAATTTGGTGCATATCTGTTGATGAGTGTACCTGGTTTTGTTGGTGGTTTATTTTTTCTTTTTTTTTCTTCGAGTCTGTTTTTCATTTGAATCTAAGTTCAATCTTCAAGTAGTGAAACTTTTAGCAACAAAATATTTTTGGTTGCTTGATCTTGTCCTATTTTCTTCTCGTGCCTTATCTCTTGAAAGGTAAATGTAGATGCAGGGCCTCAATCTTTAGCGTTCTACTAAAGTGTCTTGTGGTGTGGTGTTTATTCGTTTTTTCTGATTGCGCCAGCGTGTTCGTTATTACCTCTTTTTAACTGTTAATTGGTGAATTTTCTGTTCTCTCTCTAAAAAAATTGATTTATGTGCAGTCTTTACAATAATATACACTATCCGAGCAAATTAGCTGCGGGAGCAGATATTTCTTGTTTCAAGCATAATATTGAGCCGAAATGGGAAGATCCTATTTGTGCTAATGGTGGAAAGTGGGAGCTGTACTTGTCTAAAGGGATATCTGACATTCCTTGGCTGTATACGGTAGGCATAAATTAATACTCCAATATATGATTCAACTTTTTAGAACTCCGCTGAACCCTGATGTTTTTACTTTACAAATTCCTTGTATGTGTTGTAGTTGCTCGCTATGATTGGGGAGCAATTTGATCATGGAGAAGAGATATGTGGAGCAGTTGTTAATATCCGAGCCAAGAAAGACAGAGTAAGCCTCTGGACCAAGAATGCTGAGAATGAAGTTGCTCAGGTAGTTTTCATTTGTAATCGGTGTACTCTCTATGACTATATGGTCCTGCCTATTATAATGATTTCCTTTTCATGAAAATTAATGCCACACGCCATCAGTGATAAAATTCCATGTCCTTTTTCATTTCCGGAAATTTTAATTGACTTGAGGGATTGCTTGGTTGCAAATAAATTTTGGTGGATGTTTTAAAATAGTTGGCATCATTCAACGTAAAACGTTAGCAATTTCAGCCACAAAATAAAGAGAGCTAGTCAGCTAGGGATGTTTGCTAAACAAGTACTGTGCAGCTTATAAACAATATGCAAATAAGCCGAAATTAGAAGCTGCAACCAAACTAGTCCTACAGCCAATGAACTAAGTGAATCTTTCCGCTGGGAAAGAAGTACTGTATATAGCAAAGTATGTTAAAAATCTGGAGTAACTTTAACAGAAAAAAGTTGTTTGTGCGAGCTACTTAGGGCAGTCGTCTGTCTATGCATTGCTCTTTTTTTAGTACTACCCTTTTTTGGATTATTTAGAGGCGTTATGTTGTTTCAGGTTAGCATTGGAAGACAATGGAAGGAGATTCTTGATTTCAAAGACAGCATCGGTTTCATCGTCCATGTAAGTTCCCTTTTCTTTTGCAGACCTTTACCCTTCGTCATTCATGTTTTACCTCAGCTTCAAGAATTTTGATCATTTTCTTACATTGCTCCAGGACGATGCAAAAAAAAATGGTCGAGGTGCCAAAAATCGCTACACAGTATAAGCTACTTGTCTTGTTTTGAGTTGCTTAATCGCTTGTTACTTTTTTGAATCTTTTTTATTTCCCAAGTCTGGTACAATACAGTACTTTTCTCGAACAAGGCTTGTTTATATCAAACAACATTATTGTATAGAGCTATTTTTTTTTTATCGTATGCGCTACTCAACAAGAAAAAGGTTTGAGAGGCACAAGTTTGTTTTATCCCAAATGCTATTTTTCTATAAGTTCTTTGCAAGCTTCTTCTGGGTTAAAGGTTGAGACGGAGACGGAGATACAAGTTTGTTTGTCCCAAATGTTTTTCATTGTTTCGGGTTCCCCAACCATCATTTGCCAATTGCCGTGTTCATACAGTCAATAATTCATTTTTTACTAAAATATTACAGAATACGAGGAACCAAGTTTGTGAAACTCGAAAAGAGTTTTCCGGTAACTATGCTTCCAACAATTCACTTATCGAAAAGAGTTTTCCGGTAACTAACGCAATAGATCGGTTAGTTACATCAGATGCTGATTTAACGGTTTGAATTTTGATTTGACCTGTTCGATTAAAAGTCGACACATACATGGGATTCCTTGTGGTAATTGTAGTCTAAATAAAAATAGAACTGAAGGAACAATAAAACTGAGTAAATATAACTAACATCATTTCTTACGCTTCTTATTATAGTTCTTTTGAGCAAAGTGAGAATAAAATTTGCACTTTTTTCCTATAGTGTTTTTGTTTTTACTTTTCTCACAAATAGAGTTAGAGTAATGAACGTAACATTAGTCATAAAACTCCGATGAATGCATGAGGATTCTTTGTGGAGCACAATTAAAAGAGAAAAATACTAAAATGGTACATAACCTATCAGCTTTTAGTGATTTGATACACAAGCTAACACACTTTCTAATTTGCTACATAACCTATAGATTTTCGTTCTAATTAGGGGACTCAGACCACTTCCGTCATTTCAACTTTATTAATTCAAACATTTTAAGTAGTGATTTCACTTTAAATTATTTAATAAAAGAGTTGAAGTTTTCATATATGTTACTCAATAGTAAATCAGACTTACTATGCGTTAAAAACCGATGAGCGGAGGCGAATTGAGTCTCTTAATTAGACTGAATACGTATAGGTTGGTTAATAAATTATGAAGTGTGTTTGGTTGGATACCAAATTAGAGCAAAACGTATAGGTTGAGTATAAAAAATGATTAACCTGAGCAATGCAATAAGAGGGGTATGATTAACCTGATGGCATGAAGAATCAAGTGTAATTTTGATTTTACACAATTAAACATGAGCAGCTACCGGTTTCGGTCTCTTTATTTCTTAGCAACTCAACCAATCGACAACCAGTCTCTTTTGGGTAGTGGCGTCTCTATTGGGTAGTGGAAGAACTAGAGCTGTTTTTTTCCATAATTATGGGGGTGCTGAAATATTAAAATCGATAAATAAAAATAAAATCAAGATACATGTAGATCGGTTTTTTCTCAATCGGGTGTGTGTGTGCGTGCGCGTTGGAGTCCCTTTTACTAGTTCCTTCCCCGCTTTGGGTATTTGCTTAAAAAGCCCTTGAAGTCTCAAGTATTTCTGCTCAATATGAAAGAAACATACTTAACAATAGTCGTGTCTGGGAATTGTTTGAGCCTTTTTATTGCCGGGAAGTAGTTCTGAGGAGCAAAGGAACTCCAGGCATGCTGAGGTGGCACACATTTTTACCACCGGATAGAGAGATATCAAGAATGGCGACTTGAGTAAAGCACCCTTTCGACTTCGGTTCAAAGCCACAACTGATAAGTCTGATACCAGCTTCAGCAAAGCGTGTATATTGGAACATAATACGATAGTCAACTACATCAGCAAAACAGTTGTGTCTACAAACAATATATATATGCATAGGCTTCATTTTAACTTGGTACATCCTTTCCTCAAAACTAAAAAGTAAATCCATCGCGTACCTAGACTGCGTAGGAAAACTTCTTTCATTGCAATATGAAGTATGAACAATGCATAACGAATTTCTACCAAAGTTTCATTCGCAGCCTAACAACTTGTCGATTCTAGTGGTCAAGCCCTTGATGATTTCAATTAACAACACACACACAAAAAAAGAGCAGCAACAATTCTAGCAGGATATAGTTTGTGATTCAATTTTGGTTGTCTAACTATAAGAAAGTTTCTATGATTGGGGAATAATCTGATCATGGAGACGAAGATATGTGGAGCAGTAGTTAGTATCAGAAGTAAGCAAGAAACAGCAGGCCTCTGAACCAAGAATGCTGAGAATGAAGTTGCGTAGGTAGTTTTCGTTTGTAATCGTTGTACTCTCTATAACCCACAGTTCTGCCTATTATATTGATTCACATTCTCGTTAAACTAAATGCTACGTACATGCATTCATTAATAAATTTTCTCATTCTTCTGTTTGATTCAGTAAAACTAATTGACTAAGAGAATGTTTGGTTACAAATTTTAAGCAATTTGTTTTAGTTGATGTTAAGAAGCAAGTTGGGCTTATCCAACTTATTAAAAGTTGCATTTTTAGCTACAACCAAGAAAGCTCACTTTTTAAGCTGGCCAATCAAATATATCGGCAGCTTATAAATAATATGCATGTGCTGAAATTAGAAGCTGCAACCAAACGAGTCCAACAACCAATTAACAAAGTGAAACCAGCAAAATATGTTAGAAAACTGGAGTAACTAGAACATGTAAAAAGCTGTATGAGCTTGCAATATCAAGCAGTAGATACGGTGCTCTTTTTTGAGTCTTTGCAGTGACGGAAAGAAACTACGTACGGGGATTATTTAGAAGTGTAACGTGTAAGTGAACGAACATTCTCTTAGTCATTGGTTTCGTTGTCCATGCAAGTAAACTTCACTTTTGCACGTCTTTACCCTTTGCGGCTTTGCCAATCATGTTTCACCGCAGCTTTAAAAAGTAGGTTCTTTTTCTAAAATTGCTTCAGGACAACGCCAAGAAATTTGACTGGAATGCCAAGCATCGTTATATAGTATAAAGTATTAAAGTGGATGCGTTTTGTTGCAGTGATCTGAGTTTTTCCAGTGTTTCTGGGATCACTTTGAGAATTGCTACGAAACTTGTACTTCTATTTCCTGAGAAAATAGTCTTCATACTGCCATAAACAATTAGTATAATACTTTTCCAAAAGGTGTAGTTTAAATCTAATTTAGTGTGATTACTAATTAGTTATATTCAGGCTTATTACATATTTTACTGTCCAAGTTTCTTGATTATTTCTTTTTGGGTAAATTTCACTTACACAACCGATATATTAGTTGAAAATGGAAGCCGGGCCGGGTAAGATAGGACAAGTTTTATCCCATTTAGGTTGAGAGCTAAAACACTTTTCTATCATGAAATAGCAATGCTTATAACTTAGGAGTTGAGAGCCAAATTGGCTCACATACTCGTAAATCAGATTAGCGGTGTCATACATATGCAGTGTGCAATCCAAGTGGCTCACCTCGTTTGTATATATACGAATGTACGTGTGACGGTAATGCATCACAACATATAATCAGGTTATTGCTAGATACGCGCGTCAATCTTATTCACCAGCATAGAAAAATAGGTTGAAAGCCAGAAGTCTGTTTATCCCAAGTACTATATGAATTGTTTTTTCAAAATTGCACTTCCGACATTTAAAACGTTTGCTCGTATTGATGGCGTGTCTGGTATCCCTTACCTGGTATTTCCTTTTTGCGATCCTTCGACTGTCCCTTATCAGAAATGAGTTTATCATACCCATTACATAGACAATAAAAAGGTTCGACTAGATAAGATCAAACTCCGATTTTAAAACGATGTAATTTAATATTATGGAATTTGATTCCGGATGTTCCATGCTTGATGACCTATATATTCCATGCATCTAACTAATTATTTTCTTTTTCTTGTGTGTACAAGACAATCAAATTACTTAATTCCATAAATGATGAATCGGAACACCAAAGCAGAACAATTTTTTTTTTCATTTTTGGATAAAAGAACAGAAAGTGTTTATTAATTATTATCAAACCCTTCTGATTCACATTTCATGCCCATGTTTTCCATAAAAATATCGGGGAATTACTAAGGAACAGTCAGCCTATATGACTGGTTCACAACCCGTTTGCATAAAAAAGTATCAAATAAATAAAAAAAAATTAAATTTTGATTAATATTTAAGTTTAGGGTAGGCCCCCATAAGTTTCTATATTTTTATTTGAGTTTTTAGCGTGTTGTACAATTTGTTTTTAATTTATTAAATTCTAATTTGTTGAAAATAGAAAAAATAAATTAGTTATTGAAAAACATCATCTAACCATTCATTTTCTAATCTAACGGTGGTTAAGCTGACTGTAACGTAAACCGTTAAATAATGTGACTGTTTCAAAGAGTCACTCCAAATATCAATCATAAAGAAGATATTTCTTATAGTATTTTCAAACATTTAGTTTTTTTTTTACTTTGATATAGTGACATGACACCTTCTGTCCATACTATATATAATATACTATTTTCTACAGATATATATATATCCAAGTCAACTGTACAAAACTAAGGTGAACAATAGAAAAACACAATAATTTTTGTTATAATATTTAATACTAACTCGTTACACAGACGTGCCCGCAATTATATTGAAGAAAACTTTATGATCAAGTCGTAATATATATATATAGTCCACGCGTATGCGATACATAGTGACATGGATATGATCACGACAAATAAACTTAATATTTTTTTAAATTTAAATATCGAATGATTAAATATAATTAATTAACAATCATATATAAAAAGTAAAATAATGTTTTACTCTTATAAAAAATACACAACGATTTTGTTTGAAATATAAATGTGTGAAAAATAACATTTTTTAACTTATTTATGTATTCGAATTGACTAATGCAATTTAAGAATAATTACAATATTGAAGTGATGGTATTTTTGAAAAATTTTGGTAAAATTTGGCAGCTTCAAAATGTTTGAGTTGACTTATATTAATAGTATGATATATATTTACTTTTGGTACTATTTAATTGTTGAAATCTATATCACGACAATCACGAATAATATTATAAAATTTGAATTAAACAATACCTAAAGTAAAGTAAATTCGAATGTTTACATACACACACACACACTATGTTTTTAGGTCAACTATCACACGGTACCCCCATAACTTTCAACAATTTCAGTTTCTAAGAATATTACAATATTGAATATTACAGTTATGCTATATTCATGATTTTTAGATTTTACACTTGAATACCAATTTATTAAGCTATTTACAAATCGACCAACCATTTTCAATGTTTCACCAACTATCAATTTAGTATTTAGAGATTTATTTATTTATAAATTCCATCTTCAAGATTCTATTATAATTAATCAGGTCCTTTTTTCATGTTATGAAGTATGTACCATCTTGCCCTTGATTTATTATTTTTTCTTTCTTAGTTAAGTCACACAATATTTAATATAATCACTAATTATATTTGTCTTATATATTCAAATAGAAAAATAAAACCAGTTCAACATATTTATATATATTGTCCTAGACACTAATAAAGTGTTTTTATTTATTTATTTATTATTAAGTAAAGATTAAATCAACTATAAGGTATCATGTTATACATTTTTACTCCGTATTGGAAAAGAGTTTTGAAATTTGATTGCTATTTACTAGAAGAATAATGTCTATTATAGTATAAGTCATTTACTTAATTTTTTTCCTACTACAAGTCTACAACAAACCCTTAACCTAATTGATTATTTTATATCTTTTAAAAGCTTAAAAAAAACATCAGTGCTATTTTAACACATTAAAATATCTCCTACTTAGTTATTTAATCAATCATCACAGTTGAAATAAAAAATAAAAGATCAGGAAAAAGATTGTTTCTTATAATTTCCCTCATCCATATATATATATATATATATACTCCCCTCGTGGGAATAGTTATATTATAGCTTACTGTAAATGGAACTCGGATTTATGGATGCAATTTTACCCTAGTTTTATACACCATTGGATGACTAATTAGAAAAAAAATGGTCTAAGGGTTGTCAAAATCCTAACAAAATACCTTTAAACTATGGGCGGGTTAGTGTTAGTACCCGGCTTTTAAAACATTTATGAGTATCCGAAGCCGATAATTTTTTGGAGTGAAAAAAATTAAGTTCCGACTAGACAAAAATCAGGAACCGCTTTCTCTCAGACCCAGTTTTTTGGGATCCCGTAGGGTTGGAATTGTTTAGTTTATCGGAAACATATACTTTTCGATTTCATAAGGTCATTTTTTTTATTAACAATCATTACGATGGAAGAATTGCGAATCTTATTTATTTAAACTTTGTCTAAGTATGTTAGACAAACAAGAAACATAATATTAACTCAACAATAAAACTGCTAATACATGCAAAAAAAAAAAAAGTAATCATCACTAAGCAAAAATAGTACAAAAAAAGTATCAAATAAAGGAGAAAAAAAATGACACTTAAAATTTATTTCCAAATATTTGTTGTAACGAAATTAAATTGTCTTCTTATGTCCTTATGTGTGATTGTTTTTCAAGACAATTTTTTTCAATATTTGTCCCTAAAAGTTAGATTTGGGGACAAAAAAATTATTTTTGTGTCTAAAATATTATTTTTGTCACTGAAAGTTACGATTTAAAGACAAATTTTGATTGTTTCTAAAGAAATTGTGGTGCTCAAGTTAGTTTGTTGTAATGGGAGTGCATTGCAACAGTTAAAAGTTCAAAGGTTATAAAGTTTCTTATCAATTTAAGATTGAGTTTTTTTTTGGGGTACATTAAGGGAAAATTAATTAAAAGTAGAATTCAAAAATGTCAATAATAAGCTGAATATACAAATTTTCTTACTATAAAAGTTATAAAAATGGGGTAGAATATTATGAGCTTGTGTATGTTTCATCACGTGTAAATTTGATATATTGTGCCATACTTCCTAACAAACTCAAATAAATGTTACATACTTGTAAATTTCAATGTTGGGTATATTATTTGGCTGATAATCGAATATTAGTGTTACAACTCCTACAAGCTAGCTTAAGGGAACCAAGTGGTTTATTTTTTTATTCCATATACATATATATAAATACAGTTTTCAGATTCATACTTTCTTCATGATTTTTAATTCATTCCTTGCACTTGCACTTGCTGATTTTATTTAAAAATTGATTTTCATCTTCTTATCTGCAAAAAACTAATTTTCAACCCATCACTTTTGATCATAAAGATGGCTTCTAGCTTTAAGAGTATGCTTATGTTACAATCAGCTATTACAAATATTCTTATGCTCGTTTATTTAGTGTCCGCGAACTTGATTCCGCAACAAGTACCTTGCTTGTTCATCCTTGGGGATTCATTGTTTGACAACGGCAATAACAACAGGCTCCAAACTGAAGCTAGGGCTAATTATCCGCCTTATGGAATCGACTTCCCAAGCGGGCCAACAGGAAGATTTTCCAATGGCAAGAACATGGCGGACGTTATTGGTATATTTTCCCTTCTGCATTCTTCTATATCTTATTATATCGTACTTATAAGGTGGTTTATAATAATATTTACCCTAATTAGTATAAAGAAGCCTAACAATATACAACACATGTGTAATTTTCATGGTCATCAATATTAATTCTTACTTTTTCAAAAGGAAACTATTTTCTGATTTTCAAGTATGTTTAGTGGTTGTTTTTCTTCATTTTTTAAGCTTAGCTTTTCTTAAAATCTTCTACACTTTTGGTTTACAAGAGCTTTTTTGGTATATATATCTGACATGAAAAAGATTGATCGAGCTTAAGTTGGATCTTGGATGAATATACTCGATATTTTTACTTAATGTTTCGATACAATTTTTTGGTTACACAAAAAAAGATACATATTTTCCAAAGGTAAAAAGGCTAATGCGCTTCCAATTAATTAATGTAAACAATTATTCATTTACGGATTACAATAAGCTACAATTTTTGAACAAGACTTTTTTTTTTAATAAAAACAAAATTTATTAATATAAAATGGGACCTAACCCAGTTTTACATCAACAAATTGAAACAAATTACAAGATAAAACATCCTACCATTACAACTATTTTACAAAACCGACATGACGATATGCAACAGTACAACACTAACCAAACATAAGATACAAACATACAACAACACTAACCAAACATAAGATACAAACATACAGCACGAGAAACTGTTATCATTAAGATACTGAGATCGTTTAGAACATGAGATTTCCTTCAAATGTTTTACTTTCACTGTCTCCGATTTCCTTGATGTTACCTTAATAACCTCAGTTTTAATAAATCCAAATATCGCATAAAACTATCAATCCAACGCTACATAACTAAGTTTTTGAACAAGACAACGTCAAGTTATCTAAGTTTTTCTTTTTATTCTTTCTTTTAATTTTGGTTTTTTAATTTAGTTATTTTCAAAGAGTGGTGGAGTGGTTGTCAACTTAATAACTTATCAATCATTTCAAGATTTTATGTACACGTTTGTATGCTTGCATGTGTTCGCTCTAAAAAACTCACTACTACATAATTTCGTACCCGAATTTTGCTTATTTCAGCTAATTTCTGTGTGAAAACTGAAGTTACCTACTAACATTAATGTCGTGTACGTATAACATTCAACAAAACGCTTATAGGAGTAAATTTTTGCAGCCAAACTATTAGGATTTGATGGCTATATACAGCCCAATTCTACTGCTACTGACAAGGACATACTTAACGGTGTTAATTACGCTTCTGGAAGCGCTGGAATTCGGGACGAAACTGGTTCTCAATTGGTAATTGAGTACTCTATTGTCGTGGAAAATTGAGTTGTTAATTTTTTTCGTCAATAACTTCCGGAGGAAATTTTGTTAGATTATGAACTTTTCCTTTCAATTGTGATCCATAATACTTTTTTTCTCCATAGATGTGTAATTTTGTTAAATTTTTGTGAACTTCATATTATAGTTCAGACAAATAATGGTGCAATTAAATAAACACTTCAGGGTCCACTTATTCTAGCTAATTAAGCGTTAATCATTGCGAGATTATTGTTAAACTCAAACTTTAGCAGTTTTATGCAACCAACTACCAAGCCGAAAATGTATTTAGTGTTATCATGCATATGGTGTTGTTATATATAAAGATAGGTTAAGTATTTGTATAGTTAGTTACTTGCAAGCAAGGCTACACAAAATTTATGCTTTCGGAGCCAAAAAACCGACTTTCCTTCGGAGTATTTTGAATGTTTACTACAAGAAAATTAGGATTTAATTAGGGACATTTTACTTAGAGACGATCAAAATTCATCACTAAAACGTTTTATTCACATTACGGTAGGAATAAGATAGTTTTCCACCTACTTTATACCATTTCTATTTTTGACATGCAAAAAAAGATTTATTTCATTTTCGTGATACTGTGTTCAATAAACACAACCAAAATGAGTCGATTCGATAGACATACGCTCCTAATTAATTCCTAAAATCACTACAAGAAAACATGGGTCAGCGTTCAGACATTTTATTGTAGTGAATCATAGAATATGTAACCGACTTTATTCTCGTATCGTTTTGTTCTTGTAGGGAGACCGGATAAACTTGAATAAGCAACTATCGTATCATCAAGCTACCGTATCACGTATAGCCACTCTACTTGGTAGTGAAGAAGCAGCAGCTAAATACATAAACAAGTGTATATACATGGTTGGAATGGGAAATAACGACTACATAAACAACTACTTAATGCCTCAGTATTATTCTTCAAGTGCCCAATATAACCCTCAACAATATGCAAATGTTCTTGCTCAACAATATTTGCAACAATTAAAGGTATGTCTTTAGCAAAACTATTTCAAAGTTTGTTGCATTTTACCTCATGTGTTTTGTTTTATAACTTTTTTAGTATATTAGAACATAAATGATCATAGAAATGCAACCATAATTGTTTGTTAAAAACTTAAAAAGTACTGAAATTCTTCAATGACGTAATGATTTTCTCGAGGCGAATTATGGCCCTTGATGTTATCATATTCTCACAATTTAGTTTCTCTCCTGATGTATGGAGTGTGCGAGTTGTGTGCAAGTTGTGTGCTTATCATTAATCTTATATCTTTATTGTAATTTATTATTCTTAAGCTTCTATAGTTGCTAAGAGAGAATTTTTTCTAGGTGAGAGTAGGTACAATTTTTTTTTAAAGCTTTTAGCTAGCTAACAATATTGTTGTTTGTTAGACTTTGTACAACTATGGAGCAAGGAAGGTAGCAATATTTGGGTTAGGTCAAATAGGTTGTATACCATTTGAAGTTGCTAATTTTGGCACAAACGGATCTAAGTGCGTCGACAAGATCAACGAGGATGTTCAACTTTTAAATGATCAAATCAAGATAAATGTAGATGAACTCAATCGTGAATTTGTCGATGCTAAGTTCACCTACATTAATGTCACGGAGATTCAATCGGGGGCTTCTTCTACTCCGAGTAAGTTCACTTCAACGAACAAAAAAACTCAAATTTAAGCAGGTCAAATATATAGTTTATCGAAACTTTCAATCTAGAAATGCTATAAAAGAACAAAATCTGTAGCAAAAGCTGCAAAACTCAATCAAGATAGCTAGCTAGAGCTTCATTTAAAACTTTAAAACTTCGAAAAAAAACTATAAAAGAACAAACCTATAACAGTTATTAAAGAGTAATGGTAGACACACAATTTGCACACAACTCGCACACTTCCTATATGTATATTTGGATGGATAAATATGTCTTTTAAAACAATTTCATAGCTATGTTAAATGATAAATTAAAGTCGTGTTTCATTTGAAAATTTGAAGAATTGAGGTCCGTCCATAACAATTTTTAGTCCAATCTATGACAGTGGCTAAACTTGGATTCATGAATGGGGCGCGGAACTTTAAATGATATTTTTATTATGCGGGAGGCTAAAATAAGCAAAAAAATTTTGGCTAAAAGACAAGTTAAAAAAACAAGTTTTTTTTCCCTTTCAAAATGCATTGGAATATTTAAATTTCGCCAAATAATGTAGTTTTTTTTTTTTCCAGTTATAAATACAGAAGACCCTTGTTGTGTTGTATCGACAACCATTGCAAAAGGACAATGTGTTCCAAATAAGGTCCCGTGCTTATTTAGCATATTACATGGATTTTACGATGCATTTCATCCAACTGAAATTGCAAATGTGTATGTAGCTACAAGAGCGTATCTCGCTCTCTCTCCACTCGATGCATACCCAATTGATATCAAGCATCTTGCTCTACTCGATCTCGAAAAATATGTGATTGGTTAATTTAAAGTTTGTACTCAGTACTTTAGATTTAAGTTTGATTTTGTACTTAAAATCAGATAATAATCACACATATATATACTTATAGACCAATGGCAAAGCTTGTAATTAGTTTACCTTTTTTTCTTTTTTTAATGAGCAAAATTTCATATATGAGAAATAAAGCCCAAAAAAGGCTACAAAATTTGTAATTAGTTGACCTATATTTGGCACAAGTTGTGTTAACTGTTCCAATTATCGTAATCGAGCAGTCTGCAAAGTTCAGATGTCTATGTATTATAATGTATCGATCCTAGCTAGAGGCAATAGTAGCGAATTGGCTAAATTTGTACAAAACGTATCAGTCATCTGTCTCGGAAAATAGAATCAATAGTGGAAGATATTCATAAGCTCGGGAGTGAGAATTGTGTTTTTATATGGGGGTCTTGTGAAACTACTACACCTGCTAACTATTTGGCAAATTATGCTAGAGAATAGCATATATAAAGTTGTAACTTTTTTCTCGACAACCTTGCTTGACCAATTACGTTCTCATCTTTGTAATGATTTAAATTAATGTCTTGTTTTTGTCAAAAAGAAAATATACATTGAGGTGCAGTGAAACAAACCGTTAGTAATTTTTTTTATGTTTGGCTCATAAAATGTTCGATTTATGTTCGTTTCGTTTATAAACGAAACGAACATGAACACAAATTTAAAGATCGCTTAGTAAACTCATATGATAATGAGCAAAATCCGTTCAGCTCCTGAAGTTTCGTTTCGCTTACACTACATAATAATAAATAACAATAAACAATTCCATCAAATAATGGCGAAGTAAAGTTTATGTAATTCCCGACTTTTTCCCATCCGCCTAAAGCGTAAGCGCCTAGTCTCCATCTAACGTTTAGCTACCGCTTTGGCGAGAAAAATGGTAAAATGGTACATAACCTATCAACTTTTAGTGATTTGATACCCAACATAACACACTTTCTAATTTGATACTCAACCTATACATTTTCGTTCTAATTAGTGGACTCAACTCACCCCCGTCATTTCAACCTTATTAACTCAAGCATTTTAAATAGTGATTTCATTTTAAATTATTTCATACAAGTAGCTTTCATATATGTTACTCAATAGTAAATGAGACTTACTATGCGTTAAAAATCGATGACCGGAGGCGAATTGAGTCTCTTAATTGGACTGAATACGTATAGATTGGATACCAAATTAGAAAGTGTGTTTGGTTGGATACCAAATTAGAGCAAAACGTATAGGTTAGGTAATAGATTAGAAAAAGTGATAGGCTGGGTAGCAAATTGTTAAAAACTGTTAGGTTGGGTACCGTTTTAACATTTTTCACCCTTTGGCAGCCCGGAACCTTTTTTAAAACAATTTAGTAAGATACCAAATGCTCTTAATTAAAATAATTACGTCTTCTTCTATAATCTCCATTAAGTTACATACAATTTTAACCGGAACTATTACCTAAATCGTTGAAAATCAAAATTTCAAATATTAAACTATAAGAATTTTTCATTTCTTCAAAATGTTAAACTATGAGGAACTACGTATAATTTTAACAAGATATTTACCCAAATTGTCTAAAATCAAAATTTGAGAAGTTAAATCATGTTGTTTAAATATTAAACTATATGATTAAATTTAAAATATTTTCATCTCAATAACTTCAATAAAAATTATTAATCGATCAAAATTACAACTAATTTCATACAACGCAATTAAATAAAAACAGAGGAAGTAACAAAAATTACTTAAATTACTAAAAAGTCCGTGCATCTCACGTGGAAAAATAGGATTTATAGGGCTTTTGTAACACAAATACAATTACACATATACATACATACACAGATGTTATATAATCATAAATTAGACATTAAATTGGAAAGTTTTTTGTAAAAACGTTCCAAATCAAAATTTTATTAATACAAATCTATACGATTTCATGACGGAAATACAAATATGTCTTGTTTTTTTTTTCCCGAGATGTATAAGCAGGGGCGGCCCGAGTCCGAGAATAGCCCAAGGCTTAAAAAATTTAGGTTGCTCATAGTATAGTTATCAAGGGAAAAAAGTAGAAACATTTTTCAATATGATTTTATACTTCTCCTACATTTTACAAGCCAAATTCAAATCTATTAATATCAATAGTAAGAAAACTTGGATTGAAGTTGTAATTCTATGTTATAGATAGTGTAACACATAGACATTTTATTTTCATAGTAGACCTAAATTTTATTGGACTGAAATTGTTACGCATACAAAAATTATTTCTCCTCTTTTCCAATGCCCAAGCCTCACTGGATTTGGATTTGGTCCGCCATTGTTTATAATTGCATGTTTTGAAAATTACGATAAAATTTTAAAATTCAAAACATGCAATTATATATCTCGAAAAAATAAAATTAATAAACATATTTGTGTTTCCGTCGTGAAAAAATCCGTCGTGAAAAAGGTGTGATTTGCAATTTGAAGTGTTTTTATAAAAAAATGTGAAGTTATCTATAATATAGATATAAACTCCCCATGCATAAATATATACATACATGCGCAATCTTTGTCTTCACCAGGTCTCTCTCTCTCTCTCTCTCTCTCTCTCTCACACACACACACACACACAGAGTAAGGAACAATTTTGCAATGTTTTAATGTTTTATATACAATTTTGCAATGTTTTCTCTGAGTTGGTATTATTTTATGATACAGCTTTTTGTTTATTGCAATTATACTCTAGAATTAATATATACAGGATGGTAAAAAGTAAAAACAAAGGAATCAAGAGTAATCTTAAATGTTTTTTTTTCTAGAACCTTGTAATATTGAGAAAATTTGATTTTTTTTATTATGTACTCCCTCCGTATGAATTTATATATCATATACGAAACCACGCGCAACTTTGACCGGCTTTGAACATGTAACTAAATTGCCGAAATAATTTTTTTTTAAAATCTATCATATAGTTTAACATTTAAACTATGTAAAAAAAATTTGAATTTTTTCGTTTCGGCAATTTAGTTACATGTTCAAAGCCGGTCAAAGTTGCGCGTGGTTTCGTACAGGACATATAAATTTATACGGAGGGAGTACTATTTTATCCAATGTTTTGAAAAGCGAAAACTTAGCTAAAACGTTTTTGCAAGATCTATGCTAAAAGCCTAAAACTACACACTATGTGGGTTGGAATAAGACCAATGTTTAAATGTTTTCTATATACTTGGTATTATTTATGATACAATTTTTTTGTTTATTGCTATTACACTTAAGAATATATACAGGATAGTGCAAACGAAGGGGATTAGGAGTATGCTCAAAAGGGTTTTAGTTAGAACCTTGCTTATTGTGAATTTTTGATTTTTTTTTTCCATGTATTTTATGATTTTATCAAAAATAATATTTACCATCTATTATAAAAGGGCATTCTTTACCATGCATTCTTTTAGCCTACCGCGTAAATCGTAATAGGAAAAGAAAATTCCACATGAACTTTAGACCATTCCATCTATGAATCTAATATCCGCTACGGGTTGCGTATATCCACATTTTTCTCGGGCTGAATATATCTAATATCTGATAACTATGTAAATCTTGATTAGTGGCTTGGAATTTAAGCTTTATATGATCACTTATAATCAATGTTTTCAAAAGCAAAATCTTTTTTTAAAGCGTTTTTGCAAGAACTACGTTTAGCGGCCTAAAAAGCGGAAAAACGAGTTTTTTTAGTTTTTTTAAGCTTTGAATCAATTTTTTTTAACTAAGAAGCGCGCTTTTTAAAAGAGTGCTTATATTGGCCTGCTACTTAAAAAAGACGAGTTCATAAGTGAATTCAGCCCTTCCCGTGAATGATTGCTTTGCTTGCAACGATTTGAGATTTCGTAATTTTGAGTGCTTTAGGAAACATCAAATGATGTCCCACTTTTTAACAAGTAGCATGAATTGTTAAACTTATCGACTTTGTTCTATTGTTCACTTTACAAGTGAACATTGGATAACGCCAACTATAGGAACTAAGGCATAATTCATCACGTGCTTTGATCGAATTTTTGCTAGACATTAACTTCGAGATTCTTAATGTTAGGAGACTGTTCCTGGAAGTGCAAACTTTGTGATTTCCAGCATTAGGAAAACTTTTCAAAACTTTCATAGAATGAACTATAAAGCAGCTAAAATAAGAGCGGCTGGCCTCTAATTGGCTGATATTCCTCCGATTACATATATGTTCTTATATATGTTTGAGAACTGTCTTTTAGCAGTGGATTGGAAGGTTTTATATAAGAAGAGTAGGCTTTGTGGGTTGGGCTTCACTAGTAAAAAAATAAATTGCCTTCTTAAGTCATATATAGCACACAAAAGATTCGAAACTTCAGATGAAAAAGTATCGTTTTTGCCCTTTTTCCAAGGAGCAACCTAAAAATCCCCTGTATCAGCTAGCTGGTAGCGCCTATTCTGCCTATTTGGTAGGGTCTATGTTTCATGTTTATAAATTTCCTTGATTACTGCTTGGTTTTATCCCTAATAATAACTGATTAAAATCCGTAAGATTTAGCATTAGACCATTATTATTTGAATCAAACAAGTAGTAGCTATTTTAAGCAATACTGGTATATACAAAAATAATACTATTTCTTTACTGCTGTACATTTGCATTTTGTGTTGATAGTGCAGGATTAAGTTTCTCTAGTGTGAAAGAGAAATATCTATTTTGGTTTAACAGTATTTTCCTTTAAGTAAGATTATTGGCAAATAAACATCTTTATATTTCAAGTTGGATAGCATATTTAGAAGGAAGTTGAGCTCTTTCAAGCGAAGTCTGCCTCCAAAATTTTGAGATTTTGTCAATGCTTTGAGCAAACGAGATTGTGGTAAAAGAGAATAAGACCAGCGCAGTTATATGATGCAAAAATTTTATATGCAAAAGACTTGATGTTATGAAGATGAAGGTCATTGTTGATGTCCGTTGAGAAAATATATAATAAGATCAAAGAGTATTTGTTTTATAAAAATTATACAATAACGTATAATATAATATGCAGTGGAGATGACAAGCGTGGTTAGCGAGCATCTAACACCAACTACGACCAATGACACGCCTGACTTGGGATCTGAATCAAACCCATCAGTGATTTATCGGTGTAAAAAGTGCCGAAGAATTGTGGCTGCAGAGGAGCATATAGTTTCACATCAGCGGGGAGAGGGTCAAAAATGCTTTAAATGGAAGAAACGGAGTTCTGATTTCAAAGAAGCGGAGAAAGAGTCTCCTCAATGTTCCTCAATATTCGTAGAGCCTATGAAGTGGATGGAAGTAGGCAAGTCTAGAAACTTTATAATTATATTTTTCTAATTTCTGAAAATATTGTGGCATGCCTTATTTATTTCTGGCAAGGAACTAGTTGCTGTGTTTAACTAACCACGGCGTTTTAGTTTTACTAGGCACTGAAACAGGAAGTCGAGATCACATATTTTGTTTCAAAATAAGGGCTTCTGTGGAAATGTCAAACTTTTCAGGCCCTCCGTTGAAACACTAGGCTTTCTGGCAGTTTCTCCAAACGTTTTTAGATCGTTGAAAATAGAAATAATTTATAAATACTCTCTTCGGAATCACTTTGACTAAGTTTTTATACTCTCTACTTCAATGTTTGTAATAATCACTCCACTAGTTAATGTGTTTATGTCGTATGGAAACAGGAAATACATTTTTGTATGCAATTATTGGAAAGCAAAATCTTATTAAAATTTTGTGTTATGCCAAAAGTATCAAGTTTAATGTATCCACTACTTTTCCAATACATTCTTAAACTATTTCGGCTTCTAAGCCGACAAAAATTGCCCCAGTAGATTTTCTATATTCCTCGTTTGTTTGTTCTGGCCTTTTTAGAATATTTCATACTCTTTTATTAAAATCATACTGCGTTCTAATTTTATTTAAAATTGTCTGGGTATTCTGACAGTGCAAGATGGCTGTGTGGGAGATAAGCTTCAGTGTATCGATTGCAAAGCGCGTTTGGGATCCTTCAATTGGGCAGGGATGCAGTGCAACTGCGGTGCGTGGGTTTGCCCTGCATTTCAGCTTCATAAAAGTCGATTAGACGAGTGCAATATCTGAATGTAATCGTTTAACTTTATTCATATTCCCAAAAGAAACAGTTGGGAGTGACAAAGGTACCTTCACAACACCAGGCTGGCATAAATTAGTTTCATGTAACTAGGTATGCAAAGTCTTCAATGGACCGCTTAACTCGACGAAGAGTGTTTTTCTTTAGTTAGTTAGTCTTGTAGGCTGCCATAAAAAGAATATTGTGACTAGGTACCTTGCTGGATTATAAGATTTCCTTAATGGAACCACTTTACTCAACAAAGAGTTACTTTTGTTCTCTTTTGGTTTAGTTATAGCCTTCTTGGCAAGCCATAAATTTGTGATTTTCTAACTAGTTATCTTGATGGATTATGATTTATGCAACTTCTTTACTGGAATCGCTTAGCTTGAAAGGAGTGTTTTTCGTTACAGTCTTGACACTGTTTCTTGTTAATATACTGATAGTCTATAGTGCATTCCCAAAATGAAAAAAGTTTTTTTGTTGAAAGCGGAATAACTGGGACAAGGCATTTGGACAGTCTGGCCCACGGAGGGAGAGACGAAGGCTTGTTGGCCACTTTCCGATGTACCGATAAGAAAAGAAATGTTTGCCTGTAGCTTTAAATTTGGTTTTGGTAGGCAAAACTAAGCCTCTTTTTTTTTGCGGTTTGTGTAGTTGGCAGTTTTAAGCTGAATGAACCCAATTTCTTTTAATTCTTAAGAGACGGGTGTAGCTCGGAAGTTCTCTTTATATACTCGAAAGAGTTGGAAGCAAAATCGTAAATGGATCTCAAAAGATTGGTGCGTTTTGAATTACGTAAGACTTTCAGAAACCCCTTTGGCATGTAAAGAACAATAACAGCTTAGCCTCTTTTGTTTGTCTGTAGCTTTTAAGCTCAGGTTTTGTTTTAAGCAGTTAACCATTCACTTAAACTGGATTCCAACTTTTTCCTTAAAAATTGAGCTTTCTTTTCTTGACATAACTTCAAGCTGGATTCTAACTTTTTCCTTAACTTAAGAAAGCTACTTGGAACCAAACAAGCACTTATTAATTCACTTAAGGACATTTAATTGTCCCCCTTAATTTTTTAATTTTTTTTTTCACTTTCGTTTATACATAGCTTTTGGTTCCACAGTAAGATGTCAACTGCGTTTTGGTTCCACAGCTGAGTTTGAACTTGATCATGTATGCTCGTCATGAAAACAACCCAAGTCTAAACAAACATATCAAGCAAACGAGCCGAGCCTGAACATAGCAAATCTCGGCTCAGTTCGTTTGCAGCTCTAAGCATATGTTTTATAGTAAAATATAACGTATCATTCTATTATAATAAGCCAACCCAACAGAATTGAGGCTGCTCAATTTTGCCCATTTTTTTCAAAAATACTCCTATATTGTTTTATTAATTACAATAATACCATCCTCATATAAAAAAATAAAAATAAAATAAAAACTAATAACACTATGTGTCCCTCTTTAACAACCAAACATTCTTTTAAGTCTTATACTATTTTTTTTTTGTATTATCCACGTATTTGTATCGTAACATTTGTATTATCCACGTATATCCTTATAAGCAATCACTTCTAACTTATGAATACAGACTATAGGTTGCAGAAAAAGTAGTTTTGTATCAACCTAAATCCCCCAAAAAAGTTTTAAAGTAAAAAAAGTTCCGTTGGGCGCTATTCCAGTGACCCAAACCCAACGCAGAGAAAATAACAAAAGAAGAGCACTTTACGTAAAATCAGAATAAGCAACAAAAATCACTTTCCAGCGACCCAATGCAGAGAAAATAACACACATCTTATTATTACAACAAAGAGAAAAGCAAATACAAATAAAACGGATCAAACAACAAGCATTTCTTTCCCGTGAACCAAAACAGAGCAAATAACGAAGTTTTATTTTTGTTATTACAAGGACAAACTCATACGTATGCGTCCATCTTAATTAGTTTGCAAGGCTGCGCTCTGCAACTTTTTTCCAAGATTTAAGAGTTTTATCTCCAGTTTCAGTTTCATATAAAGCTAAGCTACTTATTTGGAAGCTCAGACTGCCGATACTATCGTCAAGCTCATTAGCCCTCTCTACCGCTTTCTTCTTCTCTTCCTCACTTAAATCTTGATAGAGTAGACTCAAATGTGGCATATAAGCTGCAGAAATGCAGAATCACAACAAGTCATTTATCATATTTAGTATTTAGATGCTAAAATCACCAAATTTCGACTCTCCCCCACTTTTGTTTAGATCTGGATAAATATTAACTACCAAATCTATGTGGGAGGTATCAAAGCAAAAAGGCAAGATAGCTAGACATAGAGACCAAAATGATAATCAGATAACAATGTGGCACTCTGTGAGTCAATAATTTCAAGAATTTTTAGAAATTTTGGAGAAAGTACTAAATTTTAATGGCTCGGAGAGTTCTCTTTTTGGTTTGGATGTCTAGCTATCCAACATTATCACGGTACGCAGCTCTTTAGAGCGCTGATATTACTTGAGACAGGTGCTTAAAGTTTGAGGCATGACATTTTTTCATTTCAGACACAAAAGACAATAAAAGTTCTCTGCTGGGTAGATCCAACTTTTTACTCGTCCTGGAAACAAGTAAAAATATTTTTGATAAAACGATGTAAGCAAAAGCAAACTGGCAATTATACACAGATTTTACTTCTCTTATGAAAGTGATGAGCTTTAGTCTACGAGGGCTAACTCAGTCGGAGGGGAGATTTAAATATTGGACTAAATGGAGACATTTGATAAAATATGAAAAGATGCAAAGAACGAGAGACAGATTTAAACTTACGAGTTGAACTCTTGTAGCCAAAATGTTCGCAGACGTGTGAACTAGTATCAAGTACCTGAGATTAAATATGCAAAAGCAACAAACTTACTCAGCATGTTGAGGCAAAATTAGTATTGTTCCCAGAAATACATATACGTTGCCATTTAAATTTTGATTTTTCTCAGTTTATATTGCCATTCAACTGTTATTGTTTCAATTCCCATAACGCACATATAAAAGGAAACAAAGCGAGTCCTATATAGTGCATGTTTGGCATCAACTTTTTTTGTTAGCTTTTTCAGCCTTTTGATTTTAAAAAGCCACATGCGTTTGGTATCACTGCTTTTTTTAGCTTTTAAAAATCTAGATTTTGGAGAAATATAACTAGAAAAGCTAAAAGCAAAAAATCCACACATTTTGGAGATTTTGGTAGCTTTCTCGCCACCATTTTAATAATTTAAATGAATATTGATCTTATCTCAACTAAAACTTTATTCGTAAACTTAGCGTGTTACTTGCTCGTTTAAATATGATATTTTGAAAATTTATCAAAAAAAATGTCCTATAGAGTTATTTTGATTGAAAAAGTAAAAGGTTATTAGCTAATGCTAAAAATCAATATGTTGAAAGTTAGCTTTTTAAAGTTTTTGCCAAACAACTCCTGTATATTTTGGAAAGCAAGCCTTTTTCCTACTGCTTTCTGAAAGCAGCTTTTTGACTGAAAAAGCTGATACCAAACGGACCCATAGTGTCCGATTCGAAAGTATCAAATTAAAATAAGTGAATTCAGACAACTGATATTTATTTCCCTTGATACCTGATCAGAAAAAAACTTTCGAAAACACGATTTGCTAAACACCCCTAATTCATAATCTTTCATTGCAATCGGCACACAATCTGTACTTTACATGTATATAACTTAACAACCGAAATCATGTGTATTTACTCAATTTTTCGTCAATAGCCATAATGTGGTCCATATATATATATACAGCCCGATTGTCCTGAATCATAAATAAATGAATAACGATAACAATTAGTTAACAACCTGAGGCGTAGGACGTAGGAGAAGAAAAACACACTGAAAAAAGAACGTCCCGCTCGCCACCTTCTCCACAACCGCTTCGTAACCCTTAACGCCTTCACACGCCTCGTTAAACCTGATAACGGAACGTCGTCGTTAGAATTAGAATTACATCGATAGTCCCTAGTGTTTCCAAAAACGACATATCAGTATGTCTATTAATTAGTACTTCCTCCGTTCCCATTTAATTGTCCACTACGAAACTACCTGCAATTTTGACCGACTTATAACTTGTATCAAAATTGTCAGAATGAATTTTTTTAAAATTTAACATTTGAACTATATTATCAACTTTTGAAAAAAATTATTCCGACAATTTTGATACAAATTCTTGGCCTGTCAAAATTGCACGTATTTTGGTAGTGGACAATTACATAGGAATTACGTGCAACTTCGGCTTGCAAAAATATCGTATCTAAGTTGCGGAAATCGAAGTTTTCAAAAGCTAATCATATAGTCTAACATTTAAACTATGTGACTATATGTTTTGAAAATTTCGATTTCCGCAAACTTAGATACGATATTTTTGCAAGTCAAAGTTGTTGCACGTAATTTCGCAGTGGACACGGAGACGCGTCGTGAAACCTGATAACGGCGTCGTTTTCGGTGAGATCAATAGCACCAACAACGGTGACGTGTGGGTCGAAATCTGGACCGTCGAATTCTGATCCGAGGGCTGTCATTAGCTTCTTTATACGCGGGCGTACGGACTCTGATGGGATCGCCCACACCGAATACACTTTCTTTATTTGTTCCATTTTTGAGAAGAAAATAGAGAGATGGAAATTGGGTTTAAGATTAGTAAGTTGGAAAGAAAGCCAATTTATATGTTGTTTTAAGATTTGTTTAGTGTTTTGTGGGTTCGGTCGGGTCAACTTCGGTTTTTGGTAAAAACGAAACCGAAATCGAGCATATTTTTCGGTTCGGTTTTTTTTTGTTTTGGTCTTTTTATTTTTTGGATCGAACCGGACCGGTTTTTTCGGTCCAGTTTCGGTTTTTTCGGTTTTATTTTTTATTTTTCGGTTTTTTTCGGTCTTTTTCGGTTCGGTTTTACTGAAAACGGAAACCGACCCGAAAATTTTTCGGTTTCGGTTTTTTTCGGTTCGGTTCGATTTTTCCGAGTTTTTGCCCCGCTGTACTTTTCTTAATTGACTTTTATTATGGGTCCGTTTGGTACCAGCTTTTTTAGTCAAAAAACTGCTTTTAGAAAGCAGTAGCAAAAAACTTGATTTCTCAAATATACACGAGTGTTTGCCAAAAACTTAAAAAAGCTAAATTTCAACATGTTGATTTTTTGGTATTAGCTAATAATGTTTTGCTCTTTCAATCAAAATAACTTTATAACACATTTTTTTATAAATTTTCAAAATATCATATTTAAACAATCGATTAACACGTTAAGTATACGAATAAAATTTTAGCTGAGATAACATCAATATTCATTTAAATTATTAAAATGGTGGCGAGAAATCTACCAAAATTTCTAAAATGTGTTGCTTTTTTGCTTTTAGCTTTTCTAGGTATATTTCTCCAAAATCTATATTTTTAAAAGCTAAAAAACCACTAATACCAAAGGCATGTGTGGCCTTTTAAAATCAAAAAGTTAAAAAAGCTATAAAAAAAAAAGTTGATGCTAAATATGCGCTTAAGATTTATTTAGTGTTTTATTAATTGACTTTTATTAAAAAAAAAAAAGACCTTGGTAAATTTTGGATAAAACGATTTTGCATGATCTACTCTAAAATGTAAAAAAAAACGTAAAATGGAAAAGCGAGATTTTCAAGCTTTTTTAAGTGCAAACAAAATTACGAATTTATATGAAAAAATCCAAAACCTGTCCGAGCATGCCAACTTGATAAAATTTGAACCAAGTTATGTACTTTTGTTTTCATTACAAAATAGTATAGATTTTGTAATTCCGGAGTTTTTTTAACAATATTAAATGAAATAATATCAATTTGTCGTTCTCACTCTTGTAACAACGAGTGTATTAAAAACTGTAAGTGGTGTGTGAATATCATTATTTGTCAATTAGCCTAATTGTGATTTCTCACACTCTTTATATACAATTCATGTGATTTTAATGCGCTATTATCGCGTTAGTGTTGGAACCCTTTTGTGTTCTCGCAGGTTCGAAGAGAAAATGTTGCGGAGAGGTGTATACATGTGATTTTAATGCGCTATTATCGCGTTAGTGTTGGAACCCTTTTGTGTTCTCGCAGGTTCGAAGAGAAAATGTTGCGGAGAGGATGAAACTCTTTCAAGATCTTGTTTCAGGCTGCAATACTGTATTTTATTTGATAAAAATCAGAATCAAAATTGGTTGTCAGAAGTTTGGAGAATTATGGAAAATTTCTTTTAGGTCCTGACAACGATGCCCCCTCTCGAACGCCTCATAACGATGCCCCCTCTAGTTCTGCTATCATGAGCCGCTTTACGCCCGAAGGCAAAGGAGCTCTCGAAAGCGGGGAAGGACCCGCATTAACCGAGAACCGATTTGATCTGGTGGGCCCACTTCCTCCCCCAGACCCCGCTCCCCTGCCCCTTACCGTCCGTCCACTCCGCCACATCGATCCCCTCGTCGCATGTAATTTAGCATTGTAACGCCTATTTCAAAAAAATGTAACAAAATTGCCACTATTTCAAAAAAACGTCACAAACTGTCACAAAATTTGTAGCTAATAAGCTCCTAACAAAAAAAAAAATATCACAATTCCTGTCACTATTTTAACATTTTAGTTGATATAAAACGAGAGATTATCTGCCCTACGGGAGAATCGTTCTAATTGTAGCAATATACTCCTTAAGAAGCAATTCATTTCAAGGTAAATACAATCAACATAATTACAGTATAGCAACCTAAGACTACCGTTTTTTCCTTGTTTGTTGGCTTTTGTGGAGTAGCCGATTAATTCTTCGATGTAACTTTTGGTTCCATAGCTTAAAAAGGCTTAATTGCTGGTTTCTTAGCAAATTGAGAGCCTGTAATTCAGATTATCACATACGATCAATGTACTGTTAAAGAAAGAGTTTAGCTTAATTAAATAAGTACTTTAATAAGTTATAGTTACGCTTTAAATTTTAGATAATTCTATTACTTTTGTTCATAATTTGAAAGATTTACAATGTAGAACATCACTAAAACCCAAAAAGATAAAACTATTGTTATAGTATCCAATGTATCATTGTATTTAATTAGTCCAAGTAGTAAATTAGTGTTCTATACTGAAGTGAATTACGTTGCTACAAAAAGAAAACCACTTTTTTTTATTCTACAAAAATAGGCCAAATCTATAGCCATTACAAAAGTTCATTTAACATCATACATTTTTTTCGGTTATGTTGCTAAAGGGTTGTGGATAAATTTTAACAACAGTTTAGCAACAAATTATGTTGCTATTTGTTGCTAAACTGTTGCTAAAATTTAGTCACAACCAATTTAGCAACATAACTCAAAAGGTTTTACGATCCTAAATGAACTTTTTGTTGGAGTGAGCCTTATTTAAAACATATGCCAAATCTCTCGCCTTATCACAACATATCGAACAAATACGGTCACTCACGACATCAGATATTATAGCAAAAAAGTGGGTTCTTTCCGCAACAACACTAGTTTACTATTGGACTAATAAAAAAGATCGGATACTAGAACAATATTTGGGATTTTTGTACTTGGCTGAGACTGTAATCGCTATTCTTGTTGTTTAAGAGCCTTAATTGTTCCCTTGCTGATATTATGTTTGTTCCTTCTTGGGAGAAATAATGGTGCTCATTTGTTCTAAATCCCAATTTGGAAGAGCTTTAAAACATTTGTTACTTGATCACTGAATGCTCCTAGAAATAATTGCAGTAAACAAATTTAAACAGAACATTTAGTTGCGAAAGGAAAGGAAGTAAGGCAACCTTTAAGTTTTTTAGACTTCCCGACCTTCAACAAGATGCGATGTTGCGACCAGCGTTTTGAAAAGTGTTTCTGAAGAATCTTAACTAACTCAACCTTAAAAGAGTTGCTCAAACACTCGGTCTACTTCCAAGCTCTTTAATTATTTCCAAACGCTTTCATTGAAAACATACAGTAATGACTTGCTGTAATTTACGTCTTAGTTTTCCTAGTGGTTTTTTTTTAAATGAATCACAAAGTAGAGCAACTTGATTGTCTGTGAAAAAAGTTCGAGTGGACTATCAATGATGAAATGGTACCCGAGAAAGAAAGATCAAAATGTGTTAAATCCATGAATTAATCAACTCCAGCATATGAGTAATGCTTTATTTGAACAAAAGAAGAACACATAAGTACATGAATAACTAAGACTACGCAAGATACATCCTTTTTCGGGTGACCCAACGCAGAGAAAATAACAAACATTTTTTGTTTCCAGTTAACCAAAACAGAACAAATAACGAGGAGTTTTATTGTTGTAACAAGGACAAACTTATACGTATGCGTCCACATTAATTAGTTGCAAGGCTGCGCTCTGCAACTTTTTTCCAAGATTTAAGAGTTTTATCTCCAGTTTCGATTTCATATAGAGCTAAGCTACTTATTTGAAAGCTCAGACTGCCGATACTATCGTCAAGCTCATTAGCCCTCTCTACCGCTTTCTTTTTCTCTTCCTCACTTAAATCTTGATAGAGTAGACTCAAATGTGGCATATACGCTGCAGAAATGCAGACTCACAAGTAGTCATTTATCATATTTAGATGTTAATCACCTGGATAAATATTAACTACCAAATCTACGTGGGAGGCATTATTAGCAAGATGGCAAGATAGCTCGACATAGAGACCAAAATGATAATCAGATAACAATGTGGCACTCTGTGAGTCAATAATTTCAAGAATTTTTAGAAAATTGGGAGAAAGTTCTAAATTTTAATGACTCCGAGAGTTCTCATTTTGGTTTGGATGACTAGTTATCCAACATTATAACTTTACGCAGCTCCTTAAAGTGTAAACAAGTAAATCCAACTTTTACTGGGTAGATCCAACTTTTACTCGTTCTGTAAACAAGTAAAAATAATTTTGATAAAAATATGTTAGCAAACTGGCAATTTTACTTCTCTTATAAAAGTGATGAGTTTTAGTCTAGGGGGGCTAACTGAGTCGAGAGGGGAGGTTTAAATATTGGACTAAAGGAAGACATTCGATAAAATAAGAAAAGATGCAAAGAACGAGAGATAAACTTACGAGTTGAACTCTTGTAGCCAAAATGTTGGCAGACGTGTGAACTAGTATCAAGTACCTGAGATTAAATATGCAAAAGCAACAAACTTACTCAGCATGTTGAGGCAGAAACTCTGCCATTGCTTGTTAGTTGTTATAAACGACAGAACCAGACATCTCTTAATTTAATTTCAAAACTGAAAGAAAAGAGAGGTGATAGAATTGAAAACTAGTGTTGTTCCCAGATTTGGAAAAAAATACTTGTATGTTGCCATTCAAAATTTGAAAATTCTCAGTTTATGTTGCCATTCAACTGTTATTGTTTCAATTCCCATAGCGCACATACAAAAGGAAACAAAGGGAGTAGTATATAGTGTCCGATTCAAAGTATCAAATTAAAATAAGTGAATTCAGACAACTGATATTTCCCTTGATACCTGATCAGGAAAAACTTTCAAAAACATGATTAGCAAAATACCCATAATTCATGGTCTTTCATTGCAATCAGCGCACAATCTATACTTCACATGTGTGTTTACTTAAGTGTTTTAATCGATGGCCATTATGTGGTCCATATATATACAGTACGATAACTTGGTTAAAGAAGGATTTCCCATTCTTGCCCATTAGATCCGAACCCATAACTCCTATATGAGATTGTGAGTTCTGACTACGCCTAATGGTTTTTTTAAGGACTTTGCTTCTTATATGTCTGTCAATAGCGGAACCAGTATCCGCGAATGGGAATAGCCTAAAAGGGTATACTTAGAATAAAAATGCTTTTCTATCACCAAATTTCTTCGGATGTCTTATTATATCACCGCTTACTAGCGAGTCCTCTATGCTAGTTGTTTTTATGGGGCCACGGAGGTCCCAAGTTGCGTAAAATTAAATTTGGTAAAAAGTTATTTCTGATAAGTTCTGGGTAGTCACCATTAGTATCACCACCATATGCAAGAGTAAAGTCTACCTTGTCAATTGAAAAACTAGATGTCTGAGACTCAAACAACTTATAAGAGTTAGACTAACTAAAACATACCCACTCCACTCCCTCCTTAATTTGATTTGGTGTCGTGATCGGAAATCTGTAATATTAACGCATTTGAAACAATTTCACTTCAAATTGAGTAAAAAAACATAAGAAGATCAAAAGTTTCACCCATTTTTACACATAAATAAGGACGAAAAGAGTATTAAAAAAAACTACAATAATAATTTCACTTTTTTTTAAATGATTGTGGTGTATTGACAGCTTACGGGCAGGGCTAATTCTGAGTTAATGCAAACAACCCGATTAGCTGAGGCGCCGTGCAAACAAAGGTTTTTTTCCCCCAGAACTAAGATGTATTTTTCCCTAGTACTACGATACAAGAATAATCTATGATACTTGATGGTCTATTTTGTGTAATGTAATGTAAAATATTTTGTTTTATCATGACATGGTTCTAAGTTTGTATATTTCTGTGTTTATTTATTTTTACACAAGTTATGAAATTTTCGGATAAAATAAAAAATACGCTAAATAGGTTATCCCAATTAAGTGTACAAAGGCGCCGGACTACCCCTGCTTACGGTAACTCGACTAAATAAATGGATTTGAGCAAATGAATAACAATATTACACGAGTACTAGCTTTCCTGAATTATAAATAAATGAATAACGATAACTAGTAACTATTACCTGAGGCGTAGGACATATGAGAAGAAAAACACACTGAAAGAAAGACGTCCCGCTCGCCACCTTCTCCACAACCGCCTCGTAACTCTTAACTCCGTAACACGCCCCGTTAAACCTGCCAAGTTTCAAAGCGTTTACTATAACTTTCTAAAACGAAAGGACTAACTAGACTTTTTATAGAAACTACAAGGGGTGAATATTGTAATTAAGCTAAACTCTTTCTCCAACACTATTGTTTCCATATATCCTAAATAATTGTACTGCTTCGAAAACTGTGATACTATCTAATGACTTGAACAATTTCGATTAAAGTCAATCAAAAAATATTAAAATTTTCAAACAAAAACTATTTTTTACTTAAAATACAAGGTTTTAAGTCCAAATTTGATATGTTTTAACTAAAAAAAAACAAAATGAGTAATCTCACTTTAAAAAGAGAAAACGGACACTTATTTTGCAGACGTGGCATGACACTTATTTGGAGAATTAGCTAGGTCGGGACCGACACAAGCGCCCCCATATTTTAAAATAATAAATTTGTACAATGCGAAATTTCATTTATTATGAAAATAACGATTTGGCCCTGCTAGTATTGTTTTTTTTTAAATTCTAGCCTCCCATTTAGCGATCCTTGTCTCCGCAACTCAGTATTTATATATACGCCGTTATAAACCTGGTAACGGCGTCGTGTTCTGTCATCTTTATAATCCCCATGACGGTGACGTGTGGGTCAAAATCTGGACCATCGAATTCCGATGCAAGGGCAGTCATTAGCTTCTTCATACGCGTGCATACGGACTCTGATGGGACACCCAACACCGCATACTCTTTCTTCGATTGTTCCATTTTTATTTTGAGAGTAATGAGTTTAAGATGACTAATTAAGTTGGGAAGAAGCCAATTTATGTGTTGTTTTAATTAAGATTTGCTTAGTGTTTTCTTAATTGACTTCTATTAAGAAGTGGAAAAATTTAACATGAGTGGTGTTATATTATATTATCATTTGAGCAAATTTTAGTAGAGTTGACAAATATGTGTGGTGACCGTTTAACTTCTGGTTACATAATAGACGTGCAATACACTGAACATGTAGTACAGTTTAAGTAATAAAGTTTTGTTTAAAAATAAATAAATAAATAAAATTAAGAAAGTTTGCCACATTTTTTCGAATTATGTTACTGTAAAAAAAAGTTCATTTACCATCAGTTTACTTTTTAAAAACTGTTCTTAAAGTGGTTGTTGCTAAATTTTAGCAACAGAATAGCAACTAATTATGTTGCTAAACTATTACTGAAATTTAACGACACTCACTTTACCAACAGTTTTCAAAAAGTAAACTGCTGATAAATGAACTTTTTCGGTACGTCTCTGAAACTAGCCGAATAATTTTGTTTGTATAAACTATAAACACGAAATGCTAGTATTACTTTAAACCTAATTCTATTGTTTTGTTTACAGATTGAATAGGTATAATGGGTTAGCAAGTAGAATTACAAGTTATAATTCTTTAATTATAATGGCATTTTCCTTGTAGCAATATGCAATTATTATATACACTTAAAATATACTTTTTAACTTTCTATTCCTAACAAGTGATAACCCTTAACACAATAAGTCCATACATTTTTTTTCCCTATCTTCATTTTTTTCAGCGATTATTCAGAAAAGAAGTCAATTCCCATACTCATTATATAGGGTCAGTTTGCTATCAGGTTTTTCAGTCAAAAAACTTTTTCAGAAAGCAGTAGCAAAGAAGCTTGTTTTTCAAAATATACATGAATATTTGACAAAAACTTGAAAAAACTAACTTTTAACATATTGATTTTTGTCATTAACTAATAATCTTTTGCTTTCTCAATCAAAATAATTTAATAATACATTTTTTTGATAAAATTTTAAAATATCATATTTAAACGAGCAAGTAACACGTCAAGTATACGAATAAAATTTTAGTTGAGATAATATCAATATTTATTTAAAATTTTAAAATGGTGATGAGAAAGCTGCCAAAATCTTCAAAATGTGTCTTTTTTGCTTTTAACTTTTCTAGTTATATTATTCCAAAATCTATATTTTTAAAAGTTAAAAAAAAGCAGGATAGCAAACGCATATGACTTTTTAAAATCAAAAGGTTGATGCCAACCATGCACATAAACATCGGAAAGTAACTTTGGGCATTTGAGATTAGGTTTTTAGAAATATGACAATTGTACAACCAAATTTGACATCTACACTTCTTATTTGACAATTATATTAACAATTATAGAGTGAAATCTAAATCCTAGTTTTTGCACTGCTCTATGGCCTGTCCGCTTTGAGCATTATATTGACGAAATCTTTTCTCGGTTGCTTGTGTTATGAATGCTCATTTTATACGAGAACAGACTATGAGACACCGGGCGAGATCAAATCTTCTTACCCCTTATAATTTAGCAACTTTAAGGCGGTCGTATGAACTTATGCTTAACTGAAACTACTAATGCAATACAAAAATGGTGAAACTAATGAGAACTAGGATTCTAACAATGTAGACTTTTGGTTCAGTCTTTCTTAATTAATTGTTGCTCAGTAGACTTTTCGTTCAGTATTTCTTAATTAATTGTTGCTTAATAAACGATGTTAGCACATGCGAGACAACGAAAGACAGCTAAGATCTGGCTTATAATGAAGGCGCCGAGGCGGATAATTAGGGTCAATTCTTATTTCTATTAAGATTTGAGTAGTATTTACCCAGTTTTATACACAGGTGACATGATAAAAATTAAAGTCAATAAACATAACTTACCTAGAACAACCTTAATTTACAACACACGCAATACTTTTGTACATCTTAACATCCTTTCTTCAAACTTTATAATACATTACATCGAACCATCGAGGTCTCTACACACTTTTTATATTACAACATAAGTTACATAATCCATATACGGTACAATACTATAAACACGACGAACTTGTTTACACACATGACCGGTAAGCACGCATATAAACATCTTATTAATGAACTAGACTATAAACTTAAAAACACAAACATAGTAGTTATTTCAGGGAAATGGAGCTATCTTCTTCATTTCTGCAGGCTTTACGACGATAGAGAAACATTTTCCGTGATTCTTCCAATAGTCGGCTTGGGAATTGGTACGCTCAGGAACCACGAGATCTGCCCTTGCAATCCTCAGATCCTCCGTATCTATGTTGTACTTTTTCTCTCTCTTTGTCACGAGTTCAGGCGATACGTGACCTAAGTTCACTGCCTGTGGTGACATCATTAGCGCTGGTGGACCCATAGGAAGCTTATCACCTGATCCGAACATACACAAAACGCTACAATTTTCAAGGTCTCACCAACCCGACAAACGGAAACTTCTTTCTATATTTGAACATATTTTGAAATTTCATTACGAAAGATTCACACGTTAAAATAAACACAATTTGATCTTGGGTGCGGTGGCCAAGTTCCCTATCTGAATCCTTCATAGTTGCTTTGATTCTACATGGAATTTTAAGGTTTTAGGGATAGCATCCAACTAAATTTAAAGTGTAATTTTTATCCAATCAGTTTGGTTCACGTGGTTTATTTTTTGACCATCTAACATGCAATGTTTTACAAAGTTAACTGTAAAACTGTAAGTAATACTTTTAGAAAATGGTTTAAATATATGTTTGCTATGATATGATTTGGTAATTCAATATTATTATTAATTAGAAAATGAGAAAATTCATAACCTGTACCTTTTGTCTATTTCAAATTTCAATAACGAAAAAACTCAAAAAGTTTAAATTGAATCTTATAGGGACAAGATAAAGTTTTCTTCATTAATACTAGAACTATTAGTGTAACTATTATGGAAATCTAGTTTTCCCTGAATACATGTTTAGATTAATAGATTTAACGTTTAATTATTTTTTTTGAAAATAAAGTCTACTAGAGTAACCTACTTCAGTTTTTCTTTTGGAAATGAAAGCGTTTCTATCCTATCTCCACTACTTTTTTGGATGCAAATTTCTGCTCTATTATTATCATCTTTCTCCTTAATTTTCGAATTAATTTCCATAAATTTGACAAAATAGCTAATCGGGTTGCTGTGATAGCGGTCATAACCACTATCTAAGTACACATATATTGAATTCGTCAGCGTCGTGCTCAGCCACTTCTGAGTACGAAAATATATAAAAAAAAATTTAAAAAAGTTGTGTGAATAAATGAAAGATAACAATTTTGATTCAAATTTTTCATTGAATAACTGAATTCATAAAGTTGCAAGTTACTTACCTCTGTCAACCTGCCAAGTGCACCAAAATTTACCATAACTTTTAACAAGGTTGTCAAGCTCTGGCTTCACTACCATCTCCGGAACCCTCGGATTCATCCATAGCCCTGATTTGACCTTTAATTTCGTATGTTCGAAAAGATTTTAATACTACTTGCGATACAAAAAAACGATAACGCTAAGGAAAAAGAGAAGATGGTTCTACCTCGTGCACATGAGAGTGCCAGAGCTTCTGCTCTTCAGGCAATAGTGTTTCGAACACACGGTCGGATACTATGTACTCCACCCCTGGTGGCACAAACTAAAAAACTTGTGATCACTTATTTTGATAAATGATAACTCAGGTTGACAGAAATGCTAACAAGTCTGTCATATGTTCCGACAGGCGCACCTTTCATTTGGGAACGTTTTTATGTATAAAAAAAGCGCTTATAATTAAATAACACACACAGTTCCACAGCCTAACAAAGTCTTTGCGAAACGACAAAGTATTCCATGTATAAGATCAAATGTATGTGAACCACCAACATTTATGCAATTTTGAGACATTTCTATTTTTTGTAAATCGGGTTCACCGGTAATTTACTTACCCTTGCAGGACATGTGAAATTAAGGGTGTCTCACTTATTGATAAGAAAAGCATATTATCAGCAAAATATAGTTCCATCATAATCAGTAGTCTAAAAAGCCCCAAAAGATTGAGGGTTCTCAAATTTGAAACCATCAGAGAATATACTAAACTAATAATAGAAATATTATTTTGTTTTTAGTCCATGTCATTGCTTATTTTTCCTATTGTTCTTTCTACATTGGGTAGCAATTGATGTCTTTATTATTGGAAACCCTAAATTTACTACTAGTATTTAATTAATTTAAATGATAACCATATCATAAAATTATAAGTGAACTTTTGAACTTTTAAGTGATCCTTGCATCTGATAAAAATGCTCAAAGAGCGACGAGATTAGTGACGGTATTTTTTGTTACGAGCTTATCAGCGACGCGGTTTTTGTGACGGTTTTGTAAGAGTTTAGTCAGTTTGTGACAGATTTGTGACAATTGACTCTCACTAAATCAAACATTATTTTGTAGTGAAAATTAGTTATACACATTAATGGCTTTACATAAAATTTCACCGTAATCTAAATTTTTTTAGAAAGAAATAAAAGGTTACAAAACGATCTTGGTGCTCACATATGTAATTAATCCTTATTTGAGGACCATGTGAGGAAATGGAAATGGAAATGGAAATGGTGAAAGTTCTATTTTCCAGCATGTATATATATATATATATATAATTTCGGTTTGTTTATAAAAAAATTATCTCCAAATCACTGATTTTTTTTAGTGATAGATCGATATAAACTTATTGAGACAATCATATATATGCAACCATATGCAATAAATTTTTAAGCGCCATTTGATCTACTGAGGCAGATCAATAACCTCGACGAGTCTAGTGAATTCGAGTACAACAATATTCGAGTCTCACAAATTATTACGTACCGATGAGACGACCATGGGAATCATCAGTATCATAAACCGCGCACTGCAAAAAGTCCTGATTAATCCTAGTCACGTAATGGTGCGTCTCTATCTGTCTCGTGAGATCGTGACCGTACAACGCGAACGTGCATACGTGTTGGTTCATGTTGTTTATCGGCCTCATCGTTTGCATCATCTCCGCGCCTTTATCCAACATTTGTTGCCCCATCGACATCGGTTGTCCTGGCGGTATCGGCTCACTTGCCGGAATTTCTCCCCTGCCGGAGTTGTTATATGCCATTATATTTTTATTTTATTTTTGTAAAATTTGGTCTATCTAATTAGTATGTTTTGTATAGGAAATTATCAAATGAGTGTAGTGTGACAAGTAGCGGTGAAGTAGATATAGATGAATAGTATGTGCATGCATTACACTTGTATTAATGTTAATCTTATCAACTTGGGACTATTTTACTTTTTATTGTTGTAAATTGTAATTTCATTTGAGACATTATTAATAAGGCTACTAATCTTAAATTTAAATGTGAATATATATCATTGTATTATAATAATTCAATTCAAGTCAAATGAGTCTGTCCAATTTAGTCATTTTTTTCTAAAAATACCCCTATTTTTTTTTATTAATTGTGAATATATATCATTGTATTATAATAATTCAATTCAAGTCAAATGAGTCTGTCCAATTTAGTCACTTTTTTTCTAAAAATACCCCTATTTTTTTTATTAATTACAATAATATCATGCTCACATAAAAAAATAAAAAAATAAAATAAAAAATAACAACTAATAACTAATAACACTATGTGTCCCTCTTTAACAACCAAACATTCTTTTATGTCTTATACTATTTTTTTTTTGTATTATTCACGTATTTATATCATAACTAAACTTATTTTTTATATTTTAATTACATTGCGCGTCTCACATGTAAAATAGTTCATAAATCATAACTGTACGTGAGAGTTGGTAGTAAACTTACTAGTAAGAAATAATATACCAATATATAAATTAAGTAATAGAATTTTAATTGAAATTTTAAAAAACGTTATTCGTATGAGAAACATGATATTGATCATCAACATTCAAGAAATGTGATCTTTATGTCCATTCAAAAGAGTAAGTTTTTTTTTATTTATTTGAGATCCCTATAATGATTTATATAGCATGAGACAATATTACCATCAATGAGTAAGAAATTTCTTTATATATACTTCTCTAGAAATTAAATGAATCAATGTATAAATTGCATGGTATCAACACTAATATATATATAGATACCACGTTGTCGCAATTATTAAATAACAGATATAATCACTTAGTTTAATAACAGGTATATATTAATAGTGTTATTATTTAATAACGGTGGATGACATGGCAGTGGCCTGTTGCCACTGTACACATACCGTACATTTTACAATTCGGCAATACTCAAAATATACGATTAACCAAAACATATTACCAAAACATACGACACCTAAAAGTTTCTTCCCAAAACATTCGTATTCTGATCGAAAAAAGAAGGTTGAAGGAAGGAGGCTACTCTCCGAAAATGCCCTGTCCGTAGGTTCCTTTGTCGTTGGGGATAAAAAGAAGGAAGGTTTATTAGCATGCAAGCAAGCTTGCCGAAATGAAGGTTATGAAAGAATTTATCTAGTAGCGAACCAGAAGCAAAGCGCTTCCTCGAAGGCAAAGTAAGCGCAGTTTAAGCGAAAATGGCTCGGTAGGCTAGCCAGCTGCTTGATAGTTGTTGCTCACACCGAGAAGTCAATGTCTATGTCCAAGGCAGGACCGAATAGACCAGGATAGAAAGGTAGATCCGTAGTTCAAAGAAAATATTCGTTAAACATACAATTACACATATTTATTAGAGTTTTATGTTTTGTGAAGAAAAATTTTGGTTTTAGTTTTTGATAATTAGACTTGAAAAGTTGTATATTTTGATAATTTTTCCATTATTTATTCTTCAATAATTGTTAATAATTTAAATAGTTAACTTTCAAATCTAGGATGTTATTGTTTTTTCATGGTTTATTTTCTGCCTTTAAATAGCAAAATAGTATCCACACAAAAGAAAACAATATATTATCATGAATAGTTAAATAATTTAACAACTAAATTTAAACTTGACTTGCGCGTTTTACTATTCCCAAAATTAGAGTATTTAGCACTTTTCTACCTGAATTGTTGTTATTTTATCAATTAGTACTTTAAATTCTTAATTTTCTTGTTTAGTACCCTATATTCAAGTTTTTTTTTTCTATTTTAAACTGTTTCGTCTAATTAAGTGACACATGACATCGCAATAATTGAATTCAGCTTACTGAACAAGTGAAATTTTAGAATTGAGGCTATGAAAATGAACGAAAAAGTTCAAAAAATATATAAAAAAAAACTTAAATTTAGGGTACTAAATAAGAAAATAAGATTTCAGGGTAGTAATCGATAAAACAACAACAATTCAGTATACAAAAACCATAAAAACCCCCCACAAAATTGAAATGATGATTTAAATAGTTAACTTTCAAATCTAGGATGTTATTGTTTTTTTTTTTCATGGCTTATTTTCTGCCTTTAAGTAGCAAAACAGTACCCACACAAAACAAAACAATATATTATCATGGATAATTGAATAATTTAACTACTAAATTTAAACTTAACTTGCGTGTTTTGCTATTCCCAAAATTAAAATGATAAGTTTTCATCTCATACCTTCACGACTACTTTAACCACATCATCAATTTGACATGTGATAAAAAAAGATTTACACCAAACATATCAAGTGTTAATATGTTTTATTTCATTTCATTTCATTTCTATTTCAGTAAGCGTGAGTGTCGCAATTGTAAAGGTATCGTACCTAAACGACATGAAAAAATAATATTGTTGAATTTGTTTGACGGCAAACTAGTTCCCTAATGTTTCATTTAATTAGTAAAGTAACCCTCCGAATGGTTTTTCAATGTCTTATAATAGTTAGATACAAAAAATATATTAATGAAACAAGAATAAAAGTAGTCAAAAATTGGACTAATCTAGAGTCTAAACAGTAACGTGACTTTTTTTTTAAAGTAAGTCATACAAAAATTAAAGTAATAAGAGAATGGGTTCAAATATCAAATTAAAATAATAAGAGACCAAGTTCAAATATCAAATGTCCTACTATTCGGTTAAAAGAAAAAACAATATAAAAACTAAAGTAGAAGGGTGAACAACAACTCAAGTGATCACGTAACACTATAAAAAAATACCCAAATAACGACGGGATTAGTGACGGTATTTTTTGTTACGAGTTTATTAGCACGGTTTTTGTGACGGTTTTGTGACAGTTTAGTCAATTTGCGACAGATTTGTCACAGCTTTTTAAATTAGCGACAGGCTTGTGATAGCTTTTGACTTTCACTAAAACAAAGATTATTCTGTAGTGTAACTTCAAAAACAAAACATCCACATAGCATTAACAATAAACCCCATCCAAAATGCATATAACAAGTTAAACATTGAGCAACTAAGCTTGGTCCAAAGATAAATACATCAAGTCAAACATTAAACCGCTTCGAGCGTACGTATCTGGTTCCTTACGATTCTTTCTAAAGTTACATTGAAAAATTCACTTTATTAATTTTACATAATCATTTTCATTTGACACATATATCAAATTCATTTTCTTTCTCCATATAACAATTATTTAATTTTGTCTATAAAACATCTTTATTCCGTGCTATTATATATATGGCTTAAGATGATCTTTGTATTACTGAAAAAAGAATTGATGGGACAAATACTATAATTAAAATTTTGAGGGAATCATTATTCTCCTTGAGCAACCGCATCAGGTTTCTGGCTATATTACTTGAAAATTTTAAAATTTCATTCTTAACTATTTTTTTAAAATTCATACAAAATTTCAGCTTAGCTATCGACTATCGTTATATTGCTTTTTGTTTATTACTATTAATATTTATATCATGACTTTTTAAGTTATCAAAGGCTTTGTAAAGTAAGAGAGAGAAAAAGAAAAGTGTTTTGAGAAAACATTTTTAAGGTGAATAGAATGATACTTAAATATGATATACAGTATAATAAATCTGATGCAACACGTGTTTTGTCCAACTCTTCCTCATATAAAGAGTATGCTATTTTGAGGTTAGTGATGCAATTGCTCGGGTCTGTTTGTAAATATAGGGTAGTATAAAGAGAACCTGATGCTTAAATATTTTTGAACAAGTATCTATAAATTCATGGAGAAATCGACATTTGAGTACATATGCTCTAAGATTGGATTGGAAACGAAGATGCTAGACTACTCATCACGCCCGCAGCCGTTGTTGGGGGGTCCAATACCTTTCTGGAGAAGAGCATTGTGCAAAGTGTAGAATTGGAGCTTCGCTTTTTTGTTGTTAGCATTGAGATTTAGATATTGTGGGACAAATGGGCTTAAGATGGCGTCACCCAGCATCACTCCATAAACATCTGATAAGTATATGGTTATATGTGAATACATACACCTGACTAAAACAACATTTGTTTGTAATTTCACACTTTAAAACAAAACATATTTAATACTTATATATATTTTGGTTCCCGTTTGATGTCACTTCTCTCTTTCATTTCCTTCTAGTTTCACCTCAATCAAACACCGGTCTCATAGTAGTGACCAACACATTTAATTGTCCATCTTTGATGCTTAATTCTCAATTAATCAACCCAAATCCACACCTATCCCAATCCGGCCCATGTTCTTTATGATCCAAAACTTCGTAAAATACCTAAGATCATAACCATACCTAACATCACAACGGCGTGTCTCACAATCTTTCTATATTTGTCCTTAATATAGTTATTTGAACTTTAAATGTCACTTCTTTAAAAATCGCAAGTTCTTTTGTCCATTACATACCAACAACAATCGCACATTGCCTTACAACATCCATGAGAGCCCGTTTGTCGTGGTGGTTAAGTTCTTCAAATACATCCATTCTTACTAGCTATTGTTCCCATTCAGGTGTCTTATCTACACAATCCAACTTCATTGATACAAAACAATTAACATTGTGTTCTTTCAACACGCCTTCAATCGTCATATGTATGCAAAAACATATGCTAAAGCAATGCCGTAACAATGAGTATCGGCCAATTCTTTGAAATTCGCACAATTTAAATGTTCGAGATAAGGAAGATGTAATATACTTAACTCCATCGCAACTACATCCGATGATACAATGACCCAGCACATGCCGCATCTCCTAAGTAAGTTCTCTTAAAAAGCGTGAAATACACTCTTGAATAATCAGGAGCAAATGTCATCTCCATCTCGTATTGTTTGTGTGAGAGTGGAGGTATGATGTCAACGGAGGAATCGAAACAAATTTAGAGATATATTTTCTGAGAGAAGTTTTGAATTATTTGTATAGGAAAATGATAGACAGGAATGTGTCTAAGAATTTACTGATAATCAAATTAACCTGATCCGTGATGTGTGCATACTCGTTGTATTTTTATCCAAAATTAAAAGTACTAATCATATGTATGTTAGACGTTGCTTGAAAACATTTGTTTTAAATCGTAAAGTTATATCCCACCACCAATGACACTGTCGAAAAAAACCAAAATTAATTTTATTTAGAGAAACGTTAAAATGATTCGGATCATGATAGCAAACATGACTGGCCGTCTCCATATTCATTGTTAGTTGTTTGGCAACTTGGTGGTCAAAGCTTGCGTTCAAGTGGAATTGGACGACATCAAGCGACGATCAAACTTTTCAACTCAGGAAGGATACCGCTGAGATTTTCGATGATCACATCATTTTTTAGGTGAGGTCATATGATGTTGAAGACAAATAATATCATTTGAATTTGGTTTTTTGTGATGATGCTTGAGTGATGGAATGGGAAAATGTGCATGTGTCGCACATAAAAACATGATAGATGAGGTGACTATGATTTATATCTACAAGAACAAAGAATGCTAAATAGAATTTGTTTTATACTTTTGCATCAAAAATTTATATCCAACGGACGAAACGTCCAAGCTCTGCATGTGCCCAGACTGATGTCGAGGTTTAAATAAACCCCGCGAACTCGAATAGTGATCGAACCTTCTGGTTTTAGATGTTGAGATTATTTGGTTCTCTTGTTACATTTTATATCGTGGTAGATAATTAGGTCTTAGTATTTCACAAAAATTTGACTATTTATTCGCAATTTGACTATTTGGTTCCATACTTTTTCCGCCGTGGTACATAAATTAGGTTTTAGCATTTCGGTCGAAAAATATTTAGTTCTCTTGTTTTAAAAAAAGAAAAGTTTAGCCAGAACTACAACATCTCCCATAAGAGAAACCCGGATTTTTAAAATTTATTTGTTGAAAATTTGGCAATTAGTCTTTTATCTCCCCATAATTACGAAATATCAAAAAGTATACACATATAATTCAGCCTTACACACACTCAAATCTTGATTCCGCCATTGGTTTTAAGGGTGCGCATTGCCCATTTGGAATATTTACAAAAATCAAAGCACTTCATTGGAATGAAATTATGGTAGAGATGGTTTTATAAAGTTAAAATAGTTTTGATATTTTTCAGTCATGAAAGTTTTATAAAATTATTTAGAAACACATGGTAAGGAAACACATGGTAAGCACTTAATTCGAACCATCGAATCTTATACAGTCGTTATGCCTGTGAGCACGTTTCGGAAACATATGAAGGTACAAAAGCCAAAAGGCTTCGGGAGTCTACGAAATTGCCCTAGTCTGGTAAAGATTATAAAGATGGTCATATGCCATAGGTTAGTCTCAATGATTTTCAGCCATGTAGTATGTATCATATGAATTTTGTATTGGTTAATAAGTTTAAAAAAGAGACGCCGCAGTCAAGTTGGGATAATGAATATTCGGTAGAGTGGTCCTCCTTTTTACATTGTAAGTCAACTTACTAATCTTCTAAAATTAAAATCTTCCATAACTATATCAAATTAAAAATCTTTGGTGACTATATCAAATTAACATGATCTGTCATGTGTGCATACTCGTTGTATTTTTATCCAAAATTAAAAGTACTAATCATATTTATGCTAGATGTTGCTTGAAAACATTTCTTTTAAATCGTAAAGTTATATCCCACCACCAATGACACCGTCGAAAGAAAACAAAATTACTTTTGTTCAAAAAAACGTTAAAATGATCCAGACCATGATATCAAACAGGACTGGCCGTCTCCATATTCACTGTCATTTGTTTGGTAACTTGGTGGTTAAAGATTCCGTTCAAGTGGAATTGGACGACATCAAGCGACGATCGAACTTTCCAACTCAGGAAGGATATCGCTGTCGATTATCACATTTTTCAGGTGAAGTCATATGATGTTTAAGACAAATAATATCATTTGAATTTGGTTTTTCGTGATGATGCTTGAGTGATAGAATGGGAAAATATGCATGTGTGGCACATAAAAACATGATAGATGATGCGACTATGATTTATATCTATGCTGAAGAACAAACAATGCTAAAATATGGACAAATCTTCTTTAGGTCAATTTATTGAACTTGGGTTCCTTACAAAACCCAAACTGATAGTAATAAAATTGTTTACCGAAAAAGTTACAAGACAAAAATTATAAAAAAATTAAAATTATAATAGTTTCATGCACTCAAGCTTTCTGGTAGATGATCACACTTGGTAAGCACTTAATTCGAACCATCAAATCTTATACAGTCGTTATGCCTGTGAGCACGTTTCGTAAACATATGAAGGTACAAAAGCCAAAGAGGCTTCGGGAGTCTACGAAATTGCCCTAGTCTGGTGAAGATTATAAAGATGGTCATATGCCATAGGTTAGTCTCATTGATTTTCAGCCATGTTGTATGTATCATATGAATTTTGTATTGGTTAATAAGTTTAAAAAAGAGACGCCGCATTCAAGTTGGAATAATGAATGTTCGGTAGAGTGGTCCTCCTTTTTACATTGTAAGTCAACTTACTAATCTTCTAAAATTAAAATCTTCCGTGACTATATCAAATTAAAAAATTTTGGTGACTATATCAAATTAACATGATCTGTGATGTGTGCATACTCGTTGTATTTTTATCCAAAATTAAAAGTACTAATCATATTTATGCTAGATGTTGCTTGAAAACATTTCTTTTAAATCGTAAAGTTATATCCCACCACCAATGACACCGTCGAAAGAAAACAAAATTACTTTTGTTCAAAAAAAACGTTAAAATGATCCAGACCATGATATCAAACAGGACTGGCCGTCTCCATATTCACTGTCAGTTGTTGTTTGGTAACTTGGTGGTCAAAGATTCCGTTCAAGTGGAATTGGACGACATCAAGCGACGATCGAACTTTCCAACTCAGGAAGGATATCGCTGAGATTTTCGATTATCACATTTTTCAGGTGAAGTCATATGATGTTTAAGACAAATAATATCATTTGAATTTGGTTTTTCGTGATGATGCTTGAGTGATAGAATGGGAAAATGTGCATGTGTGGCACATAAAAACATGATAGATGATGCGACTATGATTTATATCTATGCTGAAGAACAAACAATGCTAAAACATGGACAAATCTTCTTTAGGTCAATTTATTGAACTTGGGTTCCTTACAAAACCCAAACTGATAGTAATAAAATTGTTTACCGAAAAAGTTACAAGACAAAAATTATAAAAAAAAATTAAAATTATAATAGTTTCATGCACTCAAGCTTTGTGGTAGATGATCACACTTGGTAAGCACTTAATTCGAACCATCGAATCTTATACAGTCGTTATGCCTGTGAGCACGTTTCGGAAACATATGAAGGTACAAAAGCCAAAGAGGCTTCGGGAGTCTACGAAATTGCCCTAGTCTGGTGAAGATTATAAAGATGGTGATATACCATAGGTTAGTCTCAATGATTTTCAGCCATGTTGTATGTATCATATGAATTTTGTATTGGTTAATAAGTTTAAAAAAGAGACGCCGCAGTCAAGTTGGGATAATGAATGTTCGGTAGAGTGGTCCTCCTTTTTACATTGTAAGTCAACTTACTAATCTTCTAAAATTAAAATCTTCCGTGACTATATCAATTTAAAAATCTTTGTGACTATATCAAATTAACATGATATGTGATGTGTGCATACTCGTTGTATTTTTATCCAAAATTAAAAGTACTAATCATATTTATGCTAGATGTTGCTTGAAAACATTTCTTTTAAATCGTAAAGTTATATCCCACCACCAATGACACCGTCGAAAGAAAACAAAATTACTTTTGTTCAAAAAAAACGTTAAAATGATCCAGACCATGATATCAAACAGGACTTGCCGTCTCCATATTCACTGTCAGTTGTTTGGTAACTTGGTGGTCAAAGATTCCGTTCAAGTGGAATTGGACGACATCAAGCGACGATCGAACTTTCCAACTCAGGAAGGATATCGCTGAGATTTTCGATTATCACATTTTTCAGGTGAAGTCATATGATGTTTAAGACAAATAATATCATTTGAATTTGGTTTTTCGTGATGATGCTTGAGTGATAGAATGGGAAAATGTGCATGTGTGGCACATAAAAACAGGATAGATGATGCGACTATGATTTATATCTATGCTGAAAAACAAACAATGCTAAAACATGGACAAATCTTCTTTAGGTCAATTTATTGAACTTGGGTTCCTTACAAAACCCAAACTGATAGTAATAAAATTGTTTACCGAAAAAGTTACAAGACAAAAATTATAAAAAAAATTAAAATTATAATAGTTTCATGCACTCAAGCTTTCTGGTAGATGATCACACTTGGTAAGCACTTAATTCGAACCATCGAATCTTATACAGTCTTTATGCCTGTGAGCACGTTTCGGAAATATATGAAGGTACAAAAGCCAAAGAGGCTTCGGGAGTCTACGAAATTGCCCTAGTCTGGTGAGAATTATAAAGATGGTTATATGCCATAGGTTAGTCTCAATGATTTTCAGCCATGTTGTATGTATCATATGAATTTTGTATTGGTTAATAAGTTTAAAAAAGAGACGCCGCAGTCAAGTTGGGATAATGAATGTTCGGTAGAGTGGTCCTCCTTTTTACATTGTAAGTCAACTTACTAATCTTCTAAAATTAAAATCTTCCGTGACTATATCAAATTAAAAATCTTTGGTGACTATATCAAATTAACATGATCTGTGATGTGTGCATACTCGTTGTATTTTTATCCAAAATTAAAAGTACTAATCATATTTATGCTAGATGTTGCTTGAAAACATTTCTTTTAAATCGTAAAGTTATATCCCACCACCAATGACACCGTCGAAAGAAAACAAAATAACTTTTGTTCAAAAAAAAACGTTAAAATGATCCAGACCATGATATCAAACAGGACTGGCCGTTCCATATTCACTGTCAATTGTTTGGTAACTTGGTGGTCAAAGATTCCGTTCAAGTGGAATTGGACGACATCAAGCGACGATCGAACTTTCCAACTCATGAAGGATATCGCTGAGATTTTCGATTATCACATTTTTCAGGTGAAGTCATATGATGTTTAAGACAAATAATATCATTTGAATTTGGTTTTTCGTGATGATGCTTGAGTGATAGAATGGGAAAATGTGCATGTGTGGCACATAAAAACATGATAGATGATACGACTATGATTTATATCTATGCTGAAGAACAAACAATGCTAAAACATGGACAAAGGTCAATTTATTGAACTTGGGTTCCTTACAAAACCCAAACTGATAGTAATAAAATTGTTTACCGAAAAAGTTACAAGACAAAAATTATAAAAAAAATTAAAATTATAATAGTTTCATGCACTCAAGCTTTCTGGTAGATGATGACACTTGGTAAGCACTTAATTCGAACCATCGAATCTTATACAGTCGTTATGCCTGTGAGCACGTTTCGGAAACATATGAAGGTATAAAAGCCAAAGAGGCTTCGGGAGTCTACGAAATTGCCCTAGTCTGGTGAAGATTATAAAGATAGTTATATGCCATAGGTTAGTCTCAATGATTTTCAGCCATGTTGTATGTATCATATGAATTTTTTATTGGTTAATAAGTTTAAAAAAGAGACGCCGCAGTCAAGTTGGAATAATGAATGTTCGGTAGAGTGGTCCTCCTTTTTACATTGTAAGTCAACTTACTAATCTTCTAAAATTAAAATCTTCCGTGACTATATCAAATTAAAAATCTTTGGTGACTATATCAAATTAACATGATCTGTGATGTGTGCATACTCGTTGTATTTTTATCCAAAATTAAAAGTACTAATCATATTTATGCTAGATGTTGCTTGAAAACATTTCTTTTAAATCGTAAAGTTATATCCCACCACCAATGACACCGTCGAAAGAAAACAAAATTACTTTTGTTCAAAAAAAACGTTAAAATGATCCAGACCATGATATCAAACAGGACTGGCCGTCTCCATATTCACTGTCAATTGTTTGGTAACTTGGTGGTTAAAGATTCCGTTCAAGTGGAATTGGACGACATCAAGCGACGATCGAACTTTCCAACTCAGGAAGGATATCGCTGAGATTTTCGATTATCACATTTTTCAGGTGAAGTCATATGATGTTTAAGACAAATAATATCATTTGAATTTGGTTTTTCGTGATGATGCTTGAGTGGTAGAATGGGAAAATGTGCATGTGTGGCACATAAAAACATGATAGATGATGCGACTATGATTTATATCTATGCTGAAGAACAAACAATGCTAAAACATGGACAAATCTTCTTTAGGTCAATTTATTGAACTTGGGTTCCTTACAAAACCCAAACTGATAGTAATAAAATTGTTTACCGAAAAAGTTACAAGACAAAAATTATAAAAAAATTAAAATTATAATAGTTTCATGCACTCAAGCTTTCTGGTAGATGATGACACTTGGTAAGCACTTAATTCGAACCATCGAATCTTATACAGTCGTTATGCCTGTGAGCACGTTTCGGAAACATATGAAGGTATAAAAGCCAAAGAGGCTTCGGGAGTCTACGAAATTGCCCTAGTCTGGTGAAGATTATAAAGATAGTTATATGCCATAGGTTAGTCTCAATGATTTTCAGCCATGTTGTATGTATCATATGAATTTTGTATTGGTTAATAAGTTTAAAAAAGAGACGCCGCAGTCAAGTTGGGATAATGAATGTTCGGTAGAGTGGTCCTCCTTTTTACATTGTAAGTCAACTTACTAATCTTCTAAAATTAAAATCTTCCGTGACTATATCAAATTAAAAATCTTTGGTGACTATATCAAATTAACATGATCTGTGATGTGTGCATACTCGTTGTATTTTTATCCAAAATTAAAAGTACTAATCATATTTATGCTAGATGTTGCTTGAAAACATTTCTTTTAAATCGTAAAGTTATATCCCACCACCAATGACACCGTCGAAAGAAAACAAAATTACTTTTGTTCAAAAAAAACGTTAAAATGATCCAGACCATGATATCAAACAGGACTGGCCGTCTCCATATTCACTGTCAATTGTTTGGTAACTTGGTGGTTAAAGATTCCGTTCAAGTTGAATTGGACGACATCAAGCGACGATCGAATTTTCCAACTCAGGAAGGATATCGCTGAGATTTTCGATTATCACATTTTTCAGGTGAAGTCATATGATGTTTAAGACAAATAAATATCATTTGAATTTGGTTTTTCGTGATGATGCTTGAGTGATAGAATGGGAAAATGTGCATGTGTGGCACATAAAAACATGATAGATGATACGACTATGATTTATATCTATGCTGAAGAACAAACAATGCTAAAACATGGACAAATCTTCTTTAGGTCAATTTATTGAACTTGGGTTCCTTACAAAACCCAAACTGATAGTAATAAAATTGTTTACCGAAAAAGTTACAAGACAAAAATTATAAAAAATTAAAATTATAATAGTTTCATGCACTCAAGCTTTCTGGTAGATGATCACACTTGGTACTCTTAATCAGCTCATGCTATTCTCATCATAGACCTTGGTGGTACTTTCAGGCCTATATTTATACCTCTTAGCAACAAATAAATACATAAAGAAATTGATCAAACTCAGTATTGAAAGCAACCAATAAAAGAGATTCAAATGATTCCTATTAATGTTATTTCCCCCTAGCCAACCTCCAGTACTTGTTCTCGCCTTTGTCGCGCTATTGACGATTTGTACCATAATGGTGCTCAAAAAATAGCCGAATGACATGGAGCTCCATAGGAAGCAAGATGAGATAGATTTAAGGCTTTTTGGTGCTTGAGAGTAGAAAAATTCTAGTAGACCGACCAATGTGAACATATCAGCGATTCCAAAGACGAAATATTGGAAAGACAACCAGAAGACACTGATTGGTAGTGGCTGTAGAACCGGGATTGCATCTAACATGTTATGACTAACCGCAACCTGTATATCCATGGAATAATATATGTATAAGCATAGAGTTGCGAAGGATGAAAGAGAGAACTTCACGATTTAGCATTGTTGTTAGATATGCTTGTTTGATTTCCGTTATTAAACTCGGATTATTTGCTTTTTTCTTAAAAGTGCATAGTACATGGTTGGTTAGCTTAAACTTGTTTTCTAGCTTTAAAAAGCTAAAATTCTGAAAATTTAAAAAAACTAATAGTCTCAAATAAGCCAACCTATTTTTTTTTAAGTTTCTATCAAGCAAGCCCGTGAAGCAAGTCACCCTTTCATGGCATGATCAATAGCCAGTTGAAAAAACTCGACACACCTTCTACTTATTGGTTCGCTAGTCGGAAACATTATTCTTTTATACTTTTTATTCTGAAATGAAAAGCTAACTGTTTTGATTATGAAACTCTACTTCTATTTTCTAAGCCTCTAAAAAGCAAACTTATTTTCTCAAACGTTGCATTGAAACATGCCTGCTCTTTCATTAGTATTTTCATATGGCGAGAAGATAAGTATTTAACCTGTTTCCGTTTGTCTTCCATTAATGCGGCGATAGCCATAGAGGCCGAAGATAGAATAAGGCCAACTCCAACGCGTTGAAGATAAGTAATTCCAGTAGGTATACCAGTGAGCCTACGAAGGAATGGTACCATTATTTGGTCATAAAACGGAACTAGAAGTATAAGAAAAAACACGGGGATGATGGGGAGCGAAGCCGGTGGCATGTGGAAAGATTTTCCTAATCTTATGTCCATTGTAATCCCTTGTTGAATTGAGAAAGTTTGTAGTTGCGCCAGGCAAAGAGTCATAATAATTGTACAAAAGAAAATTGGGAGCATTGCGAAAAGAAACTTTGCGTTTTCGACTTGTGTGACTCTACATAGCTTCCAGGGATTGACCTTTGTCGCCCCTTTGTTTGTCTGAATAGCTGCTTTGTCTAGGAACCTAGAAGGTATCGCAGAAAAGGTGTTACATTCTGCTTTCATCAATTAATAAGAAACAAACTGCTATTTTGATATATAAACTACTATGAAAAGATGGGTTTATTATAGATCGAAATGAAAATACAAAAAGATTAAGGACGATTCTAAATGGCAAATATTATTACTAACACATTATACGAAAATTTACAAATATTTCAGAAACTAAACTTTGGCGAGGAAAGAGGTTACATCTAATAATAACTAACTCTTAAAAATGATCCCTGGAAACTTTTAGGCTCCCATTTTGAACCAACTATAAAGTGCATAATTATCAGGGTTGTTGCATATGACTGTGACTACAATTTCCGGTGTGTCTACTTTTAGCTCAGTTTTGTTGTAAGAGAAGTAAAAAGTTACCTATAAACATCTCGATGAGGTAAATATTCTGTTTCAATGCCAGCTTCTTTATCCATCTCGATCTCATAGAGCTCTTCAGGGTCCTCCGGAAAACTAAGCTCTCGGTTTCGTATAGCAGCTACATATACCTATGAATAAAAATTAGTATTTCTTATGTCGCCAAACAATAACATTAATCATACACCATAACAAGGTCATAACATCATGTTATATCACAACTAACTAAAGATAAAGTTTGAATTTAATTATATAAGGGAGCTAGATTCATATATAAATATATAGTTGTACCTGAATGATCTCGACGAGCGGATTATTCCCTTGGATAACATGAAACCGGTACCATGGCATTCCACAAACACAAACAACAATGCCTAGAAACATTGCAAATGACGATAACAAAAAGCCCCAATCCCATCCTTTATTATCTTGTATCCAGACCAGTATTGTTAGGCTACCAAATCCACCAATACACGACGCAAGCAACATCCAGTTGAAAAAGCTAGAAAGTCCTTTTACTTCTTTTGGGTCTTTTTCGTCGTATTGATCGGCCCCATGGGAGGGAAATGCAGCCTTTATGCCTGCACTTCCGATACCAACAAGGTATATTGAGAGAAACAGAAGCGTTGAATTGCCACCAGTTACTTGATGACAGGTCGCGGTGGGGTCGAATATGTTGCATGCTGCGGGTTTAAGTTTTGGATAATGAGATTGAACTCCCATTAATGCAAGTCCCTGAACATAGAAATTATCAAGAATCATTTTTTTCAGCTCTAATCAAGTTAATAATATTTGTTAGCAAATAATCCATACTGTGATACCGACCAAGTATTTGTTGGATTAAATTTTTCACAAGGTCTACTGCCTATATTACAATGATATATCCTAGTCCCTAAATGGCAAATTATTGAAAATGATGATTATTAAGTTAAAATGGTAACAAATATACTTAAAGTTTGTTAGGTTAAAATGTCCAGAAATATTGGTTCTTGAGGTTAAACAACATATAGCATTAATAGCAAAAAGGCATAAGGATCATTTTTAAAGCTTTGTTTGGCGGCAGCTTACAAAAAAATTAGTTGGCTTAATGATGCTAAGAAAGGGATAGGTTACTTTAGCTTAAAAATTCTATCCTTTCTAGACTAGAAACGAAAACAAAAACTAAATTTATTTGCTGGACAACCAAACACTCATGGGAAGCTAAGTGGTGACTATCTGGGCACGCCACCTGCTCATAACTTTCATAATTGTGTTTTTTAATTTTTTTTACATGTATTTTTAAGTTGTTTAAACTGAAACTTTGGCTCCCCATGAATATGCTTTTTACTTTAAATTATTTTCTATGTAAATTTTTCTTAAGTTCAAAGACTAAAAGTTGCTACAAGCATACAAAGAATTGTTCATTAATTAGTGATATACTAAAATTTATAATATGAATCAGCATGATAACATATATTTTTCATGTAAGATGGTACGTTTTTTTTTTGTTACATTAGTCGTAGTTATGGTCATCCAAGATTCGAATTATGTGTTGAAATGAGAAGCTTACCACAAACTCGATACACGCTGAAATGATGAGCGTTGTGAATCTACCAATGTATGCATCAGCTAAGACGGCCATAACAATAGAGAGAATATAAGTTGTGCCGAGGTAATTAGTGAGTACGTTCGCTGCATCGGCTATGCTAAAGTGCATTATCGTGCTGAAATAAGTCACTAAATTCACAGCTAGTGCAATATCTGCTAGATTCTCGAACCCAAATAAGGCTGCACCAATTGAACATAATCTTTAAAATTGTATTTTCAATGTAATAATTTGTAAATAATGTGTGATAATAACTATGAATGAAAATTTTGAGAGGAGAAGAAATCCATCTTTTTATTCGAAAGTACAAAAAAGCTCATGTTGATTATCTGTTGGGTATATATATCTTGCGCACATAACAAATTAAAGTAGAATTATAAGCATTCGTATCTGTATTTTGAGAGAAATTGTTGAAGACTTCCTAAATGATCAGTATTTATCTTAATTTTTAACTTTTTATAGCTAAACATAAATGATAAATGTGAAGTAATTTGTATATTTGTCTCGCTATTTTTGGAAGATGGTTGATAAATGTGAAGTAATTTGATATGATTTAATTACCAAAAAAAAGTTATTTCAAGAAATAAAATAAAAAGAGAATTTCCAAAAAAATAAAAGTAGACAATTATTGTACTCAGACATCGCGAAATGGAAAGCGAGACATGACGGAGATAGAGTATTAGGAATGGTTAATACCAAGAACAAGTAGTGCAGATTTCATTCCCCCATGCTTGTCTTTCCTAGCTGGGTTGCCATTACAATCAACCTTTCCTTCAGCAAAATCACCCTTATCCTGCTTGTAATTGAAGTTTTAAAAGATCTTAATCTTGGGCAAAATATTCTGGACTAGATTTGGCTATATGTTTTCACCAGAAAATAATTTCATACAGTTATTTGGTTTTAATTTACGTTTACAAAATGCGATCACCGCAACTAACAGTGAAACATGCCTAGGTCACAACTTTAGACTTTTTTATGAACTATATTAATATTATTATTAACTTTTTTTTAACTCAAATTTTCTGCTTTTTTCTTGCTTAAAGAAGTGGAAGTATGACTAATGGAATACGTTGGAAGAAAAGCTAGAAAACTGAAGCCTTTTGTGTGTTTTTAGAAATGTAATATTTTCATTTATATCAACACCAACGTACAAAATAATGTTTATATCAAGTTGCATGAAAGTGTGATTATTAAACAAAATAACCTTCTTGGGTACCTTATCAAGTACATTGTATAAAATCATTTTATCCTCTCACTGATCGTGCTCCCCCGCATTCTTAAGCTCACTTCCGGCACCATTTTCGCATGAATTTTTTTTTTATAAAAAAATGTTGCTAAACGGGATTTATCCGTAAGGTAGTTCCGTAGTTAAACAAGACTTTGTTGGTTAGACAGTTAAAAGTTGATCCGGCAAAATTTTGGGCTGTAGTAACTGGAAAAAAAATGTCATTTTTCCTATAAAAGACTAATTCGGATTGATGTTTTAACAATTAAGAACTGAGTTAGCTAGCCAAACATCTAAAATCTTTGCATTAAACCAGCCGGTGTGGAAATGGAATACAAATTTTGAAATAATAATAAAAATAATAAGGAAGTATACTACATACCATAGCTAGTTGTTGGTGCTTGACACAATTATATAAGTGAGAATGAAGATATTGTTTGCAGAAGAAAGAGTATATATATATATAGGTAAACGATAATATGCGTTGCATGTGATACGTTATAAATTGTGATAATGATATAAATGTAGAGTAAAAAAAATATAGGATATAAGAACAAAAAATATGATATAAATTGTGATGATAATACAAATATTTAGAGAAAAAAAATATTGGATATAAGAATTTTTGTGTGGTTAATATATATATAATAGTAAACGATACTCACGGGTTATGTGTGATACACTATAAATTATGATGATGATATAAATGTATGATAAAAATTGTGATGATGATACAAATATTTAGAGAAAAAAAATATAGGATATAATAAATTTTGTGTTGTTAAAGAGAGAGAAATAGTGTAATTAGTTTTTATTTTTTATGAAAGTAGTTAATATGGTAATTAATAAAAAACTATATGAGTATTTTTTTTTTAAAAAGTGTTTAAATTGGACAGATATTATTTAATTTGGGTTGAATTATTATAATAGAATCATAATCAATAAATAATGCCAATTTTGAGCTTAAAGTTCTGCTTTGTTTTTAAGCTACATAAAAGTATATGAAACTGAAGACTGACATATGTATAACTACAGTTTCTTGACAAGGACTAGCAATTTCCAATCTTAATATTAATTGCTATTCGGTTTAATTTTATATTGTGACTAGTAAATTTACATATAAATATGTACGAATTGTGACCAGGACATGACAATTTTCTTGTTACAAAACTTTGAACAGCTTTATTTTTAAACCTAATTTGTGAAATGAGGTCATTGGCAAATTATTTAAACTTATATCTTTTACAGAAACAAAGTCAACAATATATATACTTCATTTGGAGATCTCATTGTCTAAAAAAATAGGGTATTAATGTTGGTATTAAGATTAAAATTACTACTCCATTTTATTTTATCGTTTATAATTTTTGTAATTTTTGTTTATTCATTCACTCGTATGACTCGTAAATATATGTGGCCCAGTTAGAGAAACCGTATAAAAGTACGAAAAGATCATCCTGTCTTTGTGCCATTGCGTTCACGATCTCATGGTTTTTACTTCTCCTACAATCGGTTTAGTTTTATTGTTCGGATTTGAATATACCAAAACTTAATACTGCGAATGACGAGTAAGCCTGATTTCTTGGTTGTATTTGAAAAATAAGATAGCATCTCACACAAAAATTTATTGGGATTTTATTTCGGCTAGGGAATATTATAAAGGCTTTGTTCAAAGCCTTCCCATATGCTTTTACCATATATATTGTATCATTTTTACGAGGAAAAACTTGTTGATAAAAATACAAACTGAATTCTTCAACAATAATTTATTTGCTATTTATTTGCTAATTAAAATATAAATGTCACTTTCATCATGTTGTATGGAGTAGTCAGCCAAAATTATTGTAAAAAAAAAGAAGATAAATGCTAGGTTTTGTAAGCTAGAAAATATATAGTTGCTGACAAAAACGGCCTGACATCATTTTTATACTTATACAGACAAATATTTATAAAATGCAACTCTAGTTTAAAATTTTGAACTTTTATGATGTTAGATTAGTTCTCGATCAGTAAAGAAAATGCCCGTTTTTTTTAATAGGATAAACGGACCGATAAATATATTAAGGAGGTGAAGTCTTGTAAAATTAAACGAACTACAAACTAGTTAATATTAACTATACTTTACGCAAGACTAATCATCGACAAACTCGAACTTTTTCTTTTTCTTTTTTTTAACGGGACAAACTCGGGACTTAATCTTCAATATTTAGCAATAAATCTATTTCTAACATTATTTTTTACATTAAATAAAAGATTCATTCTATTTACAACATAAAATTCTACTATTTTTATCACATTTCCGGACGTTGAAATTTTTCCGTGTTTCACTCTCACGTTTCTTTCTCTCCATACACAATAGACCGAAAATGTGCTGTTATTTATAGCCAAATGTTGGCATTTACCGTGTCTGAATTCTGGTACTGGCATTTTCTATTTATGACGATAATTAAGGGAGCATTGCTACTCATATAAAATAAACATATGAAAATTATTAATTAATATTAACACTAGCTTTTAAACGCTTTCTTTATTTTTTTTAACAGATCTAAATACTGATTGTGATTAATACAGTTAAACTTCAATAAAGTAATGTTCGATAAAGTAATAACCTCGCTAATGTAATAATTTCTTCCGGTCCCGAGTCGGGACAATGGAGTAAAGTAATATTCTCGTTAAATGCATTAAGTAATAAAAAAAATTGAACATTTAAGGGCAAAATCTTCAATCAATAAATAATATCATCACAATAATTATTTTCTTTTAAAATATATATTTATAGTTGATTTTTTTTTTCCAGTTAAACCAAAATTAACCTCATCCTTGATTTTTTGTAAAGTTTGTATAATTTCCGGAATATTTTGCTCGTGTTGGAGCAAGTAGTTGCTTAAGATGACTATTGCTTGAAATGCCCTATTTGACGACACATTTGGGATAACGCTACTATCATCTGCTTCCGGATCATTTTCATCATCATTATTCATTACCGATTGAATAATTTTTTCGTCTGTAGGTGATTCCATAACTGCATTTTCTATGTAAATGAACTTAATTTTTAGATACATTAACTTCCACAAAAACTTTTAAGTTTTACTAGATTCAAATAATATTTGTAGTGTCTTTTGAATTTTCTTATCACATATACAATGTATGTATGTTATATTGAAAAACTCTATTTAAAATAATAAATATTCATTTATCGATAAATTAATAAACTCGTTAAATGAATAATTTTTTCCCGTCTCCAAGTGTACTACTATAAAGAGGTTTAAAATGTAACGCTTTTATAGTGACCAATTTCATTGATATTAATTAAAATGTTACTCACTACAAGAAAAAATTCATTTAGTATCATAATTTTTTTTCCGGTTATGTTGTGAAATTGGTTGTGGCTAAATTTTAGCAATAGGTTAGCAACAAATTATGTTGCTATTTGTTGCTAAAATTTAGCCACAACCACTTTAACAACATAACCGAAAAAAAATTATGATACTAAATGAACTTTTTCTTGTAACGCCTATTCCAAAAAAAATTGAACTAAACAAGGTTTTATCATTTCCCAACTCAATGTTTATTAATGTATATTAGACGCCAATATTTTATGATACAATTGGGTTAAATTAATGATCCACGTAATCTTATTCGAAATTTTATTTAGTGCTCATAGTTTCCAATCTAGGTTTTTTTTTTATGGTTAAATTGATAAAACTATGATCATTAAATTCCCATATAATAAAGATCAAATAAATAGCATTTTAGAACATCAAGTAAGGATATATGTATTATATTGATCATAGGTCAGCACGCCCTTAGAAAGTGATTTTTTGATGAACAAATCGATGCACAAATCCAGTCTCGGCTCTCATTGAATGTTTACAGTTCTTACGTCAACTTCGTTAAAAGTTACTGTATTTTCTAATCGTCGTTTTGTCACCCAATAAAGGGTTTTGTTGGATTGTTTGACTACAATAACAAGGCTAATCAAGAAATTTGAGATTTAGACAACTATACTCCTTCAAAAAAACCCGAAACCATGAACGATATTATTATTTCTTATGTCTTCATCCTTGTTGATCACCTACCAGTTAAGATACTTTTCAACTATAATAAAGATCTCTTGGATTCAAAACTATTACACTTGAAAGTACAATATACAAATAAAACTTTATCAAAATATAAAGCCTTTGTTCACTATAATAAAATGTTTGAACATTGAAAGACGTTATGTTGCTATATATTCTTACATTATAGCGGTTGTTCGCAACAGTAATTTAGCCACAACCATTTTAGCGTCAGAATAGCAACACAACATCTATTTGTTAGTGTTCAGACTTTTTATTGTAGTGGTTACTATCATAATAACTAATAAGTAACCACAAAACTTCACCTTAGTAGATTATAAACTTCACCTTAGTAGATTATCTGAAGATGTCAACTGAACTGAGTGTATCTGATTCCCACTGGTCATCATAATCTCTTTGCTATTATTGCTCACAAGCTTAGTGTTATCGGACCTATAATTATACCTTGTAGCGACAAATAGAAATACGAAGAAATTGATCAAGCTTAATATAGCTAACAACCAATAGAACAGGTTCAAATGATTCCGGTTAATATTGTTCCCCGCTAACCAACCTCGGCTTGTTGTTATATTCTTTGTTGCGCTATTGACAATTTTGACCAAAATGGTGCTAAAAAAATAGCCTAATGCCATTGAACTCCAATGAAAACTCGTGGCTATTGATTTTAGTCCCCTTGGGGCTTGAGAGTAGAAAAACTCGAGAACACCAACATATGTGAACATATCGGCTATTCCAAAAATGGAATATTGGAATGCTAACCAAAAAACACTAATCGGCAATGGCTGTAGTACTGGTATTGCGTCTAACATGTTGTGAGTACGCGCAACCTGGCAGATTCAACAAGAAACTATATGAGAAATTATTGAGGATTCAAATGTGGTTTTTCGCTAGATTTTATAAGATATAAATGAATCTTTTAGTTTCTATATGTCCCAATGAGTCTACATCCATGATTAATTAAAATGACTTACAAAAAAATCGTAGACATAATAGCTTGATCTCTTTGATTGATTGACAAATTTGGTACATCGGTATAATTTACAGCTAACAAATTGTCATATTGCAGTGTTGAATAATTTTCTTTAATGAGAAATTGTGATAATATCATAATATGCAATAGATCAGTTTTTTTAGATATATGAACAAAACTATATTTAATTTACTAGTACTAAGACTGTAATCTTAGTTTCATGTAACTATTTCGTTCTAAATTTAATTTCAAGAAATCTGGAAAAATGCTTTTACTCTTTACTCAAAGGGTATAAATTTTATGTCAAGACTCGTCTCATTATAAGTACAATTAATGCGTACTTGGAAAGACTTTGAAAAACATACTACATAAAACTATAAAAGCACCAAAAATCAAATCAATTACCTTCTTGCGCCTAACTTCCATTAATCCCGCGACTGTCATAGAAAGAGCGGATAATATAAGTCCAACACCGATACGTTGCAGATGAGTTATACCAGTGGGAATACCAGTAAATCTCCGGAGAAATGGTACACCAACTCGATCATATAACGGAATAAGAACAATTAAAAAGACGACAGGAAATATAGGTAGAGAAGCAGGTGGAATATTGAAAGACTTGCCCAATCTGGTGTCCATAGTCACCCCTTGTTGAACAAACATGGTTTGTAGTGTGGCTAAGCAAAGTGTCACCATAATTGAGCAACAAAATATTGGGATTAGTCCTATGAGTATTTTTGCATTTTCCACTTGTGTTACACTGCATAATTTCCAAGTAGTGGTAGATTCTTGTGATGAATTGGCACTTGTTTTTATGGCAGCTTTATCAAGGTACCTGAAATATGAGTTTTAATCACACTTTTGTTAGGGATGTGATGAGATCTTAAGTAATGATAAGTTTACAATATCTAAGTTTTGCAATTTTTTTATGCAAACAAACTGACTTATTTGAATTTGTGTAGAACCTTGGTTCAAGAACTTATGTTGCGATTTATGAGCCATGAGTTCTATTAAGGATGTGATCATGATGTTAAATAGTGCATGGTTACTGTAAGTTTACCAAGTTTCTGAAATTGACTGTTATTTTATGCAAATAAACTGTTTTTTTTTTAATTTGATAAATATCATAGGTTCAAGAGCCTTAAGTTATGATTTAATAGAAACTGTTTGTATTAGGGATGTGATTATGATGATAACTAGTGATGGATTAACCAAGTCACTTGGTGCTTATTTCACTGCAACTTTTAAGCGATAATCATTTGTGTCTTGGGGTTCAAGAACTTGATGATGATTTATGAGCCATATACTTGTGTTAGTAAAATATTCATGTCATTGAAGAAATTGACTAAGATTTTTGAAGGAGTTTTAACTTTGTATTTTGTACTCATCAAGCTAAATGTAATCAAATATCAACTGTTATTACAATGATTAAATTTACGAAACATGACGAGGTTTAAGAAGTGGGCAAAAAGTAACCTGAAATCATTTGTGTGAGGTAAAAACTCCGTGTCTATGGAAGCTTCCTTGTCCATCTCAATTTCATAGAGATCTTCTGAATTCCCAGGTAATTTAAGCTTTCTGTTGCGAAAAGCAGCTACATAGACCTGTATTAAGCAATGATAAATTTGAACTCCTGAACCATCAATAGTAAGGCAGAAAGTAAAAGTGTAGCACTAAAGTCGGGATATTCATAGTTGTTTAACTGATGCTTTTAAGTAAATAAGCTGGCTTGATTGAGACTAAAGTTGTTTATTCGCCAACCCAACTCGTTGCAGTTCTGCTTCTTTTTATTTTCTAATCATGAACAACTCATTAACTGTTACTTCTGAATAAATTCTAAATGATCAGAGTAAAGTACAAGTGTAGTACTAAAAGTGCTAAACATAAGAATTAGTGTATTATTATCAATGTTTTAAATAGCGTTATCGCTACCGTAGCGTTTTTTCGAGAGAAACGTTAAAAGCGCAAAGAGCGTTGCTACATAGCGCTTTGCGGTGTATTTTTTTTTGCCTAAATACATATAAATATAGTATTAAATTCAAAACATTTAATAAAAATTAACTAAATATATAAAAAAAATTGTAACTAATAATCACAAAATGATTATACTTGAGATGCCAGAGTATTTACTTTGTTTGCAAGAATTTTGGGGTTTGATTCTCTTTAAACTCCAATAATTTCATTAAAATTTTGACCAAAAATTTTAAAAAAAAAAATTTTTTTTTTTTTGGACTGCACCTGCTATAGCGTAAATAACGTCCGCTATAGCGTAAATAGCGTTCCTATAGCGCGAATTTAGCGTTTTTCCATCCAAATAGCGTTTTAGCGTTACGTTTTTCTTTCAAAAACCACTATATCGTACAACGTTGTGCAACGTTGCGAGCTTTTTAAAACAGTGATTATTATATAAGGTAGTATATGCTGGTTATAATTATCTGGCAGATAGATCTATACGGAAAATTAAAATTCAAGAACAATTGTATATACGAACCTGAATGATCTCGATAATCGGGTTATTCTCCAACATAATATGCATCCGATACCAAGGCAATCCCAAAACCAAAACAATAATTCCCCATAACATAACCAAACATGTGATCAAAAAACCCCAATCCCATCCTTTGTTATCTTGTATCCAAACCAAAAATGTTAAGCTCCCAACACCACCGATACACAATGCCAACAAAAACCAGTTGAAAAAACTCGATTTTCCCCTTGCTTCCTTTGGGTCTTTTTCGTCAAACTGGTCTGCACCGTGGGAAGGTAATGCGGCCTTAATGCCTGCACTTCCCACCGCCACTAGATAAAGAGATAGAAAAAGGAGGGCAGAGTTTTTTCCGCTTACGGCGAGGCAATGTGCGGAGGGATCGAAAATGTTGCATGGAGGTGGTTTAAGTTTTGGGTAGTGTGCTTGAACACCTAGCAATATTAGTCCCTGAAGAAAAGAAAATGTATGCTTCTTGAAAATGGTTTCTTACTTTCTTAGTAAGAAAAAAACATTCAAAAATACTGTTTGTTCAATTTTTTATTTTGGTTCATTGAGATATTTAACACATGCAAAATGTTTGTTGGACTTAATAATTGTACAGAAATTGACGCCTTGTAATTTGACTGGGAATTTAGAAATTATGATGTTAGTCCTTTCATAATTCATATACAAGAGGTGAATTCAGCCATGTTTGGTTGAAAAAAAGGATTTGGACCAATATATATATATTAGTTAAGACTATTTTAAAAAGCGTGTTTCGTAGTAAAAAAGCTCGATTCAAACCTTTAAAAGCTCTCTTTTCCGCTTTTAGGCTGCTAAAATCTTACGCCTTTAGCGTAGGTCTTGCAAAAACGCTTTAGCTAAGATTGCGCTTTTTAAAACACTGGCTTTAGATTATGCTAGGCATAAGATTTTTGTAAGAAATCTACTTATGCAGTTTACCTGTATGGCTTTCTCATTAAAACCAATTCTCTCAGTTCAAGGTCCAATTACTGGTATTTGAAAAAAATATCATAAATCAAAGGGTCAACGACTTACACTTTTTTTACTACAGTAAAACGTTTGAACATTGACAAAGTCTCTATTGCGAATTTGACGCTATAGTGGGTGTGGTTAAATTGGTAGCAAATATAGCATCATAAACTGTTGCTATTTTGTTGCTAATTATCCACAACCACTATTGCGCCAGAATATATACCAACAGAACTTTTGTCAGATTCCAGACATTTTCTTATAGCAAAAAGTATAATTCTGTTAAATTTCCATAAAAAGTTGTTGAAATAATAAATTGTTTGGTTCAATCTTTGTTTTAATGTCATGAACCTTTCGGATACATGCATAGACCTTTGATATGGATGCATGAATAAGTTATGTCTTTTGATTTTCTAGAATAAATATTCATAACTCAAGACTTTTGATATTCTCTTGAGTTTAGTATAAATAGGTGCTCTACTTCCATTTGTAAGTACACCAAAATTTAGTTTGAGTTTGATATTATAAGAGTTCTTTCCCTCTCTATATTTTGCGTTGTCATTTTATGTGAGTGAGTGCTCGTTTCGACCCAACAAAAGTATACACAAAAAGAACATTGGTAAGTCGAAAATATGTTCGTAAAACCTATTTTACCCGATTTTTTTTCCTGGGAAACTTTTACCTAGTTGATTTTTCCTACTACAAATGTGAAGAAATGGAAACTACGAAGCAAGGAATCAAAAATTCCGGTTTGATATTCTTACCAATAGCTCAATACACGATGAAATTAATAGGGTTTTGAATCTGCCGAGAAAAGTGTCAGCCAAAACAGCCATGGGAATTGCCAAAATGTAACTAGTTCCCGCATAATTGGTGAGCGCGTTAGCAGCATCAGCTATATCATAGTGCATTACATCGTTGAAATATGTAACTAAATTTACTTGAAGTCCGATTTGAACAAAGCTCTCCAAGCCATAGGTAGCTGTACCAAACAATAGCCCATAATAAAACTAATTACAGAAAGAAATTAAATTCAGAAAGAAAAAAAGAAAATAAGCGATACCGGACTGTTGATATTAGACGGTACAATTGTGTCACGAAAACAAATAGAGGATGTAACTACTAAACTCAACTGTATTACCAATTATTTATGGCATTTTGGAGAAGTTACCTAGTATATACTAAAATGATGAGACTTGAAGGGAAAAAATGAAAAATATGGTGTCAAAGAAATGCAAAAAAAATAAAATTATAGGGCCGAATGAACGAATAGATATGATTCAGTTACAAAAATATTTCGAACAAGTAAGGAGTAAAATGTCGAGAGACGGTTTGTTGGCTACCTAGTAAAAGAATGGCTATTCTCATTCCACCATGCTTGTCCTTCCTTGCTGGATTTCCTTTCCAATCTACCTTATTTTCAACGTAATCAACATTTTCCTGGTTTTTTTATACATACATAGATAGGGATAAACCTCAGGAACTATCAGAACTCCAATACAGAAGATGTACATACTTTTATGAGTATAAACGTATGATGATAACGGAAAAATAATTCCGACTGGATTACTTGATGTTTGCCAGAGTTGAAGTTTAGAATGTTAAGTTTTATACCTTCAACCATATGCTTTTATTAGAAGTGCTTAATTACCAGCACTAGTTAAATCACTGCATTAACTTTAATAGTTCAAGTTAACCAATTTAAGCTGAATTTCTCTTCGCTAACTTAGTAAATTACGGTTACAGGGTTGCTAAGGTATAAGCTAAGACACAAGATGCTACCTTTTCGTCGACGAATTCTTATATAAAAAAAATTCAGATACTAAACCTTGGTATACATTTATAATCTACTTTGATACGCCTAGTATAATATTGATCCTTTGATCAAACACATGATCTTGCTAGTATAATATGGGTCTTCGCACACTAAAAACATACGGGTCTTCCTACAAGTTAGACGTTTTTTTGTGTGTGTCAAATGTTAGCGCATGAAAATAGAAACATTAAAAAAACGTAAAAATAAGACGAATCGAATTTCAAACTAAAGTGACACTTACCATAACTAGTTCTTGGAGCACTTAGAACTTATGATTAGTGGTGGGAACTAATCCAGAAGCTATAGAGAAGATATAATATAGGGAAAAAATACGTTTAGTATAAAATATTGAGAAGTTCGATAGCGAGTGCCACTAATTAAAAACATAGATAATGCCCATCGTTTATTTTCACCAAGATTGTGTTGAGAGTTGGAAAATGAGTCTGATGAGTATTCTCAAGTACATGCTAGAAATAAGGGAGTTAGCTATTGGCATTTTGGATATTATAGCTAGATTCCTATGCCTTGACAAGCAAAAAAAAAAAAACTTTTGTAAAATTTTCAAGTTTATACATAAGTTGGCATTGGCTGGTAAAAGTTTTAGTGTGCTCAATATAAGTAGACAGATGAAGCTAAATAATCAGTTAATGGCATTAATAGAGTGTGTAAATAAGATGGTGCACACCTTGATTTTTTATATTTACGGTATTTTAAATTACGTTTTATCTTGTCTATTTACGGTATTTTGAATTACGTTTTATCTTGTCTATTGTGGAATGAAACAGATAGACTTTTAGTTATACACGACATTGTGTGCTATGTAATACTTGAATTTTCTTCATACAATGACTCTTATACTATTTGCGTATATTATTTATAATAATAATGAGAATACCGATATTGATTAAAAAAAATGGTGCACAACCTAGACAGTGATATTTTGCATATTAATTTGCTTAAACTTTAGAAAGTACCTTTAACATAAACTTTAGGAAATAACCATGAACTTTCAATGAGGTTTGCAACTAAAAAAGTATGGTAAGAGTATAAAAAAGAAAAGTTGCCATGCATGTAAATAAAAGTTGCAGCTAATAAAACTATAAAAGTAAATGATAGACAGACATGTGTTAAAATTTTATAATTTAAAGCTGCAACTAGTAAAGCATAATAAAGTTGTAGCAAATTGTTGGAGTTAGCATGGCCTAAAAGCTTAAAAAACATGAAACTTTGAAGTGAAATTTGTACTGCTTACCATAGTGATTAATGAGGTTTTCCTTAAGCTAGCAGATAGAATATAAATTTTTAGATAGGAAACAAATGCAGTATTAGTACGTTTATATACGAAGAAGAGATGGTGAATGCATTAATAGAGTTGGTAACTTAAGACATTAAAGTGAGACAAAATTTTACTTTGTAAATGTAATACACTAAACAGCTTTAATTCAATGAAAGATTCTATGTGGAAGGATCATAATTGGTATTTTTTTACTCATAAGTCACAAGTGTTATGAATGCTGTTTATTCGGCCAGACAAACAAATGAAGATAAAAAAAAAAGCACATAAAAATTAGGGGTGGCATCGGTTCGGTATCGGTTCGGTATTGAACTTTTTGACTACATACCGATATCGTACCAAACTAATTTGGTTTGAGAATTTTTATACCATTACCGAACCAAAAAATTCGGTATACCAAACTATTCGGTTGGTTTGGTTCGGTTTCGGTTTTATACCAAACTTTAGAGTTTACAAGTGATGATAGAAAAATGGTACGATTTGAGAAAAAAAACATAGTATAAAGTTTTAAAAATAGTAGATTAAAAAAATATATTTATTTATATTATTGTTACATTTATTATTATTTTTGCATAAAAAAATAAATACTACTAGACATTTATAGTAAAATTTATAAATAAATAAAAATATTATAAGTATTCACTAGAAAAAGTAATATAAGTATATTATAACAACGTTAATAATTAAATATATATGTGTTTTATTTTATTTGTGTATATAGTATATTTTAATATTTTAAATATATATAACTTACCAAACGAATACCGAAACCGAACCGACTTTCAAAGATCGGTTCGGTTGTACCGTACCGTAATGTCGGTATACCAAACTTTTGGTACCGACTTGATTGGTTCGGCTCGAAAAACGGTCGGTTGGTACAAGTCGGTAAAAAATGCCACCCCTACATAAAATCATAATAAATCATGAAATGTGAAATCTTAAATATAAAGAGGCAGATGTTTACAATGCTATTAACATTAATGTACGTCTAGAACAATTTTACATTACCATATAAATTACCACGACATTATTATACACATGAAGAATATCTTGATTTTAATCAATTAACTATGCAGTTAGGATGCCCAGATAGTCAGATAATCACTGTGTGTAGTGAAATCATGTTTAAATATTTGTTTAGAAAAAAGGAAATAAATGTTTATAGTAGTTGGTGATCGTAGATGAGTTCAACAAATAGGACTGGACAAATTATGTATTATCGTTTAGTGAATCCGAATCGGAACTAGCTAGCATAGGGTACGATTTATTTGGAACTCCTACATCACACAGAACAAAATACGGAGACATCGTTTTTTCAAGGACGGTGTTATATAATTACGGTCCGGCTAGTGAATATTAAAACGAATGTTTTTTTTTATTGATAATACGGCATTTATAACATCGAACATATGTCAGCAAATTATCAATAACTGAATATTACGCCGAAACAACAGTGATTTTCTTAGGATTAAAGTATTCGAGATGACTCTAATACAACAAAGACATACCAATATAGGTTCAATGCCAAAGTATACAGTCCGACTACAATAATGTCTGATTATGACTTGAAAAATTAAAAAACAATAAGTCGGAGTCCACAAACTTATTATAAAACTCAAGCGGAGAATGTAAAAAAAATTGTCCCCGCCCGAGCTTCCAGGCAGATGAGTTATAATTTGTATAGGTAGGGGAAAGATAAATCCAGAACTTAAACCATTTGAATCGGAAATGAATGAGCCTCGACTAACTGAATGCATATGAAACTCAAGTACTCAACTAACGTAAAAGGGGAAAACAATTAAAACAATTCCGGTTGTCGGATTGAAATAGAAGCAATTGATTATTTTTATTTTGTTTTGTCTACTTTAGCGCATTTCTAGTGTATGTCGCATGCGAACATGCAATTCATTGATGCTCTATGAACTGAAATGTATGTTTAGCTTTCTGTATAGTAGGATTGTTTGGTAACCTAACATATATACAAATATGAGGTTTCATCTTCCAAATTTGCACTCATCTTGCAAATACGGGAAATATTTTTTCACTTGTCTAACGCTTCTCTCACGCTTCACACATATTTAGACGTGAAAGTATAATACGTGAAACTTGTTCTCAAGTTAACAAGTTTGATTTTATTTCATTTTATTTCATTTTAATCATGTCGCGTAAGTGAATTGAGGTGTGTGTTGTAAAAAGAATGAACGTAGCATTATACCCCGCTCAGCCCCAGGAGCTTAACGAACTAAAATATACCGAATTGTAATTTCCGAGTCATGCAGGTTATTTCTCTTGATTTCAACCCAAACACTTGATATTGCCCCTTATACCATGTATTAATAAGAAACAAATTTCCTAATAGGAGAGCCAATGGTGATGGTATAATATTGCAAGAAATGAAGTTATTAGAGAAATTATTTTTGCTTACATTGTATCTTCAGACACAGAGACTGTAATAGCAGCTAAGATTTTAGCTCTTATGTATGCTCTATATGTGGACTGAGGTTTAGAGAAAACTAGCTGGTTGGCAGGGGCGGAACCAGCATGAAAAATTTTAGGAAACCGTGGTGTAAAAATGGTCGAACATAAGATAAAATAAATAGTGTCTAGTACAAAAAATATGCTACATATTTTCTCTATTTTAAAATTTGTACGTCTGTAATGTTGTCTGTGAAAAAAATCTAATCGGTATTGGACAATTTCAAACTAAAAAATGAAAATATAAAAAGCAGCAACTTGGATGATTCAGACCTTCCACTTGTTTAATAAGTTATTATGTTATCACTACACCAACAACTCTTTTAGTAATCGAAAGGGGCATCAATGTATATATATTAAAAAAAATTAAATTATATGTATAAAAAAAATCGTCGGGATGATCGTGGTCACCCCAAGCCACCCCTTGGATCCGTCTCTGCTTGCTGGAGTGGATTAACCTCTTTTTTTTTATTAAGAGTTTTTTTTTTGAGAGTGAAGGGGAATATCTTTCTGGATTTGTCTTTTGTCGTAAGTGGAAGAGGAATACTGATTTATGGCTTTGAAGTGTACGTAGATAAATCCGGAACGGTTAAATCTGTCAGAAATCTGTTACTAAATGACCATTTCTGTCAGTAAAATTGAAATCCGTTGTCATGTCGTTCCTAATTAAGGCGTTGGGAAGCAAAATATATCATTAATTTCGTCTGCGGTCTATTTTATTTTAATGTTCTTAAACAAACTGTCTGGGTAGGTCTGAGAATTGAGTTATAGCTAATGGTGTTAATTGATGCAAGTTAGATGCAAGTTGTAACACATAAGCTAATATAGTGGAAATGGAGTGTAAATTTGGCTATACGTTTCACTTGAAGGCTTGCATGAAGATAAGAGAACTATAAATGGTACAATAGTGTTGGAATTTTCGTACGATATATATATGTTACACTAAATTTCAATACATTTATCGTATCACACTATCGTATATCACACTTTCGGTATATCACAAGTGCGGTATGGTAATGGTATGTTACGGTACATTATCAACTTCGAAAAACATCACACAATGTTATAAAAAATATCTCATTAGCAAAAAAGTTTAAAGATAACACTTTATTTATGAATACTTGAATAAGGTTATAAACATAATCATATTTTGTGCAACTTAATTTGTATCTTAAATGTTAAATAATATTAATAATTATTTTTTAATATGAGTATTCTATATATAAATGGTAATAGGGTACAAATGATACAATAACATGTTATAGAAAATCGATTACATTACCGTATCACTAAATTGAGTGGTGCGGTAATACCGTATCATACGTGTGGTAGTTCCACATCATAAAAGTGTCGCAAAATGCATCCCTATTTTTAAATTTTACATTTCCGTGCGATCCCCCTCTCTTCATTTTTGTAATTCATTACTGTAATTTAAAAAAAAAAACTTACCCTTTGATTATATTTTTTTAGGTAAGTTAGGAATATTATAACAAAAAAAAAAAAAAAAAACCTAGTGGATGTGAAGTACTAAAATTTATCAACATCAAATTTGATTCATATATCTCACCACTCTCCCTCCAACTCATGGTCATCACATGATCTTTTATCAAGAAAGTCAAATAAAATAATCATATGGTTTAATAAAAGGATCAAGACGATGAAAATAAATATAAATTGTTTTGAAGATAGTTGCATTTTTTGAAATAAGCTTAAAATAAGAAATCCAGTTTTTTTTTTTTTCAACATACATGCAGACAATTTTGTCTTTAATGTGAAAAGACAATTGTAAATTTTTATCATGTTTTGGAAATACTACTCTTACAGTAAATTAGTAAATTAGTTGTATGGTGTATCTTGCTCTCTCTTTCCTACATCGAATGCACATGTGAAAAATAACCCTATCATGGTAATAGTTTTGAGAGACCATTATTCTAGTAATTAGTTTTGTGTAGAGCATTATTTTGGTAAAAAAAACTCGCAAAAAGATGAAAACGTCAAAAGGATAAGAAAGTAACTAGATAGCGAGAGACGGGTACTGCAGTACCTTTTCATTTTGAAAAAAAAATGATGAAAAAATAGATATTTTCTATGTATTTTGATCAAAACCTTTAAATTTGAGTGTTTCAGACCTAATTCCGTAAAATAACTTTATATGAGATACAATTATATTTTTTACAAAAAATTAGCCTCCTATTTTACAGTTCTGGTTTCGTCATTATGGAGAGGTTGAAGTTCTTGGTGAAGGCATTGTGAGTCAGCTAATCTAGGTTGAATGATTGGAGCATTCACATCAGTCTCATCAATTTTTTTTCTAAATTATTCACATCAGGCTCATCAATTTTTTTTCCAAATTGGGAGTAAAAATTCAACTTTTTGATATTTAAAGAGTCATGTCCATTTTATAAACTCATCAAAACATCATCTCTATCGATAATTAAGTATTTTAACATTATATTTTAATATAGGGGCAATTAATATTAACATATTTTATCCCTATTATATTAACAAAAAAATAAATTCAAAAGTTAAATTATAAAAAACATACCTCCACTTAATAATTAATAAAAAAATAAAAAAGTTAATTCATCACTCTCAATCTCTTTGCACTCTCTCTCCTCCTTTCACATTCTCTCTAATCTATCTATCATCTTTCTCTCTCCCTCCCTCTGATCTCTCTCCTCTTCCTTCTCACTCTCTCCAATATCTCTCATCATCCGCCCTCTGTTTTTTTGATCTTTTTCTTCTACTCTCTCTAATCTCTCTTTTACGTAAAAATTAAGACGGACACATCTATCAGAATGGACGGCAAGTGTGTACAGCGAGATCGAAAACTCGAGGTTGATGTCGACGGAGATGTTGTCGTCGAATGAGAAGCCCACGACGACGACGTGATAATTCGAGATCGGATGACGGGTAAGAGTTGGATTTGTTAATTAGTGTATAATGTTAAAAAATAAGTGTATAAATTACGTGAATTAAGGGTTTGAAGTTGAAAATTATGTAAATTGGGGTATAAACTTTGAAAATAAGGGTGAAATTTACGAAACTTTTGAAATAAGGGTATGAATTTTTGGAATAAGTGTATGAAAAATAGAAATTATGGTATGAAAAATAGAAATTAGGGTATGAACTTTTGGAATAACGGAATGAAAAATACAAATTAGGGTATGCACTTTTAAAATAAATGTATGAACCTTTGGAATAAGGGTATGAAATATACAAATTAGGGTATAAACTTTTTGGTATGTTTTTGTTAATTTAGTTTCAAAATTAGTATATTTTGTTAATTTATCCTACACGTAATTAAAGTGTGATCTATTGCTTATTAGTTGATGAGGAGTATTATTTATTCTTAAAGAGTCATAAAGGTCTTCTAAAAAAAATTAGAGAGTTCATTATAAAGTTGATGTAGTTGATTTTTAAAGTTAAACTCATCAAAATTATAAATAAAATAGAATTCGATAAATGAGACATGAATATTCATAATAATACGTATACGGTTGGTGTTATGTCCACATGTTTTGTGCAACTAGTCTTTCTCTGAATCTTGCTAAAAATATAATAAAATATGAGGTTTCAACTGCATTAATAAAATTAAGACTTTGGTTGTAGTTTTAAAGTAAAAGCAATACTATTAGGTAAGGTAGTGTCTAGTGAGAATGTGACATGACCATGTTACGCAAATAACAGTTGGTTGTGGTTTTTAAGTCGATTAGAAGATGGATTTTGTTTACACATCATATGTGGATTGGTGGATTTCTAATAGTTGGTGCTGTTGCGTATGCAGCCATTTTTATGATAAGAGACTATGATCCAACTACTCGATACAACGATCTATTAGATCGTGTCCTTAGACATCGTGATGCAATCATATCACATCTCAACTGGACATGTATTTTTCTAGGATTTCACAGTTTTGGTTTGTATATTCATAATGATACCATGAGCGCTTTAGGGCGTCCCCAAGATATGTTTTCAGAAAATTAGATGCAATTTTGATCGACTTATCGTATGTATCGAAATTATCGAAATGAAAAGTGTCAAAAGTAAATCATATAATTTAAGGGAAAAAATACGTTTAACGTACTCTACTATTACTGTTTAACGATTTAGGTATTGTACTACCAATTTTAACAATTGGGGTATAAAACTACAAAATTTGTCACAATTGAAGAATTGTCATTAAATAAAATGATAAAATTATACTCACATTCTCTTGTCTATCACATGTTGAGTGCATTTATATCAACATACGTAAAAATTAGATCTTCAAATGTGAGATATAGTGACCGCAATTTAGTCGATTTATGTTGTTAATCCCTTAATTTGATGAAATTTCGTAGTTTGATAGCTCAATTGTTAAAATTGGTAGTTGAGTACATAAATCGTTAACCACTGTTAGTATAGTACATTAAACGTACTTTTTTTGCTATAATTTAATGTTTGAACTATATGATTAACTTTTAAAAATTTTCATTCCGACAATTTTGATACAAGTTATTGACCGGTCAAAATTACACGTAGTTTCGTAGTGGATAATTAATTAGGAACGGTGATACTATTTTATGTGGCTTAAGATCAGTCGTTAAGACCAAATGTGATGTCAAACTTCTTATCCTCAAAAGATGGTGTCCCATACCATTTATTCCAGTTTCCAATTATTACAAAGACCAAGTGTAAATGCAATTATGCAATCATAATATCCTGATAAAACAGTTATACAAGGTCATTTGGTTGCAAATGTTAAGTAATTAAGCTAGACATGTACTGATTAACAAGAACTAAACTGATAAACATGATACAATCCATCTTCTAATCAACTTAAAAACCACAACCAAATAAGGACTAAGAATTACCCTACAGAACCCGCAATGAAATCGACATAGTCCACGACACATCACCAATAAAACCCGTCTATCTCACCCACAAACGCGTACTAATTAATGATATTAATGAAGAACTGAACTTCGTCAAGTTACTCTAGGCTTAAGTTATTCAAGAACGGATCACATAATGAAGCCTACAATTTCAAACATATATTCATTATTATGTGGAATATGGCACAAAGTTTTTTTCTTAAAATGTATTTGGTTGACCAGTAAAATTTATCTGGTTATCTGATCCATGAAAAGGCCAGAAGAAACAAATTTTTTATTTTTTGATCATTGAAGAAACAAGTTTAATTAATACACACATTTTCCATTTTCATGAACCTGTACAAATTAATGCTTATTATAAATATTTCATCTTAATGAATATGCATATACCTGTAGTAACTTCCAAATTACAACAATAAATATGAACCCAATGAATACAAGATTAAGAATAAACCCCTTTAAAACAAGATATGAGAATATTGGTTCCGAAACATCTCCACGAAACCGGCATCTATTAAGCAAATTTGTATTTCATATACGCTTTATACCATCACCAAATGAATATGTTAACGTTACAAATAACAACAAAAAAGAAAATCACATGAATACACGAATATCCGGTTGCAAATTTTAAGTAAATAAGCTGGATATTTATCGACCGAGACAAAAACCAAAAAAAAAAAATCAGCTTTTAGCCTGGTCAACCAAATACTCCTCTAATCCATCTTTCAATCGACTTAAAAGCTGCAACCAAACAAGGCCTAAGAATCACCCCTATAGAACCGGCAAAGAAATCGACATTGGCACCGACACATCACCAACAAAACTCGCCTCTCGTTCCCTCACGAACGTGTACCCTGTCCCCATACCAACGAACCTCCGATCACCATTCTCACACCTTTGGAAAACCCTAGCTAAAGACGCCGCCTTTCTCCTAGCTCTCTTCGTCCCCGTAAAAAGCAGCCCTTGTATCAACCCTGCCAATGCTGGAGCCTTAACCACCTTCTCCGCCGCTGCCGCCCCTCCGCTCCTGCAAAGCTCAAGCAACGCCGCCACAGCGTTCTCCTTTCCCCTTGGCGTACCGCACCTCATTACGGCCACCAACCCAAACACCGCCCCTTCTTTAGCTCCCACCACCTCAGCACCGACCCTTCGCCTGACTATCAATGCCAACGTCCCTGCAGCCTCCTCTGCCACCCCCTCCACCGCTAACGCCTCCACCAGAGCAGCCACCGCCCCCGAATCTATCATCCTCGTACACGTATCTATATCTGTGGATATATTGAAAAGGGCTGTCACCGCATCCTTTCTTCCTCTTGAACTCCCGTCTCTTAACAACACTGCTAGAGCCTCGAGCGCGCCATTTTCATCCGCGATTCTCTTTTTATATTCGTGAACGGAAGATAAACTAAATAGGGTCGCTGCAGCATTTTCCTGCGCCTCTATCGTGTGCCCTAAATTCAATACTTTAACAATTGATCCTAAACAGCCATTTTCCTCGATTATTAAACTCTTGTTCTTATCGTAGATTGATAGATTCAACAATGCGGTCACTGAGTTCTCTTGCGCGACAGCGTTTTTCGACAGCAAAAGGCTTTTTAAATAAGATATTACTCCGGCTTCGGCCATAAGAGCACGATTATCCTTCCCCGTTTTCGCCAATAACCGAATTTCTCTAGCAGCAATAGCCTTTGCAATCTCTGACCCGTTTTCCAGCTCTTTTGCTAAAAGAGCTGTTGTGGCTTTATTGGCTTCTATCGCAGCCTTGCTAGTCGAAGCTGTCACAAAATTTTCGATCGAATCCAGATTTTCCGATGCTTCGTAAGGTACTTTATGCGCATTACACCATTGAATAATTAAATTCCTAAGGGCACGATTAGGTACGAGCTTCGTGTGAACGAGTGTCTGTCCCGTTTTTGGGCAACTGATATGCCCTTCTTCTATCCACCTCGAAATAGACTCTCGATCGAAACTCTGACCTGTCGAAATGATGACCGGGTCCCGCATCAAATCTAATGAAATCGGGCAACAAAAATCCTTTGGAATTGTCAAAAACGTGTCTGCAATTTCCTTAAAAATCATCCCTTTTTTTGGTTTCATATCACTCCCATCTCTCGAGCCCATCTCATCCTCCTCAAAACCAAATATTAAAAAACGACTATAACGAATAAGCGCCACAAATTCATTAAGCACCGATATAGTCGGTTCTATATCACCCTCATGACTGACAATCTGTTCCTCTAAAAACTCAATCTCGACCCTATAACTCATCGGCTCCAACATCCCCAACCTCACCACGAAAAAAGAGTATAAATTGATAAAATCAGGAATTTTCCCTTTCCCAAACTCTTTAACAAAGGAAAACAAGCGTGCCCTTAAGGTCTCGTCTTGCGAATCAATAAAAAGCCTAGACCCACTAGCTTGTTTCCGCAACAACTCCATATGTTCCTTAACATCATCGCTTAAGCTCAACTCGTGTAGCGGGAAAACATCTAAAAGGGTCGATATATCTCGGTTCAGATCATGAAAATGGCCAGAAATGGAATGGTTTTGTAACAAAAGCCATAGTTTGCTCGAATGTGAGCAGTAATCTAGCAAGATCTTAGACCGATACAACAATAGATACAACTCATTCAAGCACAAAGTCGCCGTGGGGGACATCAAACGACCCTTATTAACACTATTTCTATCATGCTGACTAAAACTATCGGACGAATCACGTAGATACTCGAATAAAATCAAGAAAAGTTGTACCTTTCGGATCAAACCGCGAAAATTCTTGCGTTGGAAAGCTAGTTTTTTGCCCGAATACGAAACGGTGAGCTCTAAAGAAACTGCTGCCAAGGTCTCGACTAACGAAACATCGGATAAATCCACCGGAGCTAGAAAAGCCTCTACGGACGGTGATCTTCGCCGCCTCAGCGACGAAAATATCGCTGCCGACGCCATATAAAACCCTATATAGATACAGAATATGTATGTATCTAAATGCAGTATTTAGGTGTGTTAATCGTATGATTTAACAACTACCCTTTTGCTAATTCCTTATTTTATAAAGTGGGTTAGAGTTTAATTGTACTAAAAATGAAAGGATATTGTGATTGACTTTTTTTTTTGTGTTAGGGTTTTATAGAGAAAATTAAGAAATTTTAGGGAAATTTAATTAAACTCTGTGGAAAAGATAAGAACTTTGTGCTTAATTGTGTGTTTATATCTTATAACAGATTGAGAAAATGGAATTTATGGAAAGTTATTATAAAAAAAAATAATAGGAATAAAATTTGGGGGGAAATTTAATGGAAAAAACTATTGAGAAAAAGTGGAATTGTGTGTTTATAAGAAAAGAAAAAAAAGGGGAATAATAATATGAATCCGCGTGATAGAAACTACAAAGAAAGTGGTGGTAATAAAGATTTATAATAATTTTAAATACTTTTGTTTTATATTTGACTGGATTTTTTGAGAAGAGAAAAGAAGGGAGAAGAAGAAGAAGAGTCAAGAGTGTTTCTCACTCTAGAAATTGTGTGTATTTATGTATAGAAAATGATCCTTTTTCAATTATAAAAAATATTTTTTTTCAAGTTAAAACTGTAATTTCAAATTACAAAATCATAATTCAAAGTTACGGTTTAACTTTTATTTATTTTTTGTTTTAAAAAAATAAAATAAAAAAGTAAACCATAAATCAGAATTACGGTTTGTAATTTGAATTTACGGTTTTTGTGTGAAAACATATCTTTTAAGGTCGAAAAATACAGTCTCATGTATGTATGTGTATATATATATGTAATGAGGAATAGTACTTCCCTATCAACAATCTAATTTCTGGTATCCCGTTTTTCGTTTTTTTTTTCTCGTTTTCTATTATTTCACGTGTAAAATTTAGATTTTTTTGTGATGTTTCACGGTTCGTTTCCGTATTTTCTTTCAACTATGGACTAAAAAGTATAAACCCGGGTCCACTCTATGTTTTAATGTCTGCGTTAATCAAATTTATTATCTTTTATTTTTATTTTTAACTTATTTAAATTTAATCGATTATTATATGTTGGATTTTTAATGGTTGACTTCCATACCTGGTCACGATAACGTTACTAGACTTTGCAAGTTTATTTTCGGGAAATATGTTACTCAACATCCTATCCGATTATCTTTTAACGTTTTAATACTTAGTCTATCTGATTTTCAATTGGCTATCCATTGTGTTTAAACTCGAATCAAGACACTCTTGTCGAATGAATAGATTTGAAACTAAATTGATAAAAGTTGGTAATGCATGATATTTGGTTTAGACATGTGTAATGTAAGTTGTGTGTACCAAATTAGTAACAGATTGTAATCTTATTAAAAATCTTTTGTCCTAAATTATCATAAATTAGAGAAATTATATAATCACCCAAAAAGTTTACTCCGAGTTAAGTGTACCAATTATTTTTGTTTCGATATTGAAATCATATTTTAGTTTCATCATATTTTAGTTTCATCCATAATTAGTCAATCTAATGAGTTAAGTGGAAGTTTTTTTTGTAATATTTGTTTATATGTGTCTATAGCAATACTTCATAAATTAATATTTGTGTACTTTGACAAATGGCTGTCTAAGTGGCCCTCTAGTCTGTCAAGTAGGTGTATTATTTTTATTTTTTTATTTTATTGTTTATATTATTTTTTAAATGAAAAAAAGTCCACTAGGTGTACATATGTAGGTTGTGTATAACTCTTCTTGTCCTCTTATTTTTGGTACTTTTTGTTTCTCTTTTAATTTTATCTTCTATGCTTATATCCAAAGCAGGAAACTTTTTCAGGTACTAAGTCTGAGAATCTGTAAATATTACTGGTATTGGAATTTCAAAGTTTCTGTTTTGTACAAATATAATTTCCTAAAATAAGTAAGAAACTCCACACACAAAAAATAGTATGTGAATTAAGGTTCATTTTAAGGAACATGGTATGTCAAACTATACATTTTTGTATAGTTGGGCTAATACTACCTTATTTTCATAGTAAATGACTGTATTTTTTTCAATTTCTTTTAATAATCTCTAGTTATATATATTTATAACTTGAAATCAAATTTTTTTTTGAAAAAAAGTAAGGATTTATATTTATTTTTTTGAATTATCTCTTTAACATGTCAAATAATGCCAAATAAACAAATTAAATGCCAAAAGGTTATAAAAACATGAAAATCAATTATTTTTTTAAAGTAACTATTAACAAAATGATGAAATCGTTGACTTTACAAAAAAAAGTTTAAAATTTTAATAACATTTATTAGTGAAAACAATGTATAGTTAGAAAAACTATACAAAAATGTATATTTAGACTCACCTCCTTCATTTTAAGGGTGCCAAATGTCTAATATTCAGTGTTTCATAAGATTCAGAGGTCAAAAAAGTACAATGCTCTTTTTTTGTCTATTTAAATGTATATTGCACAAGTAAAATACACAAGGCTCTATGAAAATTAATATCTTAATTATCGATATATTTTACTTAACAAATGACATGAATCGGAGTTTTCATTGGGTTCCGAGATCGCTTAATAAACCGGCAAATCATTTAAGCATTTATGCTTAGATTTAGCTCTAGTGAGTTAAGATTATCATGTATGCCCGACCGTTGATGGTGTTATTTGTATAAATTTGTTTCCCTTTAAAAAAAAAATGTACCATTTTACTTTCCCGTCCTAAAACAAGAGTATAAATTTACTGTACAAGTTAATTCTTTTTTTTTTAAAAAAAATTCCTATTTTAAGTAGTTAAATGATAGTATCAATTTTACTCGTATTAGACTAAGAATGTTTAATAGTGTTTCAATGTGTTTTAAATGAGTTTGAAGTGAAATAATCCTTGATTAGTACAGTTTCCAAAGAAGTGCACTTAATTTGTAACATATAGAGTATGATAAACTTGTTATAAAAGTTTAATTTAATTTTGTATTGAGCATGACGTATAAGCCGCATAGTATGAAGTGTGGTTGAAGAATTAGAGAATTGAAGGTAATATTAATCTTAATCTATGTCTAATTAAAAATGCATACTATTATCAAATGGTTTATTTAACTTGTAATATGCTACTTTTCTTTCATAATCCCCGTCTCCGGTATTTAATATGCCCCAAAACTATTTTAAAAAATTAGGTCTTTACTAGATCATGTTTGTACTATATGCTATTCATTAACAATTACAAATTAGGTAAACAAACATCACTTAACATAGGCTTGCAATATACTTAATATGTATAATTGTTACCCACTCGTTGCGTGTGCGACGCATGGTTTATATATAATCCGGCTAAATAAATTTTTAAAAAGTATATTGATGAATGAATATATTAAATTAGAAATCATGAGTAATATAATGTTTTTGTTATACAAAATACATGTAAACCGATTTTATTTGATATATGATTATAATTGTTTTAAAAATATAATGATTTTTGTGTGTTTTTTATATTTTGAATTGAATAAATGTAAATGAGTAATTAGTAAAAAATAGTGGGGGTATTTTCAGCAAAAATTGAGCAAAATTGGACAGACTCATTTGTCTTGAGTTGACTTATTATTATAATATAATGATATACACTATATTATACCGCAAAACTAACTAATAAATCCAGAAAATCATACTAAAAATAACGATCACTAACATATCTAAATGTTAATAAATAGATTTATAGATCCAGATATGACCATCCACTACTATAAGATTTATTTGATTTATAGATACAAATTATGCAAAATCAATCATGTTTTATAAATTTGGGACCAAGTAGATGAGTTTTTTGTATTTTAACTAAAAATGTCGAGACAAAACATCATATATTGAAAAATATAAGAACCTTTGATTAAATTATGACAAGTGAATTAACTTTTTTCTATCATACCGCAAGAGATGTTAGTAAACAAAGTTTGATTATTTATAGATTTTATTTGTTTTTTAATCTATATAGTTAACGTGTCTATTTTTTTTTAAAAGACCCTTATAAATTTGGTGGCCCCAATTCTATGCTTGCTGAATTAGGGCTTGGAGCCGTTCCTGCTAATGCGGGAAAGAATTCACTATCAAACACATGGAGAATATCGTGTACTAACAGGCGAATCCGTTTAATTAAGCTAGGTACTTAAAACATTTTCATTGTTGTCCTTAACTACCGCTTTAGTGGATTTAAGTAAAAAAATCGATATTTTCATCGGAGTCGACCATTTGGCATCTTCTTCATTGTTGTCTTTAAAGAGTAGAATTTCCAATCCAATTTATAACTTACTTTTATTTTATGAAATAGACAGGGAACACGGTAAAGTAGCACTATAAAATAATGTTTGATTTAGTGAGACTCAAAAACTGTCACAAACCTATCACTAATTTAAAAATCTGTCATAAATCTATCGCAAATTGAGTAAACTGTCACAAAGCCGTCATAAAAACTGTCGTTAATAAGCTCGTAACAAAAAATACCGTCAATAATCCTGTCGTTATTTGAGTATTTTTATTTTTTTTTATAGGGTAGCTTTGAGTTCTAAATTTGTAAACATGAACCGACCAATAATACTTATGAACACTCTTCATGTTTATTTATTATGTAACCAAAAAGTCAAAACTAATCTTGAATAAGATATACAAAGTCGACGATAATTTATAGTTATCATTTCAGATTTGATGTTCTTTTATACTAATATATATTAGGTCAAATGTGTACTTATGATAATTTAAATATTTCACATGGCTAGTTGGAGTCGACTACAACGTCCTTAATTGCAGGGGTATACAAAAACTTAACCAAACCGATTATGAATTAGTTTGGTTTGCTTTGAAAAGTCCGAAAACCTATATAATCGGTTCGGTCTGTGGTTTTACTTGTTTCTAAACCAAACCAAACCGATGAATTATACTTACATATTAATATTTTATATATATAGTTATAAATATCATGAATTATACAACATAAATTACATATAAGAGTCACAACCCATTTAATTGTATATGTTTAGAGGAGATTAAGTCACTTTTATACCATGTGTTTATAACAAAAATGCAATTACTATCCCATATTTTTAAAAACTTGATTTAGTACCCCCAAGTTTATATAATTGACTTGATTTAGTAATCTGATCGTGAATTTTAATCAAAAACACGCCGAATCAGTCATTTAAATGGTAAAAGACATTTTTGCCCTTATTTTTGAAGAGAAATTTTCAACCCTTTAATTGTTGAATTTAGAGTTCAATAATAGATTTTGATTATAACTTTGATTATATTTTTAATGATTTTACGATTTCAATGATATAAGGCTTGTCTTTTCCAAAAGTAGTAAATGAAAATTTCAGCGCCAGAAAGATAGAGCACAGAAAAACGAAGTCACAGGTTCAAGCGGAACCAGAATCGGAGCTAAAACGAAGGAGTTATGAGCTTTCGAAAAATAACGAGAAGACCGAGAAACTGCCAGAAGAACAGTCGACCGATCGACTGGACAAAAATGACCGATCGTTTTTTGGTCTAAATTATTCCAGAGAGCACGTCGAAAAAACGACCGATCGTTTCTCAGAAAACGACCGATCATTTTCTGAAAACGACCGATCGACCGTAGAAAACGACCGATCGTTAGAAAACGACCGATCGTTTTCTACAGATTTCGAAAACAGCTTTTCAGCTTTTTCTGGAAAACTGCTTAAAACACCCTCAACCACTGCCAACGGTCATATACAGAAAAACAGTCTTTGGTGATTATATAAACCAACCCAATTCACTTTCCCAAGACACCAATTACATCCATACATATCTATAATCAATCCTTCAACCTCTCTCATATACATAAACCCAAAATCACCATTTTGGTGAAATATTTCGAAAAGAGAGAAATTGAAGATAAATCGATACAAGCTCCAACAAAGATCAAACATCATCGAAACCACAAATTAGCTTATTTAAGAAGCAATCAATTGTGGGTGTTGTTTTAATTTTTGACAAAATTGTAAAGAGCGTTTTATAAGCTCATTGTGAGTGAGTGTTTGGGTAAAAGCTTTTAAGCCAAAGTGTTGGTTAAAAGTTCTAGGTTAAACACTTGGGTACTCATAGATTGAGGGGGAGTCGTTGACTCATTAGACGTGTACGCTTGCACTTGAATCAAGAGTAGGAACCTCGGGTAGAGGGTGAGCCAATCGGTCGATTGAGCTCGATAAGGATTTGTAAAATTGGGAAGAACAATTATAGTGAAATACTCGGTAGTACCGAGGAGAGGACGTAGGCCGTTTGCCAAACCTCTATAAAATCATGGTGTCATCTTCTTCCCTTAAACTTTTATTTTCCGCAAATATTTATTCTTGCTTGCTTGCGTTTAGTACTTCTAGCAATTTATTAACTCTTGTTAAAACGCTTAAGCTTAGAATTGCATTAGTTGGGTGGTTAGTTGCACTTAAGTCAAATTAGGCGAAAATCGCCTAAAACCTTATTCAACCCCCCTCTAAGGTTTAGCCGCACCGGAGCCAACAATGTAATAACACAAAAAAAATAAAAATTATATGTATGTGTATGTATATAATCTATGTATGTATGTATATGGCGGCGAGGGAGACAGTGGGTGGGTGAACGGACTGCGAACGTGGGTAGTTGAGGGGGCGGCATCGACGGAGGTGGTGGGTATATATATATATATATGTTGTAGTATATTATTAGACTATCGAGTCTTACTCATAGTAGGCCTAAGTTGGCCTTTCCTGTATAACTCTAACCTCTTCTATATAAATAAGATTAGGGTCCCCTTGTATTCATACATTCTGATTAATAAATACTCTGTTGTTGTATCTCTCTATTTTCTCTCCCTATATCTATATACATATATATGTGAGCTAATATGTCACACAACACGTTATCAGCACGACACGTTCCCATCATATCTCACTTAAAATTTCCGAAATTAAGGAGAGTATCATGTTGTATACTTCTTACCACTGTGTACTCTTTTGTCCTTCGACTAGAGATTTTTTCCCACTGGGTTTACTCTAGCAAGGTTTTGATGAGGCACCTGTTTTGTGGTTGATCCCTACTACTACCATTGTTGCACTCTTTTTCCTTCAATCACATATTTTTCCATTGGGTTTGCTCTGGCAAGGTTTTGATGAGGCATACTATTTTTTGTGGTTAGTTACTTACATGATATTTCGGCCTATATCATTCGGCTACACAGTTTCTCCTAGGTACCGGTTTTGTCCCACACTGGGTTTTCCGGTCCTAAAGTTTTTATGTGTTTAGCACTGCGAATGAACTCGACTCAGATCGACTGCATGAAGACGAAGAATTCAAGACGTCCAAAGGAGAGTGTTGTAGATATTATTGGACTATTGGGTCTTACTCATAGTGGGCCTAAGTTGTACTTTCTACCTTGTATAACCCTAACATATTCTATATAAAGAAGGTTAGGGTCCCCTTATATTCATAAATTCTGATTAATAAAAACATTGTTGTTGTCTCTCTCTATATTCTCTCTCTATATCTATATACATATATATGTAAGCTAATATGTCACACAACAGTATCTATATATTTATATATATAGGTATGTATATCTATGTAAATAAATCGTTTTCTAAACAAAAGAAACTCTTCGTATGTACATGTATGTATATCTATATGCAAAAGGTTTGGTGGCAGTGATATGTGTGTGGAGGGGTGCCGGCGGCTGCTGTGGGTGGTGGAGGGACGGCGGGTATATATATATGTATGTATCTTTTTCTAACCCTAGTTTCAATTGTGGATAAATTATGTTGTTAATTGGGTAATAATTTTGTATTGTTTACGTTGAGTGTTAAAATACAGTTTTACCCCTGATATATAGTCAAGTGATACAATACGTGATTGTCTCCGACGTTTATTTTGATCTGAATCGCGATCAGGTCACTAAATCAAGTCAATTATACAAAGTTGGGTACTAAATCAAGTCTTTGAAAAAATGAGATAGTAATTCCATTTTTGTTACAAACACAAGGTACAAAAATGACTTAATCTCTGTTTAGAGTGAATATTCAGTTATTCAGAATACTCGTGATAATATTTAGGGTTTTCCTATCTATTACTCCATCCGTCTTAAAATATTGGGGATCTATGTATATACGTGCAATTTTAACCGACAAATAACTCATATCTAAGTTGTCGAAACCGAATTTTTTAAAAATTAATGGCATAAATTTTTAAAATTTATATTTTAACAACTTAAGCATGATATATTTGATGGTCAAAGTTGTACGTAGATAGATAAACTCCCAATATTTTAAGACGGATGAAATAACTTTTATACAATAACCAACTTAATTGATAATTGATAATTGATAATTGATAGAATTCTCATCCTCTCAAAGTCTCTTAATTTATGTTAGTATTTTGGTATTTTGATAACACCCCGCTATGTTTGTTAGGTAGGTATTGAATTTGACTACTTTATGTACATTGCTAGTGTGTACTGAAACTGATTACTTTAATGGGTTATAGACCGAACCAAACCAAAACAAACCGATAATGACCGAGCCAAAACCGAGCCAAGCCGAGCCGATTGTTTTTTGTCGATTTTGTTTGCATTTTACTAAAAACCGAGTCGAGACGAACCGTGTACACCCCTAGTTACTTGTACAGAGTAATTTACCTTCAACAAAATAAACTAATAGGAGTATATACTTTTCAATTACTCTTAACTCCAAAACAGAAATTATAACAATATTAATTCTAGTTCTTTTTGGTTTGAAAAGTGAAAAGGATAAAAACATTTGGGGAATATTTTACCTTTGCTGCATGGGAACTTTTGCTAAACTTTAGGTTGGCTATGTAAATACATCTTTTTTATATGTTTTTTTTTTTTACAAAGACAAAGCTTTATTAACATAAAAGGGGACCAAATGTTAGATTGGTGACTCAAACTAGAAACAACAAGCTAGCATGATGGATTTACTTTAAGTCTCTAATGGTAACTTTTGGAAAATTAAAGTTCATCGATTGTATTTTTTAAAAAAATTGTTGCACACCCATGATTTAGTCGACAATGTAAATAAAGTCCACCAAAAGGTCCTTTGGTCACAGCATGTGTTCAAAATACAGTTCCATAGAAAGAAAAAATTTCATAAAATAGGACCAGTTCCTTGATAAAAAAAAAAGTAATTTCATGAGTGATCTCGAGTCGCTACTTATTTAAGCACAAGTTTGTATTCTTGGCGAAGCTTACATATAAGGAAGTAATGTCGGGCTTATTTAAACAACAAATTTGTATTCTTGCGAAGCATGCATAAGGAAGTAATGGCGCGGATTGTTAATTTTAACAATTTCTTGTACAAAATGCATGGCTAATAATATTTTTGTTACAATTATAAGGTTGATAGGAGGTAAAAAAATTATCAATTTAATGGCGAAATCAGAGTTATTGTTTATAAAAAAAAATTATATATAATTATGGGGTACTTAAAGGCTAAAGGTAAATTTTTTATAAAAAAAAAATGACAAAAGATAGTTTTCAGGGAAATATAGATCGTACAAAGCTACACTTACACTAAAGTCAGCAATATAAATAAAACGTAGTGTAGAACGTACGTGCATTACTTTAACTATTCAATAAAAACCTATTTCTAGATGCTAGTGACACTGATATATGTTGTCGTATTTTTAGGGAAAAATACATTTAGTATACCGTACTTGTTAACGATTTAAGTAACAGACTATGAGAATTAACAATTGAGATATTCATATATCAAAATATTCATAATTCAAGTACCGCCGTTAACTTAATTGGATAAAATTTACTTTCATTTTTCATTTTGTTCTTATTCTTTTTAACTTGTATAAATTTAGTTCTGTTTTTTCAAAAACTTACGATTTACAATTTTTATACTAAAAACATACATATGCATACATATTAAATATCTCAATTTAAAAAAAAAACATATTATTTTACCTTTCTTTGAAAAAAATTGTTTTTGTTAAAATTCATTTTTGTATAAAAAAATATAACACTTTCTTTTAAACGAAGATAAGGTAAGTTTTAGAAGTGATATTTGGGCAAAAACAATTTCAACCCACATCATTATTTGAATACTTTCGTGAAAAAATGGTATAAAAATTATTATTATTTTAAAAAAAGTATAGATTTTTTAAATAGAAAATATTTTTTTAAGTATTTATAACTTAATTTGTATACACAAACATTGTTTATATAGGAATAAAATATTAATTTGGAATTTATAATATATATATATATATATGTTGAATTTATATTTATGAATTTATACTAAAATGAGACATTTCAAAAAAAATTGGGGTTAAATTTATGCATATAATAAATAATATGACCAATATGAAAATTCAAACTAACTTACATCCATTTCAATTAACGACAGTACCTAAATTGTGAATGTTTTGATATATGAGTATTTCAGTTGTTAATTCTCATAGTATGATACCTCAATCGTTAACAGCTGATAGTACACTAAATGTATTTTTTTCCTGCTATAATTTAGAAATTAATGCGCTCATGTGTATATAATCACTCTTTCTTGTTTTAAAAAACACGCGTATGCGTAAATTATACGGTAACCAGAGTCTAGAATCCTAACAAATTATGCAGCATTAGACGGTACTTGTAAAAAATTATACGAAATTAGACGCTAGCCAAACAATTTCCGCTTAAATTCTACCTTACGCCTTTTTATTAGGGCTTGGTGAAAAACCGAAAAAACTGAACCGGACCGATAACCGAACCGAAAAAGACCGAAACCAAAAAACCAAAAAAATTTCGGGTCGGTTTCGGTTTGCAATAAAACCGAACCGAAAAATACCGAAACTGAAAAACCCCGAAAATAACCGAAACTGGACCGAAAAAATCCGGTCCAGTTCGGTCCAAAAAATAAAAAAACCGAAACCGAAAAAAACCGAATCGAAAAATATACTCTGTTTCGGTTTTGGTTTTGTTAAAAACCGAACCGAATCGGAACGAACCCGGCCCTACGTTTTTATAACATTGCTAAAAGAAATACGTAGATTGTAGTTTGTACAAAGCATGTCTTAGAAATATGTCTTTTTAACTCAACTTCTCATTTTTCCACACGCTGGTTTTTTATAAAACAGGAACACCAAAGGCTTTATGAAACCAGCAAAACATGACTGACTAAAAACATTTGAAAATTCAAAATTTCAGAGCTTAATAAAAATTCCAATATTACTACTGTCTTCTTATTAGTCACAATTTAAATACGATACTAAGTTCATGTCAACATGTCACAATCCAACATGGCTGTTTCTGTACTTTAATTTCATAAAATTTAGTCAAAACATGACAAGCTAAAGAATGATTCACTTTTATTATAGAAGAAATTTCCAATTAGATAAGTCACCTTTCAGTACAAAACTATCAAAGGCCGACATGTTACAAATTAATTTTGTAATTTTCTAGTATATAATATAATTTATTACATAAGTTTCAACGATGATGCTTAGTCATAAGAGGCAGGTAAGAAATTACTAATTAGGAGATAATTATAAAGACCAATCTGGACAATAAAGTTCAAATATGTCCCACAGTTTCCCATATAAAAATCTAACAACATGAATCAACTGCTTGGAATTAGTTACTAAGTGCGGAGTTCGGATTCGGTTTTTGGCAAAACTGAAACCGAACATATTTTTCGGTCGGTTTTTTTCGGTTTCGGTGTTTTTATTTTTTGGACCGAACTGGACCGGTTTTTTCGGTCCGGTTTTGGTTTTTTCGGTTTTATTTTTGCTTTTTCGGTCTTTTCCAGTCTTTTTTTCGGTTTTTTTCAGTTTTTTCAGTCTTTTCCGGGTTTTTTCGGTTTCGGTCTTTTTCTCGGTTCGGTTTTATTGAAAACCGAAACCGACCCAAAAAAATTTCGGTTTCGGTTTTTTTCGGTTCGGTTATTGGTTCGGTTTTTCGCCTAGCCCTAGTTAGTACATCAGTTCCCAATTAATTATTTCCTAGTACAATTTTGATCGGTTTATAACATGTATCAAAATTGTCGAAATGAAAATTTTCAAACCTAAATCATATAATTTAATGTTTGAACTATATGATCAACTTTTAAAAAAATTTATTCCGACAATATTGATACACGTTATTGACCAGACAAAATCAGACGTATTTTCGGAATAGACAATTAATTGGGAAAGGTACGAGCATATCACTAGTAATAGAGAAAAATCATTGCCAGTTGGAAAGTCATTACTAAACTCAAAATGAATCAATCATACATCAATAAAACAAGAGACCAAAAGTAGACACATTAAGTTAATAAAACAGAAGCAAAAGAGAATGAAATAAAGGTTTTCTCATTTCTGCACCAAATTTTAATTAAATACTTTGACGTTTAAAAGTTAAAACAAGTATTTAAGAACCAAGATAAAATGAGAAAAAAAGAAAGTCTTTTAACGGGTCGAAGGGGTCTTCTAGGACGAGTTTTTTATACAGGCCATAAACCGCAATAGCATTACAGAAATACACAAATTTTGGCTAAATCGGTGACTAGCAGTCTAACACTAAAGCAATATTTATGCAGAACTATTATTAATTTATTTCCTGGTATTTACATCAGTGTTTATCAATCGCTTGTACAAAGCAGGAAAATGAGTCGATACAAGTGGTGTAAATAACATAAGCACCATAAGTTCTGGTTCCAGGTCCTATCCTGGTGACATGGATGAAAGACATTTTCCGCAAGTGACAAATCTTATTAGGATTGCTGGTTTTTTATGTCCAATCTTCCAACGAGAATGCTGCAAAATTACGGGGGGGAAATCGGTTAGTTTTCTTTCGATAAAGAAAGTCGGTTAATTATGACGTCAACGAAGTGACACACACAGTATTCTATCAGCGAATTTCAGTAAGAAAAGCTCTAGAAGAGGTTATGCCATGACCTTCGCAAGGTGATCATCAAGCTCCAAAATATTTATTTTATATTTTGGAAAGCATAAACAAAATCAAGTTTCTGAAGCTATGGTAATACAATGTAATAACTCATCACTCAAGTGTACTTAAAAGAGAAATGATATAGCCACCCAAAAAACTTACCCAAAAACCTTACCCGCTGATGTGACGGGTTAAGTGTACCAATCAATTTTGTTTCGATATTGAAATCATATTTTTATTTAATCCATAATTGGTCCACCTAGTCCGCCACGGCAGCGGGTAAGGTTTTTAGGTGGCTATAGCAATACTCTACTTAAAAAGGACAATCTTTGAACGAGTCGTTTTGTGATTAATGTTCAATCTTGAATAAGAGAAGCATGTGCAAAATTGTCCAGGCTCGTAAATTAGCCACCAATGCAAGACTCATAACATATACTAACAAAGTTCAAAAACAAGAATATCAAATTATACAGTTTCCATAAGAAACTTGAAGAGAAAAAACCAATGAAGACTATAACCAGGCGCTGAAGAAGACCGAGCTTTTGTGAAATATTTATAATAAAAAATGCACGCGTTATAGCACCAAGAGCTATTGGATAATGAAGGTCACAGCTCACAACCTCATTAAAGTGTAACTAAACAGAATCGAGATTGCTACTCACTTTATTTATGTAAAAGTCGTTTTATCAAATAAACATAAAAATAAGCATAAAAATAGAACAAAATTTATATAATTCAGTAATAGTCCTTTAAGGAAACAGCAGCTGCATAGCCACACCAGTTCGGTGCAAAAACTGCAATAGTAACTATTCTTAGATTTGAAAATTAAAAGTCTTACTTGTGATTAATTATTGCCATGTGGTTAGTTACAAAATCTCAGTTTGGTCAGAAGACCATTCTTTCCTACTCCTACACTTATTTTTGATGTGGACTTTAGCACTTTAAAACAAAGCATCTATAGTAAACCAACAACAGGATTTGATGTTTACTAGTAAGCATTATTGCATGTTGACATTCAGAACCAAATTAAACTACATGGCATTATAATCTAAATCTACGACCATTGGTAAAAATCTTAGATAATATCGGGGTAAAGTAGCGATAGAATATCTGTGATGTTAAACCTCTTATGATCCAAACATCTATAAACGACGCAATAAGTATCCAAATACACAGTCTGAATCTCTTCTCCCCAACCGAAACGTAAGAATTATACAGTCTGGACACCAAAAATAAAAAAACAATTCTTGAATTAACGAAATATTACCTTCCTGTGTCTTCTTCTGGCACCCTTGCTGTTACGACGACGCAAGCTTCTTGTTCTGGGTTCTAGTCTCCTGTATAACACGAGAAATATTAGGCACTCCTCAATTTTCATTGATAAAGAATCTAGAGTTCTAGACTATCGAGATTCAGATTATATGTCCATGAATCTCAAGAATTAAGTGGAAAGTAACTTAAGTCCCTCAACAAAAAGGCCTTCTCAAATAATCAAGTAGTCCTTGTACAACTACCACCAGAACTTCTTGATTAAAAGAATGTCTACTAAAGAAACAGATACAAAACAAAATTCATAGGACAATATGTCATGAACATTTCACTTTCTACAGGTTTGGTAAGTCGGGTATCTTTTTGTTGAAATGGATAAGTAGAAGATCGCTTAACACACATACAAACAAATATATATATATAATAGTTGCAGGAATCTCCTAAACCTTAGGCGCTCCCGTACCGGAAGCTCGATTCCACGCTTCCATCATCGGAAGCTTCCGGAATCTTCTCCCGGTAACTAAAAAAAATAAGAAAAGAGAGGCTGGGACTATAGTTTTTAAGTTATAATAAAAACTTATCCAATATCTAAAATGTTACAATAATATTTGTATTAAGTAGCATACATGATCCCAATGAAACATTAGAGGGTCTATAGCCCAAAAAATGACTTTTACTTTTTATGGTCACAAAGAACTCCCAAAAGATTAATAGTCCTCAAATTAATTTACAAGAAACATAAAAAAGAAAATACCCAACTATATTATATATTTTATATTTTTTTAATAGACGCTTCAGATGACGCTTCTCCCTTTTATAACCCTCCGCTTCCCCGCACCCGCACCCGCTCCCGTACCCGCTTCCGCTCCCGCTTCGTGCAACTATATATATACATACAAGCATATGGTGCCCAACACTTTTTTTTTGTTTGGAAGACCAAAATCCAACACTATGAACTTATTTGGTTGCAGCTGTGAAACGAAAAAAGTGGGTGTTTTGAAGTTCAGAGAAAAGCTCGGTTCATCAAGCATTAAGCTTCTAGCTTATTCGGACCAAAAAAGGCAGAAAATATCAGCTTTTAAGCTAATCAACCAAATACAATCAAAATTTCAAGCAAAAATAAAAATAATATAAAGAAGAGATTCTACCCCTAATCATATGTAGCAGACTAAAGAGATTCTATGTGATTTAGAACACTTGTCGCCCATATGGTGGGTTTCAATTTGATGAAACATTTGGACCGGCAAAAACTTGGACTCGTTTGACACGTGCCCAACACACAGGTCGAGAGTTTTCTAGAACTATTGAAGGTAAACATTCCGCTACTTTTGTCGCAATATATACTTACTTAAAAAATCACACTACAAACAATTATTGTTCATTACTCTCAATACAAAAGCGTTAACTTTCTAACTTTCTAGCAGACAAACCTTTAATATTGATTTAAAAGTATACTTTTCACGTGCAACAAAAAAATACTTACTACTACCAAAGTAGCCTTGTCCCATTAAAATTTTGCAAAGTAGAGCTTTCAGCAAGAACGTTCGTCTTATCATTGAGATTTAACTTTAAACAAAAGGTATTACTACCAAACAAAAAACAGCTGTTCGCCTAAAACCTTGGATACGATGGTTTTGCTTAAGACTATGAGTCTAGAACTACATGAAACTTTTGGCTTACAAAAGGTACTGCAAACTTATTTCTCGCTTGTTTTTTTTTCTCCGGGTACCATCTAACATTTTCACTTCCCAAGAAATCAGAAAGTAAGATTTCCTCCCATCTTCTCTATTTCTTTTTTTTCCTCTGATAAACAACTACGATTACTAATAACTAGAAAGCTAGGAAGCATCTAAGTGAATTAAACAAACTACATCTGAAAAAACGTTACATAAAAATAATGATCAAAGAAAGAAGAAGACTCACAAATTCTCCTTTTCAAGTTCTTGGGCAATAGATACTGCTCTGCAATTTGACCGATTACTTTTCTGCCGAATTATTTGTGCAAGGGTCACTCTGTTTTTCACAAGGCTCGTCCTCTGACCATTTTCATCTAAATTATTTATTTCTGGTGCAGAAGTTAATTCATCGTCTCCAACAACGGTAATTTCCGAACTTTTGACAACGGTGTTTGTGTTTATATCTTTTTTCTTAATGTTTTTTACTTCTTCAGGATAAGCCGTATCCTCACATCTGATTTTCAATCTCAATGGGGATCCTAAAACAGACTCAAATACTTTTAGCAAGGATGCCTCGTAATCTTCTGCTTTTGATTTAGTCCTTTGAGAACTGAACATAAGTTGCACAGTTGGGACTGCATAAAAGGGAGTAACTAGATTAACTATGAGATACACACAGAAATAGAGGGACGCCTAAAACAGCATAAGTAAATACTACATTAAAAATAAAAATTGAAGATGCATCACAATTACAGGTAAAGGAAGTACATTATGTAATATTTACCATGCATTTCAGTAAAAAAACGAAACAATTTTCAACTACCATAATGTTTCTATATGACTTGATATTTTAAAACAAAACCTCTAAGAACTGGTCAAAAGGATAGAAACAAACAGGATTAAAATCGACTCTCAGACACAAAATGACTAGTTGTTTTATTGTTTGACATGCTCATTTGTTTTATTGTGTAAAGAGTCTGCAACATTAAGCTCGGAAACCCTAACGGCCGATAAGGTGATAATGGATGCTACTGTTCTTATTGCAAAGTAGGATATGTATTTAAGATAGTCAATACAAAGGACTAAATTATTAAAAGAAGCAAATCTACCATAATTAGCCATATCATTTAATAATAAGATGGAGCTACAACTTAGTTAACACATGCATGTTTTTCTCTAACTCTTCGAGGAATAATAAGTGCATGTAATCAGAACTTTATCCTTCAACTGATTTATTCTCACACTTTTCTCCATCTGATGATAAAATAATTTCCTTTCTTTTATCAAAGTTTACTGAATTAAGTAGTGAAGTAATTCATCCAAGTAAACTGTGTCACATCTTACTTCACTAAAGAAAACAAATGCACTAATTTGAAGAAAAAAGAAACAGACAGCCATTCTCCAGATTGAGAATTCAGTGAAGATTTATAAGCCAAACGATCACGTTCATAGTTGACCCAATGACCTTAAAAAGAAACAGATATGAAATGCCATTGTCAATGAGAGTTTGTAGTACCAATACTCCAAAAATTATTTTTTCTTAGTATCTGATCCCCGTATCCATATCCACAACATTGCAAGGAGATCATTTCTCGGATTGTCTCAATGTCCCAAAAATATGCAAACATTGAGGCTTTGCTCCTATAAAGTTGTTTTCACAATAACAATCTATTAACTATACTCTTTCAGGAAAGTGGATAGTTAAGACGTTGATGCTTTTAGCATTTTCTTAATGAAACGTTAATTTTCTTACAACAGATAGTACTCACAGAGTAAATATCAGCATACCAGTTAAAATTAGATTGGTAAGAAACTTGAAAATATCCTTGAAAGATCATAACTGGAAGGTAGTATTTGAAAAGGTACCTTTATCAAAGCTGAGAGAGATTATTTTCCCTTCTCTGTACATAAACTCTTTTAGTCTTCTTACTTGAATCTTTTCTAAAACCTCAGACCAAATTTGTTCAATATCCTTGTAGACTATATCCGATATCCGCCTGCCATTTGTTTTATTTATATCAGGAGAGAGAGAAGTTGATTGTTCATGATTCTTCGAAGAAGCCTCACGTCTTCTATCTGTAGCATAGTTACCTTGGAGATCGGGACCACGGTTTAAGTTTGTAGCTGCTGATGAATTTGGAAATGTATATTGTTGATCAGGGGCAAGTTTAAGAACTGTAGCTATTAGCCACGTTGTTTTATCGTTTGACATGTTCAGTTGTTTTTCTGCCTTAGATAATATTGTCAGAGCTTGGCGTAGCTTTTCCATATGTTCTCTAGATACTGAAATTAAGAAGATATGTCTGTCAGACTGTCAGTTGAACTCCAAGGAAAAATATTCAGCCGTTCGTAATAAAAATAATTTCACAAACTTATTGTTTCCGCTTCCCAATTCGAATAACATAATTACGATAACTAGTTCAAATTAAACTTTAACTTAAAAATGTTACGTTTTCAAATATGCGGCATACGGTGGGCCCGCAACTTACCCCATGCGGCACCAAAGTGGCTCCCCCAAAATACCACTGTTTTATTATTTTGTGTGGTTTAAGCAAACCCAAAATTTACTATGCTTTCCATGAACATTAAGAAGACAAATTTGATGGTTATCAAACATCTTTCACTTAATATAGATGCAAAAAGTACTCGGTCTTAAAAGTTCATAGTTCGTGTCACCATTGCACTGCCAATGATTTTTTTAAAAATATTACTTTGTGCTCCATTTGCAGCTATACATCTCAAGATAAGTAGGTAAGAAAAACTGGAAATTTTGCTACACCAAATGAAAAACAGGGTTTATCAAATTCTTAACAAAGCAAGACTAACTTCAACTTACAGGCCCGTCCTTGAAAAAACTTCCTTTGAGTTCTTTCTTTAGCTAGATCAAATGTACCAGTCAACATATCTGCGATTACTGTAGCAAGTTGTGATATTAGCGCTAATGGCTCGACTCCAGATTCCATAATCTCTCTCAAACTTCTTACTGTGTTAATTGTGTCAGCAGATAATACAAAATCCAATAAGTCCGTCAACTTCTCATCTGTGGTAAGACCAACCTGTGAAAGTTGTTCTTCAAATGTCAGACGTACATATGGATAAGAGATCATTTCAGTTAGAAAAAATGGGACAAACTTACTCGTAAGTCGTAACACATATCTACACGAACAAATTGAGACGTATATAGTATCATGAATACGTACTTTGATTAGATGTTTATCTGAACATTTTTATTACTAATATAGAAATGTTAAAGACATACCAATTCTTGAACCAGAGAAAGAGTGATCCTTTGACCAAGTAAACTCAACTGCTCAAGGGTCATCTCAGCTTCTCTCAAGGAACCATCTGATCTAGATGCAATTATTTTCAACGCATCATCATCAACATCTAAAACTTCTTTATTTGCAATATCCCGCAAAGCTTGAATAAAATCTGCATCCTTTAAATTCGAAAATAAAAACTTCTGACACCTGGAAATTATTACACGTGGCAAAACTTGTAAATTTGAACATACAAGGATAAAAACCACACGCCTAGGCGCTCGTTCAATAACCTTTGATAAAACACTCCAGCTATTTCTCGACATTGTATCACAATCGTCAAAAATCAAGATTTTGTATTTGGCCGGAGATAGACAAACTGTCATGTTGTCGAGTAAATCCATTATCCTTTCAAAGTCGAGATTACCAACTGAGGCTATTTCCTTTATATTTCGCGTCTGTCCTCTCTCATATGCTTTACAAAAATTGCAAAAACAACAAGGCTTTGTTTGCCTCTCAGATTGACAGTTCAAAGTCCTAGCAAACACTCGTGCCATAGCGGTTTTTCCTGTACCATGAGGCCCATAAAACACATATACAGACCCAATCTTCTTTTTAGAAACAGCATTTAAGAGGGCTTGAGAGACTAATCTCTGACCAACAATATCTTCAAAGGTTTTTGGAGTATACTTCTGAGTCAAATTCTGATGTCTGTTATAGTGGTGCTCTCTAAACCTATGTTGATCCGCTGTTCTAGCTTCAGAAACTTTTTCTAAATCAACTTTATAATTTAATAAATTATCAGCATATACACCTAATTCTCCAGAAAAACCATTTTCCCCGTCAGCACTTATAGTATTTTGCCGAGACCCAGGTGTTTCCACTAGTAAAAGCCTCGTTTCTCCGTCGTAATCATTAGACGAATTTGATTCTACTAAATCTCCCCCTTGGGAAAGTGAACCAAAATTTTGACCACTGAAGTATTGTGCAGAAGTTTTAGACGGTACCGGTATTTTGTTTTGTACCACGTTGTCATTTGGAGCTTTAGAAATTTGGGTTCTCCACGTGTTACGAAATTTTCGCCTTTTCCCTCTGTCAAAACCCCTTTTAAATCCACGAATACTTGTTTCTGCTTCTTCGCCTACATTAGAGATATGACTATCCTTATGCATTTGGTTTTTAAGATGAATACAGTTTGTCAAATGAACGTGGCTCTGTAGGTGATTTCCAATGTCACCATTCAAATCTTTTAGTACCCTGGCCATGATCACGGTATTTGTACCTTTTTTGGCATATATATATTTGCTTCCTATACTGCAGTTTATTGTAGTCACATAAGCAGATGTTGTCAACTGCTATACAACCTAACTATCACATGTACAAAAGTTTCTGTACAAAAACTTAAAAGTCACATATCAACTCTAAAGGACAGTTGAATTATCAATGTACCACAAGAACCTCTTGGTGAAAACCATTCTATAGCAAATCATTTCTAGCTTCGGAAAGTACTAAAACGCCCCTCTAAGTTCAACACCTGCCAATATTAAAGCAATTAAGTTGCAGATTATCCAAATGCTCCAATTTAGTATTCTACATATGAGATTTGAGGAAAGAGCTCAAATATGTTCACAGCAGCTTATCATAATCACGTCACGTAAACTTAATAAAAAAAATCCATCGCCTCTGCAGTGCGGGTTTCTCACATACTCCTCTTAAAATTAGCATTTAAGCTTTCAATCAGATGCATTACATATTCTAAGCTAAACAGCAAAAGATCCGAGCTTAAAGCAACAAACAGGCCATAATCTGCTAAGGACAAGTTGAACTGAGACATTTCCACATATAAACAAATGGCGTTGGCCATCTGTTCTACAAATCATGACTGAATATTGTTAGTATGGTACAGTTCAAATCCCATACAAATCATACAGTGTTAAAAAAGACCATTTCCAGTAAACAAATCATACCAATCACCGGGAAATGATGTTATATCTTATCCCTTTCATTTCAAGTTTTCAACGGTAATTCGACAAAAAAAATTCTTCTGCATGCAATTTAGTTAAGATATTCATACTATAGTCTCACATAAATAATAATAAAAATAAGTATTTCATTCTTGCCCGTTTCACATTCCTTGTTCCTCAACTGTCAAACACATTTGTAATTTTTTTTTTACTCCCTCCTTTTCCATTTAATTATCCAAGAACTGCGTGCAACTTTGTCCGAAAAATTGTCGATTTTCTAAAAAAAGTTAATTATATAGTTCAAATAATAACTATTTGATTAACTTTCGAACAGTTTTATTCCGGCAATTTTGATATTGATTCTTGGCTGGTCAAAATTACACTTAATTTCGTATAAAAAAATTAAATATGAGCGGAGATTGTAAATCATTATCAATACTTATAAAAAAATTACTTCTTTTTAATTATTTGTGATTTGGCATCCCTCATGAAATTTTTTCACCAGCCTTAATTTTTATAATTTAAATCAAGTACATTTTTCCACTACCCAGATAGTGAAACTACATTCTCATTACAAGAAACAAACAAAAAAAATATTTTTTAAATCATAAGAAAATTTAAAGTAGACTGTAGTAACACTCTAAACAAATACTAAATAATTATTTTTTCACCAGCCTTAGTTTTTATAATTTGAATTAAGTAAATTTTTCCACTACCCAGATGGTGAAACTACATTCTCATTACAAGAAACAAACAAAAAAAAAAAGATCTTTTAAATCATTAGCAAATTTAGAATGAAAAGTAATACTTTAAACAAATACTAATAAATAATTAGTAAAAGTTAAGGTAAAAAAGGACAGTTGAACTCACATGAATCATTATTAGCTTAACTTTGCTTTTAAGTGAGTTTCATGAGAGATTTTTCTTTAAACAAAGGTTTATATAATTTTATTTATTATATATATATAGAGAGAGAGAGAGAGAGAGAGAGAATTTCTGGAATATGTTACACTATTTTAAATTACACAAAGTGTTACACAAAATTTTTATTTAGTAATTAGTATACTTATTATTCTAAATCTTGATTTAGTGTGCTCAAAATTAATGCTCCCATAATTATAAAAAAGAAAATTACACGTAAAAAATTGAAAAAGTTGTAATTTTTAGAATTACAGGGTGTCGTGGCTTCCGATGGTATGCAGTTAGGTTCTCCTGTCCATGTTCAAGATTACGTCAAGTGTAGTTGACATGGTAAATAAATACTGAAAAACAATGTTAAAACGGTTGAAAACGATATAAATCGGTTATTGTTTGTAAAAAAAAAATCTTACATAAGTAATAGTTTGCTAATCTTTTTGGTTAAAGAAGAGAAATAATAATATGCGGGACTAATAACCGGAGTTACGATAATGTTAATACACGAGAAGATGAGAAATATAAGTTAGATGAAATTTTGAGTTAAAAAAATAACCATTTGGTTTAAAAAAAAAGTTTTTACTCACATATTTTTTCTAAAAAAAAAATCAATCCGCTGATGTGTCATATATTACATGGCATATCCAACTCATCAAGGTTTTTGATTGTTATTAATATTATATTTAACAAATTTTTATTATTAATATTTAAATTTAGGATAGGCTCAATTAGGGTTGTACTAAATTTTTATTTGAGTTTTGAGTAGATTGAGTTTTTATTGTGTTAAATATTTATATTTTGATTTATCAAATTATAGAATTTTATGTATATTTGGAGGGATAAATATGTATTTTATTAGCCTTGTGAATCTAGTTTATAGAGTGTGTGACTAGTAAAATACACGCATAAACGGATTGAATTTAAATGTTGATTTTGAATGTTGAAATAGCTAGCTCTTGTTTTAAATAATTCCTTCTATTTCAACATTTTGGTTCATTTATATACAAAAAGTTGTGCTTATAAAAGGACGTTTTGTTTAAAATGGGAACATTGGTTAAATGTTTAGCTGATTTTTGTAAAAGGGACAAACAATATAAAACTTACTAAAAAAATAAACATAGATGAATTATTATACATATGTTTATTTTATTATTTGATAATGATTTTATAACTTACTAAAATAGCCTTAGGCCCCTACCCCATTTATTGGTCATGTAAAGACGTGACCATAGTCTAAGTCCTACATAAACATATCTAGTTTACATCATTTTATTGAAAGTTGATGAAATCTTGTACTATATTCACGTACGATATTTATATAATTATAATTTTTATTGTTTGATGTATAATTACATTGAAACCCGTTTCTGTTTATAAATAATCTCTATTTTCCTTTTCTAGATTCATAATTCTCATTGTTTCACGTGTAAATGTATATCTTTTTTTACACATTTTATGTTTTGTTTCAACTTCTGATTCCCGCTTTCGTTTCCCTTCTCGACAATGGTTTCATATTGTAATAAAGAGCCCAAACCATCAAATTAGCCGAGGCGGCTACTTTTTAAGATATAAATCCTTGGTTAAGAACTTAAAGAGTATAGTTGCTGGGGAACCTGGATTTTGCTTTTATAAACTTTGTTTTTGCGTTACGCTTTTCGTTTTCTTATTATAGTCTTTCAGTACCCCATCCAAAAAATATTACACATGCAATTATATTCACCCATATACAAATCCTGGTTCCATCACTGTACATAGTCGTTAAATACTGCTAAAAATAGCTATACAAGGTTAAAAGTTACGTAAATAGAGTTGTATTTATGAATATCCCCCTCCCATGTACGAGTTGGTTAACGATAAACAAAAAAACATATCTCAAATCCCGAATCAAAATATGAAACAATTTTATGATTAATCAAAATCTTGTACAACAAAGTCGGGTTTATTACCTTTTTATACATTCGTTTCTTCATATACTCCCTCCATTCATCCCAAAATATTGGTACACTATGTATCTACGTACAACTTTAACCGACAAATATCTCGTACTTAAATTGTTGAAATCTATGTTTTTAAAATTTGTTCAAATAGTTTAACATTTGAACTATGTGATTAACTTTTTAAAAATTCGATTCCGACAAGTTAGATATGAGTTATTTGTCGGTCAAAATTGCACGTAATTTCGTATAGTCTCGACAATTTGGGACGGAGGGAGTATTTTTTTTTTTTCTGTACTTTGGTTTCTTAATATTTTTGTTTTGGTACAAAGAAAAACCAATGAACAAAGAGTAAAAAAGGAAAAAAACAATAATGGTAAAAAAAAAAAGGTAAAAAACCCCAACAAAGCCACACAAATATAATATCACAAATTATTGCCCAACAAGCCATCACATTGTAGAAAAATCATAATTATCAAATGAACTTTGTCCCAATGGTTAGTCAAGAACAATAGAACAATAAATTTGCAAACAATATGAAAAAGAAAGATATAAATTCCAAGACTAAACAGTATGAGAAACATAGTTCTCCAAACCTGTGTTTTTCTTCTCTTGTTATAAGCATGCTTTAAGTAACCGGAGTTAGGGCCGGAGTGTACAAACAAGGATCGGATATACTCCCCGTAAAATAAACATCATGAAGAATCTTTATGTCTCGACTATTAATATCATACAAAAACAATCTCAAATTGTCATCACATCTTCGTTCCAACACGAGCTTATCGTTTTTAGTACTTCCAAGCACTGTGATCTTACCTCCCGCAATCGAATTATAATCTGGAATGGCACTAAAATCAATTTTCACATTCGTCCAAGTTAGGTTTTCGTTTAGTATCCACATGTTTTCACTAAATTGCTTGTACGTAACTAATGCAAGTTTATCGTTTATTTCATATAGTTGATTTTCCCTAGTTGCGCATGTCTTCATCGGGGTTCTTATTACATCAAATACGCCCTTGTGTATGTCGAAGAAAGGAACAAATTGATGACCATAAATGTAAACTTGCCAATAGAAAACCCCTTTTATTAACACAGCTTCTGAACAGGAATTACTCCCATGATAATGGTACAAATCTCGAAACCAATAATTCACTTTCAATTTTACTTCGATTTCTCTCCATGTATCGGTACTCTTGGTGTACAACTCACCGCATAGAACAGGAATTTCTCTAACTTTATTTTTATCCACAAAAGAACAAACAATCCTAATAAGCTCGTAATCATTGTCATGTGAACTAAACCCTAGAAATACGATATCCCTGTGTGTTCTGGGAAATTCAAAGGGTGGAATTTGCCGTAACTGCCTAATTGTTGGATTGAATACAATAATTTCTTGATGATAAAAAGATGAACACATACAAACTAAGCCATTACTGATGCCCACCACCACACTACAATTCACGTCGAACAAATAAGATGGCCCGGATTTCATATCGGGAAAATAAGATGTGTCTGATTCGATAAGCTTACGAGAAGTATCATTAAAATATAAGAAGTTAAATCTTTTTGTATAGTCGGGACTATATCCGGTGGTTACAAGTATATAAGTGGAAGTAGGGTCACATTCTCTAGTTGTTTGCATTTTTCGATGTTTTTCGACAAAAATAGGGTTTTGGATGAGACCATACCATGCTTTACAAACAGACTTGAACCGAACTAGGGTTTTGACCGGAAGAGTCGATAGAATTTCGAAAACTAAATCTTTGGGTAGATCAAAACTCACTTTTTCGATGTTGATTGCCATTCTCTTCCCTGGTGATTGATACATAAATATACAGTAGCAGTATTCTAATTTTATTTATAAATATTGAAATATTACCAGCTATTACAATTGTGGTGTTACTGGATCGTACTTGCACTATTTTAATGAAATTTCACACGTCCAAATATATTATAATTTATATAAGTCAAAGGCTTGTTAAGAAGACCTTTTAGGTTTAAAGTTTAATAATACTTTTATCCTCCAAATTTTTTACTTTACTATCAATTTAGTTCCAATTATTTCTTTGACCAATCAAATGAATCCTCATGTGATCATCTTTTGACCATCTCACCATTGTGATTATAATATTTCATGTTCACTATGATTTATAAATACATATAAGTTATGTATTTTAAGATTACTTTTCAATAGGCCTTTTTGGTGAGGAGTTAAAAGTATACTTATCAATACTTTTACCTTATAAGTTTATCAATATTTTCACATATTGCATGTACATATATTTTTGATAATAATTACAGTGACAATTTCAAACATGTGATACTATATTAATTCAATCACCATCAACATACATGGCTGTACATTATTTACGTCTGGTATATTATAAAACACAAGTTTTATTTTATTTTGTTGCAAGCATATTTTCAATAGAATCATACAATCTTATCATGCTGCCTATATACATATCTACCGAATAGATTAATTGTACAATTGTTTTTCTTTTCTTCATACAGCAGTGATTGAAACATGGTGATACAAGGATGCATACGTGTATACATGGGTTTGATATCGTCAAACAGTAGAGGTATAACATGCAATAATTATATAAGTGCTATACTAAGCATACAAATATATTTACACACAGTAAAAAATAAAAGCCGAACATGCAGTTATTTGGAAAAACTTATACCGTACACCTCGTATTTTGGTGAAGACCGGCGGAAAAAAAAAAACTTTAAAATTTGGCCGTATGTTTATAACCCAATATTCGAGCGTATACCATAATCGTTTTTTTTATTACACAATATCAATGCGTTTATCCAAAATCTCCAAACAAATACTCTAATCTCCACGAGCAAAGTGCTGATAACGTGTTGTGAGTCTTATTAGCTCAGTATATATATTATATAGGAGACATAGAGAGAATATAGAGAGAGGGACCCGTCTTTATTAATCATAATGTATATGAATGAATGTGAATATAGATAGATATAAGATAGAAGGATAGGGTTACAAGCCCACTTGAACCCATAAAATACAAGCCCAAGAGTCCAATAATATACTAGAACAAAGTATATATTGAAGGGAAAAACATGCTTTTAAAAGGTTATGAGATATATATAACTTTTGCTAAATAAGTAAAAAAAAAAGAAGGTTTATGTGATACATAAGTAATTACTTCTTAAACGACTTAGGTTGATATGCAATACTTTTTTCTTTTTTAAAATCAATAGGTTTATGTATTCGGTGTGACTTCTATAATGTTCTTATGTTATTCATAGGACTTTTCTTGTGTTATTTATTTCGCTTCTAATTTGGACGACGTTAAACTGACATGATAAAACGTATCAGATGAAAAAGCAGGTAAAAACTAAATTAATTGAAAAAGTCAATATTATACAAATCCGTCAAACAACATTTTTTACTAACGCATATTTTTTATGTGTTCACCAAACAATATTTCTATAATTTAAAATTAACCCTCACAAATGTAATTTCGAACTTCGCCAAGAAAAAGTACTATACATTTTTAAATGTAAAAATATCGACCAATTTGACCCAATTGGAATTAGTTCGTAAATAACAGAATGAGTTTATTTGCCAATTACCCCCTGTTATTTTTAAATTTAACAGTTTTCGAAATTATCAAATAGTCCCTGGTATTAATTTATATGTCCCGCGTAACTTTAACCGGCTTTGAACATGTAACTAAATTGCTGAAACAAAAAATTTTAATTTTTTTTTATATAGTTTAAATGTTAAATGATACGTTCAAACCCGATCAAATTTACGCGTTGTTTCGTATATACCATATAAATTGATACGGAATGAGTATAATATATGAGTCGGGTCGGGTCCGGTTATATAATACGCCACCTTTTATGCTATGTATACAATTGTGGGCCCAATATCTATTACTGATTGCCACGTAATCACCCACCATGAAAACTCCCACTTTATGAAAGAGTAAAATGCAAATAGCCCCATGAACTATAGATAATTTTTGTACAACCCAATAAATTTGATATTTTATATTTGACCCTCATAATTAATTTATGTTTTTCAATTAATCTTCATGTCCGTCTTTAAAATGACATAGTTTGAATTCCGTTTTGCGATTCTTCTCTGATATCTAGGCAGCTCATGCGGTCTCGTCGTATTTTGATCATCGTCGTATTAACCATTGCTTATTCGATTTCAGTTTAATCGTCTTATACTAACTTACATGCAACTCTCACCAGTTAGAATTTTTTATAGAATTTTATATATCAACTTTGCACGTAGTGTTTATATAAGACTTGTTCAAATAGATCGGACAGTGTCTTATAAGCGTATTCATCAGGAAAATACATATACCAAACTATATTATGTCTACACCGACGATGACATAAATTAATTGTGTTATTTACAATATTCTAGAAGGCACAACACGAATCTTAAGCAAAAATTAATCGTCTCGCTACCGCCTAATTCTTACGAATCACCGCTTCTAACATCGCCTAACCGGCTAGACTTCTAAGCTCCGTCCAGCGCCTAGACTCCGCCCAGTTCCTACCTAAACTCGGCTTTTAAAACACTAGACTTAATAGCAATTTACCTAATTCAACCAATTGGATTTTATTATAAAAACGTATACTCGTCGGTCGTCACCAACAAAATACATATTTAAAAGTTTGTAGCGGAGGGTAAAGAGGCTGGATTTTTCGACTGCAGAATATCTGTTTTCACGCCAAAACCGTAATAAAAACTCATTGCTTTAATAGATAGCGGAACAGACATGAACTGTATCAATGAAGGAATAATTCCAACTAACTATTTTGAAAAGACTATTCAGTCTTTGACATCAGCCAGTGGTAATAAATTACCGATCAAATATAAATTAACAAACGTTCAAGTTTGCAATGAGGAAATCTGTATAGCTACCTCATTTTTATTAGTAAAAAATCTGTCCAACATGTTATTTTAGGCATTCCATTCTTACATTCTTTAATGCCTGTTATAACAATTAACTCTTCAGGAATATCTGTTTTCACGCCAAAACCGTAATTCAGATTTACGGTTTTGACGTGAAAACAGATATTTTGCAGTCGAAAAATATAGACTCTAGGCTAAATTGCAAAAAATCAAAATGATATGGAAGATATTTGCAAATAAAATATTGTTATTAAATTACTATTTCTCTTCATTTTCTAAACCCTTTCTTCAATTATATATATATATATCTCTCTCTATATATATACATATATATAAATATAAATATAAATAAATAAAACAAAATGAATGCGTTCAGATTTGCGGGTGATATGACCCATTTGATCAGCATTTTGGTTCTTCTTCTCAAAATATATGCCACCAAATCCTGTTCAGGTTACTAATTTATTTTTATTTTATTTTTTAATTTATTTTATTAATTACCATGCTATGTATAATTTTAATTGGATATTTGTTGTGAACCCATTTGATTATATCAGTTATTAAAGCGTTGGAAAATTAAATTAATGTTTATAACTTAATTTTAGTTAGTTTGTGTATTTATATGGATATTTATTGTGAACCCATTTGATTATATCAGTTATTGGATCACTAGAAAATTAAAATAATACTTAATTTTACTTAGTTTATGTATTTATATGGATAATTATTGTGAACCCATTTGATTATATCAGTTATTAGAGCGTTAGAAAATTAAAATAATATTTGTACTTAATTTCACTTATTATAAATTATGTTTATATGGATAATTATTGGGAACCCATTTGATTTTTATCAGTTTTTGCAGCTAGAAAATTAAAATATTTTTTTTACATAATTTCACATAGTAATATATGAGCTCAAATTTCTTATCAATTTTTGTATATATATATAGAGAGAAAACTAGTGAGTGGAACATGTTAATGATTGAACATAGTGTGACTAACTAGTTGTAGTTTTTTAATTTGATTTTAGGTTTGAGGCCGGGGTTATCCCGTAAAAAAAAGAAAAAGAAATGCTTTATATTTACAGGAAATTATAATAAATGTTTTAAAAAGTACTACTATGATTTGCAACCTCGCGAAATGATATATTTATTGACTTGACACACTCCTCGGGTTTGCACCGAATCACTTGTTTGGGTTTACCTAAAAAAAAGTGAATAATTTTAAGATCAATGTTCACTAGAATTCATCAAAAAGATGTACGAATAGAGAATATGATGTAGTACTAATATGTTACAGGGAATACCGTATATCATAGAAAAAATGGAGCAAAATATAAAGGAAAATTGACATTTTGGTAACTTGGCTTTTCGTGACCACCCCATGTCATGTAAACGTATGTATTTCATTATAAACACATTGATTTTATCAGATATTCGAGGGAAAATGATATTTCGGTAACTTGGGATTTCATGACTACCTCACGTCATATAAACGTATGTATTTCATTAATATCACATTAATTTTATCAGTTATTTGAGTGGAGGAGATTCAGATGGTGTCTTCTAATTGAAGTAAATAGGATTAACCGATTAAGGGATTGAAGAAACGGAAAGGAGAATGCTAACCCATGCAAAATATATATCTCTATTATTTGTCCACACGATGGGTATATCAGATATTGTAGCGGTGAATCCAGAATTTGCCACGTACTTAAAGCTGACCTGGTTCAGATTTTAGAAGTTGCAAGTTTTGCACCCAAGCACCAGAAGTTTAAGAGAAACAAGTTATAGCTAGTTATACAAACAATTTATCCATGATTTTATATTATTGACCTAACTAACTGTGTTAGTTATTTAAGCAGTGGAGATTCGAATTATCGTCTTACTGAGCTTGTGCTGTTTCTGAGCTTCAAATGAAGGGTTTAAACCTAAGCACCACAAAGTCTATTATAAAACTGTTACTCCATTAGTACTATTTAATTGATGAGTTAAGGTCAGCTTGGAGATTGTGAATGATAATTCTAAAACACTGGGAATTAGTGCTTTTTGTTAATAATTGGTTGAGTTTTTTGGCCACTGCTAAATTATTCACATTATGTATGAGCAGTACTATTCGTTTTAGGAATAGGGAAAAGTTTGACATTGACATACATAGCTTTAATATTTCCTCCCTTTACTTAGGGGTGCGAAGATATTAAGTCTAATTTAGAAAGATGTGTAATGTTTAAGTAGAGTTATTCTGATTACGGGGAATCCACTTATAAATTACGTCAAAGGCCAGATATACATTACTTTCGAAATAAAGATTTTCCTCCATCCTCCACTCCTCTGGGACCAACAAGGAGTAGTAGCAACATGAGAGTTTTATACTGCCAAAAATGAATTGGGAAGATTCTTCTTTCTAAGTATGTGTGTTGGTGATCAACCATTCATTGAACTTTACGATTCTGTCCATTTTTCCTTCGTTTATATAACAAAATTTAGAGTGTTGAGTTATAACTTGTTAGATTGTGTGCAACCTTTGAACCTAAAAATTTGTTCTGTTAGTTCTACCACCTCTAATTCTTGCATTCTCTCAGAGCCAACAAGTCAACCATTAATTGACTGGGTTGGACTGTGGAGTGAAACTTTGAACTGGACCTCTGCATCTAGGATAGGGACCCTATGCTACTTATTATCGTTATTAATTTCATTGGAGTCGTGCAATGGACATTATTACTGTTTTATTGGGGGACATATTTAGCAAGATGTGTAATGTTACTGGAGGCTTAGCCGATTAAAAAAATTGTATTAAAATTTATGAGCAATAGAAGAAGTCTTTATAAGAATTTTTTGACTTGTATGGTTCACCTTTCCCCCCCTAGCAAGCCTGGTTGCAAAGTAAGTAAAAGCAATCCAGATAGTTGCATAAGCGTGCATACTGCTGTGTTCGATAACTTATAAAAGTGCATTTTGAGAAGATTAGCTGGTAAATCCTTTAGTATGAATGTATGAGTAATGTACACAAAGAGCTATATATGCTTGCTAATTGAGTATTCTGAGGCAGTGAAACTGATTCTGATATTTTCCAGGGATTTCTCTGAAGACGCAAGAGCTGTACGCATTAGTGTTTTTGACGCGTTACTTGGATTTATTCACGGACTTTATTTCGATATATAACACCATAATGAAGCTGGTATTCATAGTGAGCTCGGTGGCAATTGTTTGGTGGATGAGGTGGCACCGAGTTGTGAACCGGTCCTATGATAAAGAACTCGACACATTTCGACACCAGTTTCTTGTTGCAGGGTGCTTTGTCTTGGCACTTATTCTTCACGAGAAATTTACTACTCAAGAGGTGCTTTTTCCTTTCCATCTTGATCTTATTTTGTTGGTTTGTGTTTGTTAAAGGCTGTTTTATTGCAGCTCGTAAACTCTTTTTATTTCTTAAATATGGATTGCAGCTCAATAATGATTTGTTAATGATTTTATGATAATTTTTCCAGAGATTATGATTTGATGTGTATTTTTTTATGATAGTATGAGATTTTTGTCGTCATAGCTGTACATGCCGACAATCCACTTTTCACTTTAGGTTCCCAGTCTTGACAGCTTTGCTCGTTATTTCAAGCAACGATATGCTGGTATCTTTCACTAGTTATATTGTAACATTTGTATTGCTTTTTATGCTCAAGGTGAACATTTTCTTCTGTTGAAGTGGTGCTGCTTCTGAATCTTTCCTAGGCTTTAGAATCTCTTTTATGACTCCAATGCATCTGCTCCTATTCTAGTGAATTTCTTACATCAATTTGCAATTACTGAGGTATCATGTTCTGACATAAAGGAATTTTGAAATAAAGTCCTTTTAAATTATCGATAGTGGTTAAAAATTACTCAGAAAAGCATAGCTATAAAACAACCATTCCCTGGTAAAATGAAAAAAGACCAACGCTTTACCTTTTAGGGGACCACTTCTAATGTATCTACATCCTAGCCCAAGGATGTCATTGATCTTATTGATTTTGCACTATATGGATTACCTTCTGTGGTCATATTTCTTACTTTTGCAAAACTAGTTAGTACCCATAACCATATCAAGCCTCTGAAATTTGTTTTGATATAGTGCAAATTGTAATTCGCAATATGCCTATGTATAAAATATGTGCAGTTTATTCTTGATTTGCATATTGTATGAAACTTCTATAGGACAGTGTTAGAGGTTGTAGGGTAAACCAAAAGGACTGCTGTTATTCTCATTTAATATATTTATAAAAAAAATGAAAGACGTTCTTTGCGTTAAACTTTGTTATGTTTTAGACATTAGAAGTGCTGGTGGTAATCTTTGTCTCCATGTAGAAGGATCAAGTAGACTAAACTTAAATTATTTTCTGGCGTTGCATGCCTTCATTTCTCAATAGCTTACCCAAAATATGGGTTTAGAGAATTTAAATGTATGCCAACTAGTTAGATAAAAAATTGAACTATTGTCCTTAAAGCACTCAATTCTTTTCCTTTCTTAAGGCTTCAAGGTGAGAAAATGGTTGTCAAATTGTCATGTAAAGCTTTTGATTGCAGAGGCTTTACCTATTGCGATGTTGCCTTCTCATTCAGTAAAGGATTTATAAAAAAATTGTTCTTTTTAGAAGCTTTATTTTTGCTTCAACTTGTTGTGTATTAATAAGCTCAAGGGTTCTCAGGGGACTCGGATTTGAAATGGGGTTTAGCAATTTTTCTGTATTTTGTTTCCAATTAGTTTCCACAGTAACCCTACGAAAGAAAGGAAAGGAGGGTGGAATTGGAACCAAGGAATCTGTATTTACCTGATCTTTTAGAAGTGGAAACCATGCTAAGCCTGTTTTAGAGGCATTAGATTGTTTTTTATTACATTTTGAGGTATTAGATTATCTGCTGTTATTGCATCGAAATCGTGCATATCATATCAAAATTTCGTTTACTTTTTTTGTTAGGAAGAACGTTTTATCCTATCTACTGACTACCAGAACTATATATATATCTCTAACTTTTCATTAACATTGGTTTGCTACCACCTGAATGTATGTATCGACTGAGCAGTTGTTTTGCTCTCAAATTAGTTTTTCCGAAACACAGTTTCGGGTAGAACAGCTCCATTTGATGTTTCTATGGAAGACCGGAGTTCTATTTTTGTAGTGTAATGTAATCTGATTATATTTTGCTGAACGTCATTGAATCTCTCTTACAAGGGTATTTGTTGTGATACAATATCTCTGTAGTAATAACTTGTCTTAAATTCTTAATCACTTCTTGATTCGAAATGACCACACCACTGGATGAACTTTTAGAAGATGACACGACATTGTCAACTGCAGGTTTTCTGGGCATTTTCGATATACCTGGAGGCAGTTGCTATTCTTCCACAATTGGTTTTACTGCAAAGAAGTGGAAACGTGGACAATCTAACTGGACAATATGTCTTCTTTCTTGGGTACGTAGAAATTGCCTTTACTCATATTTTGTTGTGGTGATAGATACTAATGAGTACACACCCATTTTTTCTTCAGTAATTACATGTATGATGATTATCTTCCATTTAACACCACAAAAGTTAATGGAAGATCTCACCTTGCTGTGAAAAGATAAAGACTGTTGAATCTGACCTTTTCATTACTAATTGCTTCCTTATTCTCTAATACTTGTAGGGCTTATCGTGGTTTCTACATCCTCAATTGGATCTATCGTTTCTTCACAGAACAGCATTTTAGTCGATGGATAGGTAATGGTTACAACTGTCTTAGATCCTTTTTGTGATCTAATTTGATAGTTGTTGACCAACCTTTATTGATCTCCTTTTTTTTTTCTTCTCTTTCAGCTGTTGTCTCTGGTCTTGTGCAGACTGCTCTTTATGCAGATTTCTTCTATTATTATTACATGAGGTAATCTATCCGTCTCTTTTTGGACTATATCTATCTAGACATACAGAAAAGAAAGCATTTTATTTGTGTATTTTGTTCAGATTCCTTCTATTATTATTACATGAGGTAATCTATCCCGTCTTTATTCAGACTACATCTTTTGAAACACTAGTAATCGTTACCCACGCGTTGTGTGTGCGACGCGTGGTATATATATGATCCGAATAAATAAATTTTTAAAAAGTATATTGATTGAATGAATATATTAAATTAGAAATGGTGAGTAATATAATGTTTTTGTTATACAAAATACACGTAAAACGATTTTGTTTGATATAGGATTATAATTGTTTTGAAAAGATGATGATTTTTTTGTGTTTTTTATATTTTGAATTGAATAAATGTAAATGAGTAATTAGTAAAAAAGAGTTGGGGCATTTTTGGAAAAAAAATCCAAAATTTGGCAGACTCACTTTTTCTTAGGTTGGTTTATATATATAGTATGATATGATATGATGATAACAGAAAAGAAAACATTTAGTTTGTGTATTTTGTTATTTATCAAAATTCTGATCACTGGCGTGTGCTTATCTTCTGTTATATATTTCTTTTAAAAGAGAAACTAAATTCAGGAATTTATCTTTGCAGCTGGAAAAACAACTCCAAGCTCCAATTACCTGCTTGAGACAAGATGGACATTGTCTTTGGCTCTTTGCTATAGAGCTAATGAATCTTCACTGCCCTGTTTCGTGGAAGGAACCATATCCATACTTTTTATTCTGTTTGAAACTTGCAAACTCATCATTGTCAGAAGATAGGAAAGTTTTTGAACTGAGTTTTAGGAAAAAAAACATATTTACTGTGGAAAGAAACTTGATGGAAAAAATAGTAGGCTTCTTGTAATATAAAGTGATGGCGTTGGGAAGATTAAGAAGCCTTGTAGACTAATCCTGTGACAATCTGGATTGTTTATTTCGTTAAGATTTTTTATGACTTTTCGACCAAAGCTTATTTGCTTCTAAGCTGTAACCAAACAGGGCTTGTATGCTTATATATAAACCCGGCACGATGGTATTTGGTGCAACATTTTGTTGACGGATAAGGCGCATGCATTTCTTGTAAATATATTATGGTGCTGCATAAGTATCAGCTTGTTAAAACTATGGCTTCCGGAAGTAAAATGAACTAGCAAATCTATATATCTTTGAAATTATTTGAATTCAAAGGGAAGTAGCAAGGAATTTGATAACTTGCCTCTGTAAATCATATAACTCTGAAATTATTTGAATTAAAAAAAAAAAGTAGTAAGGAAATTGATAGCTTGCCTCTGTAACTATGACCGTTTTATGATCTTAACTAATGACATAAAATCATGCAATCAAGAAACAGACAAGACTGCTAAGATGGTAAGAATCACTTCTAAGGAAGAAAAAATTGGAATTGGTTCTCCTGCTGATGATTGTTACTGCATGTACCCTAGCGATAATCATGTTTGTTCTACTTGTTCCTTGCGAGACAAGACATTTGTATAACGATTTCTTTAAATAAATTAATACATCTTGTAGAAATTTTTAATATTGAAAGTTTTTCTCTCCATAAATTGATCGTGTGCGCACAAAAATTCAGCAAATAGTAATGTCGTGGAATTTCAATCGCATTTGAAAACAGTTGTACAGAAAAGGAAAGTAGCAGCTGAAAATGTGTTGAAGCTTACTCGTATTCAAGCATTCTCCTAAAAAAGAACTTCCACAACATAATTTAAGAAAAGAGTTCACCAAGATCCTTTCCAACGTATGCAGCGATACTGCTGCTCAGAGTACTTCAAAGTTCAGAGACTGTTTCTCGAGTTTCACAGAAATCACATCGATCAAAATACAAAATATCCAACTGAACAGAGAAATCTTAAAACATAACAAACAATTACAAAAAAACGAATCTGCCAATGGCTTAGCGATTAGAGGTCTGAATCCATGGGGACATAGTAAAGAAATTTTTTTGTATCAGATAAATCAGCAAACGAAGATTATGATAAAAAAAAAATCTATCAAATTTACAAGTTCAAATGATTTAAAGAATCGAGTTAACAACTAAAAATCTCTCGAACGACGAAAAAACAATTTAAAGTAAAGAAAAGGTAATACAATCTAGTTTTCCATCTGCAGAATCATGCCAGTCAAAATGACCATCACTCCTCATTCTTCACATGAATGATTCAAACCAACACGAAAAAGTTTAGAAAAGCTTCTGTTAATGTCTCTTTCATCCTCAGATATCGAAAACATAGTATCCTAATGCTTGTGACCGAAATCAAAAAAATCACCTCATTACAATGAATCAATCCAATCATAATACCCTCCTCTTTTTTGTCAACTTTTTTAGTTGCCTGAAACAGAAGGCTGTACAATTTATCCTCCCATAATTTCTGCTTCATTAAATAATTAATTTAATCGGTAAAGCATACTGCTTCTCTAGTTTCATCTTTTTCTATTGAAACTTCTGCCGATATCTGAGGTCCAGAAACTTCGGCTAAGGCCTCGAGCATGACAACAACCTGAGTGGTATCGTCCAAATAATATTTTGCTTTACTTGGTTTTTGCCCAACAGTACAAGCAAAAACGGAGGTGGTCGCGGATATTATTCCACTATTTATCGCGTTTCCAATAATCTCAAACATGTCCTCGTCTGATCGATCATCACCAATACAGAGAACAAAATCTGCTTGTTTTCCGTTATCAGACATTGATGTGAAGATCTTCTCCGCAACTAAGCCTTTACTCACACCCTACGAATAAATTGAAAGACAGATCAGATAAAAATAAGGGGTAATTAACCTTTTGTATGCTCAATTGAGACCTAATTCCAATTTAGTATCCTCAGCTACAATTTTTTTTTTTTATTATACTGAACTACAGTAGTTGATATTGTGTACAGCTTCAATATTAAACCTCCAACTTGAACAAAATTTCCACCTTGCATCCTCAACTTAGACAATTTTCCAATTCTAGGATGTGGTGTTACGGTAAAAATGGAGGAGTTCGGTGTACAAAACTGACAAAACTGTAGTGAACTAAATTACCAGTAAGTTGTTACGTATGAAAATTCGAATTTCTAGTTGTCTAGCGTGGAAGATTAAGAAAATCAATTACAATCAAATCAAATATACTAAACCTTGATATACTTACAAAAAATACGCCAAATCAGACACCTATGACAAGTTAGGATCGCAGATATTGACAAATTACAAAAAGGGAACCGAAAAGAACCAAAAGAGTTTCAAATTCCGGTATTCTGTCAAGCTGTCCAAATTCAAAAGTTTAAACTAGATACAAAGAGTTGAAAAGAAGAATTTGAAGAGTCAATGGAAAAAGAGAGACCAATATAATGTCAACGAGGACATGATAAATTATTAGTATCAGGAACAAGCTTACACCCTTTTCAATACGTATCACTTTCAGATAAAAGCAAAAAAGATATTAGAATAGCGCTTCTTTGATGAAATTTATTAAGATCAACCTATATTTATTCCTTTTGGAGTAACCGTGCTACATGGCTTATATGTTTTGCTTGTATTTCCTGAAAGTCTCAGTAATTAAAGCTAGCCAACTTTTTTTTCCCGGTAAGTTAAAGCTAGCCAACTTAAAAAAAGCCAAGTTTTCTGATTATTTTGACTAAACGAGCTAGAAGTTCTAAGCAGCTAGATTTTGTCTCAGATTCATTTAACCCAGCCTATTTGCTTAAAATCTGAAGTCAAACAAGCATGAATATGATAAGCAACTTAAGATTTAGACGAAACAGGAAAGTGGAAACAACCCACAAGGACATGAGATTGTCTGTAAAAGACAATGATGAAACTTACTTTATAAAAACTAATTTTTTACACAAAAAATTAATTATGTAACTTAAGTTAATAAAATTTGATGCTCACATTTCTACCTATGTACTTAAAAAATAAACGAGCACAAAACAGAAAAAGTATATATTTTGATACTTTTCAATATACTATTTCTAAATAACTTGCACTACTCTCAGCTGTTTTTTAGACTTCTAGTACACAGGCAAAAAAATCACATGTTACCAACAAAGATGTAAAACTGTCCTAAGAGCTGCTTAAATATCTACTTTTTCTTATACAGGAAATGTATACTTCAGTACTATTAATCAACCAAATAAGCCCCCCCACACAAATATCACAAACTGGTCAGAACCATTCATGAAAGAAAAATAGAACACGAGAAGCCAAGGAAGAGGAAAAAATCAAAACCATGAGTAGATCTAAATGAAGATTGTTTTCAAACCTGTGGTTTAACTTCGACAATAAACTGACCGCTTTTAACAGCAACAGGCTCGTTAGCCATGACACTTTCTAGATGGTCCAACATCTCCTTAGCCTGGCTAGACCCGAACACTGAATCTGCATCCTGATGGTGCCAAACCAATGCGCTCTCCTTTATTTCTATATACGAACCATCAGTTGCTTCCGTGTATAATTTCATTACGGGTTCGGCCATCTGCATCCACCCGAAATCGTTACCCACGCCACACATTTCCCAGTCCTTCTCCTCATCCCACCTGGAATTGAAAATGTTAGAAGGCATGTTTCTTTGTATCTTATATAATGCCCAGTGTAAAATATTGTTTTAAGAAATAGTTAATAAGCATTACAGGTGTGTTGTATTGCTAGCACCACCAGACATACTTTTCACTTGGTTACATAAACTAAGCAGTTGGACTTAAAAGTGTTGAACTAGCACATGTCATGGATAGAACTCAAAAGTTCAACCTGCATTTGTGAAGTATTAAAGGCTCCTTCCTAGACATTCGGTAAAAGAGTTTTAAGCACTTCTATTAAATTTATTTTGTGTTCTTGTTTCGAACACCAGTTTACTTGAAGGTTTATTGAATAAGTACCTTGGAACTCAAAAGTACAACCGTCAAGTTGAAGAGAAAGAGAGGTATTGGGTGTAAAAGGGTGAGCATGCTACAGAACCCAGAGATTCAAAAACCAACTACAGAAGGTCTTCTATTATTGAAATGTTTAGCTCGTCACCGAAAAAAAATCATTGGCATCCTATTCAGTAAAAACTACTACTAGTGTGTCACATGTATATATAAAAAGAAGAAAATAAGTAGTACATCCATACATAAAAAGAAGAAAATCAATCCAACATTCCATATCCGTCTTCAAAGGGAGTGGCCTAATGGTGATCAAATTTTTATAGGAAAATAATATAAGCAGAAGGAGAGAGGTATCCAGATGGAAAAAGAGATCATGACGAAAAACAAAATAAAAAAGTATCTTCTTAAACCATGCAAAACTTCTAGATTGAAAAGCCACGTTGCTATAAAAAAAATCGCCATAAGAGAGCCCAAATAAGATACTAAAGGCATCCTTTATAGTTTAGATTATATTCAGGTCATGTTAATGTAATTTTGAAAAACAACCACCATCCCATATCCTCTATTGACGTAGCCTAAAAGTATTTAAGTAATACAGATACGAAAACAATAAGAGTAGAAATGTAAAGATCATACCTCATGAAGTACCCATGCTCAGCGGCAATACCAAGTTTCTTACAAGGAGAAAACCACTTCCCTAAACTCTCTCTTCCGCGTCCACTAACAACAAACACAGTATTCTTAACATCACCACATAATTGGTTAATAATCGAAATAACCTCATGACTAGGAGTCTTATTAATCGTCGTTTGAGGCATGACAGTACCATCATAATCAAATAGAATCGCCCTATTCTTAGCCTTGGCATAAGCCGATACAATCGTATCTATCGACAACTTTCTAAAATTAGGATCAAGTGCAACAACTCGGAACCCGAAGCTCAACCCTATCCCCCAACACCTGCGTTTAAAATGGTCCTTACAACTCCTCTCTAAATCCTGAAAAAAGCTCCGAGACCAATACGACACGTCATGCGTTCGTATGTACCTATAATGCTTCTCATGTCGCAATTCTTTTTCGTGAGCCGACATTGAAATAGCCTCATTTAGTGCCTCAGCAGTTGCTTCGACGTTCCATGGGTTAACCCTTATAGCACCGCTTAAAGAAGGTGAACACCCGATAAATTCTGAAACTACCAGCATACTTTTTTTAGGCTCGTTATTTTCCGAATTTGAACCGAGAACTCCTTGTCTGCTAACTACGTATTCGTATGGAATAAGGTTCATTCCATCCCTAACAGCTGTGACAGCAACACACTCAGCTATTGTGTAATACGCAGCTCGTTCACTCAACGAAACTGGCCTATTAATAAAAACAATCGGTTTATAATTGGAGTTACCGAAATTTTCATTAATTCTCTCAACGCTTTCTTTTATCTCCGACTCTATCTCTTCAAGATCTTTCCCCCTCCCTCTAGCAGGATTTGCAATCTGTACCAAAACTGCTCTTCCTTGCCATTTAGGGTGTTGCTTAAGCATACTCTCCATCGCCAAAATCTTCAAATTTAGACCCTTAAATATGTCCATGTCATCCACTCCGAGCAACACTGTATTCCCCTCGAATTCTTTCTTTAACTCCACGATCCTCGAATCTTTATCGGAAACTCTTAAAACGGACTCGATTTGACCCATGTGAATACCCACAGGCATTATTTTTATCCCCACAGTTCGTCCATAATACTCTAGCCCTATATAACCCCTCTTCGATTGGTACTCTAAACCCAACATTCGACTGCAACAAGAGAGAAAATGACGGGCATAGTCAAAAGTGTGAAAACCGATAAGATCTGAATTTAACAATGCCTTTAAAATCTCTTCTCTCACAGGGAGCGTACGATAAATTTCCGACGATGGAAAAGGGCTATGAAGAAAGAAACCCATTCGCAAACGATTAAAACGTCTCCTTAGGAAAGTCGGGAGAACCATTAAATGATAATCGTGTATCCATACATAATCATCATCAGGATTTATCACCTCAATTACTTTTTGAGAAAAAATATTGTTTGCCGCCACATAACCCTCCCACAAAGACCGATCAAATCGACCTCCGTGACTAGCAGAAAAAGGGAGCATGTAATGGAACAAAGGCCACAGATGTTGCTTACAAAACCCATGATAATATCTCGCCAATATGTCCGGTGGCAAAAATGCTGGTACACATTTATACTTCTCAAGCAAAAATTGTGATACGTCATCTTGTTCGTTCGGCTCTATCTCGACCTTCAAAGAACCCACGTAAAGGACCTCCATATCTTCAGGTAAACCGTCCTTAATGTGCGATAATAACGAATCCTCGTCCCAACTAAAGGTCCAACCTTTGTTATCGGCTTTACGCTTAGCCTTTAGCGGGAGCTGATTAGCTACTATAATTACACGATCGAACGCAATTGAAGAAGGTACATCCGACGTGACACTATTTGTTTCATTATCGTCTAATTCGGATATCACCCCAGCAGTTGTCATGACACGAGGGAGTCGCCTTCTTTCTCGACCCATCACGGGAAAATTTCCCGTGGCGAGATCTAAAAGATTAGTATACGACTTGGACATCATTTTTATTGCCAAAAAAAAGAACTTCTCTATCACAAAATATCTCCAAAATCAATTCTACTCTGTGAACACGATGATGAAAACTGTTCAATTTACCAACTGTGCAAGATCTGCAATATAATACATAGAAATAAACAGTAGCATCATTAAACTGACAATGAAAAAACAAAAAAGAATAACAGATCAATCTAATCAAACAAAAACCCAAGTCAGAAAAGGTCATTCTTCTAAACATTTTTTTGCTAATTATAGTAAACTACCAATAAACGGTATTATTACGCATTAATACACAGTTAAAATAGATTTTAAGTATAAATTTAAATAACAACCACCTCATAAACTGACCTTTATGTGTCTGTAAGGACTAAAAAACCGAGTTTTTGAAGAAAGAAACAGATCAATGTAATCAAATCTTATCCAAAGTAAAATAAAAAAGACCAAAACTTTATATCATTTTTTATCATCAAAGTATTCCAGCTAAAGGATAAAGCTATCTCAATCAACACATGACTTAATTTGCATCAAAACCAATGTAAATTTAAGGATAATATAAATAATAAACTCAATAAATTGACCCCTTTGTTCTGTAATGTTACAAAAACTGAGTATTCAATGGAATCAACAGATCAATGAAAAAAATCACAAACCCATGTCATAAAATGATATAAAAAAATCAAATTTTTAATTATTAACTAAGTAATTTCACTCATCATAGTATTCTAGCAAAAGGGTAAAAAGTTATTAAATAAACTTAATTTGCATAAGAATCATCATAAGATATATTTAAGGATAATATAAATAATAAACTTTCAATGTAAAAAAACAGAAACACATGTCATAAAAATCAAATCTTTAATAATTAACTAATTAATTTTCACTCATCACAGTATACCATCAAAATGGGTAAAAGTTATCAACTATAAACTTAATTTGCATCAAAATCATAGTAGGATATATTTTTAAGGATAATTTAAATAATCAGCTAATGAAAAACTGACCTTTTTTATTCTGTGTATGTAATCAATCAAAGACTGAGTTTTTTCAGGATCTGAAAACTTAAAAACTAAAATAAAATTTAGGGTTTGCTCTCTTTCTCTCTCTCTCTATATATATATGAATATATTTAAATAAATTTCCTGATATGGTAATTATATATGATAATATTTGGTTTCTTTGTATTGTTTTGTGTTTCTATAAATGCTGTGTTGCCTTTGTGTGAAAATATTTTAAAAAATAAATTTAATCTAAGTACATACTATGTCTTGGTTCCGTCCGGTTCGATTATTTTCGATTTCAGTCTTTTTATTTTTTTACCAAATCGGATCAGTTTTTTTCGGTCTACTTTCGGTTTTTCGGTTATTTTTCGGTTTTTTTCAATTCGGTTCGGTTTTTCCGGTTTTTTCGGTCTTTTTAATCTCAACACATTATTTGGTTAAAAATCATATTTAAAAATATGTTTAAAAAATGGAACCAAACTTCCAATTCTTTTTTTATTTTTTGACTTTTTAGCTTTTTTAAACTACAGATCCGTTTTTCAAATGCTAAATAATTTGACTATCCAATCATAAATTTTCAAAATCCAGTATATCACGCTATCCAAACATAAATTTTCAAAATCTAGTATATCACGCTCACTATCAGGAGATTGGTGTTCGATACTTAACGCCCGCAAAACGAGTTACTTTCAAATAAAGTGTTATTAATTATAAAAAAAAAAAACATAATCTAAATGCTAAATTATATTATTAGCTTTTTAAAAAAATTGTATAGGCTAAATACAAGGGTAGAGTTATTATTTTGATAACTCAAAAACATAATCTAAAATAAATTTTATTAGCTTTTACACATGTTTGATAGGGGTAGAATTATTTAAGGAGTAAGTAAGTAATAAAATAAAATAAAATAAAAATAGAAATAAAAATAGAAATAAATAATGATAAAAAAAAGGAAAGAGGATAAGATCGGCCAGCAAAAGCATAGTGGTGCCAGCTGTAACACCTCTTTGTTTTTTCACTCACGCGCTCTTTTTCTATTTTAATGACACGTGTTATACACTGACATAGTCAAAATCTTGCTGTTTTTTTTATTTAATTTTATTACTTAAGTTACACTTTGTTTTAGGGGGGGATTCGGTCCGATCTGATTCGGTTTTTGATAAAACCGAAATCGAGCATATTTTTCGGTTCGGTTTTTTTCGGTTTTGGTCTTTTTATTTTTTGGACCGAACCGGACCGGTTTTTTCGGTCTTTTTCGGTCTTTTTCGGGTTTTTTCGGTCTTTTTCGGTTCGGTTTTACTGAAAACCGAAACCGACCCGAAATTTTTTCGGTTTTTCGGTTTCGGTCTTTTTCGGTTTTTTTCGGTTCGGTTCGGTTCGATTTTTCCGTTTTTCGCCCCGTCCTACTTTGTTTATAGCTAGTTTAGCAATGTTATAACATATTTAAAAAAAAACACAATAAATATTTGAGGTGAAATTGATCGTTTAGCGCATAATCATTGTTTATGTATCATCTAATTTACGCTCAATCTATCTAATAATTTAGGTTTCTAGACGCCGTCTAATTTATGTATCATCTAATTTACGCTCAATCTATCTAATAATTTAGGTTTCTAGACGCCGTCTAATTTGCAGGTGCGGGCCTTTTATAACAATGGTAGAGAGACAACACTGCTAAACTCATCATTTAAAAAAAAAAAACATTTCTAAACTCAGTTTTGTGGGTGCATATTTACTCATATTACATTTATCAGGTTTTCAGCAAGTTATCCGGGTTTTCAAGTGTATTGATAATTATTTTTTGAATTTATTTTTCAAATCAACTTTCTATATTATTTATAAAGTGTTTGCTGAAAAAAAATGTATTTATTCAAATAATTAATATAATTTGGAATACAGGGTTAACAATTAAGTAAGTGTTGTTTATTAATCGATATGTTGTGTAATTATTTGATGTATATATTACCAATAATTTAAAACCGAGTTTAAAACAATTTAATCGTATATTAAATTATGGTAATTACCATAAAGTTCTAAGTAGCAAACTATATATATTCCCCAAAAGCGCTACTTCCAAACATATCTTCCCAAAAAATATCACTTGTCCATGTATTTAGTTAAGGATTGAGTTTCCATTTTCCACGACACTGCGTGCACTTTTTGTGATTGTGCTTACAATTTGCTGGACCTCCGGTGACCTCATCAGAGGTTTTTCGGACCTTCACGTTGACCAAAGAGCGAAAAATGGTATGCATTTAAGAAAGAACATGCACTTTCAACGTATATATAAACTTCATCGGAGATCCACCAATCTTGTAGAATCTCCGACGTACCATCACTGCCACCAAACCATTAACAAGTGATGGGACATGTAAGGATTAAAACTCTAAATTGATTTGAAATTGATTAGGAAAATAACATTTGAGTGAATTAAAGATGAAGAGAGAGAAAGTTACACTCAATGGGAATAAAATGTTTGAGTAATAATTTTTAGAATTATAGTTTAAAGAGTTATAATTATTTTTGATTTCCCTTATTAAATTTTACCAACGGTAAACCTGCTTAAATTAAAACCCGCTAAGTTGATAATCTTTTCAATAAAATAATTCCTTTAGTCCCAACTTGACCCAATAAATTTAATAAAAAATACGGTAGTGTTTTTAAAAATCTCTTTAAAAGTACGTGGTTCCATCAATAGTAAACTATTAACTATTTAGAATTGTACAAATAATTTTGTAAAATATGACATTTATTGTTGTTATTTTTATTTAAAGATCTTCTGGCTGGATTTAGTTGCTTATTTTTATTACCGCATCGAAAAGTTTTTGATATCTCGTTTTCAAGCTGCAACAAAAACTTATGAAGATTTAATTGTTAGCTCTTCGACTATTTATTTTGTCATGATTAGTTCTAACTTTTTATTTGGAATGATTAACTTAGGTATATCTTACAGACGAGAAGCAAGGTCATCCCTAACGGTTTCACATCTAATCCAAAAAAAAATCGATACCTTTATCAACCAACAACATTTACAAAGAAAAAAGAAATACGAAAAGATTACAAAAATTTAATTCTCGTCATAACATAACCAAAATTTCCTTGAAACACAGCATAATAAAAACTCAGCATATTTGATTTTAACGTATCGTAAATGAAACAATTTGGCTCATGCTATAGCCGATCCTTATGAGAATTTGTAATATTATTTGGTTTTGTTTATATAATGGTTAATTTGTTTAATCATTATACGTTGAATATTATTTGAATAGTCATGTACAAGTAATATTAATCAATTTTTGTTGTTATCATATTTTTGCACCAAAATTATGTGAATTGAATTGAATGACATTCTTTAAATTAGCGAGTTATTAATCTTTAAATTAATAAGTTAGACCAGTCACAGTTGCTTTGCTATTATAAAACATAGTTATAGAAAAATGGGTCATACAACAGTTTCTCTATACAAACTCTATTTTACATAACATGTATTATATAGCAAATAGATGAACAGTAAAATTTAGCAATAGCAAAACACTGTAGCTTAGGTATTGTATAGATTGAGCGGTAAATCAACTCTCAATTTTATTTATAACGCCACTCTCACCGATGGTGTAATTTGTAAATGTTAATGGTGCGATTAGATGAAGCATGAATGTTATTTTTTTTGTAAATGTTGTTTATACCTTTTTTTCTGAAGGAAAATGTTGTTTATATTTGGTACACAAGTTTTTCTTTTTGATCTTAAAAACTTTTTTATGTTTTTTTTTCTTTTCTCTGGAGCTCGTATGGAGAAAAATGAAGATGTGTTACAACTTTTCTTAATCTTTTGACTCGTCATCCGAAAATTAAATCAAAGACTTTATAATTGCTAATGGTTTTTTTGGAGGTATTATAATTGCAAATGTTATAGAGAGAAAATTGGAGCCAAAAAAATGAAGTCGTGAACAAAATTTTTGTATTTTTTCCTTTATTTTGTGAAAAACAATATGTACTATTTTTTTTAGGTGATATGTATTTTAGATAAGCCATTGGAGGCAAAATCTGTATGATAGAAATCTGTATTTTGTATAATTTGTTGTAAAAGAATACATTATAGAGAATGTGTATAATGAATAAAATGGCTTTTATGCTCTAAAATAGAGTTTTTTTTTATGCAAAAGCAACTGCGAATGCTTTTATTAATTTATTAACCAGTAAAAGTAAAACTGTAAAACCTATGGTATTAGATTAATTAATAAAATATCAATGTCTCGAGGTGATTAATCCATACACCTTACTAGTTTTGGTTTAATGTGCTAGATTTTTCCTTCAAAAATGCTATATGCACACATGTGTGTAAGATGCATATGTGTACGATAACTTATTAACTTTTAAAACCCATATATGGAATAATCTCACTAGAGTAACCGCAACAAGTCATTATAAAATAGCATATTTCTTAAATTAAAAGAAGATTTGGCCAAAAAACGTGTTGTATCATCTTTCATATGGTGCACATTAAATTTAAGTGATGATTCCATTCCCCTTATATATATACAAGCAACCAAATCATTTCCTTAAACATTATATATATTTTTATTTTCTTTCACTTGCTTTATTAGTTATTGATAGATGTGTAAGTTGAAAGTGATGATATAAATATTGATAAATAATATCAAATCAATAAAAAGTAAATATAAGGAAAGTTATAAGTAACTTGGAGTTATAAACTAAATTAAAATGCAATGTTAAAGTTGAAAAAATGATGTTTTAATTTATAAATTTCGGAGTGAAAATAAAATTCTAAATTTACATTAAATACTGATGTGTTGAGTGAGAATCTGATTGAGTTTACCTGACTCATTAGTTATTATTGATCTTGGGTTGTGTAAAGATCTTGCACATATCATTTATGTTTTTTCTTACCCCACCCCAAGCAAAAAAGGAAGAAATAAATTCAAAATTGATGAGTTTATCCACTTGTTTGACAGAATGCATATTCAAAACGTGTGATAAGCATTGGGTTAAACGCGTTAGCATTATTGATCTTGGATTGTGTAATGATTTTGGAAGCTATGAGTCGGGTTACTCTGTTTTCCACAGTCATTGGATCTGTTACAGTATTAATAAAATAACAGATCTAATGGTTGTGGAAAGCAGAGTAACCCTGACTCAGAGTCAGTTATTCTGCTTCCAATGATCTTGCACATATCATTTATGTTTTTTCTTACCCCACACCATGAAAAAAAGGAAGAAATAAATTCAAAATTGATGAGTTATCCACTTATTTAACAAATGCATATTCAAAACGTGTGACAAGCATTGGGTTAAACGCGTGGGAGATGGGAATTATTATGCAAGTGAAAGTGACACACTAATTTAAAAATGGTCCTATCACATAATAATAATATGGTCCTCTTTGGTATCAGTATGACAATATATACCAATAAAATGCCAATATATATATATATGTACAAATTTTCCACGTGTCACCTCCCTGGCTTATACAATATGGATAAGTCTATTTACATTTTCAATGAGAAATAATAATAAAACTTGACACTATATGATGACTTGTCACATGGTTATTGGAAATATCACTTTTGTTATATGGTCAGTGGTCTTTAGCTGGTGTCTAGTTGGTGATGAAACTACTTATAGTTTGAAGTTTGAATACATTTGTTTCTTTGGGTCAACCAGACATATATGAAAATGTCATTTATGCCCTTGGAGTCATTATTAATGGTTAATTACATTAGTGGCCATGCTATTTGGTGGAGACTAGAAACATAACAAATTAGACGGGATTATGCGTATTAGGTGATGATTAAGTGTAATTAGACGCGACTAGGTGTTAGGCGATTAGCTTTCTCCTGAATTCTGATCAACTCGGCTTATTTGTCTTCTATTACAAAATTCTATTAGGTAGAGCCTAGAAACATAACAAATTAGACGGGATTATGCGTATTAGGTGATGATTAAGCGTAATTAGGCGCGACTAGGTGCTAGACGATCAACTTTCTCCTGAATTCTAATCAACTCGGCTTATTTGTCTTTTAACAAATAAGCCGAGTTGATGAATTTTGAACGTGTTACGTAATCGGACTGTGATGTTAGACGTACGAGCATTTTGAAGATGTGAATCATATTATCACGGGTACTGATATATACACTATTTCCACACTCATAGCCAGTTAGCAAACAAATTTAATTACACCAAACATACTCAAGTCATCAAGTTTTAATGAGTTTGTTATAATTACGTTTCGACCCATATGAGTGTGGCTAAGAGTGTGAAAATAGTGTATCTATCATTACTGTTATATAGGGCTGGAAAAAAAATCTGAAATTCCGAAATCCGGACCCGCACCCGACCCGAGAAGAGTCCGACACGACAAAATTCGAGATCGGATGACAATTTTAATTTCGTTGGGTGTCCCGACCCGAATTTCTAATTAATTTTTTATTTTATATTAAATAACATAATCTTTTTTATTTCAACACTAAAATGTAAGTTAATCTATATCAAATGAAAGTGATGAGAATTGAACATTGTACCTCTAGCGTGTAATGTAATCACTCTACCATATAAGCTACAACCGTTTTTATTTCATATATTAGTTATAATTAGATAAGTATAATATAAATTTGTATTTTCAATATATAAAACTATTAAAATAAAAAATATATTTAAATTAAAAAGTTTTATTGTTACTTAAAAAAGATAAGTGATCATTATTTTTCGATTATAAAAACTATAATGATAATGTATCTCATTTAGTATGATAATTGTTACTTTTGTGAATAAAACTAAATACTAAAACAATCTGATAAAAAAACTTATCAATTTTTTTATCTACTTCATTATTTGTAGTTTCACACTATTTTTTCTACTACATGTTAATTTCTTTTTGCATTTATTAGGAATGTTATTTTTAAACTATGATTATGTTTCGCGTTAATAACATATTTAGACTTCTCAATGAAAATTGTTAATAAAAAATAATTTGGTCGTAAAATAAAAAAGATATGTCGGGAGATTCGGGATAAAACTATCCCGACCCTATGAGATCCCGAAAATTCAAATCCCAAAAAAGTCAAGTCCCGACTTTTGTCGGGTCGGGGTCGGCATTTTTTTTTTCACTTCCTAAAGTAATCGGGTCGGGATATGGGTTGAGTGTTTACGGATCGGGTCCCGAGCCTAACCCACCCATACTGTCATATGACCATGTTGTTATCTAATTAAATAAAAACATTTTAGTCACTGTACTTTCATTTATTTTAATTGACATGCATGTGTTTTAATGATATGGGAAACAAGTGAGTGCGTTGCAAAGTCTCACGCAAAGCCACATTCGACCCATCATATAGTGTCACATAGAGCCACAAACGACCTATCATATGCAACATAAGTATTGAACAAAGCTAATATTTCTAAGAAACTACTAATGCCAAACTCAAGTAACATGTCAACATAAGTCATAGTAACAAAGCACTATGATAGAAAAAATGTGGAACCAATCCCTTATCCGGAACTCTCATGATAAACAAAGTTGACACCAAAAGAATATGGTATCCCGAGAAAAGACTTAACGAACAACATTACTGCCGAGGTAGCTACCTCGAATAATATGATAGAACACCTCGAAATAACCTCCAAATATGGCTCTGTCTACCTAGGTACTCTAACTCGAACCTCGGGCATATCCCCAGTCCGTCGAGTATCGTACGGAAACCGTAGTCAAAATGATGTCAAAGTTGTAACAGAGTTGGCGTCCAAAACATCGTGCGCGCGTGCTGCCCCGACCACTAACGAACTGCCACGCGTCTACCAGCAGATCGAGATATGCGGATGATCGTTAGATGAGAAAGTACGTTGAGCATGATGCAAAAGATGATAATCAAAGATGAACACTATAAATACAACACTCATTACCTCAAGGGTTGGTTGATTGATTGATCCAGACCAAAAACACATACACTAAATACTGAGAGATTCTCTCTCTAGAAATCCGAGCTGAACTAAACAGAATACTTGTAACACCAATCCGGGGTATAAAGCTAAATGTTTGTAACTTAAAAACATTCTCCAAATAAATAAAATAGTCTCTTAATTGTCTTGCTTATCTTTACCTAGCCTTTATTCTCCTAATTACATTTATAAATATATCCTTCTATTATAATAATTCAACACAAGTCAAATGATCCTGTCCAATTTAGCCATTTTTTTTCTAAAAATACCCCTACACGTTTATATTAATTATAATAATATCATACTCCCATAAAAATATAAAAATAAAAATTAATAAAACTATTTATCACTCTTTAACCATCAAACATTCTTTTAAATCTTAAAATATGTTTTTTTTTATATTATCTACATATTTATATCATAACTATACATATTTTCTATATTTTTATTACATTAAGTGCCGCACACGCAATGCGTAGGATACGATTACTAGTATATACATATCCTCTGAGTTGTGTGTGTTTTAGACTACAAACCAAATTAAGGCGAAGGTAATAAAAAATGTGATGACCGCTTTTCTAATTACCTCTTGGAATAATCATTTTACAGTAGTACTCTACCAAAAATGTTGCTTCTTTCAAGAAAAGGAGAAAATTGAGAATGTAAAACTGTCGACTTTCAAAATATGGAGGTGCTTTTTTGTTTCATTCGAACAATTCAATCGATTATCATTCTATTATAATAAGTTAACTCAAAAGAAATGAGACTGTCCAATTTTGTCTAATTTTTTCAAAAATACACTCACTATGTTGTAATAATTACCAATATAGTTAATCTTATTAATTAACAAATTGTGCTCACTATATTTTCCTAATTACGGATGTAACATAAATTAATTAACAATTCATTTTAACCTGCATAACTACAATAAATGATACCAAATCTAAATATTATGTTCAAAATAAAATATATTATGATATTTATGTTATTACGCGTCTCACACGCAACGCGTGGTTAACTTTTACGAGTCAGATATATAATTTATGATGAAAAAGTCCAAACAAGGCAAACCAATAGTGTCCTTATTTGTTTTTGTTTTTTTTATTAATTTATGAGCATATTATTGGGAAGAAGGTAGGAAGGTAGGAAAAAGGATGGCAGAAATGCAGCATGCATGTAAAAAGTATGGAAAATCTAGAAAAATCTTAAGAACCCATTGTGTGTGGCTTAAAGAAAAAACAGTAGTACATAGTTGTATATTTTTGACCCATTTTATAGTGATTTGAATCTTTTTGACCTTATACCAACCACCTACTAACCTAACAAAGTGATGTTGGTTTGTGGGACTTTTGACCTAATCAATTCATTGTCGGCAACTCAGAATTTTGAAGGCAATTAATTGGCAAGAAATTAAGGCAACTGGATTTATTCTTCAACATTTGTATGGATTTCTAATCGAGGACACGTGTCCAAATCTTCTATTTCTAATCTCTATCTTTTTTTAGTGTTTTTTTTAGCTATTTTTGTTTAAATTTTAAATTTTTATAATTTTTTTTTATGTTTATAAATCGTTACAGCATATTCTGTACATATTTCATAATATTGGAACATCTTGTTGAGTTAATTTTTTTTTTTGAATTTTATAATTAATTTACATTAGTTTTTATTTTAATTCCAAAATGTAACATCTTTGAATTTTTTGTAAGAAAAAAATTATCGAAATGTATTAAGACATGTCTAATTGTAATTGTAGTAAAAAAAAATTAATTCTTTTAAATAACTATTTTTGGTTAAAAACTCATTGAGATGTCTATTATTGTAGAATATTATAATGTGTAGGAAAGATTTCATTGTATTGAGAATGATTTAGACTATAAATGTATTTCCTATCCTAGATTAGAGTTGTTTTATCCTTATTCTACAACTAATTTGTTAATTGCCATATTGATTTTACGAGTCCAAATATTCCACCCCCTATTCTCTACCTCCTTCCGTGCCTCCTTTATTATTTTTACTCAAATTTTAAATTTTCACAACTTATACCGCAACTTTATAAACTTTTATATTATATTGTATTCAAATTTTAAAACATTTGAACATAATATTGTTTTAGACAATTTTTTTAATATTCAATGTTTAATTTACACTAATTTATACATTTATTCCAAAACAAATTTTGTGTGGATTTTCTTTTAAAAGTAATTATTGGAATGTATTGATACATGTATTATAGTAATTGTACAATTTTTTTCAAGTTTTTTAGAATTTTTTTTTGGATAAAATAAACAAGGGGGTACGGAAGGGGTAGAGAAATGTGGTAGAAGATTTGGACTCTGATTTTACACTATATTCTATATAAAAAATTGTGAGATATGTAATATAACACTGCAATATCAATATTAATGTTACTGTTAGGCGGAGCCAAGGGAAAAAACTTGGGGTTGCAAAACTTTTGTCTCTCAATAAAAACCAACATTGAATAAAATTTACCTCCCTTTTTGTCATGACAAAATGTGAGAAATACATAAATAGAAATATTTCAAAGACATTGTATATTTAATTAAGATAAAACAAAAACATTAAAGTTCATGCAATACAAAATATCTTATTAAAACTAACTACAGTATAACAAACTTAAGTTTTAGGGATAATTTGTTTAAAGACAGTCAAATTTTGTCTCTAAAAAAAATAACGTTTAGGGGATAAAAATATTTTTTTAGAGACAAAAATAATTTTTTTATCCTCAAATCTAACTTTTAGGAACAAAAAAAATTTGTCTTTAGAAACAATCTCATACGGACATTAGAAGACAATTTAATTTAGTGTCAAAAAGTATTTGTAGACAAATTTGAATTGCCTCTTTATGTTCGTATGTAATCGTCTTTAAAGAAAAAAAAAATTAAATTTTGTGCCTAAATGTTAGATTTGGGAACAAAAAATTTATTTTTGTGTCTAAAATATTATTTTTGTCCTTAAAAATTATTATTTAGAGACAAAATTTGATTGTCTCTAAAAAAACTTGTGTCTAAAACTTAGTTTTTTTGTAATGATAACATATATATACTAAACCCCCTTAGATGTATATATTTGAAGTTTTAATTATACAGGCTCTACTCCCATATTAAGAATGATAAAAACCCCTTACATGTATTTGTTTTTCTTTTTTATTTAGAAACCAAATTAGACTAAATCAATCTATACTACAACAAACTTAAGATTTATGGACAATTTCGGTAAAGACAATCAAAATTTGTCTCTATAGGGTAACTTTTTAAGTACAAAAATAATATTTTAAACACAAATATAATTTTTTTGTCTCAAAATTTAACTTTTATGGACAAAAACAATCTACATAAGGAGACAATTTAATTTCGTGTCAAAAAATAGTTGGAGACAAATTTGAATTGTCTGCTTATGTTCGTATAAAATTGTCTTTGTAGACAAAAAAAATACAAATTTTGTGCCTAAAAGTTAGATTTGAGGACAAAAAAATTATTTTTGTGTTTAAAATATTATTTTTGTACTCAATGAGACATGGACAACAAATTTATTTTTGTGTCTAAAATATTATTATTTTTATCTAAAATCCACTCTTTTTAAGGACAAAATGTAATTTTTAAGGACAACCCACCTACTAGTGGTTGTCGAGAAGTTATGAGAAATGATAAGTGCATTTTTGTCTTTGCTTTCTCTTTTCATCTAGGTAATTGCACACATATTTGATGAACTTATGGCCATTAAGAATGGTTTAATGATTTGCCACAGTTTGGACATATTTGAAGTATACATTGAAAGTGGCTCTGAATTAATTGTTAATTGGTAACACAAGAAAAAATCACCTGGTCCTAAATTTTCTCCTATTTGGACTGATATTTGTTTACTAATGTCTTTGATTAGGTGTGATTTAAAACATGTCCATGGGGAACAAAACCAAGTGGCCGATGGGCTTACCAAACAAGGAGCAAAAGGCTTGAATGCTACTTATCTCATCCCAATGGAGCTTTCTAAAGATGTATATGCAGCTTATTGGTTGAACCAAAAAGGCACCTCATGTCTTAGAGGGAGTTCTTTTAATCTCTAACTTTCTTTCTCCTCGCTAATGATGATTGTTGAAACCTTATCTCTTTCCTTGGAAATGAGATTTTAAACCTTGATTTTTGGCTAAAAGATTAAAATATGGATACTTTTGATATTTATGACACTAATGACGGTTAAGCTGGAGTTTGGTGGTTATTATATGATTATGAGATTATGTCACGAGAATATAAGAGGTACATTGAGCTAATGAGGATTCTTTCTGAGGCTATATATAATTATATTTGAGGATGACCCTATTTATAGCTAATGAGGAGATTTTTCTGAAGCTATTTATGCTTACAATTTGCTAGTTTCATGTATTAATTAAAAGATTTTAGATTCAATATAAGTACTTGGTGCTACTTGGTGCAATTAGCAGCAAATATATGATAATTAGAGCAGTTAAAGAGAAGAAGAAATTAGAAACTTTTTGAAGTTTTACTTGCATTTCATTTTGGAATGACAAGCTCTGGTGTTGTATACATTACATTGCTGGATTTTTGTGTTTTTAAGTGATCTTATTTTTGAATTTACTGGAATAATCCCCTTGCGTTTCCTCTGTTTGGTAAATGTGCAAACCAACATTTGTTGATGATTTGCAAAGTGTTTCAAGACACCTCAGCTTTGGCAAGTTTAAAATCTTGAGAATTTTGCTTATCCGCATTCGTTTTGTTTACTGAATATGATAAGAGGTGAGATTTGCATTAGAAGGTATTTCAGAATAAAGTTTAAGTTAAAATCATTTTTCCCATATTTGTCGTTGATCGTTTTTGGTTAGATGGTTGTAATATTTGTTGTTGTTGAACATTGTTCTTCTAATCGATTATTTTAATGATAACAAAATTTATAAAACATGTTAAAATCTCGTTTTGCATTCTAATCTTTTATCTTGCGTGTGAAAGGTTTGAAATGTTAGTATATTAAAAAACGAAGTCAACGGTTCAAGCGGAACCTCAATCGGATTTGAAACGAACTAATTACGGGCTTTCGAAGTATGTCGAGAAAACCGAAACATTGCCAGAACAAAAAATGACTGATCATGAGGCTAAACGATCGATCATTTATGAACTTATTTCTTCCAGTGAGCAAAGAACAAAAACGACCGATCATAAGCATAAAACGACCGATCGTTTTAAGTAGGAATTCTTCCAGTGAGCACAGATGAAAAACGACCGATCGTTTTTCAGAAACGACCGATCGTTTCTGTAGAATTTCAAATTCCAGCTTTTTAGTTTATCCTGAAAATTGGGCGAACTGCTGCAAACCAATGGATAAAACTGCTCAACAACTTTCAACGGTCATGCATTAATTGGTGGACCTTTTTGGCTCTACAAAAAGCCCCAAATCCTTTGTTGAAGCATACCTAACAATTACACAACTTCAAGCTTTCAAATTCAAAGATCATACAAGCTTATACTACTTAATTTTCTCACTTGTAATCATAAAATATTCTCGAGTGTATTACTATTGTAATCTTATAAACATCGAGATATTATTTGTTAGTGAGTGATCCATTCAAATTCAATCTTGTAAAAGAGTATTATATAAACTCATTTGTGAGCGAGTGATCGGGTAGAGGCTTTTAAGCAAGTGTAGCTTATAAGCTCTAGGTCTTTTCATTCGGGATACTCATAGAGTGAGGGGGAGGTTAATCGGTTGATTAAGCTCGTTAGGGTGTAACCTTGGAACGAAGATTTTAGTGAAACACTCGGTAGTGAAAATACCGAAGAGAGGACGTAGGCGCGTTTTGCCGAACCTCTATAAATCTTGTGTTATTTCTTTTCCCTTAAACTTTTACATTTCGCATTTATCTATCGCTTTTATTTATTGTTTGCGTAGATTAAATTAGCAATTATTTGTTAACGAAGTGTTCAAATTATAAAATCCACTCATTAGCTTAGTTAATAACCCATAGTTTTTATTCCGCGAAAAACGTACGAAAACCTTATTCACCCCCCCTCTCGACAACCTCATAGGATCTTTGAGCACCAATGAGCTAGATATGACGACTCGAAAACATGAGGATGACTCGAAAAAGAAGAAAGGCATCGCCTTCAAAAGAACAACAAATGACGATAGCGACAACGATTCCTCTAGTGAGAATGATGAAATGGCACTCTTCGCCAAACGCTACAACAAGTTCCTAAGTTGGAAAAATAAGGGTGGACAACGATTTCGGAAAAAGGAGTATAAGGGAGAGCCTTCCGACAAATCGAACAAAAAGGACGAAATCATTTGCTATAAATGTCACAAACCCGGCCATATGCAAAACGAATGTCCCTTGAAGAAAAAGGACAAGTTCGGAAAGAAAAAGGAATACAAGAAGGCATTCTTTGCCGCATGAGGGAGCGATGATGATAGCTCCGATAGCGACAATGAAGAAGTCGCAAATCTTTGTCTCATGGCTAGAAACGACAATACCGAGGATGTAAGCTTTCACTCCTCTAACTCTTCTATTTCTAGTGATGATTGTCTTGATATAAATGATGTATTAGCTTCTTTAGAAAAGCTAGAGGTAAAAACAAATCGTTTAGAAAAATGCTAATTACTCTACAAGACGAACTCGAGAACTTAGCCATAAAAAATGACTCACTCACGTCTAAAAATGCCGAACTTACCATAGAAAATGATAAGTTAGTTAAAGACCTTAGTTCATGTAAACTTAAGGCGGATAGCGCCGAACTTACTCTCGCTAAGTTCACTAAGGGAAGTAAAATGCTAAGTACTATATTAGCTTCTCAACAAGGCGTGTATGATAAAACTGGTGTAGGTTACAATCCACTCTTAACGGCAAAGCATAAAAACTTATTCACCAAACAAATGGCGAAAAATGAAAATAGACCACCAAGTTACTCTCGTAAGAACAACTCGTATAAAAATAACTTAGCTTATAATTGTTTTGTTAAACCTATCATGCATGTTAAATGTATTACTTGCAACCGTAGTGATCACTATGAGGATTATATATATTGCCCTTATAGGTATAAAGTAAATAGAAATGATTTGGTTTGGATTCCAAAGGGTCGAGACACTAACCCTCAAGGACCCAAAAGTGGATTAGGGTACCAATGATCGTTTTGTCTTGTAGGTATGCTTGAGGTCAAAAATTAACGAGGACAAGTGGTTCTTGGATAGTGGATGCTCAAGACATATGACGGGAGACAAAACAAAATTCACTACTCTTGCACCTAAAGACGGAGGCTTTGTGACCTTCGGGGATAATAGCAAGGGTAAAATCATCGGTATTGGTAGCATTTCTAAACCATCTAATGTTGTTATTGATAATGTATTGCTTGTTGATGGTCTTAAACATAACTTGCTTAGTATAAGTCAACTTTGTGATTTGGGTCACAAAGTCATTTTTGAACAATCGCATTGCATCATTCATTGTATTTCGGAAAATAAAACTATTCTTATGGGTCAAAGACAAAATAATGTCTATATGATTGATTTGAATAGTTCGGTGGATAATGAGGTTAAGTGTCTTGTTACTATCAACGACAATGGTTGGTTGTGGCATAGACGTCTTGGTCATGCAAGTCTTGATTTACTTGCTAAACTCTCTAGAAAAGATTTGGTAATAGGTTTACCAAAAGCTCCTTATTTAAAGGACAAACTTTGTCACGCTTGCCAATTAGGCAAACAAACGAAGATTTCTTTTACGTCTAAAAATATTATTTCTACTACTCGTTGTTTGGAGCTCATTCATATGGACTTAGTTGGCCCTTCCCGGACACTTAGTCTTGGAGGGCGTGCATATGCTTTCGTCATGGTTGACGATTTTAGTCGTTTTACTTGGGTGTTGTTTTTAACTCATAAGCATGAAGCATTTAGAGAATTCTTTATTATTTGCAAAAAGCTCCAAACACGAAAGGGTTATATGATCAAAAGTATCTGAACCGATCATGGTAAGGAATTTGAGAATACCCCATTTCAAACTTATTGTGATGAAAATGGTATTGATCATAATTTTTCGGCCCCTCGTACGCCCCAACAAAATGGGGTAGTTGAGAGGAAGAATAGAACCCTAGAGGAAATGGCACGGACCATGCTTTGCGAAAATAATTTGCCAAAGTATTTTTGGGCCGAAGCCGTAAATGCCGCTTGTTATATGTTAAATAGATCCTTAATTAGGCCCATATTAAAAAAGACACCTTACGAATTATGGAATGAGCGAAAGCCCAATATTTCTCATTTACGTGCATTTGGTTGTAAATGCTATGTTCATAATAATGGTAAGGATAATCTAGGAAAATTCGATGCTAAGTCCGATGAAGGAATTTTCATCGGATATGCAATATCGAGTAAAGCTTATAGAATTTTTAATAAAAGAACTTTATTGGTGGAAGAATCGGTACATGTTTCCTTTGATGAGAATTTACCGACGATTGATAAGCCTTTAATTGTTCATAGTATTAATGATGATATTTTTCATAATGCATCTTCGTCTAATCATGTTACATCTAGCTTAGAGTCTTCACCTAGGATAGAGGTTGAACCCGTTATTGAAGAAGTCACTATAGAGAGACTTCAAACGGACTTAGAATCTAGTGTACACATTCATGAGGATTTGCCTCAAGAATGGAGATTTACCAATCACCATCCGCAAGAATTAATTTTGGGTAACCCGGGAGAAAGAGTGCATACACGTTCTTCTTTGAGAAATATAGTAAATCATTTTGCATTCTTGTCTCAATTAGAGCCAAAGAACATTCATGAAGCGGAACTCGATGAGAGTTGGGTATTAGCTATGCATGACGAATTAAATCAATTCGAGCGTAGTAACGTATGGACCTTAGTACCTAAACCGCATGAGAAAACCATCATAGGTACGAAATGGATATTTCGTAATAAGATGGATGAATCCGGGGTAGTTATTAGAAATAAGGCTAGACTAGTAGCTCAAGGGTATAACCAAGAAGAAGGCATCGATTTCGATGAAACTTACGCACCCGTAGCTAGACTAGAAGCCATTAGAATGTTGCTTGCTTATGCTTCTTTTAAACGTTTTAAATTGTTTCAAATGGATGTTAAAAGTGCATTTTTAAACGGTTTTATAAATGAGGAAGTTTATGTAAAACAACCACCCGGTTTTGAAAATCACGAGTTTCCCGATCATGTTTACAAACTTCGAAAAGCACTTTATGGTTTAAAACAAGCACCCCGGGCTTGGTATGAAAGACTTAGTAAATTTTTGATTGCAAAAGGCTTTTCTCGTGGTACTTTAGATACTACTCTTTTTATTAAAAAGAATGGTAAAGACATGCTTTTAATTCAAATATATGTTGATGATATTATTTTCGGTGCTACTAATGCTCGCATGTGCGAGGAGTTTTCTAAGTGTATGCAAGGTGAATTCGAGATGAGCATGATGGGTGAACTTACCTACTTCCTTGGATTGCAAATCAAACAAACAAAGGACGGAATTTTCGTCAATCAAGCAAAATACACAAGGGACTTGCTCAAACGATTCAACATGAGCGATGCAAAGCCACTAGGAACTCCAATGAGTCCGGCAACAAAACTAGACAAAGATGAATCGGGTAAAAGCGTGGACCAAAAGCTATATAGAGGTATGATTGGATCTCTCTTATATTTAACCGCAAGTAGGCCCGATATCAAGTTTAGTGTTTGCTTGTGTGCTAGGTATCAATCTTGCCCTAAGGAATCGCATGTTATAGCCGTTAAGCGCATATTTAGATATCTTGTAGGTATTTGTAATCTAGGATTATTTTACCCTCATGATACTTCTTTTGAATTGCTTGGCTATTCCGACGCCGACTTTGCCGGTTGTCGTTTAGATAGAAAGAGTACTAGTGGCACTTGCCATTTTTTAGGAAACGCCTTAGTCTCTTGGCATAGGAAGAAACAAAACTCGGTTGCGCTTTCTACGGCGGAGGCGGAATACGTCGCCGCGGTTAGTTGTTGCTCACAAATCCTTTGGATGCGTCAACAACTCAACGACTTTGAACTATCTTTTGATAGTGTGCCTATTATATGTGATAATACTAGTGCTATAAATCTTTCGAAAAATCCGATCCAACACTCTCGTACTAAGCATATTAATTTGCGACATCACTTTTTAAGGGATCATGTTCAAAAAGGGGATATTATACTTGAATATATAAGTACCGATATGCAATTAGCCGATATTTTTACAAAACCCCTTAACGAGGAACAATTTTGTTTTATTGGACGAGAATTAGGCATGTTTGAGGTGTGAAATATACATATATATATATATATATATTTGATTGATTTTATATATATTTTAGTGTTTTTATATATTTGTTTGCCAAATCAGTAACGAAAAGTGAAAAAAAAATCTGGTTCTGTAACCCATTTACAGTCGATCGATCGTCTGTAAAAACGACCGATCGTTTTTATACAGACGACCGATCGTTCCTAAAAACGACCGTTCGTTTTTTAGGCCTGCTCTCTGGAATTTTTACGTTCCAAAACGACCGATCGAAACTAAAAACGACCGATCGTTTTTAAGTTTTTCAGTGTTAATCTTGAAAACCCTAATCAAATTTTCATAAGCTCCTCAAACTTCCACAGCCTCTCTCTCTCAAATTCGTCCCTTTTCTTAAAATTCTTCCAAAATCCATATTCTCTATATTTATATAACCCAATTACTCTTATAATTCGAATAATCACTATCGATTAATTCCGTTTTCTTAAAAAATCCCAATTCTTAAAAACCCATTTATTTTCCAAATATGGTTCGTACCAAGAAGGGGGTGCAACCCCACCTCGTTGATGAACAAGAGGACGATTACGTGCCTCCGTCCACTCGTCCCCATGTCCCTCGCGGTCGACGAACCGGCTCCTCTACCGCTCCGTCGTCGGGCCCCGATGCTTCTTCCGGCTCTCTTCCTCCTCTCTATCCACCATCCATAGCTAAAAGAGATATTTTGTCTAATTTTACCCTAGACATGCCTCTATTCCTTGAACGTTTTCCCACTCTAATGCAAGATTTACACTTCCAAACACTAGACGTTATTCTTACTCTAAAAGAGCCTTTCTACGCTGAAAATGTTTATGAATTTTATCATAACCTAGTTCTTGATAGGGATTATGATGACGCACTCCGCTTGCGTTCATCATTTAACGGACAACCATTCGTTTACGGTATAGACCGTTTACGAAATCTATTACGCCTAGATAGCGACGGTGTCTATACGTCTAGTGACGACCTTTGTGAGACTCTCGAGATCGATCACTTTACCGATCTCAAAGACGAAATTTTTCATCCCCTCCATCAAAACCGCTCAAACAAAGCCCACGACCTTCTCTTCCGTAATAAATTAGCCTACCACATCCTCTCGCATATAGTTCTCCCTCATGCATCAAACTTCACGGATGTTACAAATGACTACATCTTCCTTCTCGGGTGCATCCATCGCCGAGTCAAACTTCACTTCGCGACGCTAATATTCTTTAAGATAGACTCACTCAAAACGAAATCTAAGAATGGGCTACCGTACGGTGCCCTAATTTCGGCCATCTTGAAAGACATCAACCTTGTTCCCGGAGGAACACTCTTTAAGAACAAGGATAAACACATTTGGGACACTTCCTATCTTGCCCAAATGTCGATTCGTTTTAACACTACCGACAAGACCATTACATGGTCCGGTAAACGGGTGTCCGGCCCCGACTATACTCCTCTTTCCCCCGAAGAGGAAGAATATGTCGGCCCTAAGCCCACACAGCAAGCCGCTCATGAGGATGTGCCTAATTCCTCCAAGTCCATTCCCCCCACCGATATCCCTACCATTTCTCGCCCCTCTCGAGTTCGAGGCAAAGGAAAAGCCCAAGTCGGATCCTCCAACCCTCCTCCACGCACCGATGAATTCTATAACTCTCTCTATATAAACCAATATCGAAATGCGCAAATGACCCGGCGTATGTTTCGGTTCTTGAAACCGGTTCAAGAAGAACTCGAAGAACTTGATCGAATGAGCGCCGAGCAAAGGGCCGAGTTCAATGGATTCTTTCCCAACCTTGCCGGGCCAAACAACAATGACGAAGACGACGAAGAGGATGATGCGACCTCCCACCGCGACTAGGTGGATATTTTTTATGTTTTTTTGATGATGTCAAAGGGGGAGAAATACCTCTCTTTTGTTTTTTCGTTGTATTTTTTTTCCGTTCTACGAACTTCGTTTGATTTTGATGTAATAAGTAGCATGTTTATGTTATGAATCGTTTTATGATGCTATTTATCATTCTTGTTAAATTTTATGGCATTGTGTGATTGCAATTCTAGATATGCGTTTTTATCTTATTTGATGTTATGGCATTTGGTACGCATAAATTGCTAGTTGATTGGGTTATTTATATTGTTTTTCTTTTGTGGCGATTGACCGTTTTTAGGCAAAACTATGGCCAATTTTTCGCTTGCATTTGATCGTTCCTAATCCTTAATCATTTTAGCCTTGTTTTACTTCGTTTTAAATCGGATGTTGTGACATTTACTTGTTTTTTCACTAAAACTTTTTATCCAAGTAAAACGTCATCTACACATCTCGGTTATACTTGTTTTAGCAAAAAGAGCTTATAGTATGTTAAAGTCATATTTTGTCATCATCAAAAAGGGAGAGATTGTTGAACATTGTTCTTCTAATCGATTATTTTAATGATAACAAAATTTGTAAAACATGTTAAAAGCTCGTTTTGCATTCTAATCTTTTATCTTGCATGTGAAAGGTTTGAAATATTAGTATATTAAAAAATGAAGCCAACGGTTCAAGCGGAACCTCAATCGGATTTGAAACGAACTAATTACGGGCTTTCGAAGTATGTCGAGAAAACCGAAACATTGCCAGAACAAAAAACGACTGATCATGAGGCTAAACGATCGATCATTTATGAACTTATTTCTTCCAGTGAGCAAAGAACAAAAACGATCGATCATAAGCATAAAACGACCGATCGTTTTAAGTAGGAATTCTTCCAGTGAGCACAGATGAAAAACGACCGATCGTTTCTGTAGAATTTCAAATTCCAGCTTTTCAGCTTATCCTGAAAATTGGACGAACTGCTGCAAACCAATGGATAAAAAGGCCCAAATCCTTTGTTGAAGCATACCTAACAATTACACAACTTCAAGCTTTCAAATTCAAAGATCATACAAGCTTATACTACTTAATTTTCTCACTTGTAATCATAAAATATTCTCGAGTGTATTACTATTGTAATCTTATAAACATCGAGATATTATTTGTTAGTGAGTGATCCATTCAAATTCAATCTTGTAAAAGAGTATTATATAAACTCATTTGTGAGCGAGTGATCGGGTAGAGGCTTTTAAGCAAGTGTAGCTTATAAGCTCTAGGTCTTTTCATTCGGGATACTCATAGAGTGAGGGGGAGGTTAATCGGTTGATTAAGCTCGTTAGGGTGTAACCTTGGAACGAAGATTTTAGTGAAACACTCGGTAGTGAAAATACCGAGGAGAGGACGTAGGCGTGTTTTGCCGAACCTCTATAAATCTTGCGTTATTTCTTTTCTCTTAAACTTTTACATTTCGCATTTATCTATCGCTTTTATTTATTGTTTGCGTAGATTAAATTAGCAATTATTTGTTAACGAAGTGTTCAAATTATAAAATCCACTCATTAGCTTAGTTAATAACCCATAGTTTTTATTCCGCGAAAAACGTACGAAAACCTTATTCACCCCCCTCTAAGGTTTAGACATCTACGGACCAACAGTTGTACTAACGTTTGTAAAACATTTCGAATTATTAATAAAAGTGTGACCGTGATTATTAAAAAAAATGTTAACTTTGTAGTTAACAGCATTATTGTGAATGAAAAACAAACAAGTCTTAGTATTTAAATGTGTATATTCCATTCGATTGATCTATAGCCTTGCTAAATGTTGAAATAAGTCAAAATCGCCCATATTAGTTAAGACTGTAATTACTAAATAGTAATATGCATGTGAGATTTAGCATTAGATTCAGCTATTTTATACGGAGGAGGAGTGCCAGACTATACCTTTGGTATAGTCTGGAAAACACTCCCTCTGTCACCATTGGATCTTACAGTGTGTGGGGTCCACTGTTGATCCAATGGCTGCAGAGGGGAGAGTTTTCCAGACTATACCAAAGGTATAGTCTGTCTCCCCCTCTCATATACTGGAAATATATATATATATATATGCTCTATATGATATAATGCCTTAACTAGATATTATAGCCCAGCTCTCTTTATATTTGGACGTATCTTACTATAGACAATGTGAAAGCCCACTGTATTTTGATCCTCATATTGGTAAAAGAGTATGAATTTTTCGAATGCAAAAAATCGTTTTTTCACGTAAAAACTATTGGGTACGTTGTAAATAAACACAATAATTTCTACGGAAAAAAAAATTGACAAATAAACAGAAAATGGTTTTCTCAAATATATAATTATCAATTACAACCTTTAAAAATAAGAGTATGTAAATGATACCGAAATGGATTAAAGTCCGAGACGAGGTAACTGCAAGCAGTTTTTCTTAAACGATATTTGCCCCGCCACCTCTGCTTCTGGCTAAATGGGGCACTTCGTTCCCAAGGTACAACGTCTATCGCATGTGACTCGACGGAAACGGCACCGAGTCACGGTCGGGCCGTTGGTGGTGCGGTACTCTCTTTCTATATGTATGCATGTGTATGTGTGTGAATGTGTTTATATGCCATGCATTTTCTTTGTCTTGAAAAGTCATTGAAAAATGACGAAAGATCATCATATTTATGCAAAGTTTGTAACTCATGAAAGCCATCAATATGGGGGAGAATGAATGGTTTTGTAACCACTAAATTAATTGCATTCAAAACAAAACAAAACCAAAGGTTTTTTTCCAACATAAACCGTAATTTCAAAGTACAAACCGTAATTCAGAATTACGGTTTACCTTTTTATGTGAAAAATAAAATAAAAAGGTAAACCGTAAATCAGAATTACGGTTTGTAATTTGGATTTACGGTTTTGACGTGAAAACAGATTTTTTACAGCCGAAAAATCCAGCCTATTGATAAAATGGCATCACCAAAAAAAATATATGTCAAGACTTGTTCATTAATCAGATCGGTGTCTTTTATTCTTTTCTTTTACTAATATATGCTTAATTATCACGCATCATGTATTCTAATGATGGTATGCAACTTTAATCTTAAATTTATGAAAAGTTAATTATAAGCGGTACTTAATTATCAAAAATCCGGAACCTAAAACAAGTAACAACTCCTGGTAATATTGTGTATCAGCATTTATGAGGTTTCAACTCAATGTGAAAAATTAGTTTTGGTTGTAGGATTAGAGCAAGAAAGCTGATATAGGATGGATCTGTTGATACAATCTACATTTCATAAATACTTAAATTTATGAAAAGTTATTTATAAGTGGTACTTAATTATTAAAAATTCGGACCCTAAAACACTTTTAAAGATTAGTACATATGCTACATGATACTATTACATATGCTACATGATGCTACTTCTTTTTACTTTTTGTTTTTAACTTTGATACCAGATGATTTGTACTAAATTTTAAACAAGAATTGAGAATTCGGAATTTTAAAAATTAAATATATTTTTATTTAGCAATAAATGATTCTCCCTAGATTAAAAAGGAATTGGTTGGACTGAATATAACGTGCTAGTAAGGTCAGAAATCATGTTACAACATATACTTTGGTAGTAGTAGGTAACTTTTATCTCATTCACTTACTTAGTATCTTATACACTTATTAAATATAAAAAATATATATAAATTAAAAAAATACAAAAAATATATATAATATATAAAATAAAAATAAGCGAGAAAAATACAAAAGAAAATGTTCATTCGCTTCAAGATTTTAAAGTGAATTGATCAAACAAAATCTTATTCACTTAAAAAAATTGTAAAAAAAAGCTCTTTCAATTCAAAAAATCTGAAGTGAACGGACCAAACAAAGTATCATTCACTTAAAATACTAAACAAAAAGTCCATTTACTTCAATATTTTGAAGTGAATGGAACTAACAAACGTTCATTCACTTCAAGTTTTAAAATTGAATGGACAAAAAAAAACTCATTCACTTCGATAATTTAAACCGAATGTACCAAACAAAAACTCATTAATTTCAATATATGGACTAAACAAAAGTTCATTCACTTCAAAATAACAAACAAAAACCTATTCAATTCAGTTTTTTTAAGTGAATGCACCAAAATAGAATTAATTTTTAATAATGTGACTTTTTAAGAATTACTTTTGTAAAGATGCACTAAAACGTACTTTAATCTATTTCAAATGACCACACTTATCTATTTCAAATGACCACACTTCATTGCGTTTGCCTACATTAATGAGCCATGTTTTGTCACTTCTCATATCATTTAAAGCTAAATCTACAAATTTAAAGCATAGAATCTATCTCCAATTTATTGGGAAGAAGAGTATTCTGAGTCAGGGTTACTCTACTTTTCATAGTTATTGGATATGTTACAGTTTAAATTTAATAACGGATCTAATGGTTGTGGGAAGCAGAATAACCCTGACTCAGAATCAGGTATCCTGCTTCCAATTTATTGATAGTGTTATGGTACAGCTCTATTAATTAAACATGCAGAAAAAGTCAGAACATTCACTGCTCTAGAAAGTTGGTTAATCACTGAATCACTAGATTTTTTTTTGGATTTTTTTTTAATAATTAGTAACACTCATTTAGATGTAAAACTGCTTCGCAGGCGTCAAAGTTCAAACTCTAGTGATAAGCATGATATACTCGGGTTCCAACCATTTGAACCAATCACTTTTGCTCTGAATCACTAGAATTTGTTTCCCCAAAAGAATTTCAATACCATATAGAGACCGTTAATTTTGAACTCATAGACCTTCGATCACTATAAAAATAAGTTCAATCAGGAACGGCCAAATCTGTCGCGAAATAACAAACTCCGTCAGTAAAATTAAAATCCGTCGTAAATCCGTCTACGATAAGCACGTTAGGGAATAAATCTGTCACAAAATACGTCCCTAGTTGAAATTTTTTTATATTGGATATTTGGTAAAAAAGAGCTACTTAATTAAAGCAATGGTACAAAACCTTGCTTATGATTAATTAGTTTTCCAATTCCTTCCACCACGTTCATTATACTAAAAATTCCACATCAAAAGAAACATTTTTTATTTATCATTCTATTATAATAAGTCAAGCCAAATCAAATGAGTCTGCTCAATTTAACCAATTTTTTTAAAAATATTTCTACACCTTTATATTAATTACAATAATATCATACTCACATAAAAATATAAAAACTAAAAACTAATAAAACTATTTATACCTCTTTAATAACCAAACATTCTTTTAAATCTTAAACTATGTTTTTTTTTATATTATCCACATATTTATATCATAACTATACATATTTTCTATATTTTTATTGCATTACGCGCCGCACACGCAATACGTGGGGCTCGATACTACTATTATAATAAAGTTGTCTGTGCCGAAATCGCTATATTTCTAAGATTTATAGTTTGAAGTTGAACTGCAAATGCCTGGTACTGAACTCATATCTCATATTCTATGGTTGCATATATGTAGCGACAACTTTTTACATGAAGTTACACATCTATATATATATCATGATTTGCAAGATTGAGTTAATACAAGTGCGAGATTGTTTTGTCGCAATTCTTATATAAGCTCGATTTCTTCGTTTCTTTGATTAAAAGTTTGAGTGAGTTCCAGTACGTACATTTAGTTGGAAAGCTTAAGAACTCGGAATAGTTTTCATATTAGAAACTACAAGTTCGGGCTAGATAAATCTAATATTTTCTACACTCAATGGAAAGTTAATTCTGCGTATCGAAAAGGAAAAGTTATTATTTTGTACTCTACTATTGGTGGTTAATGAATTGCATATTTACTTGCAACGTTATTCAATTTCGTACCATCTAAGAGACTCTAATCAACATACTAATGTTAAAATAGATGACGGAAACAAGATGAACGCCTTTTCTTATTATTCATAATGACCACCTTTGGCTAATTTGGTATGTCTCTTTTTTCCTTTTTATTTTCTCTCTTCTTCTGTATAATCCGAAATTTTTAGTTCGGCGTTTATACGAGTGATCCACGAACGACAAACGACGAAAATTCTCTTATTTTCTTGTTTTGGGATCCTTTTAATCTTTGTTTTAAATCATTGGGTTGGGCTGTAATTGCTATCTTATTGGGTTCAGCCACTCTACCTGTTCGGAACCCACAAATCATTCCTGAAGCCACCGGTACAACACCTGATAACGAAACTCAATCTTGAATGAAATAAATACCGCGAATAAATTTCAAAATTCATTCCGTCGCCCAGCAGCAACAACCGTCTTTTTGATTGGTACGGAAAAAGATGGATTATTTTGTGAACGAATTTTTGGTTGTAACCACATGCGCGCGAGCTCATCCACGGGTCCCCACTCGCTGTAACCAACCGTTGTACGTCTGTAGCTCTGCTCCCTTCCCGGTTTATATGGATAGACATGTATACATTATATACGCATGCCAATTTATTTATTTTTGAAAGGTAAATAAAGCTATTGTTTGGCAGCAACACATCGTAAACAAATTAGTGTTTACAATGTGTTTACAATTATTGTTTCAAACTCATGATCTTCTATCTAAAATACTAAACTACTCTACCATTTGACTTATTACAACACATTGTAAACAAATAGTGTTTAATATTTTTATTTTAACTATCAATTATATTAAAAATATAGTCAGCCATTTTCCGTAAATTTTTTCCCGAACCAATTCGGCAAGGCATGGGCTGCCGGTGTCATATAGGTAGAATATATTTTTACACTCTAGTCTCTCATGTATGTATGTGTATCGTATCTCTGTTTTAAAATTCGCGCTACATAGCGCTACGTAGCGTGAAATGACGTTTTTTTAGTAAAAAACGCAACGAAAAATCACAATTTTGGGTGAAATTGCGCTAAAATCGCGCTATAGGGGACCAAAAGCGCAAAAAGCGCGAAATTCTGGACCAAAAGCGTAAATAGCGAGTTAGAAAAAAAAAAAAACGGATCTAAATAATTAATATATATTGTGTAATTTTCATAAAAGTGTCTGCAGTTCACATGGTTGAGACAGTGCTGTAATTTCCAGCAGACCCATTTGAAACTCACCAACAACAAAAAAAATTTTTGATTTTTTTTTATTACTATCTAATATAACTATACATTTTTTTTTTGTTATATATTCTAAATTTTAGTGCATATTTAGGCAAAAAAAAAATACACCGCAAAGCGCTATATAGCAACGTTATTAGCGTTTTTAGCGTTTCTCTCGAAAAAACGCTACGATAACGATAACGCTATTTAAAACACTGTATCGTATGAAATTATAAGACTGAGTTGTTGTTTTTTTTGTCTAAAAAAAATATAGTAAAGTAGTAAAGTCTCATCTGAAAGCAGAAATTCTATACATTCAATGGAACAATTAGAAAATGACCAAGTTTGACACGTAAAGAAAACTATGCACCTTGTCTATGGTTCTCATTTCTTGTCCCTTCATTATAGCTAGCACTTTTAATCTAAATATAAACAAACTCTTCAGCCTCAATAAAGTAAATTTATTTGCTTAATAAATGCAGCCAAACATGCCTACATATGGTGATACTAAGACATTCTTTTCTGAAGAACATAAAGAGAGTTCTTTGAGCTTCTTCATCATTCCTTGTTTCCTTGAAAATGTGACAAAATTTGAATAAAACGAACAATTTTACTAATGTCACCTTTTCCCTTGGTATATATATCAAACAAGCCAGTTTATTTTCATTTCTCTTACACTATTTCATTACACTCCTTAAAAACACGACCCTTTATATGCTGAAGCAAACTATGAACTTCCTCTTATGTCGAACCTCAAGAGCATTTTTCTGCTTTTTCATCATTTCTTGTTCCGTTAAGATCCTCCTCGGTGAGCTTAAGAACATTGTCCTCCTCATCGGCGGGGACCACAACCCGCTCTTCTCGTACTCAAAATCATATTCCGAATCATCGTAAAACTTATCAAGTAATCTTTCAGATACATATTTAGAGACCACTTGAATTTTCTTGGGCGAGCATGAACATTGAATTTCAGAACTTGACATTGTTTAAAAAGTTTATGAAATCTAGGATGTGAGGAAGTATTTATGTAAGGTAAAATACACTATAACTCCCCGTATTTTCAATTACGTTTCTATTTGGCCATCTTAGATGCATTATTTTGGCAAATAAATCTCAAATTTTTATGAAGCACTGTATCACCATAAAGTTGGTTTCACGCATAGTTATTATGTTCACTACAAAAAAATACCCAAATCACCACGAGATTAGTGACGGTATATTTTGTTACGAGTTTATTAGCTACGGTTTTTGTGACGGATTTGTGATCATTTAGTCAATTTATGACAGATTTTTAAATTAGTGACAGACGTGTGACAACTTTTGACTCTCACTAAATGAATATTATTTTGTAGTGGTTATGAAACCGTGACATATTTTATCCGTAAATTTATAGTAAAAGGGACGTCACTTTATCTCTTTATAGATCCTCATATTAAGAATCACATCTCTACACCAAAGTAAGAGATGGTCGTAGAAAGAATAACATATCCTTTTAAAAAAATCATGCATGTACGTTCGTTATCTGATATGACGTTTCGCTAATTCAATGAAAAATCCACTTCGAACGTCTTAAGTAGTTCGGGAACTATTACATTATTTGCTAAATCAATGAAAACTAAACAGGAAATTTGGATTAAATTAATTATTAGAAGATTTATAATACTTAAAAGAAAATATGTTAATATGCATCTAAGATTGGGACAACATGATTGGGGACACAAAGAGTGCGTTATGCAATAATTTAGCTAATACCTAGTTGTTTTGATGGAGATTGAAAAGTTTCAAGTTATCTGCTCCTGCTTCTGGTTACCATTTAATTGTCCATTACGAAACTACGTATAATTTTGACCGGTTTATAACTTGTATAAAAATTGTCGAAATGAATTTTTTTTTAAATTTAATCATAAAATTTAACATTTGAACTATATGATCAACTTTTAAAAAATTTCATTCCGACAATTTTGATATAATTTTTTGAATTGCACGTAGTTTCGTAATGAACGATTAAATGGAAACGGATACGGCATATCATAAGACCTTTTTTTTGGGACAAGGTGCACATGTTTTTTAGTGGGGCTAATATCATAATGTGGATGTCAATTTTTTCAATTTGGATCTTTCTCTGTGTTCTTATTCAGGTTCATTGCTTAGGATTGTTTGTATTCGATTTTTTTGATAGGTTTACATGAAAATGTTTCTTTTGGTTGACATTGCTATTTATAATATAGTGTTTGTGTGACAACTATTTGTAATATTGCAGAGCCTGCTTATTATTATAATCAGTATAAAGTTGAATGGTTTTAATTTTACTAAATTGCTTGAGTATTAATTAGAAGAGTTGTGTGTTTTCTACCCCAATTGGATTATAAATTTTCAAAATAAAAAATAACAAAATTATTTCTTAGTATTTTGTTCAGTTTCAGTAAACGACGTTTGTAACGACCCGGTCCTCCGACCAGACCGCCACCATCTGCTTCCTACCACCAATATTGTCCGCTTTGGCCCAATTTCGTCCTCGCTTCTTGGGCCGCACGGCTTCTTCTTGGGCCGCACGGCTTTAAAAGGCCTTGGTGATAAGAAGGAGGATACTCCTGCCTTATATACCATATAGGTACTACATATCTAGGCGATGTGGGATAGCTCACTTCTCTTTACCACGGTATTTTTCTACGAAAATCCGGGTTTTTACATTCTTCCCCCCTTCAGGCACGACGTCCTCGTCGGGCACGCCGTCCTTCCGGGGTTGCCAGTGCCCACATCGGCTAGATAGCGGCTCTGATACCAATTGTAACGACCCGGTCCTCCGACCAGACCGCCACCATCTGCTTCCTACCACCAATATTGTCCGCTTTGGCCCAATTTCGTCCTCGCTTCTTGGGCCGCACGGCTTTAAAAGGCCTTGGTGATAAGAAGGAGGATACTCCTGCCTTATATACCATATAGGTACTACATATCTAGGCGATGTGGGATAGCTCACTTCTCTTTACCACGGTATTTTTCTACGAAAATCCGGGTTTTTACAACGTTTTCCCCCGCGTAATTACTTTTTTAATTTGTATTTTTTAAGCAATCTCATGAATTACTGATTGGAAGTATCTAAAATTCGAAATTTAAGCATCCAATGGCTCTAAAATATACAGCCAAATGTATAGACTAATAGTAACATAGTTGATGATGGTACAAATTAATTTGACAATTATAAAGAAAATCCTAACCATTTTATTTTATTCCTATTCATGTTACGAAATTCTTGGCACATCAACTGTGAAAAAACAAATCACTTGAGAAATGAACAAAAACCAGGCAACATTTTAGTTAGTATCTAATTTCCCAAAATATCCTGATTTTAAAAATGATTTAAATAGCACCATGATCGATTGCTCGCTTCGTATATCTAAGAAATTTTCAATAATTGATTCGCTACTTCTAACGATATGCCTTTCGGTAAAAATCATTAACGGATATGTGAAATATTCATTTGCCATTCTTTTACTTCGAAAACTGGTTTCTTTATGTTTAGTTGAATAAAATTTCTTTAGTGGGTAGAGTATTAAACATTACATTCTATAAAAAAAAAGACGAATTCTCGAGCCGTTTCACCCGTCCAATGTTTCCATATTATTCCCGGCTCAATCATCATAAGCGTACTAGCTAGCTAGCTCTAATGTTAACATAGGTTATCGAGTTTGTTATCAGAAAACAAGAATTAAACTAGTAAATCTTCGTAAACGTAGGTTGAGACTACAAATAATGGTCAAACAATATCACATTTTTATGTCATACCGATACCGGTTGGGTAAAAATAAAATGACGTGCGAGTAAAGTTATTATATAAAACTCCCTAAAATAAACCCGCAACATTAATTAAAGCCACGCGGTCAAAGTTTCATCGTTTGAAATTGTCAGAAAAGTAAAGTAAAAACGAAGGTATGAAAAATAAAATTTGAGAAACCAATGTATGAAAAGAAAATAGGAATGAAGAATCAAAAGTAAAAGAGATAAAGATTAATAAAACAAGATACAAAAATAAAAAAATCTGAAGAAAAGGGGTTTTTTTTCACTTTTATAAATCATACTATTAACTTTTTGCGATTTTGTATAACATACTAGCAGATTATTTAATTACTACACCATACTACTATTTTTCGGTAATTTTATACACTTTCGTATAATAACTTCCGTTCCCTCGACTTTAACATATTAAACCAACATTTTTTCTTCTATAAATATAGTCTACTGATCTCAAACTTATCGTTCTCATTCCATACCACATATTAATTATGTACAAATATGTTTAAATTTTCAAGTCTACCTTCAACTTGTAAATGATGTAGTATTTTCTAGGGGTGTGCGAAAACCTGAGAAAACCGAACCGATAACCGACCGAAAAAGACCGAAACCGAAAAACCGAAACTTTTTCGGGTCGGTTTCGGTTTACAATAAAACTGAATCGAAAAAAACCGAAACCGGAAAAGACTGAAACCAGATCGAAAAACCCGATCCGGTTCGGTCCAAAAAATAAAAAGACCGAAACCGAAAAAAACCGAACCGAAAAATCTGCTCGGTTACGGTTTCGATTTTGCCAAAAACCGAACAGGAACGAACCCATCCCTAATATAGTTTTTTGCACAAAAAAATTAATTTTATTGAACAAAAGTATATAAAATTAAACTTTTTCGGCTTGGTTCCGGTTTACAATAAAACTGAACCGAAAAAAACCGAAACCGGAAAATACTGAAACCAGATCGAAAAACCCGATCCGGTTCGGTCCAAAAAATAAAAACACCGAAACCGAAAAAAAGCAAACCGAAAAATCTGCCAAGTTTCGGTTTTGATTTTGCCAAAAAACCGAACCGGACCAAACTCAGCCCTAATATATTTTTTTGGACAAAAAAATTAATTTTATTGGACGAAACTATATAAAATCATCGAAAAATATACGAACACACTGATTAAATAATATATGGTTGCAAAATTGTAAATAGAAGGAAAATTGTAAAATGGTAAAGAAAAGATAATAAGATGAAAATAAGCAGAAGATTAAAGGGACATAAATCCACAGCTAATTGTTGCATAGCTTCATTTACCCGACCCGGTTTCCTCGCTACTTCTTCTGAGGTTTCTCTCTCTATATCTATATCTATATCTATATATATATACTATACATGTATCTATCTATCTATCTATTTGTATCAGCTTGGTACTTAGTTAGTACTAGCTTACGGGGGCGGAACTATGATTAAATCGTTGGCGTAGAAAATAAATAGCTACTAGAATCTTTAAGAAAAATAACGCTTAAAGATAACCGAAAACCGAGTTTAAACGCCTATTTCGGGAAGCAGAGTACCTGACTCTGAGGCAGGGTTACGCTGCTTTCCACCGCCATTGGATCTGTTATTAAATTTAAACCGTAGCAGATCCAATGGCTGTGAGAAGCAGAGTAACCCTGTCTCAGAGTCAGGTACTCTGCTTCCCCCCCTATTTCGAAGGTTGAAAAAAATGAGTTGGTCAATGGTCATTGTAAAAAACACGGTAAAAAAAATTAGTTTGCTAACATGGAAAGACACTATCGGAAGAGTATTTTGCAGATTTTATGAATTTTTTTTTGGAAATATAGGCTATTATTGAAAATAATGTAAATAAAAGAACATGAAAGAAATAAAAAATAATAAGTTGCGATAGGATAGAATCGAACCGATGATATCTCCTTCTACTTTATGGAGTGTTATCAAATGAGGTAAGCATGTATATACTATATAGTATATCTTATGGGGACTATTAATATACATAACCATATTTTCTGAAATTTTTCCTAGAAAAAATTTGTTTTAAAAATTTCCGGGGTAGTGACGGCCACCCTTGGCACCCCCCTAAATCCGCCCCTGTTAGCGTACTAGGTACTAAAAAAACGGGAGAATTATTGATTAGTACATAAAAACATACTTAATTTCTAAAAACCCAAATTTTCAAGTCTTATTTAAGATTTGATACATATAGTGTAGCATCAGTGAGCATCAAAGTTCAAAATAAATAGTAAAAACAAGTAGCATCATATGTAGCATATGTACTGATCTTTAAAAGTGTTTTATAGTGTGAGTTTTCATTAATTAAGTACTAATAGTATGTACATTTTCATCATTTCCCCCTAAAAAAACATCCTTAATTATTGTCTGATTTAATCTATGGGTACTTTGAAAATGCCAATGTGCACACCCCGGGTACTTACATATTTAATAATAATACAAATTAACTAGGATATATTATTAGGTATAGGTCCATTAGGCTTATATATAACAAGGAGATATCACGAGGTATGTTGGCGGAACTAGGATTTGAAGGTGTGTGGGGTTGAATTGCATGTTTATATATTTTTTCTGTAATTACGGGGGTGCTGAAAGTATATAATCGTCAACTTTTCAGCAAAATATATGGAAAATTTTCGAATTTTCTTAATATGGGGGATGTTATAGCCCCTTTTAGCCTATACCTAGTTCCTCCCCTGAGTTTGTATAATACATTCCGAGAGTGTTTTAAGTTTTTTTTTTTTATTATCCCTTTCTATTTTATTGTAGGTTGTATAAAAATACTCTAACTGCCCGTCGTACCCATAGCGTGAATTTTCATAAATCAGTATATTCCTGTACTCGTATGGTACTGTAAATGTGCCCCGTACCCGTGCTGGTGCTTCCCAGGATTTAAATAAAACAATCTGACGGTCCAGATTCGCTAATTCTTGCACATGATTGCAAGACGAACCGGGAAGTTTAAATGGGAGGGGCTGAATGTTTTTTCTTAATACTCTGTCCGAGTTTTTTTGAATAACTTGGGAGACTGAAATGCTATTTCTTGAAGCTTTTAAACAAAATACATCAATTTTTTTACTTCATCTATTTTTATCAAAACGGAGGTGCATCCCCGACTGTCTCCGCTTAGTTCCTTTCATGTATGATTATTAAGGAACGTTATCACTATGGATATGCATATACATGATGAAGTGGCAAATGGACTTGGTGCAATTTTGTACTGCTTTACTTTTGTTTTCCAATCGGCCCCCTATTTGAATATATATGATGATCATTGTTTCATAAGTCCCCACCTAGGCGCTAGGCCTTGGTTATGCGGCCTGATTAATATCAGCTACTTTGATATGAGTTAGAAACGAGTCCAGCCCTAGTCAACCTGGTTACAAAATGTGTTCCTTTTAGTTGAAAATAATAACTCATAAATAGTTAGTTAAAAAACAGGCTGATATTGGACTTGCACTTTAACTTTGTTGAATACATAGTTATGCCAATTTTATTTGTATTCAATAGCTGTCATTGTTCGAATGTTCTTAGTATAACTTTTCGTTTTTAGTTTTATAGGAATTACCAAACATGTTTATTGTTTAGATTTCATAACAAACATCCATTAGCCTGATAATTATATTTACAACATGGTCCTTTGTGGTCATTCTAATTCTTACTATTAAGTATTAACAACATCACTTGATTGCTTGATTCGCTTCTCTCTCGTCATTACATTATTGTTAAAAGCTAACACAAGTGCTATCGTCTAACGGTCTAAGTGTGCAACAAAACGTGTTACTTCAGCAATTCCATGAAAATTTGTATATCCTAACGCGTTATGGTGTTGTGAAATTTTTGGAGTTTCTTTTGTAACTCCTGAGGTATTCGTCTGGAGCATTCCAGGGATGGGTGGCACAATGGTTTCTCAGCTCGGATAATTCGCCGAGTGGTCAATATTATACGACACAGAAGCATTCTTTTTATCAAAATATTAGATGCTATATTGTATCATGTATAATTTCTAGCTCTTATGCATAAAAAAAAAACGGGTTATAAAGTGAATGAGGAATCTTTTGAATTTTGCTGGATGTCAGGATGGATGTGTTTGCTGGTTCGATATGCGTTGCAAAGATGTAATATCCATCATGCATGTTGGAGATAATCCGATAGCATCACTATGTTTCAAACCAGGTATTCATTTCTATGTACATTCAATTTTTTAATGTTAATGACTTGATGAGAATTTTATGAACTGATGTCTTTTGTTTTGAAAACTCTTAAGCAAAACACTCGCCATTTTTTGAAATATTGGAACACACTTTTGGTTTATTTAGTTCACTTTCAGAATTCCTTTTTTAGTTATCATTTTTTCCAAGACAAAAATAGTGAAACTTTGGAAAATTCTCAGTTTCATGTCATTGGAATTTTTTACCCTTAAAAAGATATACCAGAGTAGAGAATGGACCTAGTTTCAAAAGCATTAGCAAATAAACATTGCATCTTTTTCCTTACTTTTTCGCAATCTTTCTTAGATATATCGAATACCATTAGGAAGTTGCAGTTGGTCACATATAAATATCAACTTTAGAGTTACTAATACAAAAATTTAGTGTATGAAGCTTCATACGAAAAGCCAACCCCAATTTGTTGAGATAAAGGATGTAGTTGCCTACTGTTTCTTTTTATAATTAAAAACCACTTTTTGTGGTTTTGTAAAACTGGGTTGTTTTCATTGTAATGATACTAAAAAAATTTAGATAACCATTTTCACAAAGCTGCTCAACTAGGGCATATTCTATAGTTGGGCGAGTGTTGCATATTTACATATGTTGGTTCATTACTTCATTATGCAGAAAATGAAGATATCATATATGTTGCCTCTGGAAGTGAAGTGAAGGCCTTTGATGTACATATGGTAAATCATTTATAATGAACAGTCTCCACTTAAATAGTTTTTACAAACAGCTTGACAGTCTATGTTAGAAGTTTTGTATAACATGTAAATCCATTTCCATAGAAATATATATCTTGAAATTATTTGTACTGTACTGCGTTTGCTTATTCATATATCCCTTTCCTTTATGCAACTGGAGGCCCAGTAGTTTGCTCTTTGTGACCATCATGACACTTGCATGCCATGTAAAAGTTTAAATACACGGGCAAGTCCTCTGGTTGAGTACTCTTACAAGTATTTTTTTTTGGGTTCTTTGTGCATACTAAACAAGATATTAAGCGAGAGAAACCGTGTATGTGTAGTAATCTAGTTAACAACGGAGTATAGGAAAGAGCTTTTAATATCATTCCTGCTTTTAGAAAACTTTGCAAAGCTTACTATTGATGGAAATATCATTTACTGCTGTGTTCCTGAGACCATGTCTGGGATGAGTTTAGAGGTTTAAGTTTGGTTTATTTCGAAGATGAAAGTTTATTTAATTTTGGTATGTTTCCTCTTGATGTTGCACTTTGCAACGTCGTTTTAATAGTTGCAAGTTATTTGACCGATCAACACCTTTGAACAGAGTCCTTCTATTTTAAAAAATGTGTTATGATTGAATGCTAACTGTTCAAAGTGAAAGAATCAAATGCTACCGTTGAGGTAAAGTTAAACATGTTGGCAGTTCATTGGCAAAAATTATAAGAAAGTATCTTATGATGTATTCTTATCATATCAATTCTTTTATTTCTAAATTGAGGTGACCTTTCTGATGCTGATTTTTTGTCTTGCAGGCTACATCATGGAAGCCGTTAGAGACTTACAGATATAACAAAGAAGAAATTAATCAGGTGCCTGTTCCACAAGTTATTGGTACCGAATATTTCTGTTTTTTGTTTTAACTGATACGTCGCTTTCTAACTAATCCAAGTTCAGAATCATATTCATGATGGCTTTCTGCTTGTTCAGAGAATTTAGCATAAGAACATCGATGTTTTCTTTTCCGTTTTCCCGCTAGGTAATTCGTGGTTAGAACAGGAATTCTAATCATATGGCAGTCTTAGTTCAATTGATTCCTATTACTTTTATTTTTCTACATATATAAATGACTTGTTAAAACAAGAATATGTTTATAAGGACTATATAGTGTAAGTGTGTAACGTAGACCATATAGTTTTATTAGATCAAGTTGTGGTACTAAGGAGATGATCGATTTCTAATAAATTTTGAGTCTGCTAGAAGGCGATTTTCTTTCCCTCTGGTTATGCATTGTATCAAAATCTATACTAAAGAGAAGTGATCTGAGTTGTCATACTATAGAAATGATCGACTTGTAATAACTTTTGAGTTTGCTAAAAGGCGTTTTTCTTTCTCACTGGTAATGTATTGTATCAAAGTCAATACTATAGAGAAGTGTCGTCCCTCGTATTTCTAACTAATTAACTTGTGTCTAGAAATTTCCGAGGTAATAAGGGCATCCTTATGATGACCCCACTAATTGCAATTTGTATTCAGCAAATTAAGATGCTATAATTTTTTTAGGTTCTTCTAATTATCTTTTTGGTATTTGATAGTTTCAGTTTTGAGATTGTTGAAGGCATAAATAAATTTAACTGTGCAGGTAGCCTGCAATTCCAGATCATGTTTTCTTGCTGCTCCAGATGATGATGGTGATGTCAAGGTATGCCTTTGTAAATAAGATCTTGTTTTTATTGTTTAGGAATAAGATAGCTAAATTATTTATTGTACCTTTTCTTTGAGTTCAACTCAATGCAAATCGATTGAGATGCATGAATACTTTTTATATTTTTATTCTGCCCTGTAGTTGGCTAAAAGACATTGGGTCGTATTCCTTTTCATTTTACTGTTACGTTCCAACTTTGCTTCCTGGAATAAATGGCAATCATCTGGATTTGCTTCAAGTTGAAACCAAATCGAAGTGTTAGATTTGAAGGCAATAAGCATTAAACAAATTATCTTAACAAGTCTAAGAGCAATAACTGTACTTTGATTTCTGAAACAGTTACGGTGCTGTAAAAATTGAAACCAATAGTGGCTCGCTGGCTCTCAGTTTTACTATTTAGAAAATGTGAACCTTGACCAACCCAGATATTTTATTTTCAATTATTTGGATCTGTATCCGTTGTCAAACATCTATGAGCTTGTATGAAAAATCGTTAAACTAACTGTATCACTGACTATTATCTTTGTGACAGATCATTGACATTCGACAGAAATGCCTCTATAAAACTCTAAGAGCTGGCCATACAAGTGTATCCTTTCTTGCTTCCTCTAGTTTTCACTTATATTGAGTGTTGTTTCATTGAGAAACTACTTGCATTTATTTGTCTTAGAACTCTTAAAAGCGTAACTTGCTCAGCTATATCTAAAAGTTTTTTTTCCATAGAATTTCTTGTTTTTTCTTTTTATGATTTTGTGTGGACCGTTGGCATACCCAACTCCTTCACTTTAGCTTTAACTCTTTTTAGATCTGTACCAGCGTACAATTCCTTCCTTGGAGACCTTGGGAAGGTAATTCTCACTTCTCTTTAATCATGCAGTAGGTAACTGTGATACGATTGTGAAAAACAACATGCATTGAGTTCATATTTTGTTGGATTGTTCTTTCTCTGGTTCCACTAGCGAACTGGAGAGAAAAAGAAAAGTCTGTGTTGCTAAGTTATTTAAGTTCAAGTAATGGTCAATGTTTTGTAACTTTGTTATGTTTCTTAATTAGATGATCATTTCAAAATTCATTGAAGCTGAGACTATGAGCCGGGATAGAAGTTTAAGAACTACTATTTATTAGGGTGTTCTGTAAGTTAAATTTTAGTTTTCCAATCATCAGCCAACTCTTTCGCAAGAAGTGTCATGTAAATGCATGAATAATATTTTAAGGGGATTAAGTGTAAGGAGGAATTAAGTTTACTTCTTCGAGCTCTATACCAATCAGACTCGAGCTAAGATAATTAAACCTTTCATTGCAAGCAACGTTTTCAGAAATCGTTTCGTTTAACAAATATGTATGTATGGCTCAGTTTTGCGTTCAGGTGGGAACGTGTTCTTTTCACTTGCGGTCAACAAGATAGCACTTTGGAGATTCAGTCAATTTTCCAAAAAGTGAAAAAGAAAGAAGGAAATGGGATATGTTGCTTGTACTAAAGAACTTTTTTAAGTATATATTAAAATCACTATATGATCTTAAAACCTGAAACTGCCTTTTGGAACTTGCTATTATGGTCTAATACGTATCTAATCACTATACGGAAAATGATTTAGGAATTTGAAGTACTTAGATTAAGTCAAAAAGCCTGAAAAATTGAAACTTATTTTTTGCTCTATCAATGATTTCGTAGCTGTACATTTACTTTGTTGGTTGTTTGCATCGATCATTACTCTCTTGCTTGCAATTCCACCATTCTACTTTCGACTTCCTATTATATGAATTTTCGGTAATTTTTAGTTGCTTAATTTTGTTTCAGTCATTACCGGTGGTCTTGATTCGAAACTTGTGATGTGGGATTTCTCAAAAGGGCGCCCATTCAAGACCATTGATTTTGGTATATAATTAATTCCCTATTCCTTTCATATCGCCAGTACTTCCACTTTTTGTGCAAGTAGAAGAAACTAGTGTAAATTTTAATACTTTCCCAATTCTACCTCAGCTTTTTTATATGGAGATAAAGATTTTTTTGTCTTACTCTAATGTTGTTCAGAATACATAGTTAGAGATATTAAGCTATTCCAGAAAAAAATTGCGGGAAGGGATGGTATTCTTCTCTAGCACTATTAGATTTCACTTTAAATAGTAGTTTTTCCTCTTCTTTAAAATTAAGATTTAGGTGAATTGCAAAATAGATAGTTCAAAAGGATCTCATGAATTAAATCCCAAGTTTCATATCATGTATTTGGCAAAAGTTTCACGCTAGCTGCCAACCTACCGCAACCATCCTTTTCTATCCTGGCTTTGGACCGGCAATGTCAAAAAAAGACATTGGCAGAGTTATGAATAAAATCCCAACTGTTTTCACTTTTTCAAATGATAAAGGAAAGTAACGCATTGCTTAAAAGCCTTACAGTTTCATTGCTGTATAAGCTCTAAAAGCCCAGTGGCTAAATGTTGGTAAGTCATAGATTGATAATCAAATCCAGAAGACTTGATAGAGGATTTATTTTAATTTATATATCCTTAATCTTACAATCTGTTTAATTTCTAACAGACATGATATCATTGATATGTACATGGAACTAGTTATAAACTTATAGTGATTATATATACCAGGCCCGGAGAAACTATGTTGTCTTCGAATGGTAGCAGGGAGTTGGATCACAGAACTTTGTCTTCCACATGTTTACTTTTCCGACATGTTTATCAAAGAAAGTATAATGTTATGTTCCTGTCACTTTTATTCAGGTGCGCGAGGCTTAGATAGTGGAGGTCAATGTCTAAACCCTGCTTTTGTCCATGCAATTGCTGTCCCTGATATCGAAATGGTGGAAAAATTGGGAAAAGTTTGTGTAGTTGCTAGAGGTGATGGTGCTGTTGAGGTGATTGATACGGAGGCAGATTTTGTTATAACATCAAATAGTTCAACAAAAACCCGTAACAACAGCGAAAGGTCAAAATCAAAAATTAATAAAGCTTCTTCTTCGACGCATATTGAGACCCGAGATGGCAGTGGACGGAAAAAGATATGCCTAGATTACACTATGGGTGGGCACACAGCTGGCACATCCTGCGTGTAAGTAATTGGGTGAAGTACAACAATACCCGTAGTACTTTGGGGAGAATTTTCGGTTTGGCCTTCATTTATTAGTTGCAAGTTGCAACACTATTGGTCCTCAAAGTTTGAACGATTTACACCGATAGTCCCAAATGTTCAGTTACACCAGAACTAGTCCCCACGGTACCCAGAAATTATGCTGGTAGTCCCTTTATGGGGACCAATTATGATATAAATTTGGACTACTTGTTAATCTGTTTAAAGTGTGGGGGACGACGATTAATGTAATCTACTCAGAATGTTCGAATCATTAGTGGCTCAGTTGAAACTATGAGGACCATATAGAAAGTTTACTTAAAGTTTAAGGACCCAAATGTAACAAAATATGGGAATTATTGTTGTACGTCACCCTTAGTAATTGAAGGATTTTTGTGATCTGTTAAGTTACATGTAAATTTAGTTGAGTTTTGATTTTCAATTTGTTATCCAATGAAGGGCATTTTCGATGTTTGGGGAGAAGGGCAAGTACATTATTTCTGGGGGGAACGATAAGGCTGTGAAGGTTTGGGATTGTTTCAGAAACACAGATGATGATCAAACCAATGGCAACAGTGATCTGCTACGTCTTAATATCGATACTACTAGAAAAGTGAGTTTTTAACTGCATTTTTCCTAGCCATTTCTTTTTCTTTTACGGTAAAACCTCTATACAATGGGACCATGAAAAAATATTACTACAGGAATGTTATGCCTAAATAGAGGTACATTGAAAAATATTTTCTTAAAAGTTAAATGAAGTATATATGTAAGGTTTCGTGTCAAGAATCTTTAACCATGGTAGTTGTAGAAATACAAAAGGTTTTCATGTCAAGAAGCTATGATGATGTATCCACCCAAAAGATTCAAGTCATTGTCGCAAACAAATTTAGAATCTATATTATACGTCATCTTATAACAATATTTATATTTTTGCAATATAGTGTCATTTGTTACTATAAGGAGGCAAATTTATTAAGATGGGACCTTAAGAAAATATGGGATATAACGATGTAGAGTTTATTCTTATTATAACCGGCCCGAGTCAGAGCAAGATTTTTTTTATAACTGTATGGAGTATTCCATAAGAGGTTTTACTGTAATAATCTTTGAGGCTGATTTTTGATACTATCTTTTTGTTTCTGAACCTCTTTGTTCTGAAACTGCAAAATAGTATTTGATGGATTGATTTCAAATATAATTTTAATCTATTATGAACACACTCGAGCTTATCATTTCTTTACCACAGAGTTTGTTTCAGAGTTTCTTCATGGAAATTGGATAAATAGAAATTCTCAATAAAATTGTTTGTTTTCAGTCCTGACAGCAGTATTATTAAAATTTGGTTTTAATTATAATTTAGACTATTTGAACACGCTCGAGCTTACACTTTCTTAACCTACAGAGTTTGTTTCATTGTCCATGTACAGGTTAATTGGCTGTGCACCACCCCAACAGACTCAGATAACCTTATTGTTTGTGATACTTCCAAAGTCGTAAAAGTTTATACAGTAGCTTAGATTCAATGGCTTTTACATGCTCCGATTCAGGAAAAGGTCCGAATATGTTAGTACTAATGAGGTTTTCATTCATTCTTAAGAATACTCAATTTGGGTCCATTTTATAATTAGAGTTAGCTGCTTTATAGCACAGACTATACCTTCCAAAACTATAGTTTTTTTACCATCTTTAATCACCATAATTTCTCATTTTTTAGCACAGACTATACCTTCCAAAACTATAAGGTGTCGAATTTGCAAAATAGGATATTGTTTGGCGTCCAGCTTTTGCTTTTTTATTATAATCTGGGTTTCTGTTGAAAAGAACAAGAAACTGAAGAGCAAGACAAGTGAACTTGGGGCAGTCTGTGCAAGATTTTCTCTGTTTTTTGCTTTTTAGAATAAACAAAGCTCATCTCTTGTTGTTCTTGTAATGAAAAGTTGGGCAATTGATAACATTGTGGCGCTTAAGTTTACAAAATAAGATCACGGGCAAAAGAAAACGATTTTCTCTCTATCCAGGGTTTCAGACTTCTTTAGGCACCCACTAGCCAACATACCTTGAGCTGCTCTTTTCACAAACTCATTTTCCAGGATAATGTCAGAGCCAGAACTCATTTTTACAAACTGAAAGCACAAAAACAGTGTCCAACCGTGCCCATATATTTCTGCTGTAGTGAAGTATTAGTTTGGAATATCACGACTAAAATTGTTCAGACGTGTCTTGTTCAATAAAAAATATTTGGTGCAGTCCCATTACAAAACGTGGCGTTTATGTCTTGCCTTATTTTCTACATGTAGGTTTAAATTTTGAAAGGTGTGTAATAACATAATCTTTAACTGCAATAATAACCCTCTATTTCCAGGAAAAAACAGCACATTTAAGGTATCAAGGTTCCCCAAAAGGTTATTCATCTCAAGATATATCATTACCTCAGAAACCCGGGGAAAAAAACCTTGTCCTTCCTGAGCCATAATTTGGGCATGTCAAAGTAAGTCGTGGTTTAGAATTTTCATATGTGGAGAGGTTGCAAGAGATACTTTATTTCCTTTCTTGACATACGGGACTCGAGAGCCAATTTACTGTCCTCTGGTTTTATCTATCATTCCTGTCAGCAAGGGCTGCACTTTTTGTTTTCTTCCCGTTTCTTTAGTTCCAATATTAACTTGTTAAGTATGAACCGCTCTTTTTGTTTTAATTTCAGAACTCGTGCATTTTTATTTTTATTTTTATTTTGGGTACAATTCAATTATGTTACTGATATTATTTATGAACCGTCTTCGTTGCCTTTTGTTTCTGCAGTAATTTTATTTCAGTAGGCGGGATAGTCTTGGGAGTGGCTCTAATATACATTTTTTTTTAATAATGAGATCCTAACTACGCAAGACACCCATTTTACTTCAGGGAATCAAACCCTACTAAGATATCAATTGCGTTTGGCAACCCATTTTTACTCGTACTTGTTCTTTCAATATTCCGGAAAAGTGCCTATCTGAATTCTCTTGATTGATGATTAAATGTTTTAAATTCCCACTCCTCTAAGGTACATGATGAAAAAATGTGGCGGAAAATAAACACGCCGCATATTAGCAAGGTTGTAACTTGTAACTACGCATACAAGGGGTGTAATTGTTACAAATTCTTAATTAGTACCTAATTACGATACAAATTGACGAGCTTTTGTCTGCGAACTAAAATTGCGTGCGTACTCTTGGAATTTAATCAAGATGACAGAACACAAAGTGGCAGAAAAATTGGTCTTGAAATTAAAAAAGCTCTAGTAAGTTGATTCATCAACAACCCCAAGTCCTATCATTTCGCAAAAATACGAGTTTAGGATGCTGATCATACGAAATTTGGAATATTATGTAGAAAAAAGTTCAAAAACAAGGTACAAAATCAACGACAAAATACGTGTCTTTTTCCGATAATAATAATACAGTGATAACTGGTTTCTCAGTCTTTATTTGAAGGACCTTAAGTCTTACGACTAGTGTTAGTTAAGATGTACATATTAATGTTTAATAAAGGAACCTCTCAACTCAACCAATATCCATTGCTTCATATTCCAGCAAATTTTTCCAAAACTTAACATGAAAACAACATACATACACCTTACCAACAATCCAACCAACTCAACCATTACATATATGATTACTCCACAGCCATTTTTTTTATATTTTCTACTTGCAAATACAAATTTTGTTATAAATAATTGTGACATTTGCATGAGCCAATATTAATCACTAATCCTGCATTGGTTACATCCTCTAGAAAACTCAGCAAATATGATGGATGCTGAAAATGAGGGACATAATAATCATTCTACTATAACTTCTCAATCCACTAGTATGCAGGTACTGAGTTTACAATGAAATGAATGGTTTATTTTACCATGGATTATTGTTTTTTGCTAGATAAACTTAGAAAAGGGAATTTGAACCAGAAGGTCCAGAACTCACCTTTTTTTCTCTTTCTAAAATTTAGTTTAAACTAAAGTGGATAGTATTTTTGTAAATTTAATGACTTGCAAATTATATTTTTTATAATTGCAGGACCTTGGCCTTCATGCTAGAACTATAAGCACCACCTCAACAATGGACAGTGGTGAGTGATGTTTCTTTTCTTTTTTCCGGGTTTATTATAATTTTGAACTCATAAAATGCATCAATAGCTGTAACGACGAAGTAATGGTCGTGTTTGCTCGTGTACCCTTGAAAAATAATTCTAACGAATTTGTTAGGAAGACTCGGAGTTATATTTTTATTATCTTCAATGATCAGAATAACGTGAAATTTATAGTTTTTTCACGCTAAAAACATATTTGGTGTCGTCTTTTATTGTCTTTTTTTACTAGTACTACAAATACCGAGTTTACGATTCTTTCCTTCGGTTAATTTACAATTGTTTCTAATATTCCCCTTTTGTGTTTCCATTTTCTTTACCTTTTTTGAAGAGTTGATTGATGAATATGGGAACCCGATATGGAAAAATAGAGTGGAAAGTTGGAAGGAGAAAAAGAGCAAAAAGAAAAAAGTCTCAAAAAAAGAAGATCAAATTCCAACTTCCCAGGAAATGGAAGAAATACAGCTGTAAGTACATACAAATCATTACATAACAATAGTTGCCCTTTGCAGATTTTATGCAAATAAGCTGTTTTTATACTGTCATAAAAAATCTAGTTCCTTTCGCTTAAATCTTCAAGCTTTTTCAAGCCAAAAAACGAGAAAAAAAGATGACTATTTTAAACCATCACTTAAATGTAGTCCTTTAATCAATAAAAGCGAAAGTAGGTATACGTAAAACAAACAGCTTAAGAGACAAACTACATTCTTATGAAATCTATACTGCAAAAATTTCGAGAACAAATAAAACCTAACATGATTTTACATTATGGCGAAATTACTTCAAGTAATGGTTCAGTTTCTCTACATAATGTATTAGTTTTGCCATGCACTCATGCTTAGTCCTTGTCTAGAAGGTTAAAATTGATAATAATTTTCCAATTTATTTTCATGGGACAGGGAAGGAAATGGTGATGCAGAACCTCTTTCGAGAATTATTCCGATCTCAAAAAGCCAGCTGGCACCGTATAGAACCGTGATAATAATGCGGTTGATTATATTGGGGCTTTTCTTTCATTACAGAATAACAAATCCAGTCGATAGTGCTTTTGGTCTTTGGCTCACTTCTGTTATTTGTGAGATTTGGTTTGCTGTTTCTTGGGTACTAGATCAGTTCCCTAAATGGTTTCCCGTTAATAGGGAGACTTATCTTGACCGGCTATCACAAAGGTAACTGTAAAAAATCAAAAAAAAAATCATAATTGGTTATAATTGAGCATGGAATTAAAGTATAAGGCTTTCTAATCAAAATATTGCATGATTGCATCACCAATACGTACATGGAATTGTTTGATTGCAGTTTTTAGGAAAATAACCTTCATTTTTTCGAGATACCTGAAAAGGCCAGGTTCATCCATCTAAAAACTTCAAGCTAAATCTAGCCAAAAATCTAGAAAAGTTCATTTTTGAAAGATGGTCAACAAAATGCAGTCCAGATTTTAGGGAAAGTTGCGCTTAAAGCTGCAATAGAAAAAAAAACTAAATATTTCGTCCCAAATTTAGAACTGAAGCGTTCAAAAATATTCGTCTCATGTAATTATACACTTTGAACACACTCAAATTCTTAATAAAATTAACTTTTTCAGGTTTGAGAGAGACGGAGAGCCATCTGGGCTGGCACCTGTTGATTTCTTTGTCAGCACGGTCGATCCTCTAAAAGAACCTCCCTTAATTACCGCAAATACAGTTCTTTCAATCCTAGCTGTCGATTACCCTGTTGATAAAGTATCATGCTATGTATCCGACGATGGTGCAGCGATGCTTAGTTTTGAGTCCCTAGTCGAAACAGCCGAGTTCGCAAGAAAGTGGGTCCCGTTTTGTAAGAAGTTTACCATAGAGCCTCGTGCGCCGGAATTTTATTTCTCGCAGAAAATTGATTACTTGAAAGATAAAATTCAACCTTCTTTTGTGAAGGAAAGAAGAGCAATGAAAGTAAGCAGCTCATTTTTGTCTTAAGGTTACAGTTTTGTATACTAATGTATCAGCAGAATTGGTTTTATCCGCTGACGTAATAGAATATTAGAATTAACAATTAATACACGAATATTACATTTTTTGACGATTTAGAGAATCGGCACTATATTTTGTATACTATTTTATCAGGTCTTCCTATTTCGATCTCAATCCAGTGATTTTCTTTCAATGTAATAAACAGAAAAATGCCACGGTAACTTCGAAAAAAAAATAAAAAAAATGCTAGGTTGGGAAACTCGTTTCGAATTTCTGTAGGTTGATGTACGAAATATAGAAAGTGTAATTTAACACTTTTATGTTATGAGCGGAATCATTTAAGAATCCATGTTAAATGTGGTTTGATTATCTTGGGGGTGCTAAAGAACTGTATTTTTCTGTTCTTTTGGAATGAAAAAGCTATAATTTTAAGCTGGATGAACCCAACTTTTTCCTCCCACTCAAATAATCCATCTCATTCGCTTAATAGATGCAATCAAACTAGCCCTTAATTTTCTATTGATAGAAACATTTCAACTGACTTATGTTTGGTTTATGATTAACTTCAGAGGGATTATGAAGAGTATAAAGTGCGTGTAAATGCTTTGGTGGCCAAAGCACAAAAGACACCAGAAGAGGGATGGACCATGCAAGACGGAACACCTTGGCCTGGAAATAATACACGAGACCACCCAGGAATGATTCAGGTTATAATATGTTCAAATGATGACAAAAATGATTCATTTTTAGTTTAATTATAAGGGTCAATTTTTATCAGTAACTCATACTTAGATTTTGATAATTACTGGCTATTCTATGATCCATACACTTGTTTGGAAGATGCAAATAGCTTTTCTATCACTCGCTCTATACCATGTTAAAAGCCAGTAATTCTATTTTATTCAAAAATCTATTCACGATACTAATCCTAATTAATACTTATCAGTAAGAGATAAATAACAAATTCTAACACTAGTAGCATACAGAGAGGTGTCTAAATTTAGAAAATTTTGACGAATTCTTAAGGGAAAATGCTTTTTTCTAGGCACCATTTCAAGTCATTTAAGCAAGTAGGTTTTCATCGAGTCTTGTGTAATTACTTTTTAAGTCAGTCACTAATTTACACGGTGAGAGTTGGTATGAATGGAATATACTTCGCTCTTGAGTAAATTTCCAATAATTTTCATGTTGTGACTAATATTTTCAATACTTGATCTCCTTGGCCATTTTTTTCAGGTTTTTCTCGGAAATAGTGGTGCCCATGACATCGAAGGAAATGAACTTCCTCGGTTGGTTTATGTTTCTAGAGAGAAGAGACCTGGCTACCAGCATCACAAAAAAGCGGGTGCTGAAAATGCGCTGGTATATACACATACCATATACAAAAAGCTAGTTCTTGTTATATTTTTACCTAGTCTTTAATTTAAGAAGAAATGCATTTTCAGGTCAGGGTGTCTGCTATTTTGACAAATGCACCTTTTATTCTTAATCTCGATTGCGATCACTACCTCAATAATAGCAAAGCCATTCGCGAGGCAATGTGTTTTCTGATGGACCCACAAGTTGGACGAGATGTGTGCTATGTTCAGTTCCCTCAGAGGTTTGATGGCATTGATCGCCACGATAGATATGCAAATCGCAACACCGTATTTTTCGATGTAAGCTAAAGAATTCCGTCTACCTTTTTATCATTTTAGTTTATTCCAACAAGTTTGTTTAACTTTATTTTTAAAACTAGAAGCTAGTGAAGTAAATAAGTGTTTGATCGATAGAAAATAGCTTCATCAAAAACCAGTTGTTCTTACTCCACTTTACAACTTTTAGCAAAACTTCAAATTTTATCACCAGAATAATCAAATTTCAAGTTCAAATCGTACGATCCCTGTTATTGGCCTATGCAATGGGTAATGGAAGCATGTGTTTTGAAATTTGGGACACATGAAAGGTAAGTCGAGGGTTGAGAGATCTTCTCGCTTTGGCCTATTCTGTTAGAGCTTATAATCTCAGCTCAATTGTGTATTTTTTTAGCTTTTAAGATGGGTGGCATTTGGTCATTAAGCTTTTCATTTTTTAGCCTCAAGAATCTAGAAGTTTTAAGCTATATCACCAGTTTCTATAGTTTCTTTAAATTGATCATTTTTATCTGAAAATCTCAAAACAGTTCCTTTCATATTAATGCTCAATTGGTTATCTCGAATTTCAGCTTATCATGAAGTTAGCACAGTCGAACTCATGATACTTTTTCCTCTTTCAACTCAAGGGGAGTTATGAAAACGTAAAATGGCACGAACTTCATTTTTTTTTATTATGTATTCTTAAGGTGAACATGAAAGGGCTAGATGGCATTCAAGGACCCGTTTACGTGGGAACGGGTTGTTGTTTCAATAGGCAAGCACTATATGGCTATGGACCACCTTCACTACCAAGCTTATCAAAGGATTCTTCTTCATGTTGCGCGAGTTTTTGTTGTTTTTGTCGACCAAAAAAGCCCACCAAAGATATCTCCGAACTTCAACGAGATTCCAAAAGGGAAGATCTTAACGCAGCTATCTTTAACCTTAACGAGATTGATAGTAAGTGTTCATATTCTTAGGAAAATTCATTTCTTTATGTTAAAACTTAAAACTATGTTGAATTTAAGGAAAAAAATACATTTACTGCACCAAACTATAGTGCGGTTAACGATCTGGGTACACACCTTTCAAATTTTTCAATTTAGGTAGCACACTATAATAATTTTCCAATTTAGGTACCACCGTCTTAATAAATCACGAAATCATGTCACGTGACATTTGACAAACATTAATTTGAGAGGCTAATTTGACAATTTTACACAAAAATATGTCATCCTAGAAAAAATTTCCTCTCAGATAGTTTGGTATATTAAACCTATAAAACCCCTATTTACAAATGTATAGTTATTCTTTATAATTTTAATGTAAAAGGAAAAAAATTGAAATAGATAAAAGGGATAAAGTAAAAATTGTGGCATCTAGTTTGAAATAAATCAGAGTTTTTTTCCACCAATATAGTGTTATTGGGAAAACTAATTCTCATTATAATGCTATATTTGGCACATCATTCATTGTACACATAAGAGAGATAAAATACACTCAAATGACACAACACTTCAATATTAATTAAGTATATTTAAGTTAGTATTATATTATAGACATGGCATGGAGAAAGTTTAATTTTATAATCTAATGTGTGTTTACCAAAATAAAATACTATAACTTAATTCTTTTAACATATACAAAAAACTAACGTTATTGAAAAAAAATAATTCACATTATAGTGGTCTCCTCAAACTAATTCCTAATTTAGGTGTTTTTGTCCATATGACAAGCCAAGTAACATTACTTATAAATATTTTGTACTCATTTTTAATCTATTTTTGTACTCAAAAACTTAAGAAACTCATTTTTAGTCTATTTTTGTACTCAAAAACTTAATTCACTTGACAACTTTATAACATTACTTATAATTAGTATGTTTAACAAAGTAATTTCACGTTGTTGTTTTTTTATTTTCTATATTAAAAGATAGCTATACTTTATTTTGTTAAACACACAACAATTAGATTATAAAATTAAACTTTTTTGTGTCTAGATTATAAAAAGACAAAATGTGTTGTTGGTATTGTTGCAATCTTTTAAATATATAACAAAGTATATATTTGGCTTAAATAATTATTTTATAAACTTTTTTTTTGAATTGTATCATTCAAATTTGGATGGTTAATTAATTTATTTATGTAGTTTTCGATAAAAAAATTTGTGTCCTATAAACTAAGCATAACGTGGTTATATTTTATTTTCTTGTATAAATAAATTTAAATTCAGACATGACTTCAGTTTATATATCTTATCTGAAACATAATTTTATTAACAACATATTAATAATAATAAATACATAACGTCATAATTTTTAATTCTTGATATTTATAATTATAACACTTGTGTTGAAGAAAAATCAGCTTATAGTTATCTAGCTGATTTGTTTGTGGTTATTTTAGTTTTAGAAAGCAAAAGAGAAATAAGATAACTCGGTGTTGAAACTTGGTCAATCAAAATATCAAATGCAACAAGCAAGAAAATTGAAATGTGTTGCTAAAAATCTATTACCAAACAAGCCATAAGAAATGCGAAACAGGTTACAAGTTTTGGTAACACAAAAATGACATTTTACTTTGTTTTGCAGATTATGATGATTATGAAAGGTCACTACTCATGTCACAAATGAGCTTTGAAAAGACTTTTGGTATGTCCTCTGTGTTTATCGAGTCGACGCTAATGGAGAACGGAGGAGTGGCCGAATCTGTAAACTCATCCACGGTTATCAAAGAAGCAATTCATGTTATTGGTTGTGGGTATGAAGAGAAGACAGCATGGGGAAAAGAGGTAAAAAATTTATACTTTTATGTTTATTAGAAATTACAATTATATATTGCATGTTTGACAATGGATCCGAAATTAATGAAATTTTGATATGGATAATTGAAATTCATGAATATTCTTGAATATGTATTCATGATATCCATATTAAAAATTCATGGTTGCTCTCAAGTCATTTTAGAGAACACTTGTTTACTGGAGCTTATAAGATGAATGTAGTTTGAAATTATTATTAAGGAAATCTTCTTGAATGTCTAGGTTCTTAAGGTGCGTTTGGTATCAGGTTTTTCAGTTCAGTCAAAAAGTTGTTTTCAGAAAGCAATAGAAAAAAAGCTTGCTTTCCAAAATATACATGGATGTTTGGCAAAAACTTAAAAAAACTAACTTTCAACATACTGATTTTTGGTATTAACTAATAGTTTTTTGGTTTTTCAATCAAAATAATTTAATAAGATATTTTTTTGATAAATTTTTATAATATCATATTTAAACGAGCAAGTAACACGTCAAGTAAATGAATAAAATTTTAGTTGAGATAAGATAAATATTTATTTAAATTCTTAAAATAGTGGCGAGAAAGCTATCAGAATTTTCAAAATGTGTGGCCTTTTTGCTTTTATCTTTTCTAGTTATATATCACCAAAATCTAGATTTTTAAAAGCTAAAAAAACCAGTGATACCAAACGCATATGGCATTTTAAAATCAAAAAACTAAAAAAGCTAACAAAAAAAGTTGATGTCAAGCATGCACTAAAATCTACCTTGCAATTGTTTAAGAGTATTAATGTAAATTATGTATTGAATACAGATAGGGTGGATATATGGATCTGTAACAGAAGATATCTTAACCGGTTTTAAAATGCATTGTCGTGGATGGAGATCAATCTACTGCATGCCCTTAAGACCTGCGTTTAAAGGCTCCGCGCCGATAAATTTATCTGACCGTTTGCATCAAGTTTTACGTTGGGCTCTCGGTTCTGTTGAGATTTTCTTGAGTCGTCATTGCCCATTATGGTACGGTTTCGGAGGAGGGAGACTTAAGTGGCTTCAAAGAATGGCGTATATAAATACCATTGTGTATCCATTTACGTCTCTCCCGCTCTTGGCTTATTGTACCCTTCCTGCCATTTGCCTTCTTACCGGAAAATTCATCATCCCAACGGTAATTTTCACTTACCGTTATCAAACATTATGTACACAGATTAAAGAGATGTCAGTAAAGTTCACACAGAAGTTTTAAAAAAATGTGTTTATAGCATCACTCTTGTTGTTTTATGTTTCTCAGGTGAACTACTAGTGAAATATATTGAGAGAATATTGGTTTATCAAGTTTTGGAGCATATAATAACATTGCGGTAAAAAATAAATTGTAGATTTGGTATAAAAACACGGAAGCACACAAAAGAACGTCATTAAGCGCAAAAGGCGTGAGATTTAGATTTTCTTTTGTGTTCATTAGGGAAAAAAGAAAACTACAATATATTACCTTCACATATTGTATGCGTACGATCCTAATGAAACATATTATTCTGTTTCATGAAAAACTTACGCTTTTCGTGCGGAATCTTACACTTTTTGAGACCCTTCCGCAAAAATGCTTTAGCGGCACTCTCGCATTTAAAACACTACTATTACTTGAAGACAAATTTCATCCGGAATAAAGGTGAATAATCTAGTGTTCTTCTATCATTTCGTTTAGAGTATTAGTACTTTTTACATAGATTGATCAGGTGACAGTAAACCTCCAATTGATGTTAAGTGTTAACAACTTAACATAGATCCGTGAAAATAACTATTTTTTTTCCGGAACGTATGAAAAATAGCACTACTCTCGCTGTCAGGGTGAAGCAGCAAGTAAATATATTCAGAAAATATTCAAATCTTGTAAAGTTTCTTTGTTTCTTATACTATGGTGAATAATCTAGTACTCTTTTCCAGCTCTCAAACATTGCAAGCGTATACTTCCTCCTCCTCTTCATCTCTATCATCTGCACCAGCGTCCTCGAGCTTCGGTGGAGCGGCGTAAGCATACAGGACCTCTGGCGTAACGAACAGTTTTGGGTGATCGGTGGCGTATCCGCACATCTTTTTGCCGTCTTTCAAGGATTCCTGAAGATGGCTGCAGGACTAGACACAAACTTCACTGTTACCACCAAAACTTCAGACGATACAGAGTTTGGAGATCTGTATCTGTTCAAGTGGACCACTGTTCTGATACCGCCCACAACGCTTCTCGTTCTTAACTTGGTTGGTGTCGTCGCTGGATTTTCGGATGCCTTGAATAAAGGGTAATGTTAATTTACTATTTCTACTAAAAGTTGATTTCATTCTTTAAAGGTTTTAGTTCTTTTAGAAAATATTTAAACTATTGTCCGACGTTTCTTGTCATGTACCGACCGGTTCATTTTCAAGTTAACATAATTTTCGGAAGGTCTTGCCATGTAGTTTTAAGTTCTTTTCTGTCTCTTATCTAACTATTGTTAATTGGAGTAGACATTTATTATATATCTGCAGAGAATCAAACTAATGAACAAGGCTCTACTATCATGTTAAATTCCAAATTTCATGAAAGCTCGTACTGCTAGTTGGGGGTAACTTCTTTATCATTCTTATAATTTTCTCAACAGGTATGAAGCTTGGGGACCGTTATTCGGAAAGGTGTTTTTCGCATTTTGGGTGATTCTTCACTTGTATCCATTCCTCAAGGGTCTTATGGGGAGACAAAATCGGACCCCGACTATAGTTATACTTTGGTCGGTGTTATTGGCTTCTGTGTTTTCTTTGGTTTGGGTAAAAATTAACCCTTTTGTGAGCAAAAATGATGATGCTACCTCAGTTCAAGGTTGCAGCTCAATTGATTGTTAAGGGATGCATTTTTGTTCGTTCTTTGCTTGTTACAGAAAAAGTGTATACGATAAGATCGTTTCAATTTTTTTGGAGATTATAATATGTGTAGACCATACATTAATGGCGCTGTATCTTTAGCTTTATTATGTTTATAATCGAGTTTGGGATGTAAAGAAAAGGATGAACACGATCAAGGACATATTGATTCGTAATGCAAAATTTCTTTTATAAACTATGCATTGAATAGATTTGGTAGTAAAAAAAAAGGTCCTCACTCCTAACCGAGTATAGATCAAAACACAACCTATAATGTGTTGATTCCCAACTCAGTTAATGAACAAAAGTTCCTTTCATCGAAAGTAAAGCTACGGAATTTAGCCTAATTTGATCAAAACAGACGTCTAAAAGAAATAGAGTTTGGCAGCAGTTTCCATGTAAATAAGTTGGTTTATTTAATATTTAAGGCTAGCAAAATGTCAAGTTCATCAACACAAATAGTAGAATTATCTTTCAAGTCATGAAATATGAAGAAACTCTTATTTTACTCAACCAAATGTAGTCTGATAAAAAGGAAAAGAAAAGAAAAAACAAGATTAGAGGAACAACCAAACAAACCCCTTATTTGTCAGAAGACAAGCATCCAAGCATGTCAATCCAAAATCCGTCGAAAATCTAATATTAGATCAAGCTTCCTTGAGATCATTTATCTTTTTCAGTACTTCATTTTCCATTATTTTTGAATTTAAGATTCAAAAGGATAAATGATCAGACTCAAAACGGTAAGATAATCAGTTCAAACAGAATATAAGACAAGTCTGCAATGTAAGATGAAAATCGACATGACTCTACATGACTAGATTCAAGTACTTACACGGAGACTGAAATACAAGCACACAAAGGAATAAATTGGTGCCACTAGTCATATAACACGGTACAGATACAAAAAGGATCAAACAACATTTCATAATTTAGCCAAGAAGACGATACAAAGTTACAAACATTATGGACACAACAACTCTTACCCTTTCTATGAATCTGTCCCAATAGTAGTAATTCTTCGAGAGGTACGTACACATACACAGCTACAAGTACATTTAGATCTCTTTCCTTCTCTTTTCAAGGAAACAAAAATCTAACTCACTATTGTACATATACAACAAATAATAAACTTCTTCTCGTAACAAAGTAAGCGAACGCAATATTTGCCTATCAAAGTATTTCTTGCGAAAAAGTTGTGGCTGACCGAAATCTCGAGATCTCATTCGTGAATTCTTAAAAACAAATACTCGCTTGCCCTTTCTTGTTTATTTACGTGATTGAAGGGAAGAAATTTAGACCCATATGCCTTCTGACGTGTTCAGGTACCAACTTACCAACAAGCTCGGGAGAAGCTCCACACAACTGCAACCAAAAGTTGGGAGTTTTAATTACCTTCTATGTGATTAGATATATTGTGTATATATTGTTGAACGAAACTACTAAGAACCTATAGAAAGAAAAACAAGTTTTTCTACATATTCTTCTGGGAAAAGAAAAAAGGTTATCGCGGGAACCTTGGATCTATGCAACAAAAAAGTTCAGTGGATGGAGACAACTTTTTATGTTTGGTGTCTCACTATTATGTTGTTCAATTTGAATTGTAAATAGAGGAGGAATGCACCATTAAGGATATGAAGACGGTAGGAAAATAATCCAGAAACAAACAGTTATTACAAGATTATGTTAGAAAGCTGAGATAATTCTACTTAAATGGACCTCTCTTTGTGAGTCAATAAAAGAACTTGAGGGAGGAAATGTAATTTCTGAAAGTTATTTGGAAGATGAAATCATTTGCATTAACCAGTTGGCCAGCTTAAATTCTGAGCTCCTTAGGAGACGGCTTAAAGAAGCTAGGAGTTACAAATTAGCCAAGACTAAACAAGCTTTTTCCTCGAGATCATATATACTAGCTTATTTTGTTAAACGTTGCATTCAAGAAAACTTTTAATTTTGTTTTACATTTCCGCCGATCAGTTAATAAGACCACCCAACATAGAGGTTTTAACCTAGGGAGCTCCCAAGGCTATGAAAACAACAAATCAAAATAACAAACTGCAATGTAATATTTAGTTTTACTACGCCGGGTCATCCCATGATAGTTATAACGAAATTTACCTCTTGCTTAAAGTTGAAAAGTGGAGGTAACAGGCGACCGTTGGGCAAATGAGCATTGGGTTCTCGAAGATCGTTAAAAAACGGATGTGCCAATGCTTCCAACTGTAATATCGACATTAAAATCAAGTAAAAATCATAAAAACGAGATGCGAGAAAATGAATCTGAAAGCCTAACTATCAGGCTTTCCTCCCATTTATTAATTATAGGAACATTTCACATTGATAATGTCCCCAGTTTTAGCTACGTGTGATTAATTCCTCACGGTAGCAACTGAGTGTCCGGTCACAAAAACTGTATTTTTTTCTGTGAACTCATATGGCTTCTTATTGAGCTCTTAAACAGGTCGTTTTGCAAAGAAGAAAAATGTGAGGAGTTTTTCCAATTATTTTCTGCTAAAAAATTCTACTTCTTCTTCACTCTCATGATTATCCGTGCACAAATATCGCTCCATAGACGTATGAGCAGAGCTCATTTACTGACTTTACTTCGGTTTAAAATCAGTAACCAGACCCTTACCTGTCACATAATAGCAACTATGGGTGGGGAAAAACTAAATCAAACTGTGCCCCAAATCAAACATGAGTCGAAGGTTGGACCACTAAATTGAAATTTTTCCATAAGTTAACTATGGATTCAGTCCTGTTGCGGATCACCTTAATAAGCTTCTTTTCTTCTAAAATAACTATGAAGCGATATTATATAGAATATAATTTAAAGCAAGACCAACTAACCGCAGTACAACGAAGACTGGGCGAATATTGCAATAAACGCGAGGCGAGATCAATTGCTTCAGGAGGCATCCTTTTGTGGAAAACCTGGAAACACATCATGACATAATTGGTGATTAACCATATACAAACCAAAAACTATACAATACATATCAAGAACAATTCAAGGTAGGAATATAAGAAAACCTTGTGCCATGGGTGAGCCTTAATTTGTGGGAATCTGAAATCAGTATAATTTGGATTCATGCAGCGGATTTCTTCACGAGTTGGTGTACCAAGAACCTGAAAGAAACAATTTATAAAATATACCATAATATCAAAGACTTGCATGATTAGTTACATTCTGTCTTATTTGGTGGCAGCTTTTAAGCTCGTTATTTTTTATTTTATACATAAATTTGGACCGCAACTGGTTGGTCAGCCTAAAAGCTGGGATTTTCTGGGTTTGATCCACGAAAAGCTAGAAAGCTTTAGCCTAAAAAAATCCTGCTTATTTGCTTAAAGCTGCAACCAAACAAACAATCTGTTGATAGGTGTACCTTGATAATCTCCACAAGCTGTCCCACAGCATTTTCTCCGGGAAACAACGGCTGAAAAAATAGGCATCGCCAAAAGTCAGCCGAACATGATTGCAAGAAAAAATATGATCGCAAAACTTTGGTTTTTGGCAACTGATACTAAATGAGTTTTTTTTCTCAATGATACGTGGAGTAGAAAAAGAAATAAGTGTAGACCTGGCCTAAAAGAAGCTCAGCAAGAACACAGCCAGCAGACCAAATATCGATCGAGGTTGTATATTCCGTGGCACCAAATATGAGTTCCGGAGCCCGATAGAAACGTGAGCATATATATGATATGTTTGCTTCACCCTTTGCCTGGTTTTGATTGAAGAATTAATTTGCATTCAATTAAAGTTCGTAAATGACATGGCCCGACAGTATCAAGGAGCAAAGATAGGGAAAAAAAATCGTATAAGACTATCAAGAATAGGAATAGCCGACCATTTTAATTTTCTACAAACTTTAAAGTCAAAGTGATTTAATTGTTTTCTTGTCGCTTTGAAGCAAATAGGCTGGATTATTCAAGTTTCAGAGAAAAGCCGGGTTCATCCACCTTTAAAGACTTAAGCTTCTCAGAGAAAGAAAGAAAAAAAAAACAGAAAAGCTCAGCTTTTAAGTTGGTCAACTAAACACTACCCAATTGTGAATGGATAAAGACAAAGTTGAAAAGAAGCACCGTCAAAGCACTTAAATGTTATAGACTCCTTCACAATTTTCTTAGTTTAACATTTCAAGATGATATTAATGAAATAAATTAAGTTTGAAACTCGACGATAATTTATACAAAAACACTGAAGAAATAATCAAAAGCATGATCTATATTTTGTCCTTTATTTTGACATAAATGGGAAACATTCTCGCAATCTCTTCCTAGAAATATATTTCAGATTGAGGTCTATAATTTTAAACCAGACCAGAAAAAATATTTTAAAAAATAGTGAGATAGAACTAGACCAAGAGAACAATAAGGAAGCTAAAGCAGGTTGCAATACCAGCACTTTTGCACTTCCAAAATCACAGATCTTCACTTGGTGAGAAAGAGGATCCACCTGTAGGAGCCAAAATCTAAATCAGGAAAACAGTATGAATAAAATTTTCAAAAAAATCAACAAGAATTTTTTTTTAAAATCTTACCAGAACATTTTGAGGCTTCAAATCCCTATGGCAAACTCCAGGAACGGAGTGCATGTATGCCAACCCCCTAAAAATCTGATGGAAAATATAAACACAAACTACCACGTTAAAACCAATGAAAAGAAACAACAATACACGGAATATTTTAAAAGAAAAAGATCCAGTGTCATACTTGGTAAGTGTAAAGTTTCACATAAATGAGAGGCATGCTCTGGTTCATGTTGTTGTAATGCTTCAAAACTCTATACATGGTCTCAGGGACATATTCCATAACTAAATTGAGGAAAAGCTCATTTTTCTCCGTAGTTGAAAAGAAACAATGCTTCAGAGTAACCACGTTTGGATGATCCATTGTGCGCATTAGTTGTAATTCCCTGTTTTTGTATCTTTTGTCTTGTAAAACCTTCTTTATCGCCACCGTCTCACCAGTTTCCAAACATTTTGCCTATGGAAAATAACATATCCACAATTCCTCAATCAGTTTAGAAGAATATGTTTCATAAATTTGGATAAGAGGAAATGCCATCGAATTATTTAAATACCTGGAAAACAATCCCAAATGACCCTGTCCCGACAACACGTTCTGCCATGTAGCTGATTGTCTACAAGCACAAAAACAGTCAAATTATATTTTTTTTTAAATCGAAATTAGTGTGCCAAGTAAACAAGTTATGTTAAGATTTACATCATCTTTGAACTATATACAACTAAAGTAAATGTTACCATAAATTCCCATGATATCTCATTAAGCATGGTGATTTTTAGCTTATGAGTACAACAATATGGTAGCCTCAAAACTAAAATAAGATTTCCACTCCTACTGAAGGACCATTTTTTTTGGTACATACTAACTAATGTATCCTACATTAGATAAAAACATATACTAGTATATAATAAATAAAAACATAATTCAAGAAGCGGCTGTACCTGTTTGGGTTCTCCATTTTTGCCCCCAATAGTCGTGGAAATGATGTGACCTGTAACTGAGCCGTTACCATCGACCACCGGTGCTGACATCTCCTGTAACACATCAATAAAATGTTTAAGCACCGCGATGGGAAAAAAAAAACATGGGTACCAACGAAACAAGACAGAGAGATCCCTACAATTATCTATAATAGAACCAATTCTCTCACAAATTCATCATCAATTTCAAGGAAATATAGATGATAATTTTATTTGTTCAGGATGAAAAATTCAGCTGACCTGGATACCCATCAAAACAATTAAAAAAGGATTCTATCTTTGCAAGAAAAACAAAAATCAACAGCAACCCAAAAATGCATGACACAGATCTGCAACTAGCGACAATAAAATCTTTTCCTGACTAACTCACTATCAATTTCAGGAAAATTTAGACTAAAGTAGCCCTAGGAGAAAAAAAACAGCCCAGAAAACCCCCAAGCCAATCAAACACCTAACGAAAGCAAATCAAAGATTCAACTTTTTCAGCAAAAAAAAAATGAAAAAAATCCAAAATGGCAAAACTAAAGGAACAAAATATAAATCTAGAACTATCTACACTCTGTAACAAAACCCTTTTGACAATGCATCATATTTTCAGAGAAAATCAGCTGAGCTAGAAAATCCACAAAACAATCAAACACCCAATGAAAGCAAATCAAAGATTCAACCTTTGCAGCCAAAAAAATAAATTAAAATTCATGGCAAACTAAGGAACAAAACATAGATCTAAAACTTACTAAACTCTAAAACAAAACCCTTTTTGACAAATTCATCATATTTTCCAGAGAAATTTTAGTTCCGAAAACCCACAAAACAACTAAACACTTAATGAAAGCAATCAAAGATTCAACCTTTTCAGCTAAAAAATATATAAAATGAAATAAAATTCATGGCAAACTAACGGAACAAAACACAGATCTAAAACTAACTATAATCTATAACAAAACCCTTTTTGACAAATTCATCATAATTTTCAAAGAAACTATAGCTCAGCGAGAAAACCTAAAAAACAATCAAACATATAAGAAAAACTAATCAAAGATTCAATTTTTTCAGCAAAAAAAAAACAGACATAATAAAATAAAATCCATGGCAAACTAAAAGAACAAAGCATAGATCTAAAACTAACTATACTCTATAACAAAACCCTTTTGGACAAATTCATCATAATTTCCAGAGAAAAATCAACTCAGCTAGAACATCCACCAAATAATCAAACACCTAATGAAAGCAAATCAAAGATTAAACCTTGTCAGCAAAAATATAGATAAAATGAACAAAATTCATGGCAAACGGAAGGAACAAAAAATAGATCTAAAACTAACTTAACTATCTAAAACTAACTTAACTCTATAACAAAACCCTCAGCTAAAAAATCAGCAAAACAATCAAACACCTAATGAAAGCAAATCAAAGATTCAACCTTTATCAGCAAAAAATATATATATATATATAAAATAAATATTCATGTCAAACTAAAGGAACAATTTATAGATCTAAAACTAAATAAACTCTGTAGCAATCCCCATTTTAACAAATTCATCATAACTTCCAGAGAAACTTTAGCTTAGCTACAAATCCACAAAACAATCAAACACCTAATGAAAGTAAATCAAAGATTCAACCTTTTCAGCAAAATAATAAAATAAAATTCATGGCAACTAAAGAATAATACATAGATCTAAAACTATCTATACTATATAACAAACCCTTTCTGACAAATTTCATCATCATTTCTAAACAAACTTTAGCTCAGCTAGAAAACCACAAAACTATCAAACACCTAATGAAAGCAAATCAAAGGTTCAACCTTTTCAGCAAAAAAAAAAACAAGTTAAACTAAAGGAACAAAACATAGATCTAAAACTATCTTTACTCTATAACAAAATCCATTTTGACAAATTTATCATAATTCCCGGAGAGAAATCAGCTCAGCTAGAAAATCCACAAAACAATCAAACAATTAATGAAAGCAAATCAAAGATTCAACCTTTTCAGCAAAAAAAATAGATTAAATAACATAAAATTCATGGCAAACTAAAAGAACAAAACATATATCTAAAATTAACTATACTCTTTTACAAAAAAAAATGACAAATTTATCATCATTTCCAGAAAAAAAATCAGCTGAGCTAGAAAACCCACAAAACAATCAAACATCTAACAAAAACTAATCAAATATTCAACCTTTTCACCAAAAAAAAAATCCATGGCAAGAAAAAGGAACAAAACATAGATCTAAAACTAACTAAACTCTATAACAAAACCCTTTCTGACAAATTGATCATAGTTTCCAAAGAAAAATTAGCTCAGCTAAAAAACACACAAAACAATCAAACACCTAATGAAAGCAAATCAAAGATTCAACTTTATCAGCAAAAAGACACAATAAAATAAAATAAATTCCTGGCAAACTAAAGGAACAAAACTTAGATCTAAAACAATCTCTACTCTATAACAAAACCCTTTCTCACAAATTAATCTTCATTTCTAGCAAAAATCAAAGATTCAACCTTTTTCAGCAAAACAATAAATAAAACAAAATAAAATTTATGTCAAGCCAAAGGAACAACAGAGATCTAAAACTAACTAAACTCTATAACAAAACCCATTTTGACAAATTCATAATCATTTCCAGAGAAAAATCAGCTAAGCTAAAAAACCCACAAAACAATCAAACCTCTAACAAAAACTAATCAAAAGTCTTGCCTTTGAACCCAAAAAAATAAAAATAAATTGGTAAACCAGAAGAAAAAACATAGATCTAATATTAACTAAACTCTATAACAAAACCCATTTTGACAAATTCATAATAATTTCCAGAGAAAAATCAGCTGAACTAAAAAAACCACAAAACAATCAAACTTCTAACAAAAACTAATCAAAAGTCTTACCTTTGAACCCAAAAAGTAACAAAAAATGGTAAATTTGAAGAAAAATCATGGATCTAAAAAAACACAATAAGGAAAATAAATAAAAAAGGAAGGGATATTATTTGGTACCTACCTTATCATCAGCCATTGGCAAAAGATGAAGAAAAAGAGGAGAGAGAATAGACTATAATGAATGTCTTTTTTTTCTCTCTTTTTATTTTATTTTTTTCTACTTTTTTTTTTTGGTTTTTGTGAGGACTAAAAAAAAGAAGGTCCATTATTATTATAATAATAATAATAATAATAAGTGTGGGACATATCAAAGAAACAAACTCCATGTGATTAACAGCTACAACTTTTGCTCACATGGGTCTCAATCTGGGTGTTTGGTGGTTAAATGTAATTTAATTTTAAATATATACTTGCTAATTAATTGTTATTATAATAATTAATTGTTATTATAAAACTACGTGTAATCGGTCAATAACTTATATCAAAATTATTGTAATAAAAAAATTTAAAAATTAATCGTATATTTTAAATATTAAATTATATGATTTAATTTTAAAATTTTTTATTTTGACAATTTTGATACATGTTATAAACCGGTTAAAATTACATATAATTTCATAGATGACAATTAATTGAGAACGAACAAAGCATTTTATTTTATGCAAAATAATCGTGATAAATATAGTCCAATGTAAAGGTAACTATTTTTCACACACACAAAAAAAGTAATTTTCCAAGTTATTTATGGTCCAAAATTAGGTATGAAAAAATTGTTTTAAAAATTCACTGAAAATGCATTTTTTAAAATTTTTAATCTTTTTAGTCTGAAAATCTGTTTTTAGAATCTAAATAATATGATAGTCCTTTTGAATCAGATTTCTAAAAATCAACGGAAAACATTTGTTGTTAAACGGAACGTTAACCAATTGGAACAACTTTGCTCTTCATATTTGATTAATAATACAGTATAGTATTATTTTTAGTAACATGAATTAAGATGTTGGCGAAATCAGGAACCATAAATGGATGTCGAATTTGCATAAAAAAAACTAATGTTATTGAGAAATAAATAATGTGTGGTGCCAAAATAACATTTTAAACAAATCTGAGCAAAATTACATTATAAAAATTGATAAATTATTACATTTATTAAAGTTATTGCGTTGTCGTTGTCGTGTCAATAGTCACCGCTTAGCTAGGCAGTTGTGTTAAGATTTCACTACAAGTATTGTAACCAGATCTGATTTTTATGCCTTTAAAACTAAGTCAAGCACCGACAGGTATCGTATCTGATACAATACGACTATATGGTTTTTTCTGAATATTCAGGTGTCGTCCCTATTTTTGGTATACGTCAATTATTTTGGGGTATGATTTTCAACTACACCAACTAAGCAAAAATTCAACTGATAAAGCCATAACTTTGGTCGGTCGCGTTAGGCTTTTCAACAATGATATAATGGTAAATCAACCGTGAATAAAGGATACTTCCTGATCTTTATTATTGCTCGGATTATTGTCCTTGTTCGGACTATTACATTTGCTCGGATTAGTATTTCGGTTTTACAATTGTGCTCGATATGACTATTTAATCTCTCGTCTTGATCTTTCTTCCCTTTTATTCGGTGCTCGGCTGTCTTTTCTCGGTTTATTTCTCGAAGTGATATGCCTTGGTTAGTTTCTCTCTTTTCTTAACTTCTCTCTATATTTTTTGGATAGATTTTCTGGTCCTTTTCTAGGAGGGGTAGTTGGCTATTTATAGGCAACTGCGCCTTCTAGGATATTGACAAATGTCTTCATCCCAGGGATTTTTCAGACATGGGTCCCCATTTGATTGGGCTTGGGCTTTTGGTAGTAACACCTCAATTCCTATAAAAAGTATGAGATGACCCATTTAAGCGTTGGATACCCATTTATAAAGTGGGTTGATTATTACCCGAATAAAATATTCGGGTCTAATTTTTATGTTCTATCAAGTGCTCCCTGACTTCCTCGGCGTGGTTTCCATGTCGGGGGAGTCATGTTTGGTTTGTCGATAACGTTACTTCGGTCTTGTCCTTCCCAATGCTTCATCGAGAAACGCAATAGACTTATGACGGTTCCCAGGGGGGCACATTTAATGTTTCCTATCTAATATCTTTCTTCGAGGAAAAATCCTATAAAGGGGTGTGCTCCCTCCATACTTAGGCATTTTACTACTAATTTGCCCGTGACATAATGGCTTCTTCTGGTTCTACTGGTGAGAGCTCCTTTAATTATATTTCATATTTAGAAACGGAAATCAAGAAATCTCGTACCGCGAATAAGAAACTCGTGGCCAAGGTTTCAGACTACAAGAAAAGGTTGTCTGACATGGATTCTGATCATCATGTGACGATGGCCGATCGGGATTGGGCCTACGAGCATATAAAGAAGCTCGAGGCTAATCTGGCTAAGCAGAAGGCAGCAAAAAGGGCCTATAAGCTTGCCTTCAAGGAGTTGCATGCTCGGTCTAAACCGAGTTCGGATGACGATGAAGAAGTCTCTTCCTCGAAATAATTAGTCTTTTGTAATTTCTGTCGTAATTTCTCTTGAATGGGGAGTCTTCTCCTCAGTTGTAATCGAAGTTTTTGAAATTAATAAAATATTTCCCTTTCCTTGTTCTTGTCTGTTTATCTTCTTGATGTCTTTTTGGATGACTTTAATTGGACTTGGAACTGTGGTTAATTCGCCGTAAATGCTCTTGGGAAGTTCAAGAGGTTGTATTTATTCGAGATGACCTTTGATCTACTCCTTGTTTCTTCTTATAAAAGGGGACTGTCCCAGTATTCTTTATGCAGTTCATTCTTTATTAACGAACAAATGGCTTCTTCTCTTGAAAACTATGGTGACAACCTTCCTGAATACGTTGCCCGTCTGGAAGAGGAAGTTCAGAAGGTGCGTTATCTCGAGAAGAGGGTTGCCCGGCTGTCGGTGGAAGCTCGTCGGGCCGCCGAACTAGACGAGCGATTGGATGCCCTAGAGAAGGAGCACCAGAGGTCTTTGCTCGACAGTATTCGTGCTCGTGCCCGGATCAAAGAGCTCGAGGCCTCTAGAGATAGGCAGCTTGCTTCCAAGAGGGCTTACAAATTGGCCCTTAAGGAAGTGTATGCTCGGTCAAAAAGGAAGCCGAATGACGAAGCGGGCCCTTCTATGAAATGATTTTATTGTTTTCATTGTATTTCCTCTTTGTGCTTTTTCTGTAACGAAGTATCAACCAATCAATAAAGATTTCTTTTTCTTGTTTATATCTGAATTACTTTCCCAATGCAATTTATTTTGACTGCGCACGCTTGTGGCCTCATTAATGCTTTTCTTGGGCCTTGCGTTTGATCTTATCCATTGGACCTTCTTACTCTTTATATCTAGGGACCAATAGGATTTCTTGAGCCTTGTGCATAAAAAATCTTATTCACCAGAGTTTTCTTGAGCTTTGCGCAAAAGATCTGGGATATTTATTTGAACCGCTGCCCTTCCCAAAAATGACGCGTGTTACGATGCCATTATTACTTACCCTCTTTAAATATTGGTAAGAATCCAAGCGTTTTGCGAACAAGAGTGGCTTTTAATTACTCACGCTTTTTTAGAACCTTTTGAGAATCCAAACGTTTTTTTTTTCTTGAACAGGCACATCTTTTAATTGCCGTCTCTTCTTAGTACCCATTGGCGAACGGTTGCGACTCTCAATACCAGCCCTCATCTAATTGATCTATAAATACCTGCTTACAGTATGGTTACATCCACAATCCTCATCATATTATTTTCCCCCATATATAGACCCTCATCTTATAATTTCCCTAAGATGTCTGGTCCTTTCACCCAATCAGCATTAGCTTTGCAAGTGGAGGCCTTTGAAGCCTCCTATAACCATGTACAAAGGCTGTTGAGGGATGCCGAGGAGGAATTGAAGGTGATGCGTTATCACCATACCGAGATGGTTCGGGAATTAACTTGGCTAAGATCCGAACTGGCTTACTGCCGACGTGCTCGTCAGGCTCTAGTCGAAGAGAATGAGATGCTAAGGGGGAACCCGACACTGAGGGACAGGGATGTCTCTGCCGGGCCCTCTCATCGATACCGATCGACTTCCCCCTAACCTTCCCCCTTCTTTTTTTCCTTTTTCTCTGCTTTTCCCCATCTTTTCCCATCTCTTTCTTTTTCTTCTTTTTATTTCTCAGTTTCCATCATTTCTTCCTCTTCCTCTCTTGTGTTTTTTTTTATACTCTGTTCTCTCGTACTTTTTATTCTTTTCTTTTCCCCTTTCTTTTTTGTTTCATTGACTTCCTTTTTAGTTGTCTGTCTCCTTCATCTCTTTATCTTCTTCTCATCTGTTTTTCTTCTGTGCCTCCTCTTTCTTTTTCTTCATCTTCTCTCCCATCACTCTTTTTCTTTTTTTTTTTTTTTTTTTTTTGCACCACTACGATGTAACAATCAGCCCTGTGATCCAAAGGGTTTTGTGTTACATTTAGGGTTGGTCATTTTTCTTTTTGACTCTTCTTTCTTATCACTTCTTCTTTTCTTGCACTCTTCTTCTTTTCCTCTTCTTGCTTTTCCTTTCTCTTTCTTCTTACTTTTTCTTTTTGGCGTCTCCTGCTCACTTGGTCAGCTGATATAGTTGATCCTTTGCCTGATCTTCTGTACTAGCTCTTCTCGGATGTAATAGATCTTTTCGGATGTAATAGGTTTTCTTTTCGGATGTAATAGGTTTTCTTTTCGGATGTAATAAGTTTTTATATCGGATGTAATAGACCTTGATGTAACAGACCTCGATGTAATATTGTCTTTTGATGTAATGAACAATGATGTATTCCATCTTCATTAATGAAAAGTATTTTTACCCTTTTATTTTTGCATTTCTTTTTATATTGTACCTGTGGTTTGTTGTTTGTCTGGAATCAAGATCTTTGAATATCTCGTCTTTACTTCTTCTGCACTGTAGTCTCAGATGTCAGTAGATGTCCCCATCACTGTCAAACATATGTGCATGCTCCCTAGTAGGTCAGGAAATGTGCATGCCCCCAAGCATGTCAGGAAATATGCAATTTCCCAAGCAAGGTCATAAAATATCATACTCTCTGTTCTATAAGTACTTCTCTTTTCTTTGGTAGTTTATCATCTCTTTTTTCTTTTTGCTTCTCTCTTCCTCAGCCCTTTATTTTCTTCCGTACTAAACAATTTCCCAGAATGTCTGGACCTGTGGTGAGATATCATGCTCAGATGAAGGGCTTGGACACTGAGGTATCTCGGGTCCGCCGTCGGATGGCAAGGCTTGAGAAAGAGTATGGCGTTTTGGCCTTGAGCTTGTTCGGCTCTTATCCCGAAGAGACGGTGAAGTGGACCGAGATCTCGGCACTGAGTCGCCAGCTCGATCACTTGTTGCTACAGAGAAACCATCTGGCCAATTCCTGGTATGATGCCGAGGAAATTTGGGACCATTCTCAAAATGAGTTTGACAACTCTCCTCAAGGCCTAGCTAGCATAATGGTAAAGAATGCTCGGCTCGTGGAGCGCGTCAGGGTTCTTACTACGGAAAACAACATGCTCTCCTCGGAGAATGACAATTTGGTCACCATGAACGATTCCTACCAAGCTCGGTTGGATTGTTCTGCTCGTTTTGCTTTCTCTCGGTCTGGCAGTTCGGTTTTTCCACCCATTGATCCTTAGATTGGGCTGGTTTTCTTATGTATTTCCCCTTTTGCCATTTGTGTTTTATTTTCTGTATTTGATGAATCAGTTGTATCTTCTCGTATCTCGTGCCTGTCTTGTGAGCCATTATAACGCTTCGTACTTTGTGCCTTTTGATTTTCTATAAATGCTCCCTATTGCCTGTATCTCGTTACAAATTCTTCCTCTCTCTCTTATTTTATAATTTGCTTCTAACTTGCTTTTGCGTGAGGTGGCTCCCATCACTAGGTCTGCCTCCAAAAAGAAAGCCCTTATGGAAGAGGAGCCTACTTTTTTGCTACCTCGTCCCCCTGGCTTTGGGGAGGAGGATTTGACTCCTCTTCAACTAAAAGAAATTGAGATGTCATGGCTGAAACATGATCTCATGTGTGCTCGGACTGAAGCGAGGAGGTTTAAACAATATTGGGACGAGGAGGGCACTTCTCGTTTCAAGGCCGAGCAAAAATACGAGTCTCAGTCTTACGCCTTGAAACAGGCTGAGATGACGATTTCTCGTTTGGTTAGGGAGAAGGAGCGTCTGGAGGAACTTTTGGCGAAGAGGGATGTTGCTATGGGGGATAGTTCGAAAAAGTAGGATGGGTGTATTTTCTTTTTCTGTTGTATTGTTTGTGTTTCCCCCTTTGTGGATGAATAAAACTTGTCTTGCACTTGATTCTGTCCTATTTTATTTCCTGTTTGCTTCTCTTTTATGTTTCTGAGCATACACCGAACAATATGCCCGGTTATCCCACCGGAGAGCGTTGTTAGACTTGATGCTCCCTGCCATCAAGCTAGAAACGGTCTTCGTCCACCTTGTTCGGTGTTCCCTTTTGGTAAGGATTGGTTGGGGTCGAGGAACTTTAATCGGGGGATATTCTCGGTATGATAGTAGTGGTAGCGTATGTGGGAAGCTTTTCGTGGTAGGGTCCACTGGCCGTTTATTTAGGTCTAATGATGTGAACTGCCTTGGGTAGTGGGATACGCGCTGACGTGGCGAAATCTGGAGTGTTTATATGTTAAAAAGAGCAGCGGTTGTTGACTTTTGTATGGTTGGAAAAAAAGGTAAACCTCTGTTACACGAAAGGACGGTTATTATTTTATTCCTTTTGTGACTCCACTCCTTTCTATTGTGCCAAGTAATCCTGTTTATTTTTATCACAGAATTTGCTAAAGAAAATATCTCTCTCTCTAAAGCATATTCTTCCTGCCAAAAAGGAAAAGAGTTCGGCCGCTTGATCTAGGGTTTCGTGGTTTTGTTGGAAGACTTGCTGCTGTTCGCGCTTGCTTGCTCATAATGATTACTGTAAGTGATTTTTCGTTCTCCCCCCTTCCCTCTTTTAGGAGTTGTATTTGATTTGTCGTTGTGGTCATAGGTGTGTCGTTGGTATATGGTTCAGGTTATCTATATATGTCTGATGATTCTTATGTATCTGGTTAATGTGTGTGTGTGGGGGGGGGGGGTGGTGGTGGCGCTCGTTATATTGATGTGGTTCTTGTTTGTGTATTTGGTTAGTATATTGATGGACTTTTGATGATGTTTGGATAGGAAATTCTGAGCCAAAGTGTGGCCCAAATTGGCACATTCGTAGAAAAGGATTTTAAGGAGCTTGCCGGAATACCTGACAACATACATATCCGGCTTCCTATTTCTGACGAGGAGGTGCTGGGATTTGTGCCTGCCGGCGAGGTGGCTGTGCGCTCTTCGGCATTCTTCACTGGGGGTCTTCGACTGCCCTTTACAAACTGGGTGGCTTCGTTCTTTGAGGCCGTCCAGATTGCTCCGGTCCAACTGGCCCTAAATGGTTACCGTACTCTGAATGGTATCCAAAGGTTATCGGAGCTGTCCGGAATACCGATTGAACTGAAGGATGTCTTCGGAGTCTATAGTTTGAGCTTTGAGCGTCGCAGCTCGTATCTGAAAACCTTGCGTTCCTTTTGCCGGCTCGTTATCGGTTTGCCGGATACCAACAAAGAGCGCAATCTTGGTATTGTTATTGCGTCTGGTGAATGGGCTTGTCCGGGACACCAGATTCCTGGGCCGGCTACCAATGCTCCCACTATGCCAGACCTCGGCGCTCCCAATGTAGAGGCTCTGTTAGCTCTTTGGAAATGGTGGGGGCCTGGACCTACGCCGGATCCTGCGAGTCGTACTGCTCCCATGCTGCTCGGTTACCCTATAGGGTCGGTGACCAAGGGGAATCCTGCACCCGAGATCCCCAAAGAGCCCGAGGAGGAATTCTTAAAGGTGGTCCGGGCTCGAAGTGCTACTCGGCTTGGGAAAAAAACCGTTCGTTCTAAGCGTCGTGCATCTGACCCTGTCGTTGAAACAACGAAGAGGGCTAGGGGAACCGATACATCGGTTACCGAGGAAGATGCTAACGTTGGCTCGGGCGAGGGGGTGTTGGCTGCTTCTCAAGGGGATACCGCCGAGGATGCCTCTGCGCCGGGCGAGGTATGTGTATATGTATTATGATTTTCTTGTCTTTTGGTTGTTTGTCATTTTGTTCGCTAGTGCTGTGCTTTATTAGTCATCTTGTTTCAGCTACTGACTTCTCCATTGGTTACCCTCTCTCTTGCCCGGTCTATGGGTATTATTGTGTTTCAGGGGTCGATCGACGATGTATTCGGACATATGAACCTCTTGACTAACATGGGAGAGGGTACGATGACTTTGCCTGTCATCTCGCCTATCCCCACCGAGGATCCGATAGATTTGCCCGTTTGCTCGCCCCTCCGTACTGAGGAAGAGATCGAGCATAGGGCCCCTGAGATTGATCAGTTGGAGGAGGACGTGGGGGTGGAAATGGAAGGCAGCGAAGAGAATGCCGGGGATGTTGTGACGGGTGTCGAGGATGAGGCTCTCGACGGATCCGAGAAGGTGTTGGTTGACGGGGTTGCAATGACCCGTTACATTGACCGATGTAGGGGTGAACTGCTGGAGCAACCGCGAACCTTGAAGATGGGGTATACGGCTCTGAAACCCCTTGTGTTCAAGGATGCAGAAAGACTATCTGCCCAACCTACAATGTCGGTTATAGAGCAGGCCCACGCGGATGCGCTGAGGGTACGTGGGGCTCGTATTTCGCTATATAGGTCTGGTACTTGTATTTTATTTGGAATCTAATGTGTTGAAGTGCAGATTGCTGTGAGTACCGTGGCGCTACGGGATCAGCTGGGAGCCCTAGGGGCTGAGAAAGAGAAGCTGGTGGCCGAGAAGGAGAAATTGGTCGCCGAGAAGAAAACCCTGGGCGAGAATTATGACAAGCTGTCGGTGGACTTTCTGCACCTGACCGAGGATGTCGAGAAATGGAAGGCGGAAAAAGAGAGCATGGTCGTTAAGTACGGCGAACTAGAGGAGGAGAACTTGCTCCTGGCAGAGGACGTGGAAGCCGAAAAGGCTAAGGTGTCTGCCCTGAAAACGGCACATGCGGAGGAGCGGACAAAGTTAGCGATGATGGCCAACTTCTCTGTATACTGCGCTCATGTGCGGGCGCTCAATTTCGCGAATGTTCCTTTGTCGGATAGGGCGTGGTCGGAGTTGGTGTATCCGTGTCCGCATGGTGCACCGCCGAAACCCTTGGACTAGGCGAATCTTCGTGAAGAAGAGCTTCCTCGGCTACCGGGACAGACAATTTCGACAGCGCTGCGTCCTCGCTCTATGTCGGCCCCGTCCACTCCTCGACCGGATGCTACTGTTGTTCCCCCACCAGTATTTCCTCAGGTGGAACCTTGACTATCTTTCTAGCAGTATGTATATTTTTTTTTTTTTTTTTTTTTTTTGGTCTCTTGTGTATCTAGAAACAGATTCTTTTGGGGAAGTGATAATATAGGTGCTGTGGTTTCTTTCTGTTGGGCTTTCTTGGGTTAATTTCTTTTGATGGTCGTCATATTTTGAAGGTTGTGAAAACAAAATATTGTCAGGTACCAAATAACCCCCTTGCCATGGTGGTCTGGACCTCGCCTAGTCGTAGTGTAGGTGACGTAATGGAAGATTTGGAAAGATCTAACGCGTCCCTGACCGCGAAATTGACTTGTGCTTATCAGGAAATCGAGGGTCTGAATATTCATATTTCCAACTTGGCGATCCGGTTACGTGATTTGGGAGAGAAATTTAGTAAAAAGACCGCCCATTATACGGCAAATAAGGGTAAAGCAAAGGAACTTCTCGGTGCCCTACGACGTTCTCGTGATGAAGCCCGAGGTCGTGTGACGAGCTTGAGCTTGGTCCTTGGGGCCGTTTTCGAGGACGCGGATCTGCTGCTATCCTTTGCCAAAGCGTATTGGGCCCGAGCTCGCGCCTTAGAGGTGCTGGAGCATATAAAAGGAATGAGTGGTGTGTCCCGGGCAGAGCGCATGGTGGATGCGAAGGCCGGGGTAACTGAAACCACTGTTGCCTTGAACCGAATCGAGGCGGTCATTCGTGAGCGTTTGGGGACGCAAATTAATTCATTGCGAGATATTCATTTTGCCGATGTAGTAGAGACTTCGGCGTCTGTTGAGGGGTTGTCGGATTAATAAAATAGCTTGTTTTGTCGTTTTCTTTGTAGCTTGTATAAAAAAATTCTCTCTTCTTTTTATTTTTTGTAGCTTCTTTCTTTTTTTTCTTTTTTCCCTCTCTTTTTTTTTTTTTTTTTTATATTCATCTCTTCTCGTTCTTCTCCCCCCCTCTTTTTTTATAGGCACATGCTACTATGTCGCACCAGGCTGGTTCTCCATGCCTAGTTAACCCGGGGTTAGGACCTACTGGTGCTGCCCGGGACGAGGTCTCATCTGGTGCGGCTAGTGAGGTGCCTGACAGGTGGCCCTACATTGTTTTGATGAGAAAAAATGTCAAATTGACCGACCAATGTGCTCGACTGCGGACCAAGCTGAAAACCCAGGCGGCCTCTTTTCGAGAATACGTTCCCCGTGCCGAGCATGCTGTTGAGGTTCAGGAGCGTCGTTTGGATCGATATTGGCGTGCAAAGGACGAGTACTTCGGCAAATTAAAGTTGCTTGTGACCAAGGCCAACGTGTTGGTGAAGTATTTCCGTTTGTCCCGTGCCAGATACGATGCTTCCGCAGCTATGATCGAAGCTCGCCGTAACCTCTCCTTTGACGATGATCGCCGTAAAGCGGCCTCGGATGCTCACGAGTTCGCCAAAGAAGCCGAGTTCAACGCGCGGCTTCAGACGCTGACTTGTGTTGGGGCTCATACGACCAATTTTGATGCCCTCATTTCTGAGGAGCGTTTTGATGGTGATGAGTCTGATGGGTACACAACGACGGATGACGAAGAGATTGAGCTCGGTCAATTACCGTCGTGCTCCTCCTGCAGTAGCTCTTCTTAAATGAATCTCTTTAGTGTCGATGATCTTCTTGTTGCCTCCGTAATGCGGGCGAGGACTATTTATGTTATTTCTTTATTCCTGTTTTGTACCTTTCCATTGCCGTATTGCTATTTAATTGATTGGATCGATTTTTCCTTGCTAAATCATTTGTTATTTCGTTATTCCTGTTTTGGAGATGCTTCTTGTTGATATTTTGTTGTTTAGATTGATTCTCCTTCATTGTTTTAGCCAATTTATATTGCATCGCCGCCGTAATGTGGACCTGAATAATTCCTTGCATTGTACCTGCATATAAATTTCATAGTATTTCTAGGCGTTCCTTCGGTAACACGCCATGTTGGGAATTTCATAGTATTCCTAGGCACTTCGGCCATGTTGGGAATTTCATAGTATTCCTAGACGTTCCTTCGGTAACACGCCATTTACGGAATTTCATAGTCTTCCTAGGCACTTCGGCCATGTTGGGAATTTCATAGTATTCCTAGACGTTCCTTCGGTAACACGCCATTTACGGAATTTCATAGTATTCCTAGGCACCTCGGCCATGTTGGGAATTTCATAATATTCCTAGGCGTTCCTTCGGTAACACGCCATGTTGGGAATTTCATAGTATTCCTAGACGTTCCTTCGGTAACACGCCATTTACGGAATTTCATAGTATTTCTAGGCACTTCGGCCATGTTGGGAATTTCATAGTATTCCTAGACGTTCCTTCGGTAACACGCCATTTACGGAATTTCATAGTATTTCTAGGCACTTCGGCCATGTTGAGAATTTCATAGTATTCCTAGACGTTCCTTCGGTAACACGCCATTTACGGAATTTCATAGTATTCCTAGACGTTCCTTCGGTAACACGCCATTTACGGAATTTCATAGTATTTCTAGGCACTTCGGCCATGTTGAGAATTTCATAGTATTCCTAGACGTTCCTTCGGTAACACGCCATTTACGGAATTTCATAGTATTTCTAGGCACTTCGGCCATGTTGAGAATTTCATAGTATTCCTAGACGTTCCTTCGGTAACACGCCATTTACGGAATTTCATAGTATTTCTAGGCACTTCGGCCATGTTGAGAATTTCATAGTATTAGTAGACAGCATAATAATATATTTTATTCATTCAAAAGAAGAAAGATAATGCCATTAAGCAAGAAGGGTAAGGTAGCACCTGTACTTGTATTCGGAGCATTGCCTATACGTAGTACTTCTTTAAGTTAGCCACATTCCAAGAATTCTTTTCCCCTCGGCTGTTGGCGAACAGGACGCTTTTGATTTTGTAAGAGACTGGACTTGTTTGCTTGACGATTTCGTATGGGCCTTCCCAGGTAGGGCTTAGTTTGCCATGTATTTCGTTGCGGGTATAGACCGTCACTCGTCGCAGCACCAGTTCTCCTACCATGAATTCTTTAGACCCTTTTACTCTCTTGTCATAGGTTTGCTTCACGCTTTGTTGGTACTTAGCTAGGGTAAGGGCCGCTATCTCTCGTTTCTCGTCTATCATGTCGAGCTCTTCTCTCATTCTTTGTTCATTATTTCCCTGCTCGACCAACGTCGTTCGGAGCGTGGGTAGCCCGATCTCTGTCGGTATGATGGCCTCAACACCGTATGCTAAGCTAAACGGGGTTTCCTTGGTGCCCGTCTTGGGTGTAGTTCGGCACGACCATAAAACGTTGAGTAGCTGCTCGGGCCACCTCCCCTTTGCCTGTTCAAGGGTGGTCTTGATGCCGTCTAATATTGTTCGGTTTGACACTTCGGCTTGCCCGTTTCCTTGTGGGTATGTCGGCGTCGAATAGAATTTTCGGATACCTAGTTCCTCGTACCACAGCTGTAAATTGTCATATTTGAACTGGGTTCCGTTGTCGGCGACTATAGCGTACGGTATACCGAACCTAGTTATGATGTATTCCCAAATGAATTGTTTGACGTTGCTAGCTTTGATTTCTCGGAGGGGTTTAGCTTCGACCCATTTGGTGAAATAATCAGTCGCAACGATCAGATATTCCACATTCCCAGGTGCTCTTGGGAGTTTACCGACCAAATCAATTGCCCATTGAGCGAACGGCCATGGTGCTGATACCGGGGTCATCATAGATGAAGGGAGCCGTGGTATCTTGGCGAATCGTTGGCACTTGTCGCATCGTTGGACGTATGCATCGGCGTCTCGCTTGATATAGGGCCACCAATACTGTGACGACCCAGATTTCCAGGTAGGAAATTCTGTGGTGCGGTGTTGTGCGTCAGTCCCACATCGCCCAGATATGAGATTACCCGTGTGGTATATGAGCTTAAAAATCCATTTCCTATCAACAAGGTCTTTTAAAGCCGTGCGGCACAACAGCGAGGAAGGAACTCCACAGTTAAGCGTGCTTAACTTGGAGTAGTACCAGGATGGGTGACCCCCTGGGAAGTTGTGCCAAAGCGGACAATATTGTTGATACGGGCGTGGCGGTTCGGTCCGTAGGGCCGGGTCGTTACAGATGGTATCAGAGCCTCTATCTGGCCGGAAATGTGGGGACTAGCACGTGTGTGTGGACCCCTAAAGGACGATGTGCCCGACGAGGACGTCGTGCCTAAAGGGAGGGTGATTGTGACGACCCAGATTTCCAGGTAGGAAATTCTGTGGTGCGGTGTTGTGCATCAGTCCCACATCGCCCAGATATGAGAGTACCCGTGTGGTATATGAGCTTAAAAATCCATTTCCTATCAACAAGGCCTTTTAAAGCCGTGCGGCACAACAGCGAGGACGGAACTCCACAGTTAAGCGTGCTTAACTTGGAGTAGTACCAGGATGGGTGACCCCCTGGGAAGTTGTGCCAAAGCGGACAATATTGTTGATACGGGCGTGGCGGTTCGGTCCGTAGGGCCGGGTCGTTACAAATACCCTTGGGTCACTGCCTTGTTTGCAAGGGATTGCCCTTTGATGTGTGCTCCGCAAGATCCTTCGTGGATTTCCTCCAAGACCGGCAGTTGTAGCTCGGTCGGGACGCACAGTAGATGTGGTCCCCGATAACTGGATTTGTATAGTTTATCGTCCTCGGATAGCCAGAAGCGAGGAGCTTTTCTTGTAATTTTCAGCGCTTTTATCTTGTCGACCGGAAGCGTTCCACTTCACAGATAATGGGTCATGTCCTCCATCCATCCTAGTTCGTACTGTATCGATGTCACCCGGTTTACCCTTTTTATTATGCTCGGGGTCGGCAGTAGTTCCACTGTGATCGACCGGGTGTCGGTCAATGTTAATGTCGAGGCTAGGGTGGCCAATGCATCGGCATGTGCATTCTCGGTGCGATTGATTCTTACTAACTCGCACTGTTCGAAGGTTGCCATCAAGCTTTGAACTTTCTCTTGGTAGAGGATCATTCTATCATCTTTCGCTTGGTACTCGCCGATGGCTTGATTGACGATGAGCATGGAGTCTGAGCTTGCAATTAAGTGGGAGCATCCGAGGGACCGGGCAATAAGCATGCCATTTATCATGGCCTCGTATTCTGCCTCATTGTTGGTAGCTCGGAAGCCCAGTTTTATGCTTTTTTCGATGATTGCTCCCTCTCTAGACTTTAGGACGATCCCTGCTCCTGATCCGTCCTTGGTGGCTGATACGTCGACATGTATCTGCCAGTGTGATTGTGGAGAGAGTGCCAAAGGCTCGTCATAGCCTTTGGTGAATTCTGCGACGAAATCTTCCAGGACTTGTCCCTTTATGGCATGGCGGGGTGCGAACTCGATATGAAATTGGGATAGCTCGACCCCCCAGGCGGCAACTCGGCCGCTAATGTCCGTCCGTCGAAGTGACTCTTTAACATGAAATTTTGTGTATACCCGGACCTGATGAGCTATGAAATAGTGTGGCAACTTCCTGGTTGCGACGACCAATGCCAGGCACAACTTTTCCAAGGGTAGATAACGTGTTTCGGCTTCGACCAGAGTCTTGCTGACGAAGTAGATCGGAAATTGTTCGCGACCTTCTTCTCTTAGGATGACCGCGCTCACAGCTGTAGCGGAAACTGCTAGGTAGCATGCCAGAATGTCTCCTCTGTTCGGCCTTACTAGCAGTGGCAATGTCCTCAAGTACTCTTTGAGATTGTTGAATGAAGCTTCACATTCCGGGTCCCAGACGAATTTTCTATCCTTCTTGAGTGATTCGAAAAATGGCCGTCCCTTATCTGCGGATCGGCTAATGAACCTGCTCAGCGCGGCCATCATTCCCGTGAGCTCTTGTACCTGTTTCTTATTCTTGGGCGCTGCTAGGTTTCGTAGAGCCGTTATTTGATCGGGATTAGCCTCTATTCCTCGTCGGCTAACCATATGCCCCAAGAATTTCCCTTTGCTGATGCCAAATGCACACTTGCTCGCATTGAGTTTCAGTTTGTGCTCGCCCAGCGTTCGGAAAACGTCCATGATATCTTGAAGGTGGGATGTGGCTCTTTCGCTCTTGACGACCATGTCGTCTATGTATACCTCCATCGTCTTCCCTATATGATCTCGACATACTCTTGTTATCATCCTTTGGTATGTTGCTCCCGCATTGCGTAGGCCGAACGGCATTACCGTATAGCAATAATTTCCCAAAGGTGATATAAACGAAGTCTTTTCTTGATCTTCGCGGGCGAGGGGAATTTGATGGTATCCTGAATATGCGTCAAGGAATGTCATCCGTTCTGTCCCCGCAGTTGCGTCCACCAGTTGATCAATCCTCGAAAGGGGAAAGTGGTCCCTCGGGCAGGCTTTGTTGAGGTTTGTGAAGTCTATACATACTCTCTCCTTCCCGTTCTTCTTAGGGACGACAACCGGGTTGGACAACCATTTTGGATAGTAAACCTCTCTTATGGCTCCAGCCTCCAATAACTTTTGTACTTCAGCGATTATAGCTGCTCTGTGCTGTACAGACACTTTCCTGCTCCTCTGTGCTATCGGCTTGTACTCGGTGTTTACACTTAGGTGGTGGCATGCCGTATTGGGGTCTAGGCCCGGCATATCTTTAGGACTCCAGGCGAATTTATCAGTGTTGTTGAGAAGGAATGCTTTCAACTCCTCGGATTCCTGTTTTGGAAGGTTGTCGCCGAGGAGGAAGTAATGCTCCTCGTCCATATCTGGTATATACACCCTCCTGAGTGTCTCTCCTACTTGTTCTTCGACAACCCTTTCGGCTTTGGATATTTGGTTGATCAGCTTTTTGGTGCTGGTGGGTTGTTCCACCATGCTTCGTTGTTTTTGGAGAGTCGCGGTGATGTCCTCGCAGTGTCTTGAATCCTCTTGACATCCTCTGGCTGTCTCGATCTCTCCCCTGTCATTTGGGTATTTGACCTTTTGGTGATAGGTTGAGGGTATGGCCTTCATGGCATGTAACCAAGGTCGGCCCAATATTGCATTGTGACCGGAGTGGTCATTAACCACTAAGAACTCTACGGGAACCGACACGGACCCGGTTGTGACACTGAGGAAGATCTTTCCCAATGGTTTAGTCGTTTCGGAGATGAATCCGATCAGCGTGACGTCCGCAGGCTGTAGATCTTGCAGCTTGAGTTCCATTTTGTCGAAGAGCTCCCTGTACATGATATCACAAGAGGCTCCTTGGTCGACAAGTACCCTGCTGACCGTGTCTAGGCCAATTTGAACTCGGAGGTTAATGGCGTCTCCATGGGGGTAAATCACCCCTTCTTCGTCAAGATCTGAGAAAGAAATGAGAGGATGTCGTCGTTGTGTGCACTGTCGTTTAGAGGTCGACGCCTGTGATGCCTTGGCTACTTGGCCAAAGTGGGTCAGCTGCCGTTGTCGCGACCGTTCCCCACCGGGGCCCTCGGGTCGTAACATATGAACGACGTTGATCGTTTTACCTTGCCGGTTGTCGGATCCCTCGACGACCAATTGTTTGCCTTTATTCCCAGCTCCTTTGATGAACTTGGCTAGGTATCCTGCATCGCCCCACTGGTTCATTCTCCATCGCAGGTTACGGCAATGCTCAGTGAGATGGCCGTGATCCTCGTGATATGCGCAGAAGAGCTTGGAATCTCTCTGATTGGGGGGAGAGATGATCGGTTGTGGTCGGGAATACCAACTTTCCCTGCATATATCCTTGAGGATATATTCAGCAGATAGGTTGAAAGTATATCGCAGCTCAACCGGTCCGAAGGTGTTTCGGTGTTCCCTCTCTTGGGGCCGAACCTGTTGAAATGGCTTGGGTGGCATCGGGTAGGTGAGCTGGAGCGGTTTATGTTCGTTAGTCGGTGTTGGGTATGCGATCTGGAGCGGTTTGGGCTCTAGTGCTCGTGGTTGCTCTACCCTGCTATGGACCTCGGGCTCTTTGCCCTTTCTGGTCGGTTGGAATGCTTCTTCCTGGTTATTCCTAACTTTTTTGCGACCCACCTGTGCCTCGCGGACCGACTCTCTTCTCGGTAGAGTTCGGTTGAGGAAACGCAGTTCGTCGTTTTTATCGGTGAGGTGGGTACAATAGGCTAGCAGGGAATCAGTGGTCGGGAAGTTTTTGCCTATGAACTTCCTTCTCGCCCAATAGCCATTAGGGATGGAATTGATAAAGTTTTGGATGGCTATATTATTGGCATATCGTGGAATCTGGTTTGCTACGTCGATAAAACGTATGCAGTAATCGTTGAGCCTTTCATTTGGCATCATCGCCATTTTAAGAAGGGTTTCGATACTAACCTTCTTTTTCCGATGAGCAGCGTATCGGGTGGAGTATTCTCTTAGCAATTCTGCCCAGTTTCTAATGGAGCCCCGTGGTAAGTTATGATACCATGACGAAGCCTCTTGACCCAAGCTGTTTTTGAAAAATTTGCACATCAGTGCATGGTCATCACTCCACAGTTCCATCTTCGTCTTATAGTGCCTCAGATGGTCGATAGGGTAACTCTTCCCATCATAGAGCCTGAATTCGGGGATGACGAATCCCATAGGATTGCGGTACCGCGTGATCTGTTCAGCACACGGGGTTTCTTGGCATACGTTCCAAGCCTGTTGGAACGCGTCATCCGTGACTTGGTAGGGGGGAGGGTATCCTCCCTGATGTGGTGATGGGCTATATCCTTCCCCGATCCTGTATTCGGGATATCTACCGTCCTTCGTGTTTGTGTGGACACGTTCTATATGAGTGTTCGGATGGACGATAGTTATTGGGACATTGCCCCCTTGGTGGGGGACTCTTGTATCGGGTCGCCGACCCGCTGCCTCCAGGGCGGCCCTGTAGGCAGAATCTTCCACTTCATGGCGTGGGTCTTTGTCGGGTTGGATAACTGGCAATACGATGCCGGCCGCTGTCATGGCCGTCATGCATGCCGCCAGCTGAGCTTGTAGCTGGGCGTAGTTCCTTTCATCGGCTAATGGAACAACATGTTGTACCTCCACCGTGGGTGGTGTAATCATCCTCGGAGAATTAGTCGGTAGTCGGGGCGACTGTCCGAGTACATGATCCTCGGGCATGCCAAACTGATGAGCTTCGTCCGTTTGTAAACGAGCACCGGAGTTGACCGAGGCTGTAGGCAAAGGGACTCTTAAGCTAGGCCCTGCTTGGGACCCGGTTAAGCGTCTTCGTGCACGCCTTAATACGGGCACGTCTTGTTCGTCCTCCGAGGACGAAGGGTGTTCGTCGATAATCCCTTCGATGAAATGTCGGGGTGGTTCGACCGGTTGTTCTTGGTTGACGTAGGAGGTTGTTGGTTGGTTTCCGGATTGGATAGCTTCATATCTGTCGCGGATGGCGAGTAGATCGTCGAGGTCTTGTTGGCTAATTTGCGTGTTTTGGTTATTGGTTTCTATTATCTCGGGATGGGTTTCCTCTACATTGGTAACCATTGTCGCTCATCTGGCAGAGTATTGGTATTCGAATTCTAAACTAGTTGGGAACTAGATGATTCCCGGAGACGGCGCCATTTGATAAAGCCATAACTTTGGTCGGTCGCGTTAGGCTTTTCAACAATGATATAATGGTAAATCAACCGTGAATAAAGGATACTTCCTGATCTTTATTATTGCTCGGATTATTGTCCTTGTTCGGACTATTACATTTGCTCGGATTAGTATTTCGGTTTTACAATTGTGCTCGATATGACTATTTAATCTCTCGTCTTGATCTTTCTTCCCTTTTATTCGGTGCTCGGCTGTCTTTTCTCGGTTTATTTCTCGAAGTGATATGCCTTGGTTAGTTTCTCTCTTTTCTTAACTTCTCTCTATATTTTTTGGATAGATTTTCTGGTCCTTTTCTAGGAGGGATAGTTGGCTATTTATAGGCAACTGCGCCTTCTAGGATATTGACAAATGTCTTCATCCCAGGGATTTTTCAGACATGGGTCCCCATTTGATTGGGCTTGGGCTTTTGGTAGTAACACCTCAATTCCTATAAAAAGTATGAGATGACCCATTTAAGCGTTGGATACCCATTTATAAAGTGGGTTGATTATTACCCGAATAAAATATTCGGATCTAATTTTTATGTTCTATCATCAACATTTCGGGTACGATTTTTGTATGGACAATGTCAATTATTTCTTATCAAATTGACATAGTCTTAGTATACAACGAATCAAAGTCGAATATCTAATATCTAATATCTCAATTATTCGTTGGACCGTTCTTATCCTCATCGTGCATGTCTTCATGTTAGAGTACAAACTTCTACCCTTCACCTTTATGACTTTTCCTATTTTTCATTTTTCATTAAGTAAACTTTATTACACAAATAATTTTTTTTCTATTTATGTCCGATCTCACTGTCACGTCTTATAAAACAGTTTTCAATTCATAATAAAATTCATTAGAGTCTTGGACAATCGATGACAAGTTTATAAGTTTGATTATACGAAATATATACTATGTTAGCAATTTTATTCCAGGGTGCGGTAGTTTGATATTTATGAATTCGGCTCGAGGCCACACCTCGAAAAATATTGACATTCCTAAAAAGAAAATGCACTATTATGTTTCTAATTCGCAAAATCTCATTTTATTCTATTCCGGTTTAGTGACCTCTACATCTCTACTAATAATGCATTCCTATTATAGTACATTTTTAAGGTGCACTATTCCAAAATTTATGAATTCGGACAATTTAAACAAAATCTTGACATTCATAAAGAGAAAATGCACTATTATGTTTCTAAATTTGGATCCACAAAATCTCATTCATTCCAAAAAAAAATTGTTTAGTAGATTCTACTTGAACAATATCACTGTTATAATCTAGCGTTAATTGTTGTATGAAATAATAAGGGACAGAGACAAAATTGATTAAAATACCTCTCTGTCTTATGGAAATGGGTAATGTGGACAATTGAAGATAAGTTGCTTTACAATTCAGTACAACAAATTTAAGAATTATGGACAATTTTCTTTTTAAAAACAATCAAATTTTATTTTCAAATAGTAATTTTTCGGGACTAAAATAATATTTTAGACACAATTTTTTTTTTTTTATCAAAATCTAACTTTTAGATACATAATTTGAAGAAAAAAAATGCCTCCAAAGACAATCTCATACGGACATAAGAGACAATTTAATTTCGTCTCAAAAAGTATTTTGAGATAAATTTTAATTGTCTTTTTATGTTCGTATGAGATTGTATTTGAAGAAAAAAAAAATCAAATTATGTACCTAAAAGTTAAATTTGGGGACAAAAAATTTATTTTTGTGTCTAAAAAATTATTTTTGTAACTAAACATTTAAAAAGAAAACCAATAGAATTTCCATTGCTTAAAAGTCTCCATGCTACCGAGCTAAAAAATTTTTATATGGATTCTTAATTAGCTAAGTAGCTTTTAATTGGAGTTATGATTTAGTTAAAATAATTATTTTATAGTGCCGGCTTATAAAATAATTTTTAAAGTGTGTCCGTACAATGCATTTTAAGCGGATTGAAAATTATATGAGTATCGTTCTATTATAATAAGTAAACCCAAGTCAAATGAGATTGTCCAATTTAGCCATTTTTTTTCAAAAATACTCCTACACCTTTATATTAATTACAATAATATCATACTCCAATAAAAATATAAAAAGTAAAAACTAATAAAATTATTTATCACTCTTTAACAACCAAACATTCTTTTAAATTTTAAACTATGTTTTTTTTATATTATCCACATATTTATATCATAAATATACTTATTTTTTATATTTTTATTTTATTACGCGTCGCACACGCAATGCGTGGGACACGATTAGTAGTACAAGTATATTAGGAGTTTGCATAATTTCTTAACTTGGGTTGAATTAATTTTTTAAAAAATATAGCTTATGTTGATGTCATTTTTGTATTATTTTTTGGTTGCAGATGGAATGTCATGACATTATTGTGACTTGTAAAGTTATTTTGTCATGTTTAATGATGGTGTTCTGATTGATAATTGATGTGTATTATCATAACTGCCATGTTATGATAATTGAGGTCTATATATAACTCAAATAATTAAGTTAGAGATAGAGAATAAATAATTGTATAGTAGTATGTTCTTTAGTATGATCAGTTAGGATGTATAAATATTGATTAATGTGGTTCTAAATTAGTATAAAATATTCTTATAACTAATAAATGTAATGCTATAGAAAAGAGAAAACCGTCAGTCATAACATTTTGAGTAGTGAAATAGAATTGATGTCTAATAGAGGTTAGAGCCTCAGCCGGTGACACTCTTCTAACCGACGCCAACTCGACTGACAGTCTGTCCAAAATCTCCGTAGTGCGCGAACCAAAACCTTCCGTCGACTCCAAGATAAAAAAGGCAAAAAAAGAGACCGTTTGATACGTAATACCTTTCATATTTAGCCACGTTCCGATACTCGTCTCTAAGGCCTGCCTCACCAATTTTGCTAAATTATTGAACATCTCATTCTGTGAAATGATACAATAAGTGATATTCCAGGTGTATAATACTTTCTCCAATATTAAGATAATTGAGGGTGTTACAGTGTATGTATACCTCAACTAATTCAGAAATAAACAAGAATTTTATGTTCTTTTTGTGGTTATACCAATTTAGAATAATTTTGGCTTAAATTGATATTTCAAGTGATCATGGTTTTCATTTTTAGTATTGCTGTAACATCTCATATAGTAAAAGGCAATTTAGCCAACACAGTAGCCTTTAAATTAACCATTAAAATTAAAACTTAAAAACCACAGATTGTGTAACATCCAAACAACCTTCTATGCATGCAAGATCAACTTGATGGGTTGGTTCGGACGTTGCGGAAAAAAAAAATCTGTGTTCAATAGTTTTCTTTATTTCTTCGAAAATGAATCGCAAAAACTGTCTCATACAGGACAGGTCAGGTTTACATGATTGTCTCATTAATCCATCACATAATAGGCATTAGGCAGAACTAATATATGTAAGAAAAATAGAGAAGCGGGATAACTGTTTAATTTTCTGAATGAAAAGAGTCGAAGCATGCTTTATACATTCAGTAGACGAGTATTAGAAACCTGTCTCGGCTAGACACTGATACACGATACATATTCATACGTAAAGAAAGAAGAGAGATGTCCGAAAGGTATAAGATTAAAACTTAAAAACGGTTTATTCCACAGTTATTACATATACTCGAAGGAACAAGACCTCCATGCTTAAGCTACTCCAAGTAGTTTCTTTATATCCTTCTGCAAAGTAGAGAAAATAAAAAGATAACAAGAGCAAAGATAAGTCACACTATTAATTCCAAAACTACAAGTGCAAATTTGATTGTAAAGATAACAAGCATAGATAATACGCTATTAGTTCCAAAACTTTGAGTGCTAATGTTGATAGTAAAGGTAACAAGTTTAAAACGAGGATTAAAATAACCAAAATTGTTGGTTTAACCATTTGCAGCACTTATTAGCTTAAGTTATTTGTTCGTTTAGCTTTGAAGTTGGGGAGCATTTAGTTGTTTTAGTTTTGTTTTCTTTTACCGAGGAAGCTAGAAGTTTCTAGATCCATCCACTTATATTAATTCGAGAAAAGCCATATTTTGACTTAATAGTTAATCCAAAAGCAATCGTTAGGCCAAACTACTAGTAGATTTATAGCTATACCGGCTTTTATCTTTTATTAGGCGGGGAAAGCAAAAAATCTGAGCTTAAAAGTCAAACAAGCAAATGCTGCCTAACTTTACATCCGAAAGGCATGGTTAATTCCTAAAATGTTAGCACCAGAACTATTTGTGGGTAATTTTTATCACGTTTTGCCTATTTTTGTTCCGCACCAACTATAAACTGTATAACAAATCAATTGATGGATCGAGTTTTACCTCAATACTAAGTGGACTAGTGGTGGGAGCATAACGATTGACAACATTTCCATCTTTATCAACCAAAAATTTGGAGAAATTCCATTTAATACTGTCACCCAGGAATCCACCTTTGCTTGATTTTAGAAACTTGTATAGTGGAGCAGCATTCGCACCATTCACATCCACCTAGTTCCACACAATAAATAAATGAAAACCGCAACTTCGTGAATACAAAAAATGGATTAGAGGGTATTAAGAATCACTAAGGATTTAAACTCTTTAAAAAAGTGACATTAACCGTATAAAATACCACAAATAAGATCGATCATAATCAAGCCCTTTTCCCAGCATTCTTGTAAACGTGGTTATGAATCATGATCGATCTTATTTGTGGTATTTTATATTGAAATTTGGCCACAAGTCATTCTAAATTTTGGCTGGCCAGATTCTAATAATTTGAGCTTTCATTAATTTTTGCCATGAGAAAGCTACTATACAATTGAAGGTGAATGAGCTTGACATGTTTCTCAACCTCGGATAAGCCATCCTAATTTTTTTTAAAACCGCACCCTCAAAAAACCAAAATTCTGTTACTTCATCATTCATAGCATTGTGTTGTTTGCTCTAGTTACCTTATCAAATATGGGATATTCAGCCTTAAAACGAGTGCAAGCAAACTCCACAATCTGCTCATTACTTCCAGGCTCTTGACCGCGAAACTGATTGCACGGGAATGCTAGAATCTCAAGGCCTGCAATGAAAATGAATTTAGACTGAGATGTCAAAAACTCGAGTTATGAAGAGCATCGTATATTTAAGTTATACTCCCAAATATTGTATTAACTTAATTGTGAACAAACCTTTATTTTTGTACTTTTCGTACACCTTGCTCAATTCCGTGTAATTTGAGTTGGTCAAGCCACTACATCAAATGTAAATTCAAGATTAAACTAAAATGACATGGCTACTTTATTACATATTTCCAAATTAGTAAGTTGAAATAGGATTGGAAGACTTATCAATTTGATAAGGTTTCGTTATGAACTTCAGTTAAGAATGAAGCCTTAAATATCCAAGTTCCTACACCTTACACGTATTCATAAGCTATTATGTCAGTTTTGGGTATTGCATTAGCATAATCAAGTGTAGATATGGCTTGTTTTCTTGCAACTTTTCGAGGTCAATGGCAGCTTATACCCGAGTTTTTCTTGTTCTCTAGTTTGAAATGGCTAAATTTTGCTGGAGAAACCCAAAATTAATAAAATAGCTTATACGGCTAAAAGTTGCAGCCAAAGACAAAGTCCAAACAACCCCATATTCCGTAAAATGGAAACATTTGACACCCAAACTAAAAGAGAAATCGGATGGGAGCTAGGTATTACCATTGGGATGCAACATTCACAATTAATAGGACCTTTCCTTTATACGTGCTCAGATCAACGTCATTTCCTCTAGCATCCTGCAAATTAATGAACGTAATTAAAAACTGATATCTCAAGAAGTATGTCTTGATCAAAGACAGCATAAATTGTTCAATGGTAAAAACATGATCTTGCTCATATGTTTGCTATAAAATGAAGGAGTAAAGGAAAACGGATCAAGAAATAACCACAGCCAATGAGAGATGATGATATCTCTAAGTGACGTTTGTTGCTTTATGCACTTGCAGACAAATAATTCTCATCTAAACTCTCATTTTTTGAGAAATTTGGAAAATCAAATCCAAACAGAGAAGTTAACTAATAAGGATCTCATTCTTATGCATAACAGTAAACAAAACATCCCAAAGAAAACATCAGATCATCAAATGAAAGAGAAAACAGAAACAAGCCAAACTAAGTGCTAATCCGGAAAAGTTAAAACCAATCAACGCCAAAGGAAGTATAGAAACTGCACATAGTTCTCTTTTATTTTATTTTTTATTTTATAATCAGGTCTCTTGGCTGGCTTTCGACATCTAAGTACAAGTACACTGGAACTGACCTATAGGGAACAAACTACAAGCTTGACAACCTAATCGCATAAACATGGTCATGCAGGTAATGTAACTAGTCTCTCTTCTAGGATTTTAATGGTAATTCACTGTTTAATTCCTAAAAAAACAATGAATCTTTCAATTCCTAGAACCTGTGAATACGATCGGTTATGATGAGTATAATAAAATCAGTTGCTAGGGCAAATGCTTTTACAAAATAAAAGATCAAATCTTAAAAACCCAACTAAATTAGACACATAACCTGAGTAACAAAGGCAAGCCTATAAATTGGATGAATGAATGCAAGATACATTCATAATCACGCTTAATTGATAATTTTCTGATCCAGACTTGGGCCTATATAGTCCACTGATTTTGATCATGCATAAGATAAAATCTCTATTGAGATTTTATAAATACCAGTCAACTTCACAACTTAGACTCTTAAAAAAGAAAACACTTCACAATCTATTTTCTTAATGCTTCTCTTTCTCAAAAACATGCATACACTATAACCGTTTGCGTTTTCCTGTTTTACCAAACTTAACTTAAACACGGAGGAATTAGGAGGTACCACAAGAGGCCGGTATGCCTTGACTCTATTTGCTAAACTTTCGTTTCGTCACCATATATTTTATTCAAAACTTTCCAATTGTACGTAGTAACGGGCCTCAAAAACAAGAAAAACTTTCCAACATCAATTCTGCACCAAAGTAACAGCATACTTCCTTATACTAGCAAATCCTGGTCGCGCCACTGAATTAAATCAAACACAAAACTCTTTCCACGACTAATGTTCGTTTTCCGAAATAGACTGTTAACTATCTAAACTTGCCATATAGTAAATGATTAAATTATAATCTGACTTTCTTGGTGCTTCAAACTATCAAGTATCAGCTAACAAAATCAAAATCCAGTAGCAAATACAAACAACAGATAATAATATTCAAAATGTAAAAATCACATCTACAAGCAACTAATTATTCACATCAACATCAAGTCAGAGAAAATGAATACTTATAACAATGAATAAAATACAATAAGAAAGTATAATTCATTTAAACAGCATGGTTAAAATAAATAACCTTGACAGTAAATTCATGAACAGATTTAGGCTTCTCAGATTGACTAGCCATGACTGCAATGTATAGAGAGAAAGCTAAATTTAAAAATAAAATGAAAAATAAGAATACTGTAAAGAAATAGAGAGGGTGCTGCCAAGGTTTGGTTGAAAGTTGGCAGAAAATTCAATAAATATTTATAGTTGAGGCTTTGAGGGGGAAGAGACCAAGTCAAACAATGTGAGTTAAATTATAGAATAATTCCCATAGTTTGTACAAAAATATATACTTGGTATCTCTAATTTAAATTGTTACTATGGTTCCTCATAGATTTGTAACTTTCTCAATGATTCTCCATAGTTTCATTTTGGTATATATATAACTCTAAATTATAGTCCAATTTTGAAAATTAGTAGTTTAGTTTAACATATTAAGACTTTAACCATTCATTTAAAAACAAAGGATGAACGGATATAAAATTAAAGACACGCTATTTAAGGATATTTTCTCAAATAGAAATAAGTGAATCATATTGTATTTTTACAATGTTAACGGTCTTTGAACAATCAGTAAGCTATTTTGAAGAACTCAACTTTATATATTCACTTAGAAGGAGTTTATTTACATTGGAGTTCTTTAGCTGTAGAATAAATTAACAAAACATACTATATTTTAAACTAAATTAATAAAAATATAGTAAAAAAAATTTCATTATCAAAAACATATCAAACAAATTTAATCTTTCTATCTGTTCTTACTCTCTCTCTCCTTCATTCTTCTCTGTATATTTCTTTCATATCCCACTCTATCTCTCTTTCTTCTTCCACCACGAAAACTCACAACTGACTACCGAACACCATCTAGATTATATATACATCCATATACAAATAAATACAGATATATATATACGTAATACACAAATATTATACTGGTTGATACCCCGTAATATATGACAAATATATGAAATTTATGAGATTATTTTCTATTTATTGAGCTTTCAGACTATTATAAATCTTGTGGGTTTCAAGTTGAAAGAGGAGAATCCATATGCACAGTATTGAGAGAAATCCATATAGGGTATGAACTTTTAAAATTAGGTTATGAAATTTTAAAACTAGGGTATGAACTTTTGAAATTAGGGTATTAATTCTTTTTTAGATATTTGATTGTGATCCAGAACATTTAGGGTATAAAATTTTAAAATTAGGGTATGAAGTTTTATAATTAGCATATGAATATTTTGTGAGTTTTTAGTCATTTTTAGAGAGAGAGATGGGTGATTAGCACGTATTAGAAAGATGTGCGATTATCGTGTGTTAGAGAGAGAGGTGCGATTAGGGAGAGAGAGTTGCAGTGAGAGAGAGAGTTATATTAGAGAGAGATGTTAGATTATGATCCGATTAAAATTAGAAAAATAATAAGTATATTTTTGATAATTTAAATTATTAGGGTATGTTTTTGATAATTTAAATTATTAGGGTATGTTTTTGCTAATATAATAGGGGTATCATATATTTTTGTTAAATGCACCTTTGGTCCCATTAGAATGAATTGAATATATAACTTAAGAAAAGTAGTCATCCACAAATAAGCTCTAGTATTAAATAAAGTTTAAATTATGGGTACTATATGTCTCCAAAATATGCAAATCCATGAGTTGTTTATATTATGGGTACTAAATGTCTCCAAAAATAAGCTTAGGGTATTAAATAAAATTTCCTTAAATTCGGAGACTAGTTTTTTTTAATTAATCGACCATTTGAGAATATTTATAGCTCATGCTATGTAAGGGTGGAAATTGGAATACGTGTTTTATTTGTGTTGAAAACTTGTCCACACAGATTATGAACAGCTAAGATAAATAGTCATTATATACATAATAGTACTTTTTTTTTAGTCACCATCTTGACGGCTAACATGATATATTCGGGTCTCAACTAATTATATCAATCATTAACGATAATTATTTTAGTTTATATTGTAACTAATTATACCAATCATTAACGGTGATTATTTTAGTTTATATTGTAATATCGCCAACGTGAACATGGGCGGAGGCATGAGGTGCCACGGATGGCGATCATCGCTCTGGAAATTTTAAAAATGTTTTTTTTATATAGAAAATTTGTGACATTTAAGATTTTATATATTAATAGCCTACGATAAATAAATTATAACTTGGTTCATTTGGTAAACTTAAACTATTTCTGTCCTTAAAGGTCTCTAGTTCGAATAGAGTGGTTATTTTTTACTCTATATTTAATTAACATTTCTTTATTCTTTGACTTTCCATTAATTGTATTTTTATGTATTATAACAAAATTTATAAATAAAAAATATTTAAATTATAATAAATTTTTCATAATCAGTTTTTTTGTATCGTTTATAAATTTCGAATTAATGGACATGTCATATGAGTTTTAAAGCTTCGTTTTTTTTTTTGATTTTTTACAATTATTATAGTAATGGAAAAAAGAAAACTTTTACAGATCCCGACAATTTAATCCTCGTTCCGTCACTAAACGTCAACAATTATTGTATAAAGTTTTAGTACTACAATTGAAAGGGTGTATATTTGAGAGAAATATAATATTGTTATGTCCTTGTAATTTATTGATACGATCGATTGACAGACTAAAATTATTGTATAAAATATTGAGGGCGGCATATTTGTCTTTTTATTGCATGCAAATATTGCCGACTAAAATTTAATTTTCTACTCCAAAAATAAATGTGGAAAATGGCCTTTGTTTCCTTATAATCATGTACATTATTACTCATTAGAATAATAATTAAATAGACGGTTTATAGACCGTTCAAATAAAATTTTCAAAACAAAACAAGCTACTAAATAGTATATCATTCTATTAATATAAGTCAATAAAGAGAAACGAATCTGTCAATATTTTTCAAAAATTTCATTATTCTAATTTACTAAATACTCGTGTAGCATAATGCAATTCAAATACAAATATGTTCATTTTCACACATTAATTCATATCCTAAGCTATATTTTTATAACAATAAAACATCATATTACTACTTATATACCATTATTAATTTACTATATTCGTTCCATCATTTTTTATTTTTTTTTAAAATTTTAAATTCATTTGTTCGAGATCATATTTATATACGTATGAGATACGATTATTAATAATTATATAAAGTAGTACTCCAAAATGGAGAAGTAATAAAATAATGAGCCTGAGTTTTTCGACTGCATTTTATCTTATTTCACTTTCAAACCGTATTTTTTTTTTACGAACCGTAAGTCAAATTTATTAAACCGTAAGTCTGACTTACGGTTCGTAAAAAAAATATTATGGTTTGACCGTTAAATGACGAAATTGCCCATGCGTCTTAAATAAAACTATTTTTCAGTAAGGTTCACCGATCGATCGACTCTGACCCCGATCGATACCCCGATCGATCGGCTGAATATTTTTTTAATTTACAAAAATTAAATGAAAATAATGCATAAAATAATATGACATAAAATGTTGAGAGCAATAATTGAATACAAAACATTTTCGGTTGTCAAATACTTTGAGCTAACCAGAATAAACCGTTACAACACAAGAACATTATTAAAAATCAACTAACTAAACAAATATATATACAATTGTTAAGAACGTAATAATGTCATATATTCAAAAATTGATAGAAGTCTTTTATAAAACATAAAATAACCTATATTTCTACGTAGTGAAAACCGAATTCGGATATGCGTAAGGCTAATTTAGATTGATTTTTTTGTGCGGTTTCTAGTGTTTCAATTTAAAATTCTAAATTAAGATGTTAAAAAGTGTTTTTTGGAAACCGCATAGATCTAAAAAAAATAACCCGAGTCAAACAAAAAATTATCTCAATCGATGTCAAAAGTTACGAACTTCCAAAATTTTACATAAACATATAAAAATTGTATACAACCCATCGGTCGGTGTTCAGAGCCGATCGATCGGCTAATCACACTGAAAAATATGTTAATTTTCAACGCAGTGGTAATTTGGTAATTTCACAGTCTCAAAAAAATAACCCGAGTCAAACAAAAAATTACCTCAATCGGTGTCAAAAGTTACGAACTTCCAAAATTTTACATAAACATATAAAAATTATATAAAACTCATCGATCGGTATTCAGAGCCGATCGATCGTCTAATCATACTGAAAAATATGTTAATTTTCAACGCAGTGGTAATTTGGTAATTTCACAGTCTCAAAAATAACCCGAATAACAAAAAATTACCTCAATCGGTGTCAAAATGTACGAACTTCTAAAGTTTTACATAAACATACAAAAATTATATACAACTCATCGATTGATGTTCACAACCGATCGATCGGCTAATCAAACTAAAAAATATATTAATTTTTAACACAATAGTAATTTGATAATTTCACATTAAAAACATGATTGTTCGATTAGAAACCGTAAATCAAAATTACGATTAGCCGTAAAAATAAAAATAAAATTATAAAATAAATTGCAGCAAACAGGAAATTAACAGTCTCAACAGAACTCTGTAGAGAGAGAGAGAGAGAGAGAGAGAGAGAGAGAGAGGATGAAGCTAAAAGTGTATGCTGATCGTATGTCACAGCCTTCTCGTGCAATTCTCATTTTTTGCAAGTTAGTTTTTTTTTTCATTTTCATTTTCATGTCATTTACATGTATGGCCACTTTCAATTTTAAAGCAAATTTTCTTATTTTTATTTTCTTGAAATATCTCTTTTTCATAGTTAAATCATATCAATTTTACATTTATAATCTCATCTTTTACCTAATAAATAGTTTTTTTTTTTGAAAATTTTGATTTTTTGATATTTCTTTGTCCTTAAATTTCACAGTATTTGGAAGCAGGACACTTATTTATTTTTTTGATATATGTATTTGTATCTATAATTATGTTTTTTGTTCTGGGTTTTGTTAAGTTAATGGTATAGAGCTCAAAGAGATGAGTTATAAGTAATTATAGAGAATTTGTTTTGTTAGTCCCATTTGACATTTTCTTTTTTAGATGGATATTGATATTATATATATATATGTGTGTGTGTGTAATCATGTTTTTTGTTATGGGTTTTGTTAAGTCAATGGTATATGGTTATATATATGTATAAATAAATCGGAAGCTAGGTAGAGGCCATCGGGGGACACGACACCGTTCATAATTCCGATAATTGTGATTTTCTGAATTTTTTTGACCATGTATTTTCATTTGAATTTGCTTAGAATGATGATTTGAGACCGGTACACCACTCGTTTTTTTTACTTCACTTGGTATATTTGTTTATGTAAATTCGGCACCCCATGAACCATTCTTGGCTTTGCCCACCCCCACGCACACACACACACACACGTATATATATAGAGTATGGACTATAATTGTATTTTTTGTTTTGGGTTTCCTAGGATTAGTTAGTGGTATAAAGTTCGAAGAGAGATCAATATTTATAGATAATTTGTCTAGTCCCTTTTGATATTTTCTCGTGTGAGGGTATTTGTTAGGTAAAGATCAGATCTTTTAAGGAATTTGAGTCTGCACCGACTTGATAAGGGACGGAACGGAACCAGGAACTTTAAATGACATGGACTGAAACGCTAATTTTGGTAAATGGGGCTGAAACACTAATTTTTGGAATTTTTTTATCCAAATACGTAGGATTTTTTTTTCCATACATTTTTATCGCAGGATGAGGATGGAGCCCCCCACTGTCTCCACCTAATTCCTTCCCCGAAGTTACATATATATACTTATATATTATTTATGTGTCTATAAACTATAATTATATTTCTTGTTCTGGGTTTTGTAGGGTTAATGGGATAAAGTTCGAAAAGATAAATATATAAAGAATCTGTTAGTCTCATTTGACATTTTCTCTTAAAGGGTATTTGTTACCTAAAGATCATATCTTTTAAGGTATTTGTTACCTAAAGATCTTATCTTTTAAGAAATTTGATTCTTCACTAACTTGATATTGTGATGTTTTTGCTTTGGGTTTTGTAGGGTTAATGGGATAGATTTCGAGGAGATCAGAATCGACTTAGCGAAACACCAACACTTATCTCCTCAATTCAAAGGTTTTCTATTTAATATACTTTCATTATCCATCTACACTACTTTTAGGCATAGACAGGAATCGTAAATTGGGGTGCCGAGATTCGCATAACGAATAAAATCAAGTGTAATGTATTATGGTGTGATAAATCACGGCATAAAAGTTTTAAATATATATATAATTATGGGGGGGGGGGGGGGTGTCTTACCTCCTCCCCGGGCTACTTTATTCGTCCTTTCATTCTTTGAGACTGATTGGTTATACTCTTGGTAATTTTTAAGCATTAGGGATTTTGGCTGCCACATTTAAGCAAATAAGTTGGCTTATTTTAGGCTGGGAAAAAAACTCGGGTGTAGCCAGCTTGAAAAATCATAGTCTCTCAGGCCTGAATACCGTGAAAGTCGAGCATTTTACTTGAGATACCAAGTGTACTGAACAAAAACAAATATGTTGAATTTTATAAGCCGCAAAGAAAAACAAGCTTTAGAATATTAAAGTCTCAAGCCATCGCTATCATTTATAATGGATTGTGACTGTCTTGTTGAAGTAAAACACATAACTAAGCCCTGATTTCATGTTAAGTTATAATTACACCGAGTTCGACCTATGTTTGGTAAAATTTTCAATTATGAGTGTTGTTAAACACTCTCACATGGTATAAAATTATGTATATACATGATGGTGTCATAGTGACAGTACGTTATATGGGATTGGGCTTGTTTCGTTGTATTTTTAAACTCATTGGAGACTTGTACTTACATTTTTGCTTAAGAATTGCAATCCATTTGTCTAAACCAAGTTTTAAAGTTTGGTGATGTACTGATGTTGGCTCTCTTTTCTATGTTCTGATTACTTGTCCAAAAATGTAACTAATATGTTAATACACATAAAGGTTTTGTTATGTCTGGCAACAACTTTTGACCAAGTGCTTTTGAACTTTTCATTTTCACTATCAATTACTTCTAAAAGTTACAACTAAACGAACATTGAACATGAAAGATAAAAATTCCAGCAATGTCCAAAATAGTCTTAACTTGTTGGTAGAAGCATTATGCATACCATTACTGTTTTCACGTTACAGAAATTAGTATTGTACGTTGTTTAAAAATATGTTGAAAGTGGACGTGGTCTGAAACCCCTATGTTTTAATCTTTTCCATCGTTTTACATTTCAGAAATTAACCCTTTGAGAAAAGTGCCAGCTATAGTTGATGGAAGATTTAAGCTCTTTGAGAGGTACTTTTTTTACTTGTACTTTACATCGTTTTGGCAAAAAGTTCTACAGGACTCAATTCTATTTTTTCTCTTCCCAATATTGAATTTTAGTTTAGTTAAGGAAGAGTATATAAAAGTAAGGAATATCCGATTAAATAGTTCCTTCTGTAGAAAAATCTCATTGACAAGCCTTCTTTTTCCCGGAGTATGCATTAATATATGTTTTGGTTATTTAGGATTCATATAATGTTACAAAGTGGATTCATATAATGTTACAAAGTCAACATGTTACGACTTTAAAAACATGAAACTGTAAGTCACTGATGACAATGTATTCAGGATTTTCGAAAAACTTTTACTTCTGGCCCTTATTTTTATTTATTTTTGTAAATGTAAGCAAGCTACAGAACTGAACTTGATTTTTTGTTTGATGATTTCTTAATCTGTCAACAGTTTGAAATTAATAGTATTATAGGTCTTAGGCCAGGACAAATTTCACATGTATATATACTTTAGTTGCAATATGTATTTAACCTTTACTCTTCATAGTTTCTGATAGAAAATGCGCAACAACTTTTACTTAATACCTAATACCTAATTACATTGGTGTATTATGCAGTCATGCAATACTTAGGTACATTTCTTGCGCATTTCCTGGAATTGCGGATCACTGGTGAGATACTATTTCCATTTTTAAATAGCTTTTTTAGTTATTAAACTAGTGTTAAAGAAAATGCTCCTCTAAACCAGCCACAGTTTTTTTTTTCTGTTTTTCACACCAATTTCGTCTTTTTGTTATTTTTATTATTTGTTGTTCTTTATTAAAGGTATCCAGCTGATCTATTTACAAGAGCCAAGATCGAATCAGTGTTGGATTGGCATCATTCCAATTTACGACGTGGTGCAGGTGCTTTATTTGTTTTGGCTATATTACTTAACACACATCCATACTGTTGATACCCTTGAGTATTGACAAATACTGGACCTGCTTATAGGTTTGATATTCTTATTTTCGGTAAATGATCAATTATAGGTTATTTGACTGTAAGTTCTACGACTTCACCTTTCGTGTATTCGGATCAATCTTTCTATTTCCTTCCCTAATAACTTTAAAGCATAATTTTTTAATTCTATGATCACAGTTCGTCTATAAGTTGGGATGACCAGCACGATTTTGGTTTTTTCTTATTTAATGCATAATGCTGATTTGGTTGCAGCTGTTAGTCAAATAAGCCGGACTTTGTAGGGTTATAAAAAAATTAAGTTCATTCAACCAAATGTAGTCCAGCTTTCAAGCGAAAAAGCTGAGCTTAAAAGCTGCAACCAAACAAGGCTATATTTTGAAACACAAAATATCATTGTCTTGATGATGTTACAACTCTTGTTCCAAGTAAGTAGTTTGTCAGCATGTGCATTCGTCTTGAAAATAGCGGTTTTATCATGAATAATCTCTCTGTCCATCCCTCTTTATTTTCCCAGCTTCATATGTCCTAAATACTACACTTGCACCTGCACTTGGCCTTCCGCTAAATCAACAAGCTGCCGATGAAGCTGAAAAAGTATTGTCTGAATCGTTTGACAAGATAGAAAAAGTCTGGTTGAAAGGGAAAGGTCGCTTTTTAGTAGGAAGCTCTCAACCATCAATAGCTGATCTCAGCCTAGTGTGTGAAATAATGCAACTCGAGGTAAATAATTGGAAGCTCATTGATGTTCTATAATTTTTGCTATTATGCCATCCTTCACATTTTTCTGGTTTGTTTGAGCCACTCAATAGCTAGCTATAGTTCTATCGGACCAAATGGTAATTCAATATCTCGTGTTTGGGTACTCTTATAAGTTAAATCCTTTTCACAAATTTATAAGGGCAGAAGTAAAATATTACTTAGCAAATAGTTACTTTATTGTAGCGTCTTGTTTGTGTTTTTAGGCTCTAATTCTTGAGGACTTTAACATGACAGGGTTAGATCTTTACAGCAGTGAGGTTTTTGAATTCCATGTTTCTTCTGGGATAGTCTTTACTCTTTAATGATTTCTTCTTGCATGTCAGTTTTATCCGTCTCGATTATAACAACGAATTGGGCCTTATAATCTGAATGAACATGTTACAAACACATTTTCTTTCTATATAGTATATTAATGTTCTTCCTTTGCGAAACCAAGTGGATAACTAGTGAAGAAAAAAATGTCAATGGTTCTGATGTCTACTTCATTTTCTGCAGCAAATTAGTAGTTTTATTTGAATGTTTCATCAAATAACATGACTCCGTTTATCATACCACAAATAAGCTTGTTTCCCTTCTGCCTGCTTAAACCTTAACTTTTATGTGCTCTTTAAAGACATGCATGATATACTTGCTACTTCTTTTCAAGTGTAACATTTGTCCTTTGCATTAATGTTATGCTAGCAGGCATCTTACCTTGTTACTAATTTGGTTTCTCCGATGGAAAATAATGTTTTGTTTTTAAAGTTTTGCGAGTTTCATTAGCATTGTTTACCCAAATTATCTAACATGAATATATGGGGCCATCAGGTTGTGGATGAAGGAGAATATGCTCGAATAATAGGTCCATTCAAGAAAGTTCAACAATGGATCGAAGACACAAAGAAAGCAACGAATCCTCATTTTGACGAAGTGCATGCACTCATCTTTAAAGCCAAAGCGAAGTTCCAAAAGCAGCGATCTTTGGGATTTAAGAATAAGACCGAGTCTAGCATGAAAACCCCATTGCCCTCCAAGTTGTAAATATGTATATGTATGAAATTATGTTCTTATTTCTCGTTACCATTATAAGCTACACCATTATATTGGGTTCTGATCATGATGCGGGTGATCAGAAGAAATAAACAAATGTGGAAACCAACTTAACTTCCATTGTCATTTTTCTGTGTATTAATTATGAAATCACTGCATCCAGTTTCGAATTTGAGCTAAAACACAGTTGTTGTTTTTCATTTTTTGGACATTGCAGACTTGCAGTGAAGTTTTAGTCGGATCGTGATACGGCTAGCTAGCTTAGGTATTTAGAGGTTATGTATTTTCTGCTTCTCAATAGAATACTAGATTAATAAACAGCAAGCGCCTACCAATAAAACAGGTATTTTTTTAAAAAAATTTGGTGTGAAATCTTATTTCCCAAGTGGCCTGAATTAAAATCCTATAAAAAGAAAAATATCACCAAGAAAGTTATATCCCTTAAATTTTTCCAGGCCCATATGTAATCAACAAGTACTCCAACATAATTGCAAAATCATCTACTTGTCCTTGCTTTTTCATTAACAAATTTCACCATCTGCACCAATTTAACTTTGATTTTGCAGGGACAAGTCTGTAATTTTTGTTTATATTAATAAAACTGATCAGAGTAAAATTATTACATATGAGTTTGAGATAAGCGGGTAACAAACTGCGTCGCTAGTATTTTTTGAATAACAAATCTTAATCTTCTAAAGACATATTCAGCCGAACCTGCAGTCAACATATTTCTGTTCATAACTTTCTGTACTTTTCTAAGAAACTCAACAGACTCAATAGTTAAAAACACAAATGTATCAAACGCAAAAGGTATAAAACTGTGTTGATTGTCTTGAAAGACCTTCTCATATTTCTCTATTTTCGCTGCCGTTGCAGTAGTACCTACGTGACCCACGGTAAATTCTCCAATAAGATAGATCTCTGCTCAGATGGATCCGTAAGAAAGTCTGTAATTGGAAAGTTGTTTTATATGGTTGGTTATACAATAAGGTGGAGTAAAAAGATCCATATATACAATCACCTCATGACCAAGATCGTTCCTAACACAAGAACACCATGTCATCTCTGGAAATTGGAGAGTAACCCATAACACAAACCGGATACAAAGATGAGAAGCGGACGTTGGTTTACCTCGATTTTTTTTGTTTATATGTTGCACTGGTTTATTTAGTTAACTCGAAGGTAGGTTTATATATCTTTTAAAATTTGAATAAAAAAAGGAAGTCGATTTGAATGAACTTAGTTTTCTTTTCCCAGCCTCAAAATTCCAAAGATTTTATTATAAGTTGCAGTCATACACGCTAAAGATCGACCTAGCTAGTCTGATTAACTTGTTTGTAACGACACTTATTCGCTTATAAGTTGTCCTCAAATTGGATTAAGAACTTAAAGAATTTGGTTATTTACTGAGATGTTGCAGCCAAACAAGCTCATTGATATCATCTAATTGCGTGTTGTTTGTAATACGCGTAGTCTAGCGAGTGTTATGGCAATACCTTGTTTGTCTCTCTCGGTCTTCTTTCAGACGACTAAAATATACTTTTGATCCTTTATCTACGACGCTACGTAGCTCGTTATACAATCTCTAGTGCTACCAGTGCCAACATTGGTAGAAGAATTATCTGCTTAGTGTAAAATAAAAAGATAAACACTACTTATGGGGGTTGACAACCTTTTTTCAGATGCATTTTTTTGTAGACCCAACCTTTTTGTAGCAAGTTAATCATCAGAAGTGCATGCTCTTATTTTTATAAGTTTTGAGCTTTTGAATATAGGTACATAGTCCAAGTAGTTCACTACAAATGGACCAAGTCTATGAAAATGATTTGTTTGATGAGTAAACATCTTTTTTGTACAATCCTGGTACAAATCTATTGACATATTTACAAATTACAAGTCTTAAAAAGTTTACAAATGTAAATATGGAAGGCTAATTAGCATTCCATATTTACATTAGTGCATGTGCATGATTGCTCGCAACAAGTTCGTTTTCAAGAAAAAACGGTCCCCAAAAATCAATAATGCCAATATTAAAGAACCAATCCAAACTTATCTGTTGGTGAAATTGTGTATAATAGTAGTGTGTTTGTCCTTCCAATCGGAAAGGGACGTGACCCGATATGATGAGTTGAACTATATAATGACATTCATTTATCGGATTTAATTTTGTCCTTCCAACACCTAGCTAGATCATTGAATGAACTAAGTGGAAACCAGGGCCGTTCCCGCCTACCATTTTGATAAAAAAAAAAATTGATGAAAAATAAACTTATTCTATTTATTTAATCAAAATCTTCGAAAACTTGCGTTTTCCTAATATTACTAAAAAACACTCCCAAGTAAAATAAAAATAAAAGTCCAAATATAGTACTTATACAACCCTATTTGAAACTAAATTAAACTTAAATATTAATTAAAAATATTTAATGATTTTAATATATTTTATTTGACGATTCAACAAAAGAAAAACTCAAATATAATATTACAGAACTCTATTTGATACTACCCTGAATTTAAATATTAATTAAATATATTAAATATATGACCGAATAATATACTCTTAAATTTCGGAATGAAAATAAAATTTTAAATTTACATTGAGTACTAATGTGTTGAGTCTGACTTGACCTATCTGACTCACCCACTTTACTTATTTTGACGGAGTAATCGTTAGTCTAGAATGTGGTAATTCTGAGAATAGCTTATTAATCTATAGCAAGTAAATATTTTCAACCAAAAAAAAATCTATAATAAGTAACCTATTTCGATTATTCCAATTACTCACTTATTATTTTTGTGCATATAATGGTAGGCATTGTGTCACGTTCATATTTAATACCATAGAATTTTTGAATAACGTGTTGTGAATGTCAAATAGAGCTGTCAATAGAAAGTTAATTTGGTACATTACAATGCATAAATAAATGACTAATCAAGCTTTTAATCATTATCTATTAATTGAAAATAATACTTTGACCAATAGAGGTGTCCTTTTAATCTGCCTATTTTCACCTAATACTATGGTTGCTTGGTCAAATGGAATTTTATTAAAAAAAAAATGCAGTGCCAACTATCATTATCGTACGTATACATTAGTCTCTTTTCTTAATACAAAAGTTATGAAAAAAAAAACGTTAATTTTTGTACTAGTATTAGAAAATTATATTCAGTTGACAGTCAAATGTTGAATGATACACGCCATAGAAACTTGACAATCATCAATTATTTTGCGATATTAAAAGCCTTGTAGCAGCGTAATTTAAACTAAATTATTCTATTTGTTGTCACACCCTTAAAAAGTGTAGATCATGTTTATACAATTGTTTATCGTAAACACTTATACGAACCTGTTCTACATCTTTAAATGTGTGACAACGAATAGAATAATTTAATTTGAATTTTAAATTAAATTTAGTATAATTAATTTTTATTTCTCACTGTGTTGAGTTTTTAATGTTTACCGCACCCACATTTTTAACAGAACAGTATATATAGACCAAATTTATGAAGAGTCATAGTCAAGAATCGAAATGGAAATGATACAATAAAAAAGAGTGAGAATATATAAAGAAATTGTAATTGTATTAAAATTAACGAAATAATTGGTAAACTGTATATATCGTCATTATATACGTCAATCATTTATTTTATGAATGAATTACATATATAGCCATATATATGAATAAAACTACATTTCAGGCTGTATCGATACTAAACAGTAGCGATAAAAAATGAGTAAATGCCTTGAAAATCCTATAATAAAAACCGTTAGGTTTGAGGGTACGAGTCTTGAAAGTAATTGGTTTTCCCATGGCAAGCATTTTTGTTCCGAATACGAGTTTCTTAGAATTCATATGGATATCCTTCTGGAATCAATAATCTAGAGAACTCATGTAGGAAATTTTCAAATGTTATGTTCAGATAACTACAAAATAATATTTGATTTATTGAGAGTCAAAAGCTGTCACAAGCCTGCCGCTAATTCAAAAAGCTGTCACAAATCTGTCGCAAATTGACTAAACCATCACAAAACCGTCACAAAAACCGTCGCTAATAAGCTCATAACAAAAAATACCGTCATTAATCCCGTCGCTATTTAGATATTTTTTTTTAGTGGATATACCATATTCATAAGCGGATAATCATTAAACAATCTTACATGATTTAACCTAATCAAAACTGTATCACAAAGTTGAAAAAACCCAAAAATCTAGACAAAAATAAAGTATAAATTTCTAACTTTATGAGTCCATGACATATAGCTTAGCTATATATAATTCAATGGGACCACAAAACCAAAATTATGAAGAAATCCAAATTGATATTTTGCCAGCATTCCAAACACGCTATCTTTAAATTATACAAGGACAAATGTCTTTAAATAACGTGACACTGTTTTAAATTTATTTATGGCCATATAGTTGGAAAATTTATTATGTTTCCATTTAGGATGTTATTTTATTGATATATTTGCATATTTCTAACATGAAACAAAAATAAATTTAAGCACCGTGGTCACAGCTATTAATCTAATTATTACTGTACTATTTTATGGAACACAAATAAAAATTGGAAACTTGAATTTCAGTTTTTTTATTCTCAAAATTTCATGAGGTTTTTTTCCTTTGTTTAGTAAAACTGTACCATCTTTTCAAATGTTATTATGTTACCGAAGGTGCAAAGTGATTACAAAATAATGTTTGATTTAGTGAGAGTTAAAAGCTGTCACAAGCCTGTCGCTAATTTAAAAAGTTGTCACAAATCTGTCGCAAATTGACTAAACTGTCACAAAACCATCACAAAAACCGTCGCTAATAAGCTCGTAACAAAAAATACCGCTACTAATCCCGTCGTTATTTGAGTATTTTTTTATAGTGTATGATGAAGGAGAAATTTGGAAAAGAAGAGTATATATATATATATATATACCCTCTTACTCTGACAAAATGAAAATAGACTTATTGATAATGAATCGAACTGTTCATGAAATATATCGTAATTGGCTTGTAAATTGTTTGGTTCTTATTTGTTGCGTTTCTAAATGAACGACCATGAACAAAATAGATATCTCATTTAATTAACGAGGCTATCAAGAGAAGATCTCCGCCCCACTCATAAAGTATCGTTTATATATATATATATATATATAAATAGAATATTTTCTTATATAGTATTGTAATAAATAGCAAATAGATTACATATAGCAAAATATAATTAAGATTGAAATGAGATGGCTTTGCTATTGTAATTAATTACAAAATACTCCATTAAGTTTACATAAACTCGTCTATTTCCCACTAAAAGGTTTTTTTTTTAGTAACGAAGGAGATTAAAACTTGGATTTGATAATTCTCAAGTGATGTTACTCCCGCTCACTTTTAGATTGATCAATTTACGAGAAACTCAACGAGTACAATCAACAAATCGGATAAAGGGGGACATCATACTTATAACTTGGCTCCGCTCTGATAACATGTAAAACCCCGTCTATTTTTCACTAAAATGCATTTTATTAAGTAGGGAAAATGACAAGTGTTAATACTTGAATTTGATAATGATGAAGTAATGTGTGACAATTCCGACAGTTTTATTACAATTATTATTATACGAAAAACTGAGAATGCCTAAGACACTGCCAAATTAAAAACCCAATATCAAATTAATATTGGCTACATGCCCAAAAAACAAAATAAAAGCATTAGCTATCCCAAGTTTTATAGGGTATCTTATAAAGTTGGTGTGTTGGTCTCTTGGTCCCCAAATCAATACAAGGTTAAATATGGTCCATGATATTAGAATGTTTTTCCCATTGCGCAAAATTCATATTCATGATAATATTATAACAAGAAAAAAACTATGTTTTATGTTGTTGTTAACATTTGTTTACCCATCTTTTAACTTTTTCAATTTCGATACCATATTATAAAAAATTGTCCAATTTAGATATCACTGTCTAAATTAATCACGGAATCATGTCACAAGACAGCATGTACTTGATAAACTTGAACGTGATAGGTTAATTTTGTCATTCTGTATCAAAATATATCATCATATAACAACGTTTCCTCCCAAATTTGGATTATGTGCTGATTTTTGTTATCTGTGAAATTGAAATAAAACGTTTTTATATAATGATATACTTTGGTACAGAATGATAAAATTACACTCTCACGTTAACGTTTGTCTAGCACGTTCTGTCAAGTGACATGATTCTGTGATTAATTTAGACGGTTGTATCTAAATTGAAAAGTTTATTATAGTATAGTAATTAAATTGGAAAAATTGAAATTTAGGTACCAAATCATTAAAATCGATGAAAAATGGTATTATAAATATAAAACCTACTATATATATAGCTAAGGAAACTCCATAAATAAAACGTACTATATATAGGTAAGGAAGTTGAATATTTTTCAAAACTAAGATAGCTTACATAAGTTATATCATCAATTTATCTTAAATATGAAAAAAATGTTCTAAAATTGTATACGCATCAGTTTCGTTATCCATTAACTTAAATATACATGAACTCAAATATTGCTCAAATATAAGGGATCAAGATATTCTCTTATAATTAAAAGAATAATTTATCTCTCTTACTTTTATCTTCTTCTTAATCATTTATTTATACTTTTCACATATAAATTAATAAAATAACAAAAATATGAGTTGTATAGTTGCGATAAAGAAATTTATAAAAAAGGTGATAATTTGTATAAACCAAAACGTTTTCTTATAAGTCGTAAAAGTGTACTTTTTACTTTAAATACGAGAAAAGTTGTAAGTTATTTAATATGCTCTAGTAAATTAATTTGAGTTGAAAAAAATTGATAGAAGTATATTAAAATATAGTAATATTTAGTTATAATAATAAATTTGATAGAAAAGCTGAAAAATGTATAAAATTAAACCATTGCCCTAAAAATATAAAAATGATGCTAATTATCTTAAATATGAGAAAAAATATAAAGAAATATTTCCAAATTACTCGGAAATGTAATAATATATTGGTGTTTCTAATGAGAACATAAGCAACAACGTACATATTTCTTTTTTATGTATGGAAAACCTATTTATTAGCTAGCACATTAATTATAGATTTAATAGTAACGCGGGATTATAACTATTTTCTGAAAAATCATTTAATATGCTAGTAAATTGGTGATGGTACGTAACAGAAAATCATGTGCAACATTTGCTGTCATACCATTGATTTTTGTTGCTCAAAACTCTCAACTAATAATACCTCCAAAATTATTAAATGTTAATAATGTGTTACAGTACTACAATATTACTGATCACTAATCTTACAATAGTCAACTCTCAACATTATTATTTCTATATTTTGTAACTATATGATAAATATTTAAATAGCCACCACCAATAATTAACGATTTTCCAAATGACGGTTCCATCTTATTTTCCACTAGTTCACATTCATCAACTCATCACTACAAAAGAAATATAAGTAATCTTTGGTTTTCAAAGCGGATGACAAATTTCAATTTTACTGATATTATTTATCATAAAAAACAGATTTGTAACATATTTTGCCGCACGTAATTAAAACCTTTTCTTTTGTAGTGCATGCTTTAGTTTTTGTTTTTGTTTTTTTATAAAGTTAAAGATTCTCCTTTCATGTATATTTTCACTAAAGTTTGGTATATATCACTTTTCATGTCTATTTATAGAGAAAGGGACATTATCGGTTGAGCAGTTTAACAAGGAATCACGAAATAGTATCAACGTAAAAAGAAAAGAGACCTTATACTATTTTCAAAATAATATAGAATGAATATATTTGAATCCATATTCATTTAACATTAAAAGTACTCGTACTCATAAGTATAGAAACTCTTTATAAACCACATGCTTGATCGATATTATATCGATGTGGGATAATATAACTCTAACAATATGTAATGTTTGAAAACTATAAAATCTGTGTTTACGAAAATTAGACTATACGTTCATTTCTTCTAAAATACTAAATTTCTCGCGAAACCCTAAAGATGAGAGGTAATTTTAGCATGCATATTTCACGGTATTATATTGACGGAACCGGAAACTTCATTCTTAAAATTCATGTACATGCGTTTTTCATCCTATTGACTTCGCTACTGAGAATTTAATCATTGAAAACATTGTTAAATCATGCAATTTGCTTTGTATTGGCAAGCCAATCATGCCGCGAATTAAGGTTAGTATGGTACTTCATCGCGATCATGATCTTTCAATTCCAGGATCATCGTTCATGATAATGAAGCTATGCTAAAAAAGGAGTATTATTGTACTGTGCTTAATATAAACCTAATTTGATTCTCAAACTCAAAATATCAGCTTCATATATGCTTGAAAGTTGGAATCAAAGCATGTGTGTAATTTAGTTAGTTGTGTTCGTGATTTAGGGCCTATACATGTTCAACTAATTAATCATTAAAGTTCAATTACTTAGGAAGTTATTTGGTAATATATATATAATACTTCATCCGTCTCAAAATAAGTGTTATATTTCGAAAACCGTGTTATTTAAAGATTTAAAACAATTTCGGTAAAAACTAAATAAAAAACATTAAAAATCAAAATTTTCAAACAAAAACTACTTTTTAATTAAAATGTGAGTTTTTTTAGTATAATTTTGTTATGTTTAAACTAAGAAAAATTTATTTTTTTTAAAATAAAAAAGAGAAAGTAGATACTTATTTTGGGACGTCCCAAAAAGGAATACAAGACACTTATTTCGGAACGGATGCCGTATGTATTATAAGTTAATCCCCGCTATTCATTTTCGGGACCTGTAGTCGAGGTTTGATCAAGTTAAATATTCAGTATGTTTGTAATTAAACAACCTATTTTTTATATGAGTTTCATGCAGGGCCTAGACGGAGTTAAGTGTGGGGATTTTTGAAAAATAGCTTACAATATTGCACTAAAAATTAAAAATATTAAATGTGTTATTAGTTAAATGGACTTATAAAATATCATACAAGATAACCCCATAAGTTGTCATTACTTACACCTTCCAAACAAGATAAATCGAATAGAAAAACCTATCAACTCTAATTAATTAAGGTTTGACTAATATGGTTAGGTAGTTGTAATCCATTACAAAAAACTACCCAAATAGCGACGGTATTAGTGACGATGTTTTTTTGTTACGAGCTTATTAGCGACGGTTTTTGTGACGGTTTTGTGACAGTTTAGTCAATGTGACAGCTTTTTAAATTAGCGACAGACTTGTGACAGTTTTTGACTCTTAATAAATCAAACATTATTTTGTATTGATCACTAAGGTCATTTTAGTATTTACCTATCCCATCTAGACAGTTTGCTAAATGTCATATATAAATAATCATACTATCCCTGAATTATTTGTCCAAACTTTCAAAATCTAAATTCCATTTCTCTATATATTTATTCTCCCTCACTAAAAACCATGGCAATTCAACAACATGCAGCTATTCCAATTTTCATTATAGTTATTCTAGCCTTCATGCACGTCTCAAATGCAAGGCAAGTTCCCGAAACAACATACGAAAATACCGAGGAAACTTTCACGAATCATTATTCAACTTATTTTTCAGCGCAGTCTCCTGAAGAATCGAGAAATGATCGTATTTATGGAGTGTCTCATCGAAAAGTTCCGGCAGGACCAAACCCTCTTCACAATTGAATTCTGATTATTCTTGGAAGGTTTTGCAGATTATAGGTGTAAATTTTTATTTATTGATTGTTTTTATTTCGTAAATTTTGATTTTCTTATAGAGGGAATTGTAGCAATAGTTCTCATAGTGTAAATGAAATATATATCTGGTTCTTGTATTTTTAGTTGCAACAGTAATAGTAAGTAGTCTTGATGTAGTAATTAAATTAATCTTTTTTTATCATTTGTATTGGTATTTAATTTAAGGGACCAAATCTCCCATTTCATTTATTTGGGGAGCATATCCATTACTCTGCAATTAGAGAATGATTTTATATTTATTTAAGGTTTTATGTAATTTATGGACCTTGTAATTTCATTGGAAATAATTGGTATACAATAGACCTATTTGAATCACTTACACATAATATAGGGAAAAATACCATTATTTTTACAAAGATCCCCAAATTATTCATGGGTTAAATGGTTACTCAAATAATTAAAAGGAACCAAAATCTTTCCCCATAATTGTTTATAGTATTTTCTGGTAGGCCTATATATGATTTAGCATTAAACTAATATTGAGAAAATAGAAAACAAATAATTCTAAATATATAGGGAATTTTATAAGAAAACTGTTGTTTTATGCAACTATGCAAGTGTAAAAACGAAATGTATAAAATAAAACATAGTTTTCTCTTATCTTAAATATAAAGAATTTTTTGGGATATGCTTGCTCTAAATACAGATCAGATGTTCATTTTTTTAATTTATTTTTTGGTGCAGATCAGATGTTCATTGAGTAGTCAAAATTGTAATTGTTTTGTAACTGTATTTTTTACCAGCGGGGCCGCCAAATATTAATTTACTTTTGGTGGTTGAGTTGTCAAACATCATATTTCAATTTTCATAGTTTTGATCCAATAATATATAAGACAGTAGTATATATATTTTATATATAAATCACAAAAGAATGAAAAAAAAAAAACAACTACTTTTACATCCATGGTTACATTCATGACACATGGAGAATCTTATCTATTTTAAATAATACTAATGTTACTATTCACCTAAAATTATTGTCTTAATAATTGTCTCAAATAGAACACTCCTTCAATATTTTATATTGTATACCAGTATAGCGCTACCACTGTAAAATAATGTTTGATTTATTGAGAGTCAAAAATTGTCACAAGCCTGTCATTAATTTAAAAATCTGTCACAAATCTGTCGCAAATTGACTAAACTGTCACAAAATCATCACAAAAACCGTCGCTAATAAGCTCGTAATTAACAAAAAATACCGTCACTAATTCCGTTGCTATTTGAGTTTTTTTTTTTTAGTGTATATAAGTTGGTAAGTTTGGACTATAAGATTAAAATTTAACTCTTTTTCTATACTCATTAGAAAAATGGATATCAACAGTTTAGTAACAGTTTGTCTGATAGTAGTAAATACGTCTTGTTGAAACTTGGCAAGTATAGCAAAAGAAAATGTTACAAAATGCTGATAAATGTTACTTTACTGTTACCGAATCTTCAACAACAAGATGTATAGTAACATACCGGTTGTTTGCTATCCGGATATTTTCCTGTAATGACTTGAAAGTTTAAAGTTATATAATGTTTCAAAGCTTAACCTCGATATGACCCTGATTATAGAAAGATATTTCTCGAGTGTATCCATATGTTTTTTTCCTTGCTTTCGTCTCCATTTTTTGGTGTTCGATTCCTTAGCATGGTATGTATTATGATCAAAACACAATCTTAGAAGGTACAGAGATTTGAGAATATCACGTTTATGTTACATAAGAATATAACATTGACGACAAAAAAGATGAAATATGGTACATCAGAAATGGTCCTTGATAATAATATGTAACATAGGAATATAACTTGGACGACAAAAAAGATGAAAACTTTTCAAGAAAAGGTAAAATTAGAAAAGTATGACATCTTAAGTACCAAACAACCAATATGTGGATTTAATCCACCGACTAAAAAGTAAGTAAATGTACAACAACTATTAGTGGGTAGCAAACAAGTCAAATGGCCTATTTTTTTGGTTTTTTTTATGATAATCTTCAAACTGCCAACTTTATTCAATGGAATACATTTTTAGTTGAATAATTATTGTACATACTATGTGACCCCATAGTTTGGACCAAAATTCTAACCATACCACATTCTTTCAAATACTTTGGAAGATGTCGGATTTCTCAAAAGTTTAGCAATTATGTTCGTTGTGTTTTTTGGACCATAATAGTCCTATCATGGTTATCGGGACGGACAATGACTTCACTAATTATCGACAGTATAAACCCATACACACCTGTTTATATGATCAAGTATATTCCAAATTTGGGGATTGTTACCAATGTTATTGAAGCCAAAGAGACCAAATAAAAAAATATATACAAGGGGACTAATACTATAATTAGTCAAATCACTTGTTATTTAAGTGTTACCACTTAAGTAAAATAAAAATAAAAAAGGTAACTTACATCATCACATGTTATAGTTAACTTATTTCTTATAGGTTAGCTATCAGGATACTTTGTGACTTATAGAGATTTTGTTAAGGACTTGAAAGGTAGCATTGGAAGTATTCCAAAACAAACAAGAAAACCTTTTCAGTTTTTATTATTTTATTTCCCAAAATGTATGAAAAAAGTGTGTGCAATTATATGACAAAGCTGCAATAATGTACAACGTACACATAGCCTGACATAGGTATAATGCCAAGCTGGATTTTTAATTCCATGTTCCATGAGTTTGATACATTTCATTGGAAGCAGCAGCATAGGTGACTCTGAGTCAGAGTGACTCAGAGTCCATAACCGTTGGATATTACTACAGTACATTTCATATTTTAACTATAGCAATATCCAATGGTTGTGGACTCAAAGCCACCTACGCTGCATCCCATTTCATTTCAGTATCAATTTTCTGATTTATATTACTACAGTCTACAGCATACCTGAATAACAAAAGATTAAGAAATCTAACAATTTTAATTTAATGGCTTCATTGTTGAACAAAGTTGTATATTCTCGCTAAAAGCAAAAAAGTTGTCCTTTTTTTTCGAATTCTTTTGATTATGGTATCCGAGTCAGCGTAAGCAACTTGACTAAATTTACAATAGAAGGCTAGCATAGCACAGGAACCCACTGTCATAGCACCGACTTAAATACTAGTTGCAATTCATTGGGCTAATCGGGATCTGATTGATGCCCAATACGAGGGAAGGGTTCTCGACTAGCTACTGATGGGTCGAACAAGTTCTCTAGTATACAGTAGTAACTAAGATACACCCAAGCCAAATAATGCTCTCATAGTCCATGCCCGGGTTTACGCTAATCAAACATCAGAAGTGTATCGTAGATCGTTACATTCAGCAAACATTATCCAAATAATTCCGATTCCAGTTTCTTAATTCAGTACATCGCAATTTCACTAGTTCTTATTTCCTTGACACTTGCATTTCTCTTCTACGACTGCTCATATCGTCAGTAGGATGACAAACAAGAGAAAAAGAGCTCAGATTCATGAACCTCTTCATGAATTTTAGAGAACAACAAAGAAAATCATTAATTAAGGTTTGGTATCATATAACTTAACTTTTCGCACAAAAACGGTACCTTTTATATGTTATGAAAATAAATAAGACCTGTTTGCCATCCGGCACAAGAAAAACAAAAGTACACTCCTTTGTAAAACATACCAATACAATATATGTATTTCTTAACAAGGGTAAACACACCCATCATCTTCCCATATAAGCGTAATCCCTTTTGAAATTCCCTTGGACAGTAAGTAAGCCTTATTTCATGTCATAATCAAGAACCACCGGGACCACTAAGCTTTTTAAAAAGGTCGGGAAGATGAGCATTAGTGAGCTTAGTCCTCTTACTAATTTCATGACTCTTCTTTTTCTGCTTAGGCTTGGTTTGAACACCATTAGCCTGAGCCATTGCCCTCCTCTTAGTCGTGTTTGTAGCGGGTTCCATACCATTCTTTTGTAAGTCTTTTTCTATGTCGATCATTTCAGTAGGCAATTCTATATCTCGGAATAGAAGTTTTATGTCATCGTCAACTTTTAAAAGCGCTCGTGGGTCGTTCGGGTAGGCAATATCTTCTTGAGAATCAAAGTTTGATAACAGCCAGATTAGCCCCGCAGATTTAAGAGCCTACAATTAACAAGAGAAGTTGGTCAAATGTTGTTTAATAGCAAGGTTCTAAAAAACGCAAGTCGGCGATTTAAATGTAAAGTGATTACTGCCACGAGAGAAGCTTCTGTCATTTTGTATTCATATGTATTATTGGGATGTAAAGAAACATGAAAAGTTACTACTTCTTATTCCTAGTTATAGTCTTATAGATATTGAGGATAACAATGTCACTCCAGTCGATATAAAGGCAATCAAGGACAAACCGCATATACGTGTCTCTCTATCTTGAATAATATGATTATCTTTCTCTATAATTGAATACTGTTCTAATTTTGTACATGTACTGAATACTGATCTAATTCTCTATAGTTTCTTTTTTTAACTACAGCAAATGCATATATCTCCATTCGTTTAGATTTCAGTAGGTTTGACATGACTTTAGTATCTGTCTCACATAATATTTCAGAACGTGACCAAGATCCTAACCTCTCAAAATATTTCATTAGATTCATAACAACCTCATATTTGCAATCAAAACTATTGACTCGCTCATAATTTTTTCTCTCTCTTAATAAATTAGAAACACAAAACAAGAAGGTCTAAAATAATTTTAAATTTGAACAGACCTGAACATCGTCCATGACAGTTGGGTAAGCATCCTTCAGATCAATTACAGCAATGCCTTCTGGATATTTACGAATCAACACGAGTAGCTGGCTCTTATCTTTCACATTATGTTTCGACTGCAATAAGAAAACCACAACACTGACTAAGTTTCTCCGCACTGAATATTTCCAATGACCAATTGATATTATAAATGTCACGTGTTCGATTATCATTTTAGCCACTTAGGATAAATAATTGTTAATTATCAAAAAAAAAAAAATTGTTGCGTTCAGATTTTTTTTTAAGAGGGACTTTCCAGAAAGGCTATTACGAACAGACACGGAAAGCTAGATGATAGATTTTTCATTATATTATCGTAGGTTGAAAGTAAACCCTGAAATTACCTTGTAAGCAAAGTATCTCCCATCATAGCTCACTTTAAGGTTATTTCTTAAACTGTCGAAGACGGCCTTGTTGGAGTTTATATCCACATAGCATGCTTCATTGATTTGCTCTGGTGTCAAAGCTTGTCGGGTCTGTAAAACAAGTAAGATAATTAATTTGAGAGGAAACAAAAGAAAATCAGCAAAATTAAACTTCATATTCATACACCAAAACCCAACTGACGCAATGAAAAAGGAAGAGGGAGCCCAGTTTTCTCCTTTAACCATAGTTAGATTCTGCATTGTCGTCCATAGAACTATTAATATTGTTTTTCAGCATGATTAGTATATTATATATAAGAGAATTGACGACTGGTTCCAGGAAACCGCTACATTAAAACCAATTAACCACAAGTACTCCAATCCTCTTTCTTAACCTGATACAGACCCCAAAATAAAATAACATGGGAACCTGACGATTACAATATGTAGGTATATACTAATCCTTAACGATCCCCCCATATTCAACCCTTAACAAGCATAATGACAGTTATTTCTACTAATTGTCTTAGCAAAATCCAGAGCATGCCAAGAAAATTATTATATCAGTAACCCGTAGAAATGGAAGAAAAATGGCGTATTGAAAAATCAAATCCGTCATAAAACAGTTCAATGGTCTATGTAGAAAGTAGAAACAGGGCTTAAAGGCAATAGTAAAATGCTATACGACCTAAAATAGCGTTATCAAATAATTCAATTTAGAGGACCGTAATACCCGGACATCATCTTCAATAAAATTAAATCATCGAATAAATCCATAGAACTTCACCATGTTCACTTTTGTGTTCCACTGACGTTCACAAAATAGCATACATGACTCACAACACATCCTCTTTCTCCAACAGAAGATACAAAGGGCAATGCTCTTAAATAACTGAAGGTATCAAAGCAACAAGAACACAAAGACTTGTGTAATACCTAAGTCTAGTAACAGAATACTTATGACTCAAGGCTGTTATACTTCTACACAAAATCTACAACTAAGTCAAACTTAGTATTTATGAGGAACTCATTTAGGTCCCGAGGTAACTTGTAGAACTAAGACAAATGAGAAATGAGAAGAACTTGCTGGTTTTCGTTTTTTAACCAGCACTCATGCTAATTTGATAAAAAGGTTTTCACCCAAAAATTGTTGTTTCACTCCATTCTTTATACCGATGTTCTTAGGATGAGGTTTTTTCAAAATTCGAAGAGAACCTCCAAGCTTCTATAAATTTGCACCTAGTTCCCCTAAGTTCTCAATAGATTATAAGTAAACTTCCTACTACTTCTTCGATTTTTATTTTATTTTACTATCGTACATGTACCTGAAACAGAATACAGGCGTTGGTAGCTTACATGTTTTAAGTAAATAAATGATTTTTTAGATAAAAAAATATCAAGTTCATCCCACTTAGGCAGAAAAACAAAAAAGTATACTGAGCCTAAAGGCTGCAACAGACAAGGTCGTAGTTCATCTAGAAGTAATAACATGCTTTTGTTGCATATCATCAAGCTATAATAAAAAAGTTCCAATGGCACTCACCAAAAAACATATAAATCACTATCCTTCTCCCAGTAATAACACTATCCAAAAGGAATACTCTTGAGAAAAAGGATAGTTTTGAAATAGCCGTCTCATACCTCTAGCAATAAATTGATGACCCGCTTAATCTGAGCACCGACAGGAGCTTTACGTATACTATTAATGTGTTGAAGCCTCTCAGTGTCATTTGAGAATTTGACAGCAGGCGGGGGAGGTTTCGTGTTAACAGGAGGTTGAGGTGTAGCCCTATGACTCGTCCTGGAAGGCCCAGATTTTGCAGCAATGCTTGTAAGAGTTGATTGGCATTTCTCCTGTTGCTTCTTAAATCTATTCAGGCTTTCTTGCAATGACATCTGGCAAAAACGTTTTTTTTTAGTAAAAAGAACGCAATATATGCTTGGTTAATATGTCCATGTTAAAAATGCAACGAAAGGCTATATCTGAAATTACAAAAAAGTTTTTGCCTCAGAAACATTCCTTCTTTTCCAAAATGTGGAGACGTTTCACATAAGGTATATATACATAAAGAAACATAGGGACACCAGTTTATTTTGTCTTTCTGTGTGAGTTTCCTTTTTCCCCCTTTCATGTTAGAAGCTTGTGAAAGATTACAAAGGGTTAAATCAGAAGGTTACACAAATCTTGGATAAAGGACTGAAATACCCTAACATCTTTAAAAAAGGAAGAGATGGCAAACATTATGGGGAAAAAAACATGTCTGCAAAATAAAACTTAAAATGAGGATAGCATGTATACGTAAAACAGGAAAATAGTAGAGAATACCACCGAAGTAATGATTGAATTAATTTTTACTTGAGAAACAATTATGCCAAACAAGATCTGCTAATATGAGTATACATAATCGTTAAAATATGCTTCTTGAATATATTCAGACATTCTTGCAGAGTTATCCGGCCCGACCATTTCAAGTTAAAGGAAAATTTTAATATTTGTTCAGTTAAAGATCCCAATAAAACATGCAACAAAAAGCTACATCAGAAATTTTTAGGATCTCCGTGTATATAACGGATCAGAAAGAGAACTTCTGGACTAAATACTACTCCCTCGGTCCCAAAATAGGTGTCTTGCTTAGGAAATCGTGTTATTTAAGAATTTGAGACAATTTCGGTTAAAACTCAACAAAAAAGCATTAAAAAATCAAAATTTTCAAACAAAAACTATTTTTTACTTAAAATGCGAGTATTAAAGTATAATTTTGATACGCTTAAACTAACAAAAAGAAATATTTCAAAAAAGAAAAAAGAGAAAATTTGATATCCAAATTTAATTGATTAAAATTGTAAAATAAATCCATTCAAATAGTAAATGCCCAAAACTAAGTGCATCTATCATCAAAGTTCCAACCTATTCCGATAAAGAAGGGATTATATTATAATCTATAAATTCTGGGCTGCTAACATAAACCTGGTGAGGGCATAATTTCCCATCGAAATGAATGACATGACTGAAAACAAAGTAATTTCAAATTTAACCCTAAATGTTTGACGATTAACAGATAATTAATTAATAAAAAATTGTAAAATGTATCCAGCTCAAAAAATCAAATGTTTACAACTAAGTGCATCTATCAACAAAATTCAAACCTTTTCCAATTAAAAGGGGATTACATTATATTTTGTAATACTGGGTTGTTAAAAAAAACATGGTGAGCAAATAATTTTCAATAGAAATGACTATCATAACTAAAAAAAAACAAAGTAATTCCCAATTTGAACTAAATGTTTCATAGTTTTCCAAAAAAATGTAAAAATGAATCCAGCTGAAACAACAAATGTTTAAAAAATAAGAGCATCTATTAATCATCAAAGTTCCAAACTTTCCAATTAAAAAGTAATATTATATTATAAATACTGGGTTGTTAAAAGAAACCTGGTGAGCATATAATTTCAACAGAATCAATTTTATTATTTTTTTTAAATGTAAAATGAATCAAACAAAAAACATGTAAAAATAAGTGCATCTATTTACCATCAAAGTTGAAATCTTTTTCCAATTAAAATAAATAAATTTAATACTGTATTTGTAAATACTGGGTTGTTTGTTAAAAGTAAAGAAATTTCTATACAACATATATATATATATATATTCTAGATGTAATAATTTCAAATATAACCTTAATTAGTAATTTAGTAGATCAACCCAACAAATAAAGAACTACCCTTTTAATAAAAATCAAAACTTGTAAATAATTTATATATATATATAAACCTTAATTAACAGAGATATTTGTTGGAGTCACAGATCGTCTCTCTCTCTCTCTCTCTCTCTCTCTCTTTTTGTGTGTAATATTTTTGTTTGTATTTTATTTATTGTGACCGTATAAAAAGTTTTTCATCTAAAATTTTATAAAAAAATTAAATAATTGGTAAAAATCGTAACATATATAATAAAATTTAGCTAAATGCATATTTTCTTTCGTATACCTCACTTGTAATAACTTATAATTTTCAATCTATAAACTCATAAAATTAGAAGTATAGAAGATATTATTGACTATTTTTTACCTTTTTTTAAAATTTTCTTGGGTTTTTTAATATTTTTTTGAATATTTATATTTTCCACTTTTTATTATTTTTTAAAGATTTTTTCCTATTTTTTATTTTCATTGGTTAATTAGATTTTAGCTTTTTAAAATTTTCTTCGGTTTTTTTAGAAATTTCATATTATTTTTTTTTCCATTTTTTTTTTATTTTTTAGAAAATTTTCTATTTTTTACTTTTTTTATTGGTTAATTAGATGAAATTGGACTAAATATAAAATAATTTTGAAAGAGTAACCTATAATTAATAATTGTTACAATACTAGTATTAGAAAGAATACAGAGAGAACCTCCGTAAACCGTTTACGACTTTATTTACGGGGTAACCGTTTTTCCCAATTTTACTGGATATGTGGGAAAAGTTTTCCGAAAAAAATTGTTTTACGTTAAACCAATCAACCGAAAAATTTATTTTACCCGTAAATATTTTTTTACACCCATTTCACAACAAAACAAACAGAGCCTAAGGGAATATTTAAGGAAGATTTTATTTTGGGAAAAACTATAATAATTAATATTAAACTGAGTTTTTTTACTCAAATATTGTTTAAAAAAATCTGTTTTTCTAGTATATAATTATTGTTAGGGCTGGGTTCGGTCCGGTTCGGTTCGGTTCGGTTTTTAGCAAAACCGAAATCGAACATATTTTTCGGTTCCGTTTTTTTCGGTTTCGGTCTTTTTATTTTTTGGACCGAACCGGACCGGTTTTTTTGGGTCCAGTTTTGGTTTTTTTCGGTTATGTTCGGCCTTTTTCGGTTTTTTTCGGTCTTTCTCGGTTCGGTTTTATTGAAAACCGAAACCGACCCGAATTTTTTTCGGTTTGGTTCGGTTCGGTTTTTCCGGTTTTTCGTCCAGCCCTAGTTATTATAAAACTATTTTCCAATCTATAACTATTTTAACGTGTATTCCTGTAACGTTGCTTTTATCGGTTAATAATAAAAATTTATATCGATAAATATGTTACAGTAGAGAATTAATATATCGGATTACTCAAGTTAAAAGTATTAACTAACACAATTAACGAAAGGACTTGTATATTTCCACTATATATCTCCTCAGTTCGATGTACTTTTATTTTTAAGACCTAATTGTTGAGGTTTAAAAATAAGCGTATCGTATTCATAAGTTTTTAAATGAAGTGCTTGAAGAAGAACAATATAATTCCTTATTGTGGTCATTTCGATATTGTTCAACCAAGTTGTAGGACGTGCAATCGATACTACTAATCATACTCGGATAACTTAGTAATAACATGATTTACTTTATGCACGTTCTTTTCCTTCGGTTTCCTGAGATACTGCTAATAATGTTATTGATGGCACGAGAAAATTTCTTCATACATTAATACATTGTGCTTGCGAATATTCGAAAATACTATTTGATTGAAAGAGTCTATTGACATCAGAACACCATAAATCGCATGTCAACAATTAAAATTTGATAAGATATATCCCACGCGATGGCAACATCGAGGTTTTGACAAATATAAGACATTTTTCGACCACCTATTTTGTGATTCTAACATAAACAACCATATGGATTTGGAAACACAACATAAACTCTCTTTCGGGATACACTTGTACCGAAGTAAAAATTCGAGTCGTACAACACCTTCTTCGATAATGATATTAGGTATTCGTACCTTTTCCTACACCACTACGTCTATTCTACAACTAAATATTACCTCAAAGTCTTGTAATAAAAAGAATTGTTTTTTATCACCAATTTCTCAAACTAAAAATGCCCGATCCACTGATATGGCATATTATGAGCACCAATCAATTTTGTTATGATTTAAAAATTTATTAAAATTTATTTGATATATAATTAATCCACGAAATACACACATCAGCCAGTTATATTATTATTGGATTTCTTTATGAGTCAACAAAATATGGGCTAATAGTCAGTTACACGTAATCAAATCCGCTTAACTTCATGATATCATGTGCTAGAACGCATTTAAAAGATTATTCAGAGAACCGTACTCGTAAAATTGAACATTGCATTAATTTGATCATATTATTCCCTCTATCTTTTATTTTTAAGTAACCGTAAATTTGTGATAAACAATTGACTAACATAAACCAAACCTTTTAGCTCGTATCATCGCTCTAATCGACGCCAAATCGACTATTAGTCTGTTGAAAACCTACTATGTACGCCATATCAAAACCTCTCTGATCGACTACAGAACAAAAAACTAAACTATTTGATAAGATTTTTGGGTGATCATAACAATAACAACACCAAATTTATGGTAAACAGTTGACTAATATAAGCCAAAACTTTTAGCTCGTGTCATCGCTCTCATCGACGCCAACTCGACTGTTAATATGTCGAAAACCTACTATGTGCGTCCTATCAAAACCTCTCCGATCGACTACAAAACAAAACAAAAGATTAAACTATTTGATAAGATTTTTGGGTGATCATAACAATAACAACACCAAAATTGTGGTAAACAGTTGACTAACATAAGCCAAAACTTTTAGCTCGTGTCATCGCTCTAATCAACGCCAAGTCGACTGTTAATCTGTCGAAAAACCTACTATTACGTCCTATCAAAACCTCTCTGATCGACTACAAAACAAAACAAAACAAAAAACTAAATTATTTGATAAGATTTTTGGGTGATCATAACAATAACAACACCAAATTTGTGGTAGCCAAAACTTTTAGCTCGTGTGATCGCTCTAATCGACGCCAACTCGAGTGTTAATCTGTCGAAAACCTACTATGTGCGTCCTATCAAAATCTCTTCGATCGACTACAAAACAAAATAAAAAACTAAACTATTTGATAAGATTTTAGGGGTGATCATAACAATAACAACACCAAATTTGTGGTAAATAATTAACTAATATAACCCAAAACTTTTAGCCCGTGTCATCGCTCTAATCAACGCCAACTCGACTATTAGTCTGTTAAAAACCTACTATGTACGCCCTATCAAAATCTCTACGATCGACTACAAAACAAAACAAAAAACTAAACTATTTGATAAGATTTTGGGCTGATCATAACAATAAAAACACCAAATTTGTGGTAAATAATTGACTAACATAAGCCAAAACTTTTAGCCCGTGTCATCGCTCTAATCAACGCCAACTCGACTATTAGTCTGTTGAAAACCTACTATGTACGCCATATCAAAACCTCTCTGATCGACTACAAAACAAAACAAAAACTAAATTATTTGATAAGATTTTTGAGTGTTCATAACAATAACAACACCAAATTTGTGGTAGCCAAAACTTTTAGCTCGTGTCATCGGTCTAATCGACGCCAACTCGACTGTTAATATGTCAAAAACCTACTATTGCGTCATATCAAAACCTCTCCGATCGACTACAAAACAAAACAAAAAACTAAATTATTTGATAAGATTTTTGAGTGTTCATAACAATAACAACAATAACAACACTAAATTTGTGATAGCCAAAACTTTTAGCTCGTGTCATCGATCTAATCGACGCCAACTCGACTGTTAATCTATCAAAAACCTAATACTTGTGCCATATCAAAACCTCTCCGATCGACTACAAACAAAAAAAAAACTAAATTATTTGTGTTGTAAGATATTATTGAAGCTTGTAGTTTATGGGCCCAAGTGGACTTACCCCTCTATATCTATATAAAGAGGGTTAGGGGTATTGTATTTTACATTCATTCATACATTATGATTAATAAATACATACGGTTATCTCTCTATGTTCTTTCTAGGTTTCTTATATAATATATATATATACTGAGCTAACAAGACGCATAACAATTTGATAATATTTTTGGTTGATCCTAACAATAAATAAAACAAAAAGAAACCCTAAAGGTCTTGAATATTTTATTAATTTATATATATACTGTATACATGTACACGTGTGAGTGACAGAGTGAGTCTATACTTGTCTTCATTTTCCTTCTGTTGAAAAAATAAAATCCCCAAATTTGTATCAAATAATCTCACTTTTTAAGTCTCATTTTCAAGTGAGATAAAAACTGATTAAAAAAAAGATTAAATTTTTACAAATATTATCCGCCGGAGATGGACGCCGTTGACTCGCCGGAGATACTTCCCGTCGGTTGGATTGAAAAGATCGCCACAAATAACCAAGGCGAAGAAATCAAGGCATTTTTTTTTACTTTTTTAACTTTTTTTTTTTTAAGGTTTTATTTTTTTTGCAATTAGTTTTTGTGGGTGTGTTTGAAAATGTGATTTGGGAAATGGGTAGCTGTTCAAACTTTGAAATATTGTTTTTTTTTCTTCATTTAGTGCATTTTTTAAAGTAGTTATAGAGATTTAAAGACTTGGTTTAGGTTAATTTTAAGGGTGTTTTTTTTTACAATTAGCTTAATTATTTGGGCATGTCTGAAAATGTGAATTGGAAAATGGGTAGTTGTTGAAACTTTGAGTTACTGCTTATTTTCATTTAATGCAAATTTTAACTTAGAGATTTATATCCATGTTTTAGGTAGTTCTTAAGGTTGTTTTTTGCAATTTGTTTTTTTTGGGTATGTTTGAAAATGTGATTTGGGAAATGGGTAGCTGTTGAAACTTGAATTACTGCTTATTTTTATCAACTTCAATTTTTTTAGTAATATAATTACTGCTTATTTTCATTAAGTGCAAAATTTAACAGAGATTTATATGCATGCTTTAGGTTATTTTTTACAATTATTTTTAGTGGGTATATTTGAAAATGTGATTTGGAAAATGGGTAGCTGTTGAACCTTTGAATTACTGCTTATTTTTATTGACTGCATTTTTATTATATAGGTAGCTTATTTTCATTAAGTGCAAATTTTAGCATAGATATTTTATATGCATGTTTTAGGTAGTTTTTAAGGTTGTTTTTTACAATTAGTTTTTGTGGGTGTGTTTGAAAAAGTGATTTGGAAAATGGGTAGTTGTTGAATTGAATTACTGCTTTTTTCATTAATTGCAATTCCTTTTTAATGTAAATACTTCTTATTTTCATCAAGTGCAAATTTTAACATAGAAACGTATATGCATGTTTTAGGTATTTTTAAGTTTGTCTTTTACGATTAGTTTTTCTTTTGGTATGTATGAAAATGTGATTTATTGGTATGTATGAAAATGTGATTTAGTAAAAGGGTAGTTGATGAAACTTTGAATTACTGCTTATTTTCATTAAATGCAAATTTTAACATAAAGATTTATATGCATGTTTTAGGTAGTTTTTAAGGTTGTTTTTTATAGTTATTTTTTATGGGTATGTTTGAAAATGTGATTTGGAAAAAGGGTAGTTGTTTTTATTTTCATTAACTGCAAATTTAACATAGAGATTTATGAAATGCATGTACTATGGATGGATTAGTTTTTAATGATTAGTTTGAAATCAAGGTATATTGAAACATCTATATACCTCTCTCTCTCTCTCTCTCCCACACACACACACACACACACACACACACAAATGTTTTAGTTAGTTTCGAAGGTTCATTTTTACAATTTGTTTTTGTGGGTATATTTGAAAATGTGAGTTGGTAAAAAAGTAGTTGTTGAAATACGACTTATTGTATGAAGTGCAAATTCACCATAGAGATTTATAGAATGAATGCACTATGGATGGTATTTTTTTGTTTAACAATTAGATTGAAGTTAACGTAAGTTTTTTTACCAGTGAGATTGAAATTAAGGTATGTTTTTATCAATTAAATTGAAATCAAGGTATATTCAATTATCTCTTTCTCACACACGCACATGTACACATATTTAGGTTTTCTTAAAGTTCATTTTTACATTAGCTTGTCTGGGTATGTTTAAACATGTGATTTGGTAAAAGGGATGTTGTTGAAACTTGAAATACTGCTTATTTCATTAAGTGCAAATTCAGAACAAAGATTTATAAATTGTATGCCGGAAGATATCAGTTTTTAGCGATTAGTTTGAAATCTGCTTTTTGTGAAGGGAAGTTGTTGGAATTTGAAGATTTGGGTTTTCTTTTCTGGTAATTCAAGTTTTTGCTTTTCACTTTCTAGTGTTTTCCTAATTAATATCCTGAAATCTGATGAAAGATTGTCGGTTTGGGCAAGGGTAATTAATTCAAGCTGATCGGTTTTGATCGGAGATCTATTGGACAAGTTAAGCCTCATAGGACATAGTAAATAGAAGGATTCTGTAGCGAAAATAGGAGAATCGCTTAGTATGGGCGGCTTGGGATTGTTGTAATTAATGTTCAAATATGAAAGCACCGGATATAAATATATGATGAAGGGTTTGTAGTGATTTATGATTATTCTGGTGAGGATTGATGAGTGACACAAGTCACTTAACTAAGAATATACCTAATCTGTGCTTCGTTGACTTCTATTAACTATAAGTTTATCAAATTTACATGCTTAATTTAAATTAAATAAATCATATGTATGATTCATTTGAGATCTTAGCTAAAAGATCTTTGTTTATTGATGCTAAAGTAAATATTCTTTTTTCAATTTCAGTCATAATTATCAAGCTATTTTGACAGAGCCTTTTGTTACTGATGATTTGTTTACTAAAGTCACATTTGAGTTTTCTTTTCTTTTGCTTTAGTATACTTCTGTATGGAACACAAATGAGTTGATAAGATCTTATTTATGAGATAGTTACCCGTAATGCTGAAATGGTATCATTCTAGAGAGTCAAAAGTTGATGATAGCGGATTAACTGGATGTGTCTTAGAAGAGTGTAAATTCTATGATTGTGGGTAGATATTTTTTCATAGTGTCTTTGTTTTTGCAGTTCTATTACAATGCCAGGACTGGGATGAAATTTAACACAAAGGCTGATCTTCTCCGGTATATTGAACTAGGAATTCCATCACAGAACACCCGTCGAAAAACACGTGCACAAAAGGAAGGAAACATAGAAAACAGACTTATGCTAGTGAGTTCAGTATTAAAATGATTTATATTAATAAAACTGAGTAGAGTAAAATTATTACATATAAGTTTGAGATAAGCGGGCAGCAAACTGCGCCGCTAGTCCTCTTTGAATAGCAAATGCTAACCTTCTAAAGACATATTCAGCCGAACCTGCAGTCAACACATTTCTGTTCAGTATTTATTTACACTTTTAGTTTTTTGGCTCTTTCTCTCATTTTTTATTTATTGTACGTTTTGGATAAATGCTATTGATAGATGCCAGCTGAAACAAATAAATCTCCTGATTGGTTACCTCAAGGATGGATTATGGAGTTGAATGCTACAAGTAGTGGACAAAAGTACAAGGTATATTGTTTACAGCATATTCTTTTTCGAAATGATTTTCAAGCTTAGTTCATTCTACATGCATATACTTCCTTTATTAAATTTGATTTTTTAAAGAAAATGTGTGTTTTTATCTGTTGGCAGACTTATATTGATCCATCGACTGGACGTAAATTTTCTTCCAAGCCTAGTATTTTAAAATATCTCAATTCCGACGAATGCAACGATCCCACATTGAAGACTGCTATGATTACTGCTATGAGCATCAAATACGACAGCAAGGTTTGTAAATCTCTTCGTTACATTGAAACTATTACTGTTTAAGCATTTTTAAGACGAAGTGGAAACTTTTAATGAATTGCATGCACATACTGATATAATCGGATACTTTTTTCATTTGATAATCTTTTAGTTGGTGTAGCAAGATGTTGATAACAAAAGAAGTTTTAACTCTTAACTTTTATAATAAAGCCATGTTGTCCACTTATATGAACAAAAAGTATGTATTTCCCGTGGTACAGTTTAGGTAAACCTAAAAAAGCATGTTCTCTTTGTATTTCCATTAACCAAAAAAATTGTAATGTATCTTGTCGATGAGCTTGCGATTATCTTTATTTACAATCATTTCTTCATACACAATGAAAATTCATTTTTGACAAAATTTTCAGCCTCGTGCGGGTGAAACTAGTGGTGCTAAAACCCCTCCGAAGATGGAAGGTTCCCAAACTAATGGCACTTCCATTCAGAAGTTAATGAGCTCTTTAGGGGAAAAAAGTGTTAGTCCTTGTTTTAATTTATAATGAAACCATTAATTCATGTATTTGCGATCTAATGGGATTCATGTGATATTCAGTTTAAAATTGTAAGGTGTGAAGCAAAAGGGTTACCTCCGGGTTGGATAAAAGAAATCAGAATTGGAAGGCAAGGCGACAAAATCAGGAAAGACCCGGTAATGATTTTCTCCCTCCATATTCTGTTGTTTTTGTATTGAGTCTTGATATCTATGTAGCATGGATACTTCGGTTTTTTATTTTTTTGGAGTATCGGATACGGATACGCCATACGATACGGATACGGTATCCGATACGTGATTTGGGGTATCGTTGACTATTTCGAGGTTTGACCAATCTGGATACGTCTTGGATACGTTTTGGGTATAAAAAAAACTCAAAAAAATTGTTATTTTTCTCTTTTTTTTATATTTTTTTCTCAAAAAAAATGTAGTAATGGGACAAAAAGTACTTTACCAATTTCATATCTATTTTACCTTTACTAATACACACAAACATATACATATACATTAATATAGAGACAGAATGGGTATTGCCGGAAAAATTTCTTTTCTAAGACTAACTCTCTCCTTTTATTCCCCCTCTCCAATCTATTTTAGCCGCTTTTGGTTTGAATATCTGTTGCTACTTTTTATTATATATAAAATATATATTAATATTTTAATGATTGACGTATCCTAGTCGTATCGTATCCTAAATTTTCCAAAAAAAAAACGTATCCACGTATCTGTATCGTATCAGCTGATACGATACTCGAATCCGTGCAACATAGCTTGATATATACCCCAGGGTATCAGCATTTTCCTTATATTTTTGGAAAAAACGACAAGGAAATAAAATTCTTGAGCAAATGAAACACTAGTATTAACAGCGTATTGCTCCATCTATTATTGTTTGAGTCTGATTTTTGCTTATGAAGAATAATGCTTTATCTGATTGTGGATCACTTATATTTTTTAGAAGTTTGTAGTTCAACATTCAATTTTTTAACTACAGTTTTATTAATATTAGTATTTCACTGATCCGGAGAGTAAATATGTATTCCGATCCCTTCCTGATGCTTTGCGGTATCTGGAGAATAAAAACATAAAGGCGTGTGTTATGGAACCAAGAAGAAGAGAAACTCTGAAGTTTCTGAGTAATGACTTATCTGTACGTGTATTTATTTCTCCATTCTGTTCAAAGTTGCTTTCAACAGTGTCTTCTATATATATTCAATTGCGTCAGTGTGTTTTTTTCCTTAAACTTTTCCTTGTGTAGATGTCTATGTTTTTTTCTTTTAAATAGTCTATAAAAAGCTAAAGTTCGGCATAGGGTTTTAGCTGTTTTATGGGCCTGATCTTTTTTCTTCTAAATCAAACAATTTATTTTTTTAATGTGTGTACCTAAAAGAGTGATCTTTTAATTTACTAACTGATCCAATTTTATAGATTTTGGAAGAAACGCAATCACTTGATAATACTCCTGAAATCTCTCTGAAGACGGAAGGGCCCCAAACTCAAAAAGGGACAAGTGGCACTTCCATTCAGAAACTAATGAGCTCTTCACGGCCAAAAAGTGTTAGTTTTTTTGTTTTTGTTTTTTTAATATAGAATGAGACCATGAATTTCTTCATTTGCAATTTAATCAGATTCCTGTCATATCCAGTTTGAAATCCTAAGGTCTGAAGCAAAAGATCTACCACCGGGTTGGATAAAAGAAATCAAAATTGAAAAGACAGGAGACAAAATCAGGAAAGACCCGGTAATGATTTTCTTCCTCACAGTTTATTTCTTTTGCACTTGTAGAAGGAAATAATTATAAGGCACGTTCGTCAGTAAACGTAGATGGTGCTCCATTTATTTTTATTTCATTATCATTTTTCGACTATCATAAGTCTTGCTCTATCTGGGTTTTTGTTTTGTCCAGCCACGCTGTTGGACGGGACCATGTTTCGTTTTAATAAAAAAATATTTTAATCAATATTTGTTTTAATTTTAATCAATATTTAAGTTTAGGGTGGTCCATAGACTCCATACCAGGGTTCTCCCTTTTTATTTGAGTTTTTATTGGTTGAAAAGTTAATTTTTAGTGTCCCACTTTACCAAATCTTTACTTCTTAAAAAAATAAATATAAAATAATGTCACCCACTAACCGTCCATGTAATTCAAGTGTCCATCCAATGGCTCACATCATGACAGGACTTTGTCCAGTCTAATTAGCCGACTGGACAAATGGGGACCTGCTTTATCTGCTTCTTTATCAGATTTATTTACTGGAGTTTCTGGTTCTATACCCAAGCTCGGATTGTTACCAGTTTAGTATTAATTATGAATTATTGATGGATATAATTTTTACAGTTTTACACTGATCCGGAGAGTAAATATGTATTCCGCTCCAGTCGTGATGCTTTGCGCTATCTGGAGACTAAAAACCTAAAGGCTTGTGTTATAAAACCAAGAAAAAGGGAAGAACTGAAGTTTCTTAGTGATGACTCATCCGTAAGTATATTTCTTTCTTGCTACTATTTAAAATCTAATTCGGCAATATCTTCTATACCTGTTCAATTGCGCCTTCTTTATTTTAACCTTGTCTGTTTCATTCGACGTCATCAAAAGCTAAAGTTTGTTGATTGGTTTTAAATGTTGTACAACCCTGTACTGCTTGTTCTTCCTTTTCTTGAGTTGGCAAGTGATGAGAATATATGCCTGAGATTCTCTTCCTTTTTAGTAGGTTGTAGATGATTCAAGTTGGTCAATTGACCTCTTCAAGAAATGAATCTCGTGGTCAAATTACCAGTAGTAATTTTTACAGCTTGTATTATACCCCATAGTTCACTTAAACAGTTTCTGTAACTCCGGTCATCGCTACCTTTTTGTCAGCAATAACTTCGATAACCACTTGTTCCTTGTTCTATCATGCCGTGTTTGGTTGTAGCTTTTTTATCTTGTTTTTTTAGTTGAAGCTATTGTATTTGGTGCATGAATTAAAATCTGAGCGTCTCTGTTTTTTTGCCTGAAAAAGCTAGAAACTTTATGGAAAGATGAATCCAGCTTTTTCTGAAACTCAGAAACCCAGTGTACTTTTTTAAATGCTGCACTCAAACAGTCCTCAGTAAGTGATCCTGAAAATAGTACATGCACAGCTATAAAGGATATAGAATAATACAAGTCTTCGAACAACAAACACAAAAGGTGGTCATGAGTCAAAGTGTCAGACCTCTTTTCACTATACATAATTGTTTCCATCTGCTCCATCATTAATAGCGTGTTTTTTGACTTACTAACTGGTTTCAGATTCAGGAAGAAAAGCAATCACTTGATGATAGAACCGAAGAATGTGACGGGAGAGAAGCAAATCATGTCCCTAGTAGCGACCAACCATCAAGAACACCTGTCTCCAAGAGAAAGCGAGGAAAGCCCATCGCCTCCCCATCGATTGATAATTTTATTCAACATGAAAAGCCAGGTGAGGCCATGGTAGACTTTACCAATTACGAGGGAGAAAAGGTACATATCTCACCTTGCAAAAGCTAATTACAGTTTTATATCCTATTGTACCATACTATTCTCATTTTTGTACACCAGCTAAACAAAACGCTATTTAGGAAACCAACTAACTTTTTTCCTATTTTGCATACTACTTGAGGATAATAACATAGTTGGCATATAAATTAGAGAGAATATGCTCAGATAGTGTACAACCAGAGGCGAATCCAGAATTTTAACTAAAGAGAAGAAGGGGGGGGGGGGGGGGTTACGTAACATTTTAATTAAAAAAAAATGTCATTTCTTGACACGTGCTAGGATGACTTTTATTACTTGGTAACAATATAACTATTCTGGTATACAATTCTCAATAAATTACTGTTTCATGGTGTTTATCGAAGATTAAACTAGTCATAATGTAGGTCTAAAGTATTAGCGTTTGCTCTTGCGTAGTAAATAAAAATTAGGTTAGTCAGTCATTTTTCTTTATATTTTCTTCCGCAATTAACATATTTTAAAGTCAGAAATTATATCAGAAAAATAATTAAAATTCCTGTAAAAAAAAGAACTAGAAACCGTACGTTTAAATATATCACAATTTACGTGTATGCAAGTAAATAAAATAACATTTAATTTTACAAAGATTTTATGTAATAACATTTTTCACACTAAACAAAGATTAAATTACATACATACATCCCTTAACTAGTTTAGTAAAACAATAGAAAATCTTAAGAACGGGTTTGATGAAAAAAATTAGTTTAAATCATTTGGAAAGCTGTACTAGTGAAAAGAAACATGGAAGGGTAACTAGGAAATGGATAAATTAGTCTTCATATTATTATCATGTATTATGGATGATTTGTCTCTTAGAAAATATAGGGGTATTTTTGTAATTTCAATTTTTGGGAAGTAAGGGTGGGCAAATGCCCACTCTTGCACTTATATAGATTCGCCTATGTGTACAACATACAAAAACCATGATAGAATAGTATATGAAATATGTTGTTTCCGTTAATACTCTTACTTAGCACCTCAATTTATGGTCGTTTTTCTCTTTTGTGTAAGTGTACTAAATTTTCGAGAAGTGTATTGTTGCCTCCTAATTGCCTGTTTTGTTGGTTAGCATACAAAAACGAAACCTGATGTTATGCTAGTTTACAAAACTGTAATGATACACCTTTTCTAAACTCCAGACCACCATCCACAGATCATAAATCCTGTGATGCAGGGGCTGTAAAGAAGGTAAAGAAAGCTTCACTTTACTTGATTTCAGCCCCTGCAGCATAGGAGGCAAACATTGGGAGAGGTTCAAAGTTTTAAACCTAGCCGGATTTCTTCAAACACTAATAATTTTTAATATCGCCAAATTTATATAGTAGCTTACTTAAATAACCTTGCATATCAAATAAATGTTCGTTGCGTTTAAGGCAAAAAAATATCTTTTAATTGTCTTGCAACTCCGGGACCTGTCCTGATTCAGGTTGTGAACGAAGAATCTGTAGATAGAGATAGTGGTGTGCAAACGGAGGAGAGAGGTGAAAGAAGCAATCTAGAACCACAGCCATTTGAGAGATTGGGTGGTGATTCTTCTTTAGATCCATGCCTTGAATTTGCATACAGTACTCTTCGAGGTGATGTACCTGCAGAGGATAGTAATTTACCTGCTCAGAGCTACAACCAACACAACCGGGCTACTTTCAATCTCGGATTCGCAAGTTTCAGTGACTATGCACGCCGATAAATATGAATTCGTATGTAAAGCGATATCATGTTTCTGTGCCAAGACGTCTTTTGGTGCTGTCCTCGAGAAGCCAGGTTTAGAGATGGGCTTGAAGGGAATAAATTTTTATTAGTAGTAGTTGTGGCAGTGGTAGTACCTTGTGGATGTACCTTTTAAGTTTGAATTAGTGTATTTTGTGTTCTGCTGTAGATTTGTATCCGAATGGCTTTTGTTAGTTGATTAGCCATATTTGTACTAGTAAGACTATTTAAGAAAATGATGGATGATTTGTTGTTTCTCAAGAATCCTGTACCTGTGTATTTTGGTGTAATCTAAGTTGGAGGCCTTGTTTCATTGCAGTTTTTAGCCCTTTTTTCTTTTTTGCTTTTTCGCTTACAAGCTATGGGGTATTTGGTTTGACAGCTTAGTCTGTTATTTGTTGGTTTCTAACCTGGAAAAGGCTATAAATTTTAAGCCGAAGCCGGATTAACCACACTTCTTCCAGCCAAATAAAAACCAGTTTATTTTCTTATAAAAGTGCAGGCAAACATGCCCTTATTTTCCATTGTTCACGCTTCATGATGAGTTTTGTAGTTCTTCCAGGTTTTTGTTCTGCTTGGGGAAACACTCGATCACCATTTTGTTCAAAAGCAAACCGCTGAGACTGTAATGGTTGAATAAACATCCCATGTGATCCATTCTTAGTTAAGTACTTGGTTAGTTACAGGGTCTAAGCACAAAAGTTGGAATGTTTGAGGTCTAAATAAAAGCTAGGTTCATCTTGGTTAAGTGTCTAGCTTATTCACTTTTAAAAACTAACTCTTTTGTTAATTAAACTGTTGCACTTTGAAAATAGGATTATTATTTGAGACCCAAAGATGAAGACAAGCACATACACATTATTATGTATTTATAATACTAGAGCACAAAATTATTGTTTCTGCTATTAATATAAAGCCAATGTGTAAAACATTCTATTCGATTTGAAGCTTAACTTTGTAGCAATTGGCATACGGTAGGCTGTGGTTTCGGCACATGATAAGGTTCATGATCATCGTTTGTTTGTATCTCTTTTAGAAAAATAACCCTTCAGTAGCAATTTGTTAATTTAGAAAAAGAACTTGTGTTATGGGAAAACATCAGTAATGTAATGTATAAACATAAGAATTTTCTTAAATAAACGAACGAAAAAGCAAACAAACCCAGGACCCAAAATAATAACCGAACCAGTATTCTCGTTCCAAAAGGCTTTGTAACAAAAATATTCACTTTTTCTTTCTTGATACAGGTACAAGTTCCAAAGGCCGTTCTTTCAACAATGTTATATCAAAGTTCTCAGTCATATCTAGCTCAGTCGAATCCTCGCCGAAGGGAATAGACCAGTCGAAACAATAAATTAAAGAAGCTAATATCAAAGGCACATGTTTAGTTGCCATTGGTAAACCGGGACACATTCGCCTTCCAGCACCAAACGGAATATACTTAAAATCGTTTCCTTTAAAATCTAAATCCGAATTCAAGAACCTCTCTGGTTTAAACACCAAAGGGTCTTCCCAAATGCTAGATTCTCGACCAATGGCCCACACATTTACCATTACTTGAGAGTTTTTAGGAATTGTGTAACCCATTATTCTGCAATCTTCGAGAGCTCGGTGTGGGAGGAGAAGTGGGCCAGGGGGGTAGAGTCTCAATGTCTCTTTTATGCAGGCTTGAAGATATGGTAATTGGGTTAAATGTGATTCTTTTGGAAAATCTGTGTTGACTTGTTTATCGAGCTCTTTGCGGGCCTTTGCCATGGCTTCTGGATGTTTTATAAGTTCTGCTATTACCCATTCGATGGTTGAGATGCTGGTGTCGGTTCCAGCAGTGAAGAGCTCCTGTCATAGTCACTACACAATAAAGACTCGATTTATAGTTATTTTTAAAGCGAATATGCCGACTTATATGCTTGTTGTTTTTAAGCAACTAAGCTGGATTTTTTGAGGTTGAGAAAAATGAATAGGTTAATCTAGCTTAATGCTTCAAGTTCTTTTATGCGAAAAAAACAGGAATGCTCAACTTCAAAGACGATCAACCATATGCTTAACTAAACTAATTGTAAAAAAGAAATTGGGTTTATGGGGCGTAAAACTTTTAGCCTATTCAGATCATAAACCGAAAAGAACACAGCTTCAAAGCCAACCAATTAATGTGCTGAAACTAATTATGTAGTTATTCATTGCTGAAAACCTATAACCAAACTAGCCCTTGAAGAGATAGAGAGAAAGAGCAAACCAGAAACAAATAGTTGATTTCTTCGTCCGTGAATCCATTTTCAAGAAGTGCATATAAAAAATCCTGCTCGCTCACGACACTACCGTATATTTTCCCTTCTCTTCTTTCTTTAATAGTGTTTTCCCACATTGCCCAAATTACCCTTATCACCTCCATTGACTTCTTACTTAGTCCCTGAATATCAAATCTTCCAAAAATCGGAAAAAAATCAGATAAATTTGGCGACGAAAGCACCTCTAGGTATTTCCTTATCAACCTTTTCATCCCCCCATCTTCACCATACGCGATAAAATCTCTTGACATGAATATATTACTAAGCATATTAAACACAGTTGGAAAGACCACTTTTCCAATTTCAACCACTTTACCTTCCATTGACTCTAGATATTGAACCATTGCAGATACCTTTTTCTCCCTTAAGATTGCTTGAAAATCCATGGATTTTGTGGAAAAAAGCTCAGTTTTGAACAATGTGCGTAGATATTTCCATTGATCATTGCATTCGAAAGCCCAAGCAACTGATAAATGGTTCAGTTCCATTTTTTTATTTGGTGTAGCATGAAGAACTTGCCTTCCGGATAACTTCTTATCATGGGTCTTGAATATTTCCTCGGCTGCCTCAGGGGTTGATCCGACGATCAGGATTTGAGTTCCTAGTTTTAGCGAGATGAGGGGGCCATAGGATCGTGCAATTTTGGATAGCGTTACGTGTGGATTTTTTCCAATTTGAAGAATATTGCCTACGATTGGCCATGGTTTTGGACCAGGTGGAAGTTGGGAAAATCTTGATTTTCTGAAATGTTTGAGTGAAAATAGAAGCACAAGAAGAATTAGAGAAATTGCATAGATTTGAGCCATTTTTTTTTGTTGTAAAACAGATCTGGTTTCTCAGAATGGTGCAAGTTTTTAGCTCTTTAGTCAACTTTCCACTGCCTTTTTAAGATTCTTTCAATTAATTAAAACGGATTAGTATTTACTATTTTTATAAAGTATTCATATAGTCCTAAACGGATTACCATTCTTTAAACAAAACAGCGGTCGGGCAAATTTGTCATCAGTAATGCGCTCCATCGTAACAGAAATGCAATCCAGCCCAATTATTATTATCGTAACGTTAAACTGATGACCATCGAAGTATGTCCGGCTAAAACACTCCAACCTGTTAAGGTAAAAAAGCTCATAAAAATAAAATAAAATTCACTAGACGCGCTGCTTTCAGCGGTGCTTCCATACTTTCCAACCATCAGCTACTCTTCTCCTGCTTCGTACCGATAAGAGTTGAACCCGTAAATGTGCTAGTTTCAAATCATTAGAAGTTCTCAACTCCACAGACACAAAGCGAACCGGAAGAAAAATAGTATAAGTTATTGTTTTTTCCGGAAATTATTTGTCCTTGGCTGGGATGCCCAGTGCATCTGGACTGTTAGCATTCCCTCTAAACTGGCCGTGCGCACACAAAATGATTACTAAAATTGAATCCTTAACATCCTTAATCGAAATTCGAATCCTTTTCGCATATTTTGTTTTAGAATTCTAAATATTCAAATTACTAGGACCAGTTAAGAATTTGGACTTGAAGTACTATTTCTCACTATGTATTTCAATATCTTACCAACCACTTAATTATATGCCATATAATAACGACTAGTGACCTACATTAGTCATGCTCAAAAGAACAACATAAATAATAAAATGTAACAAAGAAAAATATCAAATCATATACACTTCCAGGTAACTGCTATTTACAGGATGATAAAATTGATAACAGCTAATTGCAAGCTTATTTCTTCAATAACAAAATCCGTGTGTTTGCTTTTGCATCATCATCATTCCACATTAAACAAAATGGGCACGATCAACCTCACTAAAATGCCACGGTTTCAATTTTTTTTTATATATATCACCTCCCTTAGTTTATATTTTTAACCATATTCAAACAAATTTAATGAACGAAATTTATTTATTTTGTAAACTATCATAAGTTAACAACTAAGTCACGTTGCCATGAGCAGCCGACACCCTAACGGGAAGCATCCGTTGTACCGTGGCATTCGTTGTCGGAGCGGAAAATGGGTGTCGGAGATTCGGGAGCCTCGCAAGACGACCCGCATCTGGCTCGGGACCTTTGAGACGCCAGAGATGGCGGCAGCTGCCTATGATGTGGCAGCGTTGGCGCTCAAGGGCGAGGAGGTGCTGCTCAACTTCCAGGACATGGTACGCTCATACCCTGTTCCGGAGTCTGCCTCCCCTGTGGATATCAGGGCAGCGGCAGAAAGGGCCGCCGCCCTCATGGCGATGCCAGCTAACAGCATAAACATGGTTTCTGCTGACGTGGCACCGTCAAGTGGTCACGAGTATATTGACCATGAGGATTTTTTTAACTATCCAAATTTGTTGGTTGACATGGCGGACGGGATGTTGATGAGTCCGCCAAGGATGGGGACTCCGCCATCCTATTATGATCATGGCGGGAACTCCGATTCGGAGAGACTTTGGAGCTATTTTTAAAAAAATAGTTTTTTTACTTGGGAAAAAGTTTTTAAAAGAAAATTAAGTAGTAAAAGTTATGTTTTTTTTTTTTACTCTCTCGAGTTAAATGGCATTGGCTTGAATAAATACTGTTTTTATAAAACAGTTTTTTGTAAAATTATGAAAAGATACTTCCATTTTGAAAACTGAAAATGTTACTGTTTTTTGTGTTTCTGATTTGTGAAAATGAAAGGAACATTGCCTGATAAGATTATATGATTGTACATTTATAGACCAACCTAAAACCTCATATACCATGCACGACGTTACCATTTTTTAGCACAAAATACAATATTTTGTTTACAAATACATATGGCTAGTATGGTTTCTTAAATTTATTTAGTATGTTATATACATTTAAGAAAAAAAAACTATGAGATTAGGATGCCAGAATTTGAGCAAAGCATAAAGCCATGAAGGAATATATATATGTGCATATGATAGTGTGTGTATATATAATAATATATAATATATACACCCTCTTTTTTTTCTTTTTTTTTTCTTGCTGTGCATTGCTCAAATTATTTGTACACTTTTTGGATAATTATGTTATATATTATGGTGTGTGTCATTAATCTACATGCAATTAATAGTGTACTTGGAATTTAAGTACCATGGGCTACCAACCTACCATGCATACTTTAATCCCTTTTTTTTCATAGTTTTTAATTCAATGTTGACTTTGTGACTTCAATAATTAGCACTTTGCACTTTTAATCTCCCTTTGAAGATGAAAGGTTTTTAGCTAAACTCCACAAGAACATAGACCTTTTTCAAGGCAAATAAAAGTGGTGTTACGACTTAATGTCTCGAGCCATAAAGATAGAAAAATGCAATGTTACAAGGGACCAAATTATGCCCATTCAGGAACCATTTTTTCTACTATACTGAAAAACAACCTAATCTCGATTCATCACCATTCAAATTGCTCACTGAACTTTTGATATATATACGTATGTATCCCAGTCCTACTGTAATAATATGATAAAAGAGTATAGAAAGATAAGGATCATCCCACAATTACTGACTTTCTTCGAGAAGGGATGATTTTAGTGAATAAATGCATAACATGTCCTAATTTTTTGATTCGTTGTTGTATTTTCGGAGTTTAGGGTTTAGGGCTAAATGGACTTCAATATATATTTATTGTATTTTCGGAGTCTGATGGACATAAAAAATGATATTGTAATATAAGATACTTTCGAGTTTCACATCCTAGTGCTTCAATTTGAATTATCCGAAAAACGCGTCTCCCTCTGGGGATGGAAAGAATATTTAAACTCTCAAACCATCACATAGATTCCTCCCCCGCTAAAAAGAGCGATCGAGGATCTCAAGAACCTATAAGAAATGCAGAATTGTGACTGGAAACAGTAGCAATTTTGAACAGATCGCTCGATTATGGAGATTTCTAATTAATGATCAAAACAGATTCAGCATACTGAGGATCAGAGTAAAGGCAAGTGACCTTGAGACCTAAATAGTTGGGAAAATCTTTGATACACTTAAATCTCCTTTAGTACGCTTGTTTTTGGAAGATTATAGGCTTGATAACTTTACTTTGGAGCATGAGCTACTTGTTTTTTTGTTCTTGTCTTCGTGCCAATGTGCGCAACTGCGTACAAACGGTCGGCCAGTCGGAAGATCAAGACCTCAGAAAGAAGACTAGCCGCTGCATATGTTATTTTTACTTTAGTGGTTAGATTTAAACTAGAGAACAATGTTGGTGAATAATGTTGTTTGTTTAAATCCTGAATGATTCAAATTAATCACGTTGACATATTTCATTCAGTCCTTCCGACACCGAATTTCTATTGGAGTTTCTAGACTACTGGATGATTTGACACCATCGAAGTCTGCGCCGGAGCCACTATTAGTATTATCAGGTTGAGAAATATTTAAGTTATTTCATTGAGTTGTGATATTCTTGACTTATTTAAAATTTTCTCCTTGAAATATTAACAGTTCAGCAGGGTTGCGATTGGAACCCCTTGCCCCTAAAGGCCTCCACTCATTATCAAAGCTGCCGATTTGGCTTCACACACTTTTTTTTTTTAAAGTAGAAGTTCGTTATTATTGCAAATAACGGACGGAATACAGAGTTCAAATGCACTTGGAATAGACTCCAAGAGGTTAAGTAAAAATATAAAAATACAAAGCCACTAAGAGTGAGTACAAGATACAACTTCACAAATCCTTCCACTTTAGGAGAAAACAAAATACACCAAATAAGAGTGATGTACACACTAAAAACATATCAAAATAAAAAGCATTGAAATATTGTCAAGAGCGCCGGTCGAAACAGAGGATGATCCCGACATGTGAGGTGAAGTGCAAATCAATAAGGGCGTATGGAGGTAGCAAGAACTCTATGGATACTAGCTCAATGATACGCCATCGGGGTGTCAGCACACAGAATAACCCGATCTAAAGAAGCCATAATGACAAAAGAACCGTCAGTAACAACCCAATACCCAAAAGATCCAAACTAGTCACATAAAGCTAAAACATAGCCGTCACAGCTCCAAACATTAGCAACTATCAAGACAAGCTCCGTCAACGCTCAAATAGTAACAGACGAGATGTGATCAACGTATACATAACAACAAAATAGGAGTTTAGACAACTAGGAAACATTGGCCAGTTTTCGCGTAACTTATGGAAATGGTAACTCATGATATAGTCACATAGTATCAGAATCGGAATTTTCTCCTTAAGTTTCACTTTATCAGCGGTGTTATGCTTTAATCGTACGTTGTAGAATGTCGAATCGCATGCCTGCTATAGACTGCCTAATCATAGTTGTTGATCGGAAACGTGAAACGCAGAAGCCTCTACATACACCGACGATGCACCCTAAACGCATTGCAACAATGAATTAGTACCGCGCCGCCACGCCTAACTCTTAAATTACTAGCTAAAAGCATATTAAAATTTCAGACACAAACTGTTTCCTCACTGTCTTAGCATGACTGTATGAGACTAATTAAGATCCTACCTACAACAAATTAAATGGGAGTATATGACTACGTTAACGTGATAATAACATAATTCATCCGTTACTATTTAATTTTTTATTACGAAACTATGCGTAATTTTGATCGATCAAGAACTTTTATCAAAATTATCGGAATAAATTTTTTCAAAAGTTGATCATATAATTCAAATCTTAAATTTTATGATTATATTTAAAAAAAATAATTTATTTAGTCAATTTGATACAATCAAATGGTAACGGATAGAGTAGCATATTTATCACAAATTAAATAAAAAAAACCTGTCAAATCATCATACAGTACCAACCTATTTTCTAGGATGAAATTTGTAACAGCTATAATAGCTAGCAAGCTTGTTATATAACTTTTTTTTTATTTATTATTATATAACTTATGAAATAAAATCCGTGTCCTCTCTTTTAATCATTACCAACAGAAACCCTAACTAAAATGGCCACGATTAACCTAATGAATTTGCCACGGTTCTTCTTTTCATATATATCATCCAAAATATCAAACCCTAACCATACTAAAAACAAAAACCTATCAGTAAAAAAGGCTAACTACCATAACTTCCTTCATGAACAATCGGGACGGATCATCGGGTGGGAGGGGAATTCACTCCAGTGGTCGACCTGCTACTAGAAAGCACCCGGCGTATCGTGGCATTCGGTTTCGGAGCGGGAAATGGGTATCGGAGATCCGGGAGCCTCGCAAGACTACCCGAATCTGGCTCGGGACATACGAGACGCCAGAAATGGCCGCTGCCGCCTATGACGTGGCGGCAATGATGCTCAAGGGTGAAGAGGCGGTGCTCAACTTCCCGGACATGGCGAGTTCATATCCTGTTCCGGAATCTGCTTCCCCTGTTGATATCAGGGCGGCAGCAGAAAGGGCCGCCCACCTGATGACAGTTCCGGTGGACATGGGAAACGATGTTCCTGCTGACCTGACACTGGCGAGTGAGCAGACCTATATTGACGAGGAGGAGATTTTTGATTATCCGAACTTGTTGGTTGACATGGCTGACGGAATGTTGATAAGTCCGCCTAGAATGGAGTCTCCTCCGTCGTATTATGGCTCGGGTGGGACCTCGAGTGACAGGCTTTGGAACGATACATGAAACCGTCGGATGACAATAATTATAATATGCTCAAAAGACTCTTGAAAAAAGTTTTTAAAAAAGAAAGATTAAGTGGTTAATTTCTTTTTTTACTTTTTTTCTCACTTGAGTAAAATGGCATCACTTTTTATAAAAATAGTAGTATTTGAAATAAATTTCTCGAAAACGGGTGAAACGAACCTTTTTGCCATGTTGAAAAGAGAAAGTCCTACTTTTTTTTTTTTTTTGTTATGGTTTTGTGAAAATGAGGATAAATTGGGGTCATGATATTATTAAGTTTTTACATGGACCAACATAAATTAAATCCTCATGCTACAATTACCTTTTTACCACAATAATGCAATGTGCAACGTTGTAAATATATGGCTAGTATGGTTTTTACACTTCAAAATAATAAATATCTGACGTGTTGTGTGTGTGTGTATATGGCTAGTATTTATGTGCTTGATGAATGCTTGTTCCAAATTCATGCATTGGTGTAGAAAACCCCTCCCGCGTTTAATTTTGACCGGTTTATAACTTGTATTAAAATTATCGAAATAATTTTTTTTAAAATCTAATCATAAAATTGAACATTTAAACTATATTATCAACTTTTAAAAATTTTCATTCCGACAATTTTAATATAAGTTTTTTGCCGGTCAAAATTACACATAGTTTCATAATTGATAATTAAATAATAACGGAGAGAGGATCTCATGTTTTTTTTTTTTCTTCTTCTGTGGCCCCTTTAAATAGTACTGTGTAATGTCAATGAATCATGTATTTAATGAAATTTCAAAAAAAAAAATGTACTCCTTCTATGCTAATTTATAAAAAATAATATATAAGGATAAGTGCAATTTTATAATGTAGATTTTGTGTTATTTAAATGTCGAAATTATAAATTTTAAAAGTTAATCACATATATAACATACTAAATTAAATGAATAAATTTACAAATTTAAAATTCCGACATATAAACTTATTTCCATTATTACCTTGAATTTGGAACGCATCATGTAGTGTACATGTCCATTGCAAAATAATGCAATTTAATTACATGGGGTACCATGTGTTGCTTTAAACACTTTGTTATTCTACTGTGTAAACACTAAACTCTAAAATAATACCGTCTCGGATAAAAATACTAGTAGTTGCGTGTACGACGCGTAATACAATTAAAATAAAAATAAATAAGTATAGTTTTGATACATATATGTGGAGTAAAAACAAAATATAAGATGAGAATACTTAAAAGAATTTTGAGTTGTTAAAAGATGAATAAAAAATGCTAATTAGTTTTTCATTTTTCTATTATTTATGAGTGTGACATTACGGTAATTAATAAAAAACTGTAAGAGTAAATTTAGAAAAAAAAAATACAAAATTTGGCAGACTCAACAAATATTGGGTTGTTTTATTATAACAGAATGATACAGATTCAGCGATTAATAACGAGAAGTGCAAGGTTTTATCTTTTAATTAAATGTAGCATAAATTATTTCACTAAAGTTGTATTAAAACCTTAACAACACCGAGTGGTGTGGTGTAACAGTGGCATATTTGTACAAAGTGTTGATTTTTTTTTTAACAATTAATTAGTACAAAATGATGATTGATCAATCGCATGACACTATAAAAAAAATAATCAAATAGCAACGGGATTACTGACGGTATTTTTTATTACGAGCTTATTAGTGACGGTTTTTGTTACGGCTTCTTAACAGTTTAGTCAATTTACGACAGATTTGTGACAACTTTTTAAATTAGTGACAACTTTTGACTCTCACTAAATCAAACATATTTTGTAGTGTAACGTATTCCACTGCCATCCTCATAGGGCGGCGACAAATCGTCGCCTTGATGATAGTGCCATTGGAAACGTGCATCCCCGTTGAGCAGTTAGGAGTATATTGATTATGAGAGTATTTGCCGATCTGAAATTGTTGGCGGATGGAATGCTAGCTAATGCGTGCGCATCGGCGGGGATTTTTGGAAGGTGTTCATTTTACTTGGGAAAAAAGTTTTTAAAATCAAAGTTAATCGGTTCATACTCTTTCCGTTCCCAATTAATTGTGTACTACGAAACTACGTATAATTTTGACCGGTCAATAACTTGTATCAAAATTGGCACAATGAAAATTTTCATAAACTAATCATACAGTTCAAACATTAAATTATACTCCATCCGTTCCTTTTTAAGTGTACATTATATCTTATTGGGCTGTCCTAAAATAAGTATCAATTTTCTCAATTTGGTAATTAAAAAATTACTATTTTACCCTTTAAATAATATTAAAATAAAAAAGAGAACATAAAAGTAAATAAACATAATAATGTGACAGATTTACCATTCATTATATATTACATCACCCTAAATAAATTTAATTATGATTTTAGTAAGGACAATATAGATAGTTTATATATCAAATTTTTAACTCTTAAAAAGTCTCGATTTTCAAGAGGGACACTTAAAAAGGAACGGAGAGAGTATGATTTAGTTTTGAAAATTCTCATTTCGACAATTTTAATTATAAGACAATTGGCAACCTCAAACATAACGTTTTTGACTGTGTCTCCGATGGAGACCATTGAGAACAACAACACCCGCATCAACTTAAAAGACATAAATAATTTATTTTTTAAATGTAATTTTATATATTTCAATGAAATTAATTTAACACCCCGTATCTAGTTTTTTTACTCGTGCGCATCCGGTCGGTAACGTAACCACTAATTTAAACTGGGGAAGACCGATATTTTATATAAAAATTTGCATGCCCTTTATAATATTCTATTTTGAAGATTTTGATCAAAATACATTAAAAAATAAATAAAAAAATACCTTCTTCATTATTTAATTTCTAGTAAAAATGTGTGAAAATGAGTATACAGTACTTTTTTTACCCTTGTTGTTAGGGTATATTTATTTTACTTTCTCAAAATTATAATCAAGAAATGAATTTCTTTTCTGGGTTTGTAACTTTAGCTTGTAAATTTTGGTGGTTTTCATTCCTTACTAAATTATGTATATTGTGTTTTATATTTGTTGTTAAGTTATTGTTTCTTGGTAAACCATTTGTGTTTGTTTTTCTTGCCTGGGTAAAAATCTCATCTTTTTAGTTGTTTTAGCTTTAGGGTGTGTTTGAAATCCGGAAAATAAGCGGGAAAAAAATGGCTTCTTCAAGAAAATGTTTGTTTTGTGTTTGATTTAACTTGCATGTTAGGTACATAAAAAGCTTCTAGCTTTGGCAGGATAAAGAATCAAAATGCCCAGTTTTTAAACTAATCAGCCAAATGTAGCTTATTGTTAAATCATAAAATAAGCTGAGCGTTAAACTTACAACCAAACGAGGTTTTATTGGCATTGACGCGGATGAAGTATTTGTTAAAGTCCTTTTTTGTAATGCAAAAGTTGCGTGGAAATCACTCAATGCAGTTAAATGTAGTTCTATTTGTTTTACTTTCCCAAAATTATAAACAAGAAATTTCTTTTCTGGGTTTGTAACTTTAGCTTGTAAAATTTGGTGGTTTTCATTCCTTAGTCCTTACTAAATTATGTATATTGGGTTTTATATTTGTTGTTAAGTTATTATTTCTTGGTACACCATTTGTGTTTGTTTTTCTTGCAGGGTACAAATCTCATATTTTTAGTTGTTTTAGTGTGTTTGGAAACCAGAAAATACGCGGGGAAAGAAAATGATTTTCCAAGAAAATGTTTTTTGTGTTTGGTTTAACTCACACTTATTTAGAAGACTGGATCTTTTTTCATCTTAGGACTTGTTTGTTTGCTGCTTTTAAGCTAAATAAGGTGGTTTTTAAGCTTCAGAAAAAAGCTGGGTTCACCCAAAGGTTCTAGTTTTTCAGGATAAATAATCAAAAGGGTCAGTCTTTAAGCTAATCAGCCAAATGCAGTTTAGGGTTAAAGCATAAAATAAGCTGATCGTTAAACCTACAACCAAACGAGGTCTTATTAGCATTGTCGTGGTTGAAGTATTTGTAATAAGTCTTTTTTGTAATGCCAAAGTCTCCCGGGAATCTTAAATGCAGTTTATTGTTAAAGCATAAAATAATTGAGCGTTAAACCTACAAAACACGAGGTCTTGTTAGCATTGTCGCGGATGAATTTTTTGTAACAAGTTTTTATTGTAATGCCAAAGTGGCCCGAAAATTGTTTTTTTCGCTCTCTTTCACCGTAAACTGTTTTCATGCTCCAAATACATATTTTAAAAGAAATCTAAGGGATAGAAGAAAGAATTGCCATTCAAAGTCTGCAAAAATATTTTCTTTTTTTGTTTGTAACTTTCAGTGTGTTAAGGTATGAATGGAAAAACGAGATTTTTTCGACGGAAAGAGACGTAGGTGAATTAAAATGAGGTGTGTGGTGGTGGGTGGGTGTGTGTGTGTGTGGGGGGGGGGGGGGGGGGGGGTTGACAAATAGTAGACGATTGGGATTAGATCGAATACATTGGAAAAATATGCGTGTGATACACACATCAATTGTCTTACGTGTACTTGAATTTTTAAGAATATACAAGTTGGTGCTAAGATTCTTGAGAATGTTTAGTGAAGTAATGGAACTATGGAAGTGAGGGTTTTCTTTCTTTATTAACTTATTACTCTTATTGCAGTTTCACTGCTTTAATTTTATTTTTTGTGTTTTTTTTAAAAATAAAAACGAGTAATTAGAAGTTTGAGACTTGATCTTGCAAATCTGTAAATATGGCTCGTACACTTTTGGGTTCCATCACCTTTTTTTCAATTTAAGCTCAAATACTAAATAGTAGTTGATTGATTGACTCGTGTAAAAATGGCTTGTTATGATACTCGTACACTTTTGATCAATTGCTATCTTCCAGACTTTATGCGCCTGACCATATAAAAACGGGAGCCGTTGTTCATATTTACCTGGCAAAAACCAGAGGCTCTAAACTAAATGAATAAAGTTTTTTTTTTTCCCGAACCTAAATTATCCAGGCTTATTTTTAAGTCTACAGCCAAGCAAGCATTGCAGATATTGGAAAGTTTTTGTGTGTGTGTGTGTGTGTGTTTTTTGCTTATAGTTCTAAGCAATAAGGGGATTGGGAATTGGAGCATGAAAATTTGTATAATTTGGCTGAGATACTTGGGTCATGGTGGTAGTATTGTTTGCTTTTATTATTGCATTTTCAGTTGTTAATTATATACTTTTATCGTTGTAAAATTATTTCTCATTTATAATTTCAAACAATTAGAGGTTCAGAACTTGAGCATGCAAAATTGCATAAACTTTGGCCAATATATTTGGGTTTCTTGGGTGGAATACCAAACAGTAATTGATTTTATAATCTCTTTTCCATGTTTAGGGTTTATGCTGTAACGTCTCTTTAGCCAATCATCAAATAAGTACTTTCTCTTATTACTGTTTTTAGGTTCTATTAAAAACTTTAATCGGTATTCAAGACACTCACGGTTTCACAAGCTCCAATGGGTATGGCATACCTCCTAACCTCCAATCGCCGATCATTTTCATCGTCATTTCGCTCTTCTAGTCTCTCTCTAGGATCTGCAGATTTGTATCCAAGATACACCCATCGTTTTGGTACGAAAGAAAAAATTATCATGCATCAACTTAACACTTAATCATATTTTGTTTGATTTGTATAGTTGCAGCAAATATATCATTTTTCAAAGTTTTTATGATTAGCTGGGCCGGGTTGCCTCTCTTGCGCTCAGTTTTTTTAGCAATCACTGAAATACCTTTTTAGCGTTTTTTCTTCTTCTCAACTTAAAACCCAGCTTTTTGCTTAAAAGAAACAGCCAAACATGTAATGTTGATGTTGGAAAATTCTGCACTCCACAAAATTATGGCCTTGTTTGGTTGTCATAGATTTGGTACATACAAATATTAACAGTAAAACTGATTCTTCTGCAGCGGTGGCTTCCCAAGCTATCTTTTCAAACAACGAACGAACTTCATTTTCCTCCACTAAAACAGAGGTAACTAATGCTCCCCCATATTTTAAAAGTCTTTTAAACAACCTGAAAGAAAGGATAAAATGAAAAGGTACATCGATCCATTCTTCAGAATCACTTTGAAAAGGGGTACAACTCTCTGTTGCAATTCTTTTATGATACGATAAGTGCACTTGTAAATATTGCAACGATATTGTGCCTTGCGGACCACCTTATAAATGTGAACTCTTTTTGCATGGACACGTGCTAACAAATGTAATCTGACTAAGAAAAAAATAGACATATCTGGAGTGTGATGTATTAAGAAGTTAATCAAAAAGGGGGAATGAATGATATTTTGTGATAATATTATCGATTATTTGTTCAGTAATCAAAATATGTACTGAATCTTACTCAGTTATAGTATTGTTTTTTCAGTCTTGTCAAAACCCTATAGGAATGGCACAACTGATAATCTCCAACAGCCGATCATCGTTGTCATCTCGTACCTCCAACTTCCCTCTAACATTCAGAAGTTTCTCTTCAAGGTCCACCCGTCACTTAGGTACAAAAAAATAAGAATATTATGCGTTTCACTTTTGGTTCTCAGTGGTTTGTTTGGTTTATATAGTTGTAGTGAAGATAGGAGTATTTTGGTTTTTGCATCATACAGTAGGCTTTCTTTTGGTTGCAGCTTTCAAGTTCAGCTATTTTCGCAAAAAGCTAGACTTTGTTTGGTTCACCTGCTTATGAACTATGGTTTCCTGGTATTTTGACCGGGGTGAAGTTAACATTTTCTGACATAAAAAACCAGCTTATACGCTTAAAAGCTACAGCCAGGAGTTGTAGATGTTGAAAATTCGTTTCTCACTAAATAATGGCCTTGTTTGGCTGCAAATTTGAAGTTGAGATTCTTTTGTCTCTCTTCTCAAAAGCTAGAATATATGTTGTTTATCAAACATATTCGGAGCTTTTATTTCTTTCTTTGCCTGAAAAGGCCAGAAATTCGAAACTAAATTAATCCAGTTTTTCCTCAAGATAAAACATTCAGCTTATTTACTTAACAGGTATAGCCAAACAAGTACTAGCAATATTGGAATTCATTCTTATAGTTCCGAGAAAAGGGTTTGTGACTTGAGCATGAAATTTGGAAAATTTGGCTCATAAACTTTGGTAGCCTTTTCCAATTTAAGGTGGAATACCAAAATATTAGTTGATTGATTCTTCTTGAGCTTATGATATTTGTTGCTTAGTTTGTTTCCATTTTAAATACCTGTAGCTTATTATATATGTTCACTTAAATTGCAGTTTGCACAAATTCCATTTTTATGCATTTGTATTGTTTCTTAATCTACTTTTTGTCTTAGATAGGGAAGCTACACATTCCACCAGTGACACCGGTTCTTCTCTGCCTGTGAATCCTTTTGAACAAGTGTATAAACTTAGTAAGGTGAAAACCCCGATACCAACATTTTGATTATAATAATAAGTGCACTTGTAACTACTCTGAAAATGTCGTGCCTCGTAACTACCTAAAAAGGCAAACCTCTTTTGCATGAATACATGTCTGATACTGTTAGATCAGTCTTTATATGTACTGGCTTGCAAAAATCAGAGAGCTTTGAATTAAGGATAAAACGTTTCTGGTGTGTGGTGTATCATCAATCTAAAACAAAATAAGGTGATGGATGTTATTTTGTGGTACTATTAAAATTTTATAGGCACTTAGATTTGTCGAATGTGGGGCGTTTAGAGCTTTTTGTTTAGGAAGTACACGTAATATTCCTAACAGAAAATAATGTTAAAGTTAACGAAGAGTACTAAATTGGAAGAGCCAAGTTTATAAACTCCACTGAGGTCTCCGTTACTATTAGTCAATAATATTTGAATTTCAACATTTGAACTTCAACCCAGATACGAACAATCTTGTTTTACTCCCCACATTATGGATATATATCCTATCACAAAGGTGAAGAGATGAGCAGAATTTTATATTTGTGTTTAAGGTATAAAGGAATTACTAACATTTTTATAGTAACAGGGGATTACCAAGAGTTCTTATGAGTTGGCAAATGTCTGATGTTTAAGATTGATCAACTAATTTTCATGTTTTGCATGTTATATGTCATGTATTAGTAGTTTTCTCAGCTAACTTACTTTAGAATAATGCTGCAATTATGGACAGCTTTTGAAGCATAGTCCGGAAGATCTTCTTAGGGCCGGAATTGTTAAGAAGGCTAAAAAAACTCCTGAAGGTAACATACATGATTTGTTTTATTCTTCCCACATGTATTATTTCTCATATCCATTTATTAACACATGTGCGCTATGACATTCTGCTGTCGCTTTGTAGAGCTTGAAACCATGAAAGCAAAGGATTGGCATGATGTCATCCAATTGTTTTACAACTGTGTGTTCTATCTTGCCAAACTACGCAATCCCAAAATAACCAACTCCTGGGCAGCAGCGAATTTAGATGCTCCCGAGATCAAAGAATTGGGCATAGATGCAACTTGGCGGCGTTTTATATCTCAACTGGAGAAAAGTAAACAAATGTAAGTTCATTTTTTTTTTCTTGGGAGTTAATAATAAATATTTTGCCCAATTAAAGCTTGTTGTTCAATATAGCATCAAATTTCTTATCTGTTTCATAATCGTTTCGCAGGAAGGGAGTGAATATTGGTGTTATCTTTAATCATCCATTATTTAGTGACATTAAGGAGCATAGAGCTTACATGACGGCCTTAGTTGCAAGCTTGGAACGAGTATGAGAGATGTCATTATTATAATTTCTATCCAGTCCAACATTAGAATACAGCTGTAATGATACCTCGCAATGCGATTTGAATTTCCGTAGCTTGTAATATTTTAATTTCAGTCGTATTTGAAAATGCAGGAACTAGTTGTTAGCCATGTTCTTCGACTTGCATTTATTTTATACTTGCTTTCTTGCCTAGCAATATCCTTCTATAACTAAAACAATCTAATATCTGTTATCATAAAATCCCTGCTCTTCACTATGTTAGAGATTTAGGGTATGATAATCCTGGATAACTTCGAAGAATCGTGTTCGTACACTTTCCGAACAAAGTATTTCGACCCTATTATTGCCTGGGTTCACGAAATCTTTGTGGGGATAATTCTTGAAGAACAATCTGTTTCTGGCAAGGAGAATAGATTAGGAATGTAGAGAGAATTTTCTTATATGTTTATGTAACCAAAACCGAGGTCAAATGACTTCTTATATAGGAGATCAATAACCGAAACTGAAAGCAAGCAACTGTTCCGGAAAGGAAGCAACTGTTCCGGAAAGGAAGCAACTGTTCCGGAAAGGAAGCAACTGTTGGGAAAGGGTCCAACTATTCAAAATTTTCCGGAAAGGAAGCAACTGTTCAGGAAAGGAAGCAACTGTTGGGAAAGGGTCCAACTATTCAAAATTTTCCAGAAAGGAAGCAACTGTTCGGGACCCCAGCCAGGGGCTCTCGCCCCTTGGACCCCGCCAGGGGCTCTGCCCCTAGGACCCCGCCAGGGGCTCTGCCCCTTGGAACCCCGTTTCAATTATTCATATTCAATTATACGTTGGCTCGACGAGCGTGCACTCCGCACTTCCCTAACTCGTTTCCGAGTTTAACGCATTATTGCATCGGCCTATAATAAATCACATTACTACTACAATACATTGATGATACTAAAATCACCAACAAATCCCCCCCATTTTAGTGTAATCCTTGATTTACTCAGTATATACAATAATATATACAAGGGTATAACACACAGGTATAACAATCAAACAAATGCATAGATGAAAATGTCTTACGATTGAATTTTCATCTTAGTACAAATACACATTCCAAATACTCGAAAATCTGGGTGTCATAACGATTGAACCCGTCAATCCATTTGAATATCTGAAGATATAGTACACATATGTTTCTTACAATACTCTACTATTCATACTTGACACTTTACAAGCCATGTGTCCTTATCCATTAATAAGCATATAGAAAGCCAAGTCCAAGCTTCTTGAAGCGGCAAAACTTCATGCTCACATAGGTGATCCTTTTAATCTTGCACCTGCATTTGCAATTTTTCAAAAGAACCATTAAGAAGATATACTTCAACCTAGCCATCACTTGCAGGTCTGAGCACATAACTTGGGAAGATAAACACAATTGCTCCAATCTCTAACTATGATCTTTCCACATTGAATTCTGCTTCTAACGTTGTATTCGAAGGGAATTGGGTATACCACAGCTAATAGATTTAAATGGACTTTAATCCCATCCCAATTACCGACTTATTCACTAAGTCTCTAGCTAACCCCTTCGTCAAGTGGTCAGCTAAGTTTTGTCGCGACCGAACAAACACAATTGATATCACCCCATTCATGATTAATTCCCTAATCATACTATGTCTAACACCCAAATGTCTAGACTTTCCATTGTATATTTGACTATAAGCTTTAGCTAGTGTGGCAGTACTATCACAACGGATAGAAATTGGTGATATCGGTTTAGGCCATATCGGAATCTCATATACCAAGTTCCTGAGCCATTCCGCTTCTTTACCAGCAGCTGCTAATGCTACAAACTCAGATTCCATTATGGAACCAGTTATACATGTTTGCTTCTTGGAAGCCCATGAGATGGCACCTCCCCCAAGCAAGAACACCCATCCACTTGTAGAGGATGAGTCTTCAGCATTATTTATCCAACTAGCATCCGAATAACCCTCTAACACCAAAGGAAATCCCATATATGCCAATCCATAATTCATAGTACCCTTCAAGTACTTGAATACCCTAGTTATCGCATGCCAATGATGTCTACTAGGATTACTAGTAAATCTGCTCAACTTTCCAACCGCATAAGCAATATCCGGTCTAGTGCTAATCATAGCATACATCAAAGAGCCTATAGCTCTTGAGTATTCAAGTTGATCCACAGGTTTACCTGTATTTGGCATAAGCTTTTCTCCCGGATCCATGGGAGTACTTACTGGAGAACAACTTTCATAATTGAACTTCTTGAGTATTTTCTCAATGTAATGAGATTGCGTAATTACAATCCCCTTATTCTCCCGTTTAATCTTAATACCAAGAATAACGTCCGCTTCTCCCATATCTTTCATGGAGAACTTTGATGACAAGAAATTCTTCGTTTTATCAACTTGATTTTGGTCGGTGCCAAAGATCAACATGTCATCAACATATAGACAAATGAAAACTCCTTTACCGGATGTATTAAATTTGCTATATACACATTTGTCTGCTTGGTTTAGAATGAAACCATTAGACAAAACAACTTCATCAAACTTTTGATGCCACTGCTTCGGAGCTTGTTTCAGCCCATACAGCGACTTAACTAGCTTACACACTTTATGCTCATTACCAGGCATTACAAATCCTTCAGGTTGCTTCATATACACTTCTTCTTCCAAATCACCATTTAGAAATGCTGTTTTGACATCCATTTGATGAATCACTAGATTATGAATAGCCGCCAAGGCAATCAACAATCTAATAGTAGTTATACGGGCAACTGGAGCATAGGTATCGAAATAATCAATCCCTTCATTTTGTCTGAAGCCTTGGATAACTAATCTAGCTTTAAACTTGTCAATTGTACCATCGACTTTCATCTTCTTTTTGAAGATCCATTTGCAACCCAATGGTTTGCAACCTGGTGGTAAATCAGATAATACCCAAGTATTATTTTCCATGATAGAACCAATCTCTTCATCAATTGCTTCTTTCCAAAAAACAGAATCTCCAGATTTCACAGCTTCATCATACGTTCTTGGATCCTCCTCTATACTATAACAATAATAGTATTGAGTACCAATCTGATCTCTTGATCCCTCAACTAAATATAGTTGAAAATCAGATCCATAAGATCTAGATTTTCTAGCTCTTTTGCTCCTACGGGGTTCAAGTGTCTCACTTGGCACATCAATTGAATGATCATCCCTTAGAGATTCATCTGAATTAGGTATAGAGTCCTTTGGTCTAGGTATAAAAGAGAAACAATTCTCATCAAATATGGCATCTCTCGATTCTATAATCGTGTTAATAGAAATCGAGTCATTAGGTTCTATAACATAAAACCTATAGGCCTTGGAGTGATCAGCATATCCAACAAAGATGCAAGCTATACCCTTTTCACCCAAAGTTTTCCTTTTTGGGTCCGGGAGTCTAACCACGGCCCTACAACCCCAAACACGTAAAAATGTTAAGTTTGGTCGTTTCTTATACCAAAGTTCATATGGGGTAGTCTTGTTCCTTTTATTAGGAACCCTATTTAATAAATAGCAAGCCGTTAACATAGCTTCTCCCCAAAACCCTTCACTTAAACCAGAGTAAGATAACATGGCATTCACCATTTCTTTAAGAACTTTATTTTTTCTTTCAGCCACACCATTTTGTTGAGGTGTATAAGGTGCCGTAGTCTCATGAATGATTCCTACGGATTGGAAAAATACAGGATCATAATATTCACCACCTCTATCTGTACGCAATGTTTTAATCAACACATTCTGTTGCACTTCAACTTCAGTTTTATAAATTTTGAATTTATCTAAGGCTTCGTCCTTAGCGTGCAACAAATAGACATAGCAGAATCTAGATGCATCATCTATGAAAGTGATAAAATATTTTTTATGCCCTAATGATGGAGTAGCATGCAAATCACATAAATCACTATGTATTAAATCAAGAATGACAGATTTCCTTGTTATACTTTTAAAAGGTTGTCTAGTGATCTTTGTTAACATGCAAGTTTTACATATTTCTACATTTTCATTAAAAACAGGAATTAAACCATCTTTAGACATTTCATGCATTCTTTTATAGTGTACATGTCCTAGACGAGCATGCCATAACGAGAAATTGATAACATTCGAAGAAGACATAAATACAGAACCAGAATCATTAGGAACTCCATTCAAATTCATCATAAACATACCATTATTATAATATCCAAATCCTACAAACACACCAAACTTCGATAAAACATATTTATCGGATTCACACACTTGCTTGTATCCAAGCTTATTTAATACAGGACCAGAAATTAAATTCTTACGTAATTTAGGAACATACAAAACATTAAACAAAGTAATAGTCTTTCCAGAACTGAATTCTAGCACCACGTTTCCTTTGCCTTCAACGGGAGCAAAGTGATCATCTCCCATGTAGAGGACAGAACCATCTTCCACTGGAACAAAAATCTTGAACCAGAAACGATCCTTGCAAACATGTGTTGTGGCGCCAGAATCAATCCACCACGCGATAGCATCATCCTGCACATAAAATGCTTCAGAATTTAGTGAAACCGAATGTTTAATCAAACTATTCAAATCACGAATTGATTTCTGACCTTGGTTTTCGGATTGGTCCTTAGACCCTTTTCCTGAACCACTTGTATTCGGGTTGTCGTGCTTTTTGCCGAAACGGCAATCCCTCTTGAAGTGGCCTGTTTTGCCACACTTCCAGCATTCTAGTTTCGGTTTCTTGTTAGCACCGAAACTGCCCTTATTGTTCTTGAAAGCACGCTTCTTTCCTTTGTTTTTGTGGTTATCGTTCTTACCACCCTCTTCAACCATATTAACCGAGGGTCCAGCAATTTGTTTGCCCTTTCCTTTGTCATCCTCCTGCGCTCTTAAAGATTCTTCTATGCGCAAGTGACTTCCAAGTTGGATCAAAGACAGTTCGTCTTTTCCATGTTTCAGATTGTGTTTGAAATCCTTCCACGAAGGAGGCAACTTGTCTATGATGCTTGAGACATATATTGTTTCATCCATCTTCAATCCGTGTTGTGTGAATTGTCCAAGGATTCGGAGGAGTTCATTGAATTGTTCCATGACAGACCTCGATTCAACCATTTTGTAATTGTTGAAATCGGTTACCAGAAACCTTTTACTGGATGAGTCCCCTGCCATGTACTTGGATTCGAGACAATCCCACAATTCTTTTGCAGATTCCACGTTTTGGTAAATATCAAATAAGGGATCAGACATACCGTTAAGAATGTGCCCTCTGCAAATGTAGTCGTCGTTCTCCCACTTTGATCTGCGTCTTAGATTTTCAACCGTGTCATCCTCTACAAATTCTGGAATCGGTGTAGACAGGACGTGCACCACCTTTAACGTTGTCAACATGAAATGCATCTTCTTCTGCCAACGCCTGAAGTCTTGTCCTTGAAACTTGTCCAATTTTCTGAAATTTGTAGTCATCTCCTTGACGGTGCTTCCTCCAGCCATGATTATCAGAAATACTTTGTTCGTTTGTTAGAGATTTAGGGTATGATAATCCTGGATAACTTCGAAGAATCGTGTTCGTACACTTTCCGAACAAAGTATTTCGACCCTATTATTGCCTGGGTTCACGAAATCTTTGTGGGGATAATTCTTGAAGAACAATCTGTTTCTGGCAAGGAGAATAGATTAGGAATGTAGAGAGAATTTTCTTATATGTTACTGTAACCAAAACCGAGGCCAAATGACTTCTTATATAGGAGATCAATAACCGAAACTGAAAGCAAGCAACTGTTCCGGAAAGGAAGCAACTGTTCCGGAAAGGAAGCAACTGTTGGGAAAGGGTCCAACTATTCAAAATTTTCCGGAAAGGAAGCAACTGTTCAGGAAAGGAAGCAACTGTTGGGAAAGGGTCCAACTATTCAAAATTTTCCGGAAAGGAAGCAACTGTTCGGGACCCCAGCCAGGGGCTCTCGCCCCTTGGACCCCGCCAGGGGCTCTGCCCCTTCGAACCCCGTTTCAATTATTCATATTCAATTATACGTTGGCTCGACGAGCGTGCACTCCGCACTTCCCTAACTCGTTTCCGAGTTTAACGCATTATTGCATCGGCCTATAATAAATCACATTACTACTAAAATACATTGATGATACTAAAATCACCAACACACTAATCTAGTCGACGGTTTAGACATTAGAGGCAAGATGGACATGATGGCTGGTGACATCTCACATCTTTAATCATGTCTGTCCATTTTTCCCCATTTTCTCTACCAAGTGGAACATGATTTTTTATTGTATTAGTTACTACACAGTTGAGGGAGTCATTACACTGCAGCTTTAAAGTATTAGGCAACCCGAATCTAATATCGTGTCGGTCCTGTTGGAAATTATTTACAACTTTAGATTTCTTTTCTTAATGCGTGATTAAAATGGTTACTAGTGTCGAGAAAATTGAAAGATGGAGTATTATTTATTTTATTTTGACAGAATCATGAATGGCTGATTCCATATCGTAATTCTTTTAAGATATCCCGATTAAAAAAACTAAATTAAAAGATCTACGTACTTTAAAAAGACATACGGGCTTTTGCCTATTTGGAGGGGAGAAGTTAAGTCGAGACCATTTGGGGCCACGACACCGCTATACTTTAAATTTTATGAATTTTTATCAGGTATTTATACAATACTTTGTTAAAATGTTAATTTGGCACCTCTGTGGCTTATATTATCACTTATCATTAGTTTTATGCAAATTCGAGATCCTCTGTTTATGGTTCTTGACTTCGCTCCTGGCTCGTCGTTAATAACATCATCTAGAAAGTTTTGAATTGTTTGTTTTATAAATTTGTTACGGTTTTGTCAGTGAAATGTACAAACGAAATTTGGAACGATGGCAAAACTTATGGAAATTTGTTTATAATGAATGGTATTTCATTATTCTATAAAGTACTTCATACATTTATAGAACTAATATATTTTTATTGAACATTTTAAATCAAGTGTTGATATGGCCGAGTTGGTCTAAGGCGCCAGCTTAAGGCGCTGGTCCAAAAGGGCGTGGGTTCAAATCCCACAAAACACATTTCTGTTCATAACTTTCTGTACTTTCTTGAAAAACTCAACAGATTCAGTAGTTAAAAACGTGAAATGTATGAAACTGTGCTTTAATTCATCTTTGTATTTCAACATTATTACATACGAGTTTAAGATAAACGGACAACAAACTGCAACATATCTTTTTTTTTAACATTATTACATACGAGTTTAAGATAAACGGACAACAAGCGCCGCTAATACTCTTTGAAAACACATTTCTGTTCATAACTTTCTGTACTTTCCTGAAAAACTCAACAGATTCAGTAGTTAAAAACGTGAAATGTATGAAACTGTGCTGATTGTATTGACATGCCTTATCATGTTTCTTTTTTAATTCATCTTTGTATTTCATAATGATTAATTCTCAATCTTTACACCAACAATATTTCTTTCTTATTTTGTAATGAATATCAGTTGCATGTACATGACTAACAACATATTTGTTAAATAGAAAATAAAATATATTTGTGAGATTATGAAGGGTATTTCTTTTGTACAATCACTTCATTTAACGGCACCAAGACCCGTTTGCATAAAAAGATGTTAAATTAATATACATTTTAAAATTTTGATTAGTATTTAAGTTTATGGTAAGCCCGCTAGTATTTCATATTTGTTGTAGGATATTATTGGACTCTTGGGCCTTACTCACGTTTTGGATTTGCCCTTCGAGATGAAAGATCTTGGAAATAAACGGTAGTGACTCGGCCCGATGATCGAGTCCCGTAAAGATTGAATCTAAGTGCATGATTCAGACTACACCCAGAAGGAGTTATCACGTTATGATTCAGACTAAACCGCCGACTAGATTAGTGAAGAAATGTCATTATTATAATTTCTATCCAGTCCAACATTAGAATACAGCTGTAATGATACCTCGCAATGTGATTTGAATTTCTGTAGCTTGTAATATTTTAATTTCAGTCGTATTTGAAAATGCAGGAACTAGTTGTTAGCCATGTTCTTCGACTTGCATTTATTTTATACTTGCTTTCTTGCCTAGCAATATCCTTCTATAACTAAAACAATCTAATATCTGTTATCATAAAATCCCTGCTCTTCACTAATCTAGTCGGCGGTTTAGACATTAGAGGGAAAATGGACATGGCTGGTGACATCTCACATCTTTAATCATGTCTGTTCATTTTTCCCCATTTTCTCTACCAAGTGGAACATGAATTTTTATTGTATTAGTTACTACACAGTTGAGGGAGTCATTACACTGCAGCCTTAAAGTATTAGGCAACCCGAATCTAATATCGTGTCGGTCCTGTTGGAAATTATTTACAACTTTAGATTTCTTTTCTTAATGCGTGATTAAAATGGTTACTAGTGTCGATAAAATTGAAAGATGGGGTATTTTTTATTTTATTTTGACAGAATCATGAATGGCTGATTCCATATCGTAATTCTTTTAAGATATCCCGATTAAAAAAACTAAATTAAAAGATCTACGTACTTTAAAAAGACATACATGCTTTTGCCTATTTGGAGGGGAGAAGTTAAGTCGAGACCATTTGGGGCCACGACACCGCTATACTTTAAAATTTATGAATTTTTATCAGGTATTTATACAATACTTTGTTAAAATGTTAATTTGGCACCTCTGTGGCTTATATTATCACTTATCATTAGTTTTATGCAAATTCGAGATCCTCCGTATATGGTTCTTGACTTCGCTCCTGGCTCGTCGTTAATAACATCATCTAGAAAGTTTTGAATTGTTTGTTCTATAAATTTGTTACGGTTTTGTCAGTGAAATGTACAAACAAAATTTGGAACGATGGCAAAACTTATGGAAATTTGTTTATAATGAATGGTATTTCAATATTCTATAAAGTACTTCATACATTTATAGAACTAATATATTTTTATCGAACATTTTAAATCAAGTGTTGATATGGCCGAGTTGGTCTAAGGCGCCAGCTTAAGGCGCTGGTTCGAAAGGGCGTGGGTTCAAATCCCATTGTCAACATCTTTTTTTTTTTTTTTTATCATTATTACATACGAGTTTAAGATATAAACGGACAACAAACTGCAACATCTCTTTTTTTTTTTTAACATTATTACATACGAGTTTAAGATAAACTGACAACAAACTGCGACGCAAGTACTCTTTGAAAACACATTTTTGTTCATAACTTTCTGTACTTTCCTGAAAAACTTAACAGATTCAGTAGTTAAAAACGTGAAATGTATGAAACTGAGCTGATTGTATTGACATGCCTTATCATGTTTCTTTTTTAATTCATCTTTGTATTTCAACATTATTACATACGAGTTTAAGATAAACGGACAACAAACTGCGCCGTTAGTACTCTTTGAAAACACATTTTTGTTCATAACTTTATGTACCCTGAAAAACTCAACAGATTCAGTAGTTAAAAACGTGAAATGTATGAAACTGTGCTGATTGTATTGACATGCCTTATCATGTTTCTTTTTTAATTCATCTGTGTATTTCATAATGATTAATTCTCAATCTTTACACCCATAATATTTCTTTCTTATTTTGTAATGAATATCAGTTGCATGTACATGACTAACAACATATTTGTTAAATAGAAAATAAAATATATTTGTGAGATTATGAAGGATATTTCTTTTGTACAATCACTTCATTTAACGGCACCAAGACCCGTTTGCATAAAAAGATGTTAAATTAATATACATTTTAAAATTTTGATTAGTATTTAAGTTTATGGTAAGCCCGCTAGTATTTCATATTTGTTGTAGGATATTATTGGACTCTTGGGCCTTACTCACGTTTTGGATTTGCCCTTCGAGATGAAAGATCTTGGAAAGACACGGTAGTGACTCGGCCCGATGATTGAGTCCCGTAAAGATTGAATCTAAGTGCATGATTCAGACTACACCCAGAAGGAGTTATGACGTCATGATTCAGACTAAACCGCCGACTAGATTAGTGAAGAGATGTCATTATTATAATTTCTATCCAGTCCAACATTAGAATACAGCTGTAATGATACCTCGCAATGCGATTTGAATTTCCGTAGCTTGTAATATTTTAATTTCAGTCGTATTTGAAAATGCAGGAACTAGTTGTTAGCCATGTTCTTCGACTTGCATTTGTTTTATACTTGCTTTCTTGCCTAGCAATATCCTTCTATAACTAAAACAATCTAATATCTGTTATCATAAAATCCATGCTCTTCACTAATCTAGTCGGCGGTTTCGACATTAGAGGGAAGATGGACATGATGGCTGGTGACATCTCACATCTTTAATCATGTCTGTCCATTTTCCCCCATTTTCTCTACCAAGTGGAACATGATTTTTTATTGTATTAGTTACTACACAGTTGAGGGAGTCATTACACTGCAACCTTAAAGTATTAGCCAACCCGAATCTAATATCGTGTCGGTCCTGTTGGAAATTATTTACAACTTTAGATTTCTTTTCTTAATGCGTGATTAAAATGGTTACTAGTGTCGATAAAATTGAAAGATGGAGTATTATTTATTTTATTTTGACAGAATCATGAATGGCTGATTCCATATCGTAATTCTTTTAAGATATCCCGATTAAAAAAACTAAACTAAAAGATCTACGTACTGTAAAAAGACATACAGGCTTTTGCCTATTTGGAGGGGAGAAGTTAAGTCGAGACCATTTAGGGCCACGACACCGCTATACTTTAAAATTTATGAATTTTTATCAGGTATTTATACAATACTTTGTTAAAATGTTAATTTGGAACCTCTGTGGCTTATATTTTCACTTATCATTAGTTTTATGCAAATTCGGGATCCTCCGTTTATGGTTCTTGACTTCGCTCATGACTCGTCGTTAATAACATCATCTAGAAAGTTTTGAATTGTTTGTTCTATAAATTTGTTACGGTTTTCTCGGTGAAATGTACAAACAAAATTTGGAACGATGGCAAAACTTATGGAAATTTGTTTATAATGAATGGTATTTCAATATTCTATAAAGTACTTCATACATTTATAGAACTAATATATTTTTATCGAACAATTTAAATCAAGTGTTGATATGGCCGAGTTGGTCTAAGGCGCCAGCTTAAGGCGCTGGTCCGAAAGGGCGTGGGTTCAAATCCCACTGTCAACATCTTTTTTTTTTAAACATTATTACATACGAGTTTAAGATAAACGGACAACAAACTGCAACATCTATCTTTTTTTTTAACATTATTACATACGAGTTTAAGATAAACGGACAACAAACTGCGCCGCTAGTACTTTTTGAAAACACATTTCTGTTCATAACTTTCTGTACTTCCTGGAAAACATAACAGATTCAGTAGTTAAAAACGTGAAATGTATGAAACTGTGCTGATTGTATTGACATGCCTTATCATGTTTCTTTTTTAATTCGTATTTGTATTTCATAATGATTAATTCTCAATCTTTACACCAACAATATTTCTTTCTTATTTTTCCTTTCTATTTTGTAATGAATATTAGTTGCATGTACTGTAAGTCTATATTATAACTTATATAATTATGTTACAAACATAATAAGCTAGGATCTTATTCCTACATAATGATCATACATTTAACGTTACGAAAAGTATGTCGAAAGGCATACCTTGAGCCATGGGAATGCTTGTGAGCTCGGGACTTGAACACGGACTTGATTGTTGAGTTTCTCCCCCTTACCTATGCTATTTCTTATAATTTTTGGTGTGTCTCAAAGTGGTGGATTTGAGTCCTTTATATAGGTGGGGAGAGGACTCAACCTCATGAAAAGACTTTCCGATCTCAACCATCCATCATGGTAGGATCAATCTTGACCATCCATAATGTCAAGAAATGAAAGGTTGTAACTCACCATTCATTACCACTAAGTCATAAACATTTTAACCTATGAATGTCAAAAGACCACACTAATGACCAAGAATTTATGTAATATAACTCTTGGTAATGGGATTAATTCTTACATTCTCCCACTTGGTCTATTGAACATCTCATAAGCAATCATAAGAACGCAATTATAATATGACATGCTTTCCTAAACAAATCGTCAGTAAGAGTCATGGCGGTTCCATACTACATCAAGAGTATGGTTCCTTCCATGCACTACTATACTAACAATTTATCTTGAAAAACCTTTAATGTGAGTTATCTTGTAATAGTCCCATAATGTCTTTGAGGAAAGACTATTTCTGTCACATAAATAATACATGCATGTAAAACATAACGTTTAACAGAAATTATATTTATTCAGAAATTTAGTAATGATATCAAAATGTATCAAACATATAAGCACTAAGCAAAACCACCCATTAAACTTTAAATGCTACTAGCAAGACTCATATCTTCAACATGTTTAATGAATGTCTTTGGTGGTAGGCCTTTTGTTAGTGGATCTGCTATATTAACACTTGTACCAATGTGTTCAATTGATACTTTTTCTTCTGAACATCCTCCTTAACCGACAGATACTTCATATCAATGTGCTTTGCAACTTTTGAATATCTGTCATTCTTTGAAAAGAATACCGCAGCGGCGTTATCACAATAAATTTTCAGTGGCTTGAAGATGGAGTCAACCACTGCCAAGGTTGAAATAAAGTTAAGCAGCCATAAACCATGATTTGAAACTTTCTAACAGGCTATAAACTCAGCCTCCATGGTGGATGTTGCTAGGGTACCTTCCTTAGCACTTTTCCATGAAATGGCTCCTCCGGTTAGACGATAAATATAGCCAAAAGTGCTTACCCTAGTATCATAACAACCACCATAATCTGAATCTGTAAAGCCAACCACTTCAAGGTGATCGGTTTTTCGATAAGTGAGCATGTGATCTTTGGTTCCTTGCAAGTACCTCAATACTTTCTTTGTAGCTTTCCAATGATCCAGTCCCAGATTGCTTTGGTATCTTCCTAGCATCCCAACAGCAAAACTAATATCTGGTCTTGTACAGACCATAGCATACATTAAGCTCCCAACCACAGAGGCATAAAGAATGTTTTTCATACTGTTACGTTCGAGTTCATTTTGGGGACATTGACTTAAGCTAAACTTGTCTCCCTTTTGTATGGGAACAACAGTAGAACTACAATTCCGCATATTATATCTTTCTAGAACTTGAGTAATGTAGGATTTTTGAGACAATCCTAACAATCCACGTGATCTGTCACGGAATATTTCAATTCCAATCACAAAATATGCCTTTCCCATATCTTTCATCTCAAAATTCTTAGAAAGAAGATTCTTAGTTTCGCGTAATAAACTAAGGTCACTGCTGGCTATAAGTAAATCATCAACGTATAGGACTAAAAACATAAACTTGCTCCCACTCGTCTTAAGATATATACACCGATCAACAGTGTTTTCTTTAAATCCAAAAGACGTGATGGTATCGTGAAACTTAAGATACCACTGGCGAGAAGCTTGTTTTAGTCCATAGATTGATTTCTTTAATAAACAGACCATGTTTTCCTTTCATTCTTTTACGAAGCCTTCTGGCTATGCCATATAAACTTCTTCTTCTAAACTCCCATTTAGAAAAGTTGTTTTAACATCCATTTGATGTAACTCTAAATCAAAATGAGCTACCAAGGCTAAAATGATTCTCAACGAGTCTTTCTTTGAAACTGGAGCAAATGTCTCATTGTAATCAACACCTTCTCGTTGACTAAATCCTTTCGCAACAAGTCTAGCTTTATGTCGTTCGATATTGCCTTGTGAGTCGCGTTTGGTTTTAAAAACCCATTTACAACCTACTCGTTTTTTCTCTTTTGGCAATTCGACCAACTCCCAGACTTTATTGCAGCGCATGGATTCTATTTCATCTTTCATAGCATCCATCCATTTTGCAGATTCAGTACAACTAACAGCTTGAGTAAATGTAACCGGGTCATCTATATCTCCAATGTATGTTTCTTGTAAATACACCTCATAGTCTTCGGAGATAGCAGATCTCTTACTTCTTTGAGATCTTCTTAATTCTCCCCCTTGAGGTGTATTCTCAACAGTATCATTGGAAATTGTCACATTTTGTGGAATAACAAGTTGCTGATCATTTACTTGTCGTTCAATGTTGATTGGATCAACACTGTTAGGAACACCAAGTTCTTGATGAGATTCAGGTAACAAAATTGGTACCCTACTCTCTTGAATGATTGCATCACTAACTTGAGTATTACTCCCACTGACTTCGCCGTTTTCAAGAAATTTGGCGTTTCCGGTTTCCATTATTCTTGTAGTTTGGTTAGGACAATAAAACCTATAACCTTTAGAATTTTCTGGATACCTAATAAAATAACAAGTTATTGTTCTTGGATCCAATTTCTTTTCTTGTGGATTATAAAACCTTGCTTCTGCTGGGCATCCCCAAACACGTAAATGTTTTAGGGAAGGTTTCCAGCCTTTCCACAGTTCAAAAGGTGTTTTTGGAACTGCTTTGCTAGGAACCCTGTTTAAAACATACACAACGGTTTTAAGTGCATGCATCCATAAGTATATAGGAAAATTAGTATTACCAATCATACTCCTAACCATCTCTAATAAGGTACGGTTGCGCCTTTCAGCTACACCATTTTGCCAAGGTGATCCTAGCATTGTGTATTGTGCACATATACCTAATCGTTCAAGGAGTTTAGCAAAAGGACCGGGGTGTTGTCCCGTCTCGTCATATCGACCATAAAATTCACCACCTCTATCGGATCTTATTATTTTCACTTTTTCTATCTAATTGCCTTTCTATCTCAGTAATAAATACTTCAACAGCATTTATAGACTGAGATTTGTCATGCAATAAATAAAGATAGCAATAACGTGAAAAATCATCGATAAAAGTAATAAAATATTTTTCTCGACCAATAGATGGAATATTGAAAGGTCCACATATGTCTGTATGTATAATTTCAATAAGCTGCGTACTTCTTGTGGCTCCTTTCTTGGTGTGTTTGGTTTGTTTACCCTTAATACATTCCACACACACACCATAATCAGCCCAATCCATATTTGGAAGAGTTTGATCTTTCACTAATCTTTCCAATCTATTTTTGGATATGTGCCCTAATCTTTTATGCCACAAGTAAGACGATTGCTCATTAGATGAGCTGCGTTTAGTTCCAACATTATGATGCAAGGTAACAAGGGATTCAGAAAAAGAAGGTTCAAGATTTAGTTTGTATAATCCATTTGAGAGAAAACAATAGCCAATAGCGGAAACATTATTAAATAAAGTGAAGCCATTTTTATTAAAATGAAAGGAAAAACCATCAACAGAGAGTTTCGATATTGAAATTAAATTGCGAGAAATTGAAGGACAATAAAGTGTTTCAGCTAAATCTAAACTGAAACCAGAATCTAAAATTAAACGAAAGTTTCCAATGGCTTCAACGGGGGCCTTTGCCCGGTTTCCCATGTATAAAAAGGCTTCATTTGGGTTTGTGTTCCGGGTTGTAAGGAATCCCTGCATCGTATTAGAAACATGAGTATTGGATCCAGAATCAATCCACCATGTATTAGAAGGAACATCAATTAAGTTTGATTCGAAACATACTAAGGCAAAATGTTTACCTTTGTTTTCAAACCAAGCCTTACGTTTCAGGCAGTCATTCTGAAAGTGCCCAATCTTTTTGCACCATCTGCACCTTTCATTTCTTTTGTCCTTCTTTTTGGATTGAGATGATCCATCAAATCTGGGTTGGCCTTGCTTTTTTCCTTTTCCAAATTTGCTTTTACCAGCTCCTTTAGTGACAAAATGCGCCACATTAATATTCTGCTGCTTCAACCTACGCTCTTCTTCGACCAACATACTTTGCAGTTCATTTACATTCCACTTTTCCTTAATAGTGTTGTAATTGATCTGAAATGGTCCATATTGTGCAGGAAGCGAATTGAGGACAAGTTGGACGATAAGAGAATCATCCAAATTCATCCCCAAGTTTCTTAATTTTGCAGCCAGATTTGTCATTTCAATGACATGGTTACTCATCGTTCGAGAACCATCAAAACGCATTGTCGTAATTTTAGCCAAAAGCTTTGAAGCAAGTGACTTATCAGCAGCCTTAAAATGTTCCTTAACATTGTTAAGATACTCTTTGGCAGTGTTTGCCTCAGGTAAGGAAGTCTTAATGTTTGTGGCAACAGTCATGCGCAAGAACATCATACTCAGTCTGTTGGATCTAGACCATGCCTTATGAACTTCTTTCTCGGCCACACTACTAGTAGCCGTTATAGCAGCGGGCTCATCAACGAGAAGAGACATGTCAAGGTCTAGAACACCCAAATTGAACTGAACTTGCTCATTCCATTCGGAAAAGTTGGTGCCATCAAACAGAGGAATATTTGATGATTGAGAGTGAAGGGCTAGTGGGACTGTGCTTGAAACTGCAATTTATTTTATAACATGCTCAAAATTAAAATTATGACACACAACATAAATGCAAGGAAAATTATATAAATGTTGGTATTAAAACATAATGGGTTCTAACAGTTTTCCACGAAATAAAATATGGCACCTATGGATGACCTCTATCTTATTCCTACTTTTAAGGTTCAACTAATTATTACCCCAATTATATTTATTTAATAATGTTACCGGACCTGTGGGAAACCTAGTAACAAAACTTAAATAAATGTTTTACATAATTACCAACAATTGAGCATTCACTGTTTAAAATTTTGTACATGTAGGCAACCAAAATCTACTTATATGAATGCTTGATAATATTTCGTTAATATTTATTCAATACGGATCAAAGAATGTGTTGTGTTTGATCTAACTTTTAAATATTAACAAACGAACATAAGTGTAGAAACACAAACGGGAAAACTATTTCATACTCTAACCCTTTCGGTAGCTCTAACATGATCCGACCAGGTAAGAGAGGGTGAGGGTTGGTGCAGCTAAGGCTGCTTAAAAATCGCCCTTACTAAGATACAAAGTATCAGCCGAAGTCTTGCCTTGCCATCGCATCATACTAGGTGAGCCTATTCGGGAAAGATTTATAATTTTCCAAACTTAATGTGAGTCTAAACTTGTTCGTAAACTTTTAACAACATTTACATAATTGTAGTATTAACAATTTTCTTATATGCACATTTCAAATTAAATGAGTTACATATAAACCCGTTTCGACGAATAAAACTTGTATTAAATATTCGTAACCTCCTATCTTAATGTTGTTTAATCAACTAGAGAAGCATACAAAAAACATTGTGTACTAAATATGTTTTCAATATTCAGCAAGATAACGTCGTACAATTGAAATAATAATCAAACAAATATTCACAAAATAACCTCTATTCACAAAATAACCTCTAACATTTAAGGTATGTTGCCGAACTATATACATGTTTTTAGAACTTAATTTACATTAATAACCATTAATAAATAAGTTCTAAAATAACTTCAACCATTAAATGACAAAAAAACCAGTAGCATATATGGTTCTTATCAAGCATTTGAATTAGTTTTAATCTTAAGAAAACAGCAATACACAGTTATGAAACAAGTGGGATACTAACCGACTTTGAATGAAATTATGCCTTGAGCCAAACAGAGAAGTTAAAACACGCTGGGTTAAACTTTAGCTAATAACACTTATTACTGCAAGTTTTCAGTGGAGATAAACAATTTAATAAATTCATTACTAACCGATTCATTTCATTCCCTTGAGCCATAGGACAAAGTTACATGCAAGGATCAAAATGTAATAATCTATATATGTTAGCAACAAAGTAGAATATTAAAACATCACGTAAAATTAGCATTTCAATGTAGAACACCATGCGGAAATTAACCTATGCTCTGATACCAAATGTAAGTCTATATTATAACTTATATAATTATGTTACAAACATAATAAGCTAGGATCTTATTCCTACATGATGATCATACATTTAACGTTACGAAAAGTATGTCGAAAGGCATACCTTGAGCCATGGGAATGCTTGTGAGCTCGGGACTTGAATACGGACTTGATTGTTGAGTTTCTCCCCCTTACCTATGCTATTTCTTATAATTTTTGGTGTGTCTCAAAGTGATGGATTTGAGTCCTTTATATAGGTGGGGAGAGGACTCAACCTCATGAAAAGACTTTCCGATCTCAACCATCCATCATGGTAGGATCAATCTTGACCATCCATAATGTCAAGAAATGAAAGGTTGTAACTCACCATTCATTACCACTAAGTCATAAACATTTTAACCTATGAATGTCAAAAGACCACACTAATGACCAATAATTTATGTATTGTAACTCTTGGTAATGGATTAATTCTTACATGTACATGACTAACAACATATTTGTTAAATAGAAAATAAAATATATTTGTGAGATTATGAAAGGTATTTCCTTTGTACAATCATTTCATTTAACGGCACCAAGACCCGTTTGGATAAAAATATGTCAAATTAATATATATTTTAAATTTTTGATTAGTATTTAAGTTTATGGTAAGCCTTCTAGTATTTCATATTTGTTGTAGAATATTATTAGACTCTTGGGCCTTACTCACGTTTTGGATTTACCCTTCGAGATGAAATATCTTGGGAAGACACGGTAGTGACTCGGTCCGATAATCGAGTCCCGTAAAGATTGAATCTAAGTGCATGATTCAGACTACACCCAGAAGGAGTTATGACGTTATAATTAAGAATAAACCGCCGACTAGATTAGTGAAGAGATGTCATTATTATAATTTCTATCCAGTCCAACATTAGAATACAGCTGTAATGATACCTCGCAATGCGATTTGAATTTCCGTAGCTTGTAATATTTTAATTTCAGTCGTATTTGAAAATGCATGAACTAGTTGTTAGCCATGTTCTTCGACTTGCATTTGTTTTATACTTGCTTTCTTGCCTAGCAATATCCTTATATAACTAAAACAATCTAATATCTGTTATCATAAAATCCATGCTCTTCACTAATCTAGTCGGCGGTTTCGACATTAGAGGGAAGATGGACATGATGGCTGGTGACATCTCACATTTTTAATCATGTCTGTCCATTTTTCCCCATTTTCTCTACCAAGTGGAACATGATTTTTTATTGTATTAGTTACTACATAGTTGAGGGAGTCATTACACTGTAGCCTTAAAGTATTAGCGAACCCGAATCTAATATCGTGTCGGTCCTGTTGGAAAATTATTTACAACTTTAGATTTCTTTTCTTAATGCATGATTAAAATGGTTACTAGGGTCGAGAAAATTGAAAGATGGAGTATTATTTATTTTATTTTGACAGAATGATGAATGGTTGATTCCATATCGTAATTCTTTTAAGATATCTCGATTAAAAAAACTAAATTAAAAGATCTACGTACTTTAAAAAGACATACGGGCTTTTGCCTATTTGGAGGGAAGAAGTTAAGTCGAGACCATTTGGGGCCACGACAACGCTATACTTTAAAATTTATGAATTTTTATCAGGTATTTATAAAATACTTTGTTAAAATGTTAATTTGGCATTTCTGTGGCTTATATTTTCACTTATCATTAGTTTTATGCAAATTCGATATCCTCCGTTTATGGTTCTTGACTTCGCTCATGGCTCGTCGTTAATAACATCATCTAGAAAGTTTTGAATTGTTTGTTCTATAAATTTGTTACGGTTTTGTCAGTGAAATGTACAAACAAAATTTGGAACGATGGCAAAACTTATGGAAATTTGTTTATAATGAACGGTATTTCAATATTGTATAAAGTATTTCATACATTTATAGAACTAATATATTTTTATTGAACATTTTAAATCAAGTGTTGATATGGCCGAGTTGGTCTAAGGCGCCAGCTTAAGGTGCTGGTCCGAAAGGGCGTGGGTTCAAATCCCACTGTTAACATCTTTTTACATACGGGTTTACTTTCTGTACTTTCCTGAAAAACTCAACAGATTCAGTAGTTAAATACGGGTTTACTTTCTGTACTTTCCTGAAAAACTCAACAGATTCAGTAGTTAAAAACGTGAAATGTATGAACTGTGCTGATTGTATTGACATGCCTTATCATGTTTCTTTTTTAATTTATCTTTGTATTTCATAATGATTAATTCTCAATCTTTACACCAACAATATTTCTTTCTTATTTTTCCTTTCTATTTTGTAATGAATATCAATTGCATGTACATGACTAACAACATATTTGTTAAATAGAAAATAAAATATATTTGTGAGATTATGAAGGGTATTTCTTTTGTACAATCACTTTATTTAATGGCAACAAGACCCGTTTGCATAAAAAGATGTCAAATTAATATATTTTTTAAAATTTTGATTAGTATTTAAGTTTATGGTAGGCCCGCTAGTATTTTATATTTGTTGTAGAATATTATTGGACTCTTGGGCCTTACTCACGTTTTGGATTTGCCCTTCGAGATGAAAGATCTTGGGAAGACACGGTAGTGACTCGGCCCGATGATCGAGTCCCGTAAAGATTGAATCTAAGTCCATGATTCAGACTACATCCAGAAGGAGTTATGACGTTTTAGCCATCATGACGCTAAGTCGTCAGATTCTCCCATGATCGTTCGATCACTAGACATTGATATAGACACAGTCCGTCCCTGATGAGATGATAAAGAGATATTGAACCATTATGTTCATATCTAAATACAATAAGCGCATCATTGTACTTGGTCTAATGTACTAGGACGAACATCTCGTCTGCTGTGAATGGTATAGCTCGATATAGTATCGCGCTAACACGCTGCCATCGAAATGGCATAAAAGACATTTTCCCATTAGCTTAAGGTAACTGTGGATGAGGGCTTGACTTATCCCATTTTGCATCATCGAGTGTACCTATCCCATTCGGTACTCGAATTAACGCAACCCTTTTTCGGTTATACCGATGCCGATTACTTATCAGACTCGCATAAGTGATATTCCTAACATGGTCTGTCTTTACCATTAGGAATAATGCGATATCTTGGAAGTCTTGAAATGACTCCAAATGAATCACTCTAATCTACTCGTGCTCTATGAGACGACTAGAGAGTGTATATGGCTTCGAGCTAGTACTAGACATATTTGAATTACATATGCTCTGTCTCACGATCTATATAAAATACTTGTCTTATTTGAGGACAACTTGTTGTTATCGATCAAGAGAGACATGACTAGATTATGCTATTTATCATTTCTCGCCAAAATAAATCTTCACATATGAAGTTTAAGAGCATCCAGTTGAATGCTCATTCTATTCCACGTTAGATTTTCTTGCATACAGTCATGTGCAAGTAAATGAAGCATCCAGTCGAATGCTCGTACTCTTTCTAGAAATATGAAATCCTTGCATCCAGTCATGTGTAAGTGAGGGGGAGCTTCCAGGTGAATGCTTATTGCACTAATTACTACTTAGTCGAAATACTCGCATCATGTTGTGTGCAAGTGAGGGGGAGCATTCAGTCGCATGCTCGTGTACTCTTTTTGTCCTTAGACCAAGGGTTTTTTCACTGGATTTTCCTTGGCAAGGTTTTTAGGGAGACACGTTCCCATAATATCTCACTGACTGTTGTACAACACACTAAAAACTCAAATAAAAATATAAAATCATAGGGGATCTACCTTAAATTTAAATATTAATCAATTTTTTTTTATCCATTTGGTACATTTTTATACAAACGGGTTGTGGACCAGTCATATACACGGACTGTTCCCTAATAATTTCCGATCCGAGTATTTTTTTATCAGCCGTAAGATTTATACATGTACATATAATGGAACTTATACTATTGCTATATTATGCAAGATTTAAGTGTATTTAGGCTTATGGAATAGAAGATTACTATGTTAAATCTTAGAATGATTCAAATTATGCGTCAACATCGTTTACGCATTAAATATCTTTTCACAAATTAAGTTGCATTTAATATAAATACTGTTGCATTTATATTATAACATTCTGGTTTTACTAAATATATGTTTTGTTGATTTACTCACATTATGAAAATCTTATTAATAAATTACTACAACTAACATATTGCAACAAATAACATACATGTTTAACCAATGCATAGGGGAAATTTATTATAGCTCTTCCCTATTTGGTATATCAAAAATGTTATGTTATACATGCAACAACATTTACACTAAATATAACTTGAATTTGAAAAGATATTTAATACTTAAACGATACTTTGGATACACTCGTTAGCCAAAACGTTATATGATTTGGCTTGTAAGGAGAGAAATCTATTCCATCAACTAAAGTATGTAATTCCAATCTCTAATTAGACTGACACTTTAATAGAAGATAACAAAATATGATGTAAAAAAATCTATATAATAGTTAATGCTTTAAAATCATTCCTCACAAGGCCCACCAAACGCTTTATCGAGGTCCTGTCGAACATCCAAAACATTGTTGCCGGAATTCGGCCAATCAACATTGAAAATAGTAGCGCTCATTCGGTAACCTTTTAAGCTTTTCTTAATAATGGAGAGACAAACGGCGCCAAATTAACTTTCTCATATTAATCTTTACTGGTCGGGGTTGTCAAAGATGGCTCAAGGACAACCAAGTGCTTCTTTACGTGAATGTTCTGCATAACTCTCATACCGTCATACGCCCTAACTTGTGTCCGCCATTGGTTGCGATCGACAAACTGATAACCATAGATCATACAAATGATTCCATCAACCAGCCCAATTTTTTTGGATATATCCCGCTATTATACGATAGAGATTCACAATTTCCCTTGAAGGTATTAAACATAAAACATAATCTAGCTCCAATTTTTATTATTTTTCTCTCCCGAGCATGGTTTTGCCTATTCTATCCTTTTTCCGCGCAAATAATCTATATCCTTTTCCGTGCAAACATCATGATTTTATTTTAGAAATTGTCTAATAAACCGTTTACTAATTTCGATTAAAGAACGCCAATAAAAGACCATCAGAAGGACTTCTCAGACGACATATATATATATATATATATATAGCATCAAGTTTTTCGCGGTCAGATCTTCATTAGTTGAACTTACAACAAAGAAAAGGTAATTTATTAAAATTATTGAACTTACAATTGAACTTACAACAAAGAAAAGGTAATTTATTAAAATTATTGAACTTACAATTGAACTTACAACATAGAAAAAGCAATTTATTAAATTATATTGGGCTTTTTTTTATTCCTTTATTGCCCATTACTCAAATTAATTGTTTCCTACTTTTATCAACTTAAATCAAATTTTATCAACTTATGATACGAAAAATCAAATTAAATTGCCAAAACTCTGTGGTTACCCAGACTCCACGCCGTATCCGATTGCTAGTTTCAACAATTAATTTATTTTTTATTGTTAACACATAATTATATATACGAAAACTTTCATTGCAAGAAAATATCAGCTTATCATCAGAACATCTGTTGCTAAACTGATGGTAAAATAAGTGTCGCTAAATTTAGCAACAGTTTTTGTTGCTAAACTGTTGCTAAAATTTAGCGACACTTACCTTACCAACGGTTTTCAAAAAGTAAACTGTTGTTATTTTAATTTTTTCTTATAGTGTTTTATCTACTTCCAAATGGTGTGGAGACCTAGAATCACCTGTTTTTCAATTGCCCATTACTACTTTTAAAGGATAGATTTCTGGACAAGTGATGAACATGTGACTTGTAAGTTGTAATTAGTATCGTTTTATTTTTTAGTGTAACTTATATTTAATTGAGTCAGTATCCTCTGTTCCGTTACGTGTCTCATTACTTATTTTCGTTCAAATTTTAAATTTTTAAAACTTGTTTCGTACTTTTATCAACCTTTAGTATATTCTATGCAAATTTATAATATTTAGCCATAATATTGCTAGAAGTGATTTTTTTGTTAATGCACTAATTAATTTATACTAGTTTTCTAATTTATTCCAAATCAAATTATTCGTGACTTGTCTGTTAAAAATAATTGTTGAAGGGTATCGATACATGTATAATCGTAATTGTATAATTTTTTTCAATTTCTTTTATCAAACATTTTGAGTTAAAAAGATAAGGAGACACGAAATGAGACAGAAAGTAGGAGACAAAACATCCGGACTCTATTTAATTAGCTCGTTAGGTTATCAACACAAAACATCTCCCTATTTAACAATTTTTTAACTATGACTACTTTTTTGAACCATATATATAGCTACTTAATTGTGTAAATGTTGGTTTAAGAGTGTATCTTTGGAACATATATATTATTTGACTGTTTATGAAACAGTCGCCTTAACCACCGTTAGATTAAAAAATTGATAGTTAGATAATGTTTTTCAATAACTAATTTATTTTTTCTATTTTCAACAAATTAGAATTTGATAAATTAAAAACAAATTATACAACACACTAAAAAGCCAAATAAAAATATAAAACCCTAGGGAGGCCTAGGCTAAACTTAAATATTAATCAAAATTTAATTATTTTATACATTTGACACATTTTTATGCTAATGAGTTATGAACCAGTCATATAGTCTAACTGTTTCATAGTAATTTCCTTATTTAATGTCTACACTCCAAATTACAACTGTCAAAAACGGAAAAACAGGGTGATACCATAAATAAAAACTTGATTTTTACATATGTAATTTAAGATATCTACCGATAAAATAATAAATATGAAAATTGGAAAATGCCTTTTCTCATGTCAAAAAGGAGTTTTAGGACAAATAAAATTAGTTTCCACACAAATAAAAAGGAGTTTTAGGACAAATAAAAACGTTGGAAACACACACAAAAACTTGACTTTTACATATGTCATTTAAGATATCTATCATAACGACCCGATCCTCCGAACAGACGTTATCATATGTTTTCTATCACAAATATTGTCCGTTTTGGCCAAATTTCGTCATCGCTTCTTGGCCCAAGGACTTTTAAAGCCGTGCGGCCCAAGAAATGAAGACGAAATTAGGGTAAAACGGACAATGTTAATGGTAAGAAGCAAATTGTGGTGGTCTGATCAGAGAAACGAGTCGTTACATCTACCAATAAAAATAATAAATATGAGAATTGAGAAATGCGTTTTTTCATGTCAAAAAAGAGTTTTAGGACAAATAAAATTAGTTTCCACTAAACATTTTTGTTTTGTTTTTGCAATTATCTGGAAAACAATAAGAGTATTTTTTTTATTTTCTTTATATGAATATTAACATTGTCACCTACTAAACAAATAGTGAGGTGAGTGACAATTAGACACGAGGCAATCAGGCAAAAACGCATTGCATTTCTACCTTGTGGGTCTTGCTTCATTTTATTTATTGGAAAGAAAGCATTAAATTTGTAATAAATAATAAAAACAAAAAGCGGAAAATGCGTTTTCTCATGTCAAAAAAGAGTTTTAAGACAAACAAAATTAATTAGTTTCCACCAAACATATAATTTTTTGCCATTATCTGAAAAACAATAAGAGTTTTTTTTTGTTTTGCTTGATATGTTAATACGATATGAAAACAATACCGATAAGTTATATTCGGCATGAATCCGACCCATATAATTAAAGCGGGTATCCAACGCTTCATATATGAGAAATAATATCAGCATAAGTATGTAATAGTCTTTTCCCTTAAAAAAAAGAAAAGGAAATACAATGAACCATTGTAGTGATCCCAAATGATGGAATCTCATTGAATTAAAATTACATGATCAACAGAGTAAAGCGGCACATATCAACGGTGCACGTAACCTTATAAATAAAGTCAAATACCAGTATAATAGATCATTTGATTTTTCAGCAGAAAAAAGGCATATCAGTACGTATACTTTTCAGAACTTATCTCACTAGAAAGTACACGTACTTACGAAGTCAATTCGAAACCCGAAAACTAATACTGAAGAAGAAAAGGATACGAACATCATACTGAACATTAGATAGTTGAGATTATACTGTAACGAAAATAATCTGTAATCAATAAACTGTTCAATAATCAATAAAGATATATTTTCGTTCATATTATTATATTCAATCGTCTAAATAATTATTTTTGAAAAACAAGTTGTGAGTGACAGTTAGACCACGAGGCAATCAGGCAAAAACGCATTGCATGCATTTCTTTCGTGTGAGTTTTGTTTCATTTCACTTATTGGAAAGAAAAGAATTAAATTTATAAGGCATTTAATTTGTTTGTACATTTCGAAGCCAACATAAATGCAATTAGGCTCACATCCACTTCACTCTTCACATAGATGTCTAATATTATTCACATCAATTTTACCAAATTTTTTTTATCAAATTAGTAGTGAAAATATTATTTTTTAATGTTTACAGTGTCATTTAAATTTTAGTTGATTTTTCAATCTTTTCAAAACACTCTCTATTAATACTTTATTAATTTTTGTATTGTATTTTAAGAATTAGTTTATTTTTTGTGTTGAAATAATACATGATTGAAGTTGTGACCCAAAATAAAATATTATTTTTTGGTTGATGATGAGAACTAATGTTATTCATTTATAAAGAGTGATAGTGAAACTCTTTGAAAATAGACAGTTTAATATGAGGGTGATATGAATGGTTTTTTTACAAATAAACTCATCGAATTTAAAGAAATCCCGAGTTTAAAGAGTGTGATTTGAATGCTCTAACAACATTCACACCAATTTTACCAATTTTTTTTTATCAAATCAGAAGTGAAAATATTATTTTTTGATTTTTACTGAGTAATTTAAATTTTAGTTGATTTTTCAATATTTTCAAAACACTCTCTCTATTAATAATTTATTAATTTTTGTATTGTCTTTTAAGATTTAGTTTATTTTTTTTGTTGAAAAAATACATAATTGAAGGTGTGAACCAAAATAAAATATTATTTTTTAGTTGATACGGAGAACCAATTTTTTTTAAAAAAAAACTTGAAAAAAATTATACAATTACTATAAAACATGTATCAATACATTCTAATAATTATTATTTTTAAAAATCCACACGCAATTTATTTTGAAATAAATGTATAAATTAGTGTAAATAGTAGCTGATGTAACATTGTGTCAGCCGAATGTTTAAGGTTATATTATACTTTTATACTATGTGACGTTCCGTATCCCTTTTTTTATTTTATCTCAATTTTTTTAAAAAAAAAACTTGAAAAAAATTATACAATTACTATAAAACATGTATTAATACATTCCAATAATTATTATTTTTAAAAATCCACACGCAATTTATTTTGAAATAAATGTATAAATTAGTGTAAATGAAACATTAAATCTTAGAAAATTTGTCTAAAACAATATTATTATGTCCAAATATTTTAAAATTTGAATACAATATAATATAAAACTTATAAATTTAACGAACAAGTTGTGAAAATTTAAAATTTGATTGAAAATAAGAAATGAGACACGAAATAAGATAGAGAACGAGAGTTAAAATATTTGGACTCTTATATTAGTTATTTTTTTAATTTATCATTTCAAGAAAAAAGGAATCTAGTTATCAAATGAGCCTAACTATCAACTTTAGCTTTGTGTAAATGAGTCAAATTAAGTATCTTAAATGAGCCAAACCTATCTAATGTTTAGCGTTACCAAATCAAGGCTTAGTGTAATCAATCAAGGTATATTTATTATTAAAAAAATAGTTATATTTATGTCAAAATTAATTAGAAATCGGTCCTCTACAATTTCGTTAATTCAATAGAGAAAGATAGAAATGAAAGAAAGAAGAATAAAATATAGACAAAACAACACATTTTAAAGTCGGTTCAAAGGACGGCGACATGATATAATGTAGTATTGTTTTCATACAAAATAAACAAAAAATATTACTATAAAATATTGAGAGATTTCATTTATATTAATATATGTCATTTCGTAAAAACTAAAAAGTGATGGCCAAGAAAGTAAAAAATCGTGCTCATTGATTATTTATTGCAAGTTTGGGTACCTAGTTTTTTTTTTATATATAAGCACTTGGGTACCTAGTTGATCACACAATATAACCATATGTTGCTATTTAATTATTCACTACGAAACTACGTGCAATTTTGATCGATCAAGAATTTGTATCAAAATTGTTAGAACGAATTTTTTCAAAAGTTAATCATATAGTTTAAATGTTAAATTTTATGATTAGATTTTAAAAAGATTAATTTCAATAATTTTGATACATTTTATAAACCGATTAAAATTGAATATAGTTTCGTAACGATGACATGAACGGATGGAATAATTGTTTAATGACAATAGACCAAACCTTATATGTTCACAGGACGATAAACCCATAATACCCTACTATTTAATGTGGGACCAAACGAAACATATACCGATGTATATGACCATATCCGATAATATTAGTCATAAATCATCTTTTATAAGACTTTTTAAATAGAGGTAATGAGTCGAAACTTTTTTAAATTACAGTCACCTGTTAATAAAAAAGAGTTTAAAATATATAAGCTTAAAAAATAACTTATAATTTATACGAAAAAGATATTAAAAGATAAAAAATAGGTTAAAAGTTGTTTTTAAAATTAAAAAATAAATTATAATTTACACTAGAAATATATAAAAGTGTAAAAAAACAACTTAAAAGCCTTTTTTTAAGCCTTTTTTTTAGTTTTTTTAGTGTTTGTTTGAATTATTAAGTAAATTTTTTTTGTAAAAAGTTACGAAAATAATATCATTTTTTATCATTTATAAGGTAAACTATACTTAATAGTGATCTATCAACAAAAATATTATTGAAATGCGACTTCAATTAGCCCTAACTACCCAATCCATCTTTAAAAACTGTAATATAAGGGTCTAGAACCATTTTAATTAAATATCAGAATTTTGTTACAAAAATCATTTACTGATATGATATAACTACAAAAAAAAAGTACTATTTCAAAAAAAAAAAACATAAAAACTTCTAAATAATTATATCGTATTTACTATTTATCTTGGAATGTCTTGGTTTAGAGATAGTAACAAATATGTCACAAACTAAACTGTTACAATTTTAAAAAGTTGTCACAAATTAACTAAAACTGTCACGAAACCGTCATAAAATAACACAATTTGAGAGTGGACAAAAATACAAAACAAAACAAAACAAAAAAAAGCTGGATTCTCTTTTCCAGCTTAAAAGCAAATCGCCAACACAAATATAAATCCAAAAATATACTTCCCATCCGTCCAAAAACAAGTGTACTGCTTCTAAAACCGTCTTATTTAAGTATTTAAACCAATTTCGATAAAAACTAAAAAAAAAAACATTAAAAAATCAAATATTTCAAACAAAAACTAATTTTTAATTAAATTGTGAGGTTTTAAGTATATTTTTGTTATGTTTAAACTAATAAAAAGTTTTATTTTAAAAAATAAAAAATAAAAAGTTTACTAAAAAAGAAAAACGAACATATATTTTGGAAAATCCCAAAAAAACACTTGTTTCGGGACGAAACGACTAATATTTTTTAATTAATAAAAAATCACCTGCTAAAACATCAGAGAAAAAGAGCATCTCCTAATATATAGTACTCCTATATAGTATATATATATATAAATATATATAGTAATATATAAATATATACACACAATATATATATATATATATATATATATATATATATATATATATATATATATATATATATATATATATATATATAGCTATTCTGCAGGATTCCCTCACATCTCTCTCTCTCTATATATATATATAAATAAATAAATAAATTTTTAAAAACTTTTGGAATTTTGATCACATTGTTTTTGTAACTGGGTATTTTTTAGTTTCTCTAAAAATGGTGAAAAATGTGGGAATCCTTGCAATGGAAATTTATTTTCCTCCAACTTGTATCCAACAGGTTTATTTCTATCTCATTTTGAATTATTTTAATATTTTTATCCTTTTAGTACATTTTGGATGATGGGTATTTGTTAACTTGGAAATTTAAGTTTATTTTGCAATGCTTTAGTTAGTGTCATGATCATGATTAGCTCAGGGAAAGGCTAAAACTAATAAAGATTGTTTTTTTGGTTATTATGTGAGACCAGAAATGATTTAAGCAGAAAATTATTAGTGCTATGAAATTAAGTGTAATTTTGTCCGACAAATAACTTATAGCTAAATAGCCGAACAGAGAATTTTTAAAATCTATCATATAATTCAAATGTTAAACTATATGATTAAAATTTGAAAAGAAAATCATTTCCGCAATTTTGGTACAAATTATTGTCTGATCAATGTAATTTAGTAGAAGACAAGTTAAATGGGAACGGGGAACGGAGGGAGTATAATGCAAAGATTAAAGAGCAATATCCCCCAGAAATGGTGAAAAATGTTGAAATCATATTTTTTTGTATCCTTGTTGGTATCTTTTTTGGTTATTAGTGTTAACTTGGAGTATAATTTGTAATGTCATGATTAGCTCAGGAGAGGCTAAAATGTATGATTAAAGAAATGATGACTACAGTAAAATGTTAAATAATGGAATCTTTGTCTATAAAGGGCTATGCCCCCTTTGTGTCATCAGTTAGTTGGTTTCTTGTTTTTAGTTATTATTATTTCAACTTTTATTATGTACTCCATATGTACTATGTAAGAGATGAGTCTGAGTATGGGTATTTGCATGATAGTTTTTATTTTTTTATATTAATTTTATGCTTGCATTGAGATCTGTTATTAGGATTAATGGTATCATTTTTTGTTTATATATATTAGGACCATGTTCTGATCCTGCATGATCCATTTTGCTTCTTTGGTGAACTTATCTCGGGTTTAGCTTCTAAAATCCTCATTTTCTTTTGATAAAATGCAAATTAATCAGCCATGCGATGTCTCGCAAAAATTTTACCCTCGAATTTCAACTTTTGTATCTGATCTTGCAATCAAACTTTCTTCTGGTGTGAACTTTTCCATGGATGCCTTAGTTGATTATGGTTTTTTTATTATCTTTATTATTATTTTTTAAGGTCTCAGAAAGCTATCATTTGCAGAGTATCATTTGACTGTAAACTTAGGCCATTTTAAAATAAAATGGAAATGATGTTTTGCATTCGTTAGCATACTGCAGTTTGTATGTTTGGTACAGTGCAAAAGAAAAAAAAAACACAAGGTGATCGCCGGTGCATTTACCCGTTCTTGTATGTACGGTTTTAAACTATGAAACCGCTTATTTTTTCTTTGTGGATGGTGTTGATTTGAACTATTTCGTGTTTTTCTTTTTCCAAACTTTTTTTACCATCTGTAATTGGTTCTGTTTCTTCAGAGCATAAAAGAAAGAAAAAGTTCCCTTTTCACGTCGTTTTCAACTGACATTAATCAAATGTGCAACATCATCAGATCTCTGTCGTGACTTTGGATACAATTTCATGTGTTATGTACAGGAAACTTTAGAGGCTCATGATGGGGTCAGCAAAGGAAAATACACAATTGGTCTTGGACAAGATTGTATGGCCTTTTGCTCAGAGGTTGAAGATGTCATCTCCATGAGGTTGGGACAATTAATTTCTATTAGCTTTTTGGTGACGCTAAAAATTAAAATCTTACATCACTGAAAGAAGTAATTTCATAATTTTGCTCTCGTTTTGGTACCCCTGAACTGAGACAATCACCTGTCAAGGGCCAATCTCTGAAATAAGATCATGTAGTTCAGTAAATTCTTTGAACAAAAATTTCGAAGTTCTGGTTAACTTGATTTTCTTAAACTAGGAGTACCATTTTTTTTAACTGATGTTTCTATTCCTCAGTTTTGTTAATACTCATGTCTTTTTAAGGACATTGGCATCCATTTTATTTTCAAATTATGTCGTGAGATTAGGATTTATTCATGTGAAGTTGTGAAGATTATATTATGCCCTCGGCCTCTCTCTAAACAACCGTTTAAAATGACAGCTTAACAGCTGTAACTTCACTCCTTGAGAAATATGAGATTGGTCTCGAGCAAATTGGTCGGCTAGAAGTCGGTAGTGAGACTGTTATTGACAAGAGCAAGTCAATTAAAACTTTCCTAATGCAAATCTTTGAGGTACAATTTGTCAGTCACATGCATAAAATCCATAAATCATAGTCCAATTTTCCTCTCCTCATTCCTTGTTTGGTTTCTGTTTTTCCAAATTGAAATGTAGATCTCTCTTTATTTACACATGTAACTCTTTCTTCTATAACTATCTGAAGCCTCAATATGACTTTAGGAAAGTGGAAATACGGATATTGAAGGTGTTGACTCAACCAATGCTTGCTATGGAGGAACTGCAGCTCTATTGAACTGTGTCAATTGGGTTGAGAGCAGTTCATGGGATGGGCGTTATGGTCTTGTTGTGTGCACAGACAGTGCGGTATGTAATCCTCTTTTCGAGTTATTTTTTCTCTTTTGAAAATTCTTCTTCATATTTTAACCTTACCAGCTGTATGTATAAAATTAATGATATTTGGGAGTATCCGAGTATGCATTCTCAATGATGAAAAGTCACCTGCTTTAGTATAATCATTTCTCGACATTACTCCTGCAGATAACTCTAGCTTAGATTATACTACATCTAGATATCGGAATATATTGTTTTTGAACACCAAGTTTTTTGACATTTAATAATTAGTAAAACATACTACAATATTATCAGATTTAGATAATTATCTATAAAAAACTAAACAATCGGTAGACCAAGCCTATCAATGTCCACGATTTCTATATAAATCTAAGAAAATCAAAATTTTGGTATACCCATTTAAACCTACGGATCCCTAGACGTTTAAATGTTAGTGATGGCAGACTAATTGTTTAGCTTTGTGTCCATTGGTGGTTAGTAGACAAGACATACCGAAAAATTAGTACATAAATATTGGTTTTGATTTGAAATGTTAATGCTGGTTTATTAAATTTGAATTCTTTGATCTTGTGTAGATTCCACTCCCATTAATCCATTGGTGATTGCTATTATTGTTTTATTTTGACAGGTATATGCTGAAGGGCCAGCTAGGCCTACAGGAGGAGCAGCAGCAATTGCCATGCTTATAGGACCAGACTCCCCCATAGCGTTTGAGAGCAAATTAAGAGCATCACATATGGCGCATGCCTATGATTTTTATAAGCCCAACCTTGCTAGTGAATATCCTGTAATTTCTCTCACTAAACTTTACCTTGAATCATGTGTCTTAAAGCAAATTTTTGCTCATATTACTTAGTTTTAGGATTACTCTCAGCATAGTTTAAAGCTTTGACTGAGTTGTCTTTAAAAGCAACCATCAAGTCTTACAAAATAAGAATAGTCTTTTTAGAGCTCTATGAGTTTGGTTAAAGTTCTTTGTTTGTTAAAAACTTAGGAAATTCATTTGTGGTGGAGTTAAATTCTTTAACATTCTTTTGCTTTAAAAAGGTTACTCTGTAGTGAACGTATAAGTGTCAGCTTTTTGAAATTCTCACGTGACACTTAATTTTATCATAAAATTAAACGAGCATTCACTCTTATGGCATTAAAAAGTGCTATTTAAGCGCATTACACTCCTTTAAAGAGATTTCAACTGATGAAAAGATTTCCAAGGGTTTGCAGAGTCCTTGTACACATACGTTATAATAAACAAAATGGTTTCAGATAATGAACACTTTTTGGCTTTAAAACGTAACGAAGAAATTTAAATAGCTAGATTTTTTATACAACCTTCTGATCACGTGATTGAAAACTGTGTTAAGGATAAAATAATCATGTCACTAAAGTGTTCCTATTTATTCCTTTATTCTAGTTTTTGAAATCCCTCCCGACCTTTTTTATAGGTTGTTGATGGAAAGCTTTCACAGACTTGCTATCTCATGGCACTTGATTCTTGCTACAAACGTTATTGCCACAAGTGAGATGAATTTTAAGTTAAAACCAAAATAATTTATACTTCATGTTTTGGTGACGACTAAATTACTTATTATCTATGAATCTCATTGCCCATTCTAATTACTTAGGTACGAGAAATTGGAGGGGAAACAGTTCTCTGTTTCTGATGCTGATTATGTCGTGTTTCATTCTCCATACAACAAGGTACTTAATGTGGAGTCTTAGCTGTTTAGATATAAATTAACTTCTCTGTCTCGCCAAGTCTTTTCGACGATAAGATACATATTATTTTTGAATATATGCAGCTTGTTCAGAAGAGTTTTGCACGTTTACTCTTCAACGACTTCACAAGGAACGCAAGGTTTTCATCTATTCTTCATTCTTGAAATTAGGACCTTTAATTGATTCCAGTTTGAATTTTTAATCAACTTCACTCAAACATATTTTTGTGGAAATGTTGACCAATCGGATCTGCTTATTCTCACAGCTCTATTGACGAGGCTGCTAGAGAAAAGCTAGCTCCTTTCTCAACTCTTTCGGGAAATGAAAGTTACGAAAGCCGTGATCTTGAGAAGGTCAGTGTAAACTTTAAAGCCCTTAATGTATTTTTCCGCAACGTAAAACTGACTTTCAGTATTTGTTTGCTGTTAAAGCAAGCCACCTAAAAGGGTTAAATAAGTCCATATAGCAGTTCCAAAAGAATAAGAGATTTAAGCTTGTTTGGTGCATCTCAAGAGTGAACTTTTGTTTGCCTTTTACTTTAAAGTTAAGAGGTGTTTAGCTCATGAAATAAAAGTATACTTTTTTCTTTTATCAAGATAGAAAAGTTAAACTGAGTTAGTTGATTCATACTTTTATCAAATAGTTTTTGGAACTGTTTTGCTTGTATTCAACTGCACGTCACTACTTCTGATATAAATAAAAAAAAAATTAATATTTTCCAAACACACCTGTAATAATTATAAATATCATGTAAAGTTCTACCTTTCCACTTCCATCAGGAAAAAAATAATAATATGTTTTTTGTACTGAAATATACAAACCAACCATATTAAATAGCAATTTCTGTTCAGATATTCTTCAAGAATCTTGTGTCTCTGTACAATTCATTCTTGGAGGACAGAAAAGGTCCACTGTTATTGGTTTCTTATTTGTATAGTTGTGACATTATTCTCTTTAAACGCTTACCTTACTTTACATAATTTTTTATCTTTTCTGCATGTAAATATCGTGCTTTGACATTTTATTTTGATACTTACCGTTTGTGCATATGCAGGCGAGCCAGGTGGTTGCAAAGCCACTATATGATGCAAAAGTCCAACCAACTACATTATTACCAAAACAAGTAGGCAACATGTATACTGCATCTCTCTATGCAGCTTTAGCATCTCTTCTTCACAATAAGAATACTTCGTTGGTAATTTCCGAAACTTTATTCTCTTGTTTGGGGATTTGGCTCCACAGTTTAACCGTATCTTCTCCGCGTGCCTCTCTCTGTAACATGTGGTTTATCTCACTTTCAGGCCGGCCAAAGAGTGATGATGTTTTCATATGGCAGTGGTCTTACTGCCACTATGTTTTCCTTTCGAATCAGCGAGGGACAACATCCTTTTAGCCTGTCAAACATTGCAAAAGTGATGAATGTTGATGAGAAGTTGAAGTCAAGGAACGAGGTAACTAATCTTTCTTTTTGATATTGGTTAATACAGTGAACAGGGGATTTTATTATATGTCTTGTGTTTTGTTTGTCGCTTAATCGTAGAAGTAACTATGGAATGAACCAAGAATCCAAGTTAAGGAATATTACCTTTTCCCCCTGTGAACAAATTCTTTAACAGGACAACTCGGTAGAAAATGGATTACACAAAATACAAGAAGTATTATGCGTAGTCTCAATATGAAAATAGACTTGGTCCATGTTTTGAGTTTTGATTTTTTTGAATATCATTCATCATTGTGTTTCTGGGTTTAAAACTTGAACGTTTTGTTGTTCAATTATTTCAAACCTGCAAACTCAACACCAAAGTGGTTCCGGTTTAGGATACAAATTGTTTGGTTTATAGTTGCTTGCAGAAAAGAGTTGTGACCTAGAAAAGAAAAAAAAAAACTCCCAAGCAAACTGAAACATCACAGTTTCAGGGGTTATGGGAACCCAACGATCCAGCGCTTCATTTATATAACCAACACAGTGTTGACAGCCCACTTAATGAACTTTTAGCAAGTTCTATTTTTTGCCAATCATTACTTTATAGAAAGGTTGTCTCAACATTTTTGAACCTTAGGTATATGTCTTTGGATCCCTGGGATGCAAACATACTTATGATATACAAAGAGTATAAACATGAAAGCTTCTTAGATCCTCTTATTTCCAAAAATGAAACCTTAACGAGTATGCTTGGTTGCAGTTCCCGCCGGAAAAATTTGTCGACACGATGCAATTGATGGAGCATAGGTATGGGGCAAAGAACTTTGTTACCAGCAAAGACTGCAGTCTTCTCTCTCCAGGCACTTACTATCTCACTGAAGTTGACTCTATGTATCGAAGATTTTACGCTAAAAAAGCCACTGCCAAAGCCTCTCAAAATGGGTCACTGGCCAATGGTCACTGAGAATTACCACCATTTGTTACTGGAGTTGTTTGTTCATCTGCAAATGACATAGAAGATATGTTTTTATTCCCCTCGTCGCGAGTGTCAAAATCTTAATTTATTTTTTAAAATTTAAAGGCAAGCGTCATTGCCTTGTTGTTGTGTAGTTGATTATGGATAATAATTCACTTAATTCTTAGTTTTTAAGAAGGCAGGACCAAGTGCCACCATGAAGGCCTCTCATATATGTCCAATTGCCAATAGTCAATAAGAACCGGCATCACTTGATATTGTAGATGTTTGTTGAATGAATTTTATATATCTTTTCGTGAGTATGCTGGTTGTTAAAATATCATCTTCTGTCTTCAACTTTTATGGTTACTTTGTCCTCAAATAGTCTAATTTGCGCTCTCTTTTCCTAAAGGACTTGCTCAGCTTGTTTGCCCTTTCACAATGCAAGTCCGCTATTTTGCAGCGCAAATTAGCATCTCATTTTGTTTTGGCTGACCAAAATAACACAAGTACCGCAGTTACAATGAGCATTTTCAGTACAACCTGAATAGAGCTAGTGCTCTCAACGTCGAAATTGCTACTTATACTGACATTTTTAATATTTGTTTGGCCAACGAGGTAAAATAACAAGGTAAATAGGCGGGGCAATAAATATTTCTATGTAAGGTAGAAATTCATACACCACACAAACCCAAAGTCCAAATTCCAAACACCAAAAAAAAACACAGAAGTGTGACATTATAAACAAATAAGATCATGAAAGTGGTGGTGGCCTATACCCAGATTCAATAGCAGGGTTTGTTCTTGTACCATGAGCAACATGAGCTCTAACATTTCCTACCATTGTCACAACCCTTAAATTTTCTTCCTCATACCCTCTCCTTACCATCTCCTCCCTTTTTTCTCTTCTTTTCACCCTCACAAAAATAGCAACTAACAAAAAACCCAACAATAAAAATCCCAAACCCGCCCCTGCTGTGGCCCCCACTGCCACTTTCCATCGCCTTGTCGCCGCTCTATTTTCCGGCATCACTGGCGTTTTCACCACCATACCAAAATGTCCCGGACCCGAGCTAGCACACACATTTGGTGCTACCATGTGTGACAATATTACTTTCCCATCATGCCCAAAAAATGCACATAGTGGTACAAGTCCACTAGACTTGTCATACATTGTCACATTGTTAAAATCTATAGTGATTGATTTTGTCCTAGCTAGAATGTTTATCTCAAAAGGGTTACTTAGATTGTAGTCGAAATTGTCACCTGCATTGTAAACTGTCATGCCTAAAACCGGAGTAACAAACTTATAACCTACTAAATTGTAGTTCTCGTAGTAAAGAGCGGACCAATTGACCCCGAGGTTTTGAGTAATTATTAATACTCTTTCAATGCAAGGGTGGATAAATATGCCGATATCTAGATGAAATTCGTTGATCTTTGCACCGTATCTTCTTAGGCTTCCACATCGAAACTTTGCGGTATTTACTTTCACACCAGTGAAATTTGATGGTAAGTTTACGGTTTTCACCTCCCCGGTTTTAATATAACTATTATAAGACTTTAGCGTGAAGTCCCGGATAACTAAATCAAGAAGACGAGTGGATTCGATACCTTGGGCTCGAATTCTTGTTGATAGAGATATAACTAGAACAAATTTGAGTATGAATGAGAGAAGAGATTGGGAGCCCATAGAAAACAAGATGGTACATTAGAATTTAGATGATCAGAATTGAGAGAGGTTTTGGAAAGAAGAAATTTGGAGTGTTTTGAGTGAAATAAAAGTGCTTTTTTATAATTTTGTTGGATCCCTTTAACAAGTGTAAAGTGAAAGAAAGGTGAAGGTTAAAGTTGTTATTTTTGCAGCTTTGAAAAAAATGTGTTGTGGAATCATGTTTAGAATCATTACTCTCATGCTGTGAGTTGTGATTAGAAAGGTTTGGCAGCTATAAAGTTATTGAGTAAAGATTTTAACATTTTAGTCAAAAAAAAATATTTAAAACATACTTAGTAGCATTTTTAAGCCATGCAAACTTACTTGATCATCATTATGGATATAATATTTTAAGGATAATTATTGTTTACTACACCAACATATTGATGGTTAACAATCTGTATATTCATCTTACAAGTTTAATAATTTACATACTCATCTATAATAGATTCACGATCAACACACTTCAGTTAACTTATGTTAACTTTTTAATATATTTTTGATCATGTATGATGTTTTTTTCCCCCTTAAATCATAACTGAAAGTGTTCACATGATCACACATGACCAAACTTCTTTTATAAATCAATTAAGGTGTGTTGATTGATAGATCTTTTATAGTTGAGTATGTAAATTGTTAATTTTATAAAGTGAGTATGTAAATTTTTAATCACCAATAAGTTGATGTAGTTACAATAATTTTCTCATATTTTTATGAAGCAGATCGCAACAGTGGCGGAGCCAAAATTGTAAAGACACTACATAATCCATTTGTTTTTTTTAAATAATTATAATCCATTTTCTATTATTCGAAAGTTTTGCCACCTGAACTTGGAAGTAAGTAACAAGTTAAAAGGGACTCAACACCCTTCTGATCAAGAAAAAAAATGAACTATCGTTTATTTTTATCGAGAAAAAACTAAAATGCCAAATTTGATACATAAGTTTTCGAAGTAATGCAGAAAAAGAAACTAAACGGCACTTCGGGATTCAAGCTAATGACTTGTATATCTATCTTTGTGAAGAACAATGGAAAATAAAATCGAACCATCTGCTTCGCATAAGCTTAATTTTATTTCTGGAAATGTTGCATATTAGAAATCTGTGCAAGTTGCGACATCGAAAATATACAACCGTCTTAAATCTTCTGTATTTTGTGATTGCTCCAAAGGAAACACGAAAATACAGAATTCAAATTTACTCCGATCGTTATGCATCTTATATAAGACACGTTACGTTACAGAATTGCTAGGCACGTTTACATCCGGTCCGTCGTCACCAAAGAAAACAAATGGTTTCCGAATGTCTACAGAGTATTTTCTTTTGGCCAGATGACTTTAAATGCATATTCAATTTAGTCAAAAAAGGAAAATGTAGGGTATACATAATTATTTAATTATAGGAATAACATATAGTAGGCTTGTTGGGAGGAATGATGGACATTTTATGATGATAGCATTTTAATTAAAAAGCAAATTAAAGGCAAAAAGAGGGGCATGCTTCGAAAATGGAGTGATAGTATAATAGCTTGTTTGCTTCATAAATAAAGGTCAAATTTTGCTAGTAGTATATATAATACTTTCAAAGAAAAAAATAACTTTGCTAGTATATATAATGTGATCTTTAAAATACCATGCTTAAAAGACACACCTGGCTAAAGTTTTTAAGCAAATAGTTTCACTTGTAAAACTTCGAAAATAGATAATAATAAAAATATACATAGAGAATTGTAAACATTGTAACAAAAAGATTTTTGTTTTTTATTTGTAACAAAAAGTTAGCACCATTTTCTATTCTCCTAAACTAAATGGTTTTGGATAATCTGGGAGAGCAGGAGGTGTGACCGTACCGGGCTTCACGATTTGATGAACTTCTTAGGTCCCCACGACACCGACGAAAAACAATTATTTATGTATAAAAAAAATTATACGTGTAAATATATGTTAGTATAAAAAAAAAGTGAATGAGAGGACACAATTCTTTTTATATGAATGAATTTTTTTGTTTGATAGTTAATTTTCGATTATTCTACTATTAACATATTTTATTATGAAATTTATACTAGAACGACAATTGCAACAAAAGCCCCAAATTTTTTTAGCTTCGTGGAACCAAAATATCAGGGCCGCCCCTGAAGAGGGATGGTTTAAGGGAGTGTAATATAATTTTCATAAATTCGATGATAACCGGAAATTTTGTCTCAACATTGTGCACTTCCCTGGTAGACAAATCTGTATAAATATTTACAAATGAAAATGAAAGTGTAGCCTTTTCTGTATATTAGGCATGGAAAATACAATTACATAATCTTGGACTCATAAGCACATCAAGAATAGAATGTTTCGTTAATGACAATTGAAACGTATCATGCTAACTTTAAAGCGATCCATTTACGAATCATTTCCAGAGAAACTGCAAATCAACATACCACATTTCCAAACTATGAGTTGTAATAACAAAAATGTACAGATGGTTCAACTTTCAAGTAAAGTTCAATATGGTAACAAGTATAATTTTTAAGAGGAGAATCACTTTGGTAAACACAAGTTAACAAAGGATTTATGACTACGATGGTCATGTATTTCGATTTTCGACCTTTGAAGTGCTATTTAATGACATCTATACACTGATTGACTGTTTTAACATATTTGTTTTTCTAAAGACCGCTTTTAGCTGCTAATTTTAAATAAATAAGCTGGTTTATTTGAGACTGGGGAAGAATCTTGATTTATATAACTTATAGCTTCTGGCATTTCCACTTTTTGAGCTGACCAACCAAATGCAGCATACACCTTATAGGCCGAGAAACTGTCTGTTAAAGCTGTAACCAAACAAGCCTGCTTTCAGGTTCTCAAAGGTGAAGTAGTGCCCTTCCCCCTAAATTACAAGTATTACTGCTTAAAACTTGTTTGCAAATGTAGCTTTCAGTCCAACCTTTGTATTTCGAAGACCAATGCCTTTTTAAGAGCTCGGATAATGTCAATTTAAAAAAGGATACAAGATAGGAAATGGTGAATGTAATACCTCGACTCAAGCGTTTTCTGGCAGAGTAATCAGACGTGAACTGGAATCATACACCATCGTTGTTGCACAACTAAGGACAGAAAGACATGCATAAATATCATTTGCAAAACTCCAAGGATTTAAAAAACAGCTTCATAAGGTGTATGAAAGTGTTTGTTTTTAGACATACTTTGAGCATTTTACGGTGTTTGTAGAGCCACCATTGGATATGGATAAGATGGTCCCGAAAAAGGATAGGTTCTCGGTCCCACAATTTGGACAAGGGCCCTAAAATATATAAACACCCATTAGATTAATTAAAAATTGGAATTCGGTATTCCTTACAGGCAATTGTAAATCCAACCTTCAAGATCAAAAAGTCTTTGACGATGGCTCTGGTAATTGATTGAGATAAATACAGTATCAAGGGCAATGCAGCAAACCAAGTGAAGATGAAACTGAACGGTTCTGGAAGCTGCAAACGATATAAGGAGGATGAGATATTATATATATTACATGTAACTTCTCATGAACTGTAACTCTTGCATATCTGTAAACTAGTGGAAGGACAAATTCAAGAGAAATGAGGCAAACTCATTTCGTGTCTAAAGCAGCCATAAATAAAAAAACATAGGCATTTGAGAACTTAAACACATTACACACCACATGTCTATCTATGCACTTGGAGAAGTGCCTAGATTATTCAGAATATCAACTATCAAGTAATCAAATATATTTAATCTGATGAGGTAATTAATTTGATAGCCTTTACTTGATTGATAAAAAAGGAATCATATTTCTATTTTCATTCACAATGTCGTTTACATGGGCGGAGCTCATTGGTTGCTAAGGGTTGCTGTCGCAATTCACAAAGATTGTTGTTTTTTCTATAAAAAAACTGAGAAATATAGTGTTTTGCAACCCTGCAAAAGAATATTTTGTAATTAGCAACCCCACAATAAAATTTCTGGTTCCGCCCTGACCTTTTATGCAAGAACTTCTACATTTGCAGGCGAGACACTAGAAAAAACGAGCGATGTAGTAAATTACCTCTAATAAATACGTGAGCTCGAAGCCAGTCAAATCATCCAGGAAGAAAAACCTGCATAGACAAGATTGTTAACAAGAGAAGCACAATTGTACGTTAAAAAAGGAATATGTACAAGCCTGTTCATTCTTCAAAATCCTAACGATTTTCAATGTTATGTCATATAAATACTTGTAACATTACTGGAAGAAAATGGAACTTACAATCCTAGAGCAATCACAGCTGCAGGGACATATAACAAGAGCATCTTGAGATAGTCCACAGAAAGGTCACTGTAGACCTTCATTTGAATAAAAGAACACACATTTAGCACAGGAAAACCAGGAAAAAGGTAATTATCATTATTATTTTTTATTAAAAAACAACACAACAAGCACACCTTTCTACTGCGGAGACTGCATCGTGGACCTTCAACCACAATTTCACTTCCATCAATCTGCAGGATGGAAAAAGGGAGACATGGTAAGTAAATATATTTGTTTATTCCCTAAAATTTAATCAAATTTAAAGAAGCAGCAAAAGAACTTGGAATAACCTTGAGTTGAGTTTTCAACTTATCGTATTCTTGATCACTCATTATTGGGTTCCCATTAACATACGCAATTGAAGCTTCCAGAAACTTTTGTTCGGCCGAACCTAACCAAAAACCAGTAATATCTTAAATATCACAAAGCTCGAAAATTGGGAAAATATTTTTGAAAAGTATAAAAAGAAATATGTCAAGAAAATTGTTCATACTTAGCATGACAACACTGCTTCCTTCCCACATTAACTCTTCTTTGAGGTTGTCAAACTCCTCATTCGACATAACAGCTTTCCCCTCATAATAAAAAGCCTACATATTTTAAAAAGCAAAATAAATAAATTATACAGTGTATAACTTTATTTTTAACTTAAACAGAAGCATAAGAAAATGATTTTTTTTTTGTTTACTTGTAGTGCTTGAAGGAAATCTTGTTCAAGTTCCCCTAACGATTTCTTCTCTTTTTTGTTGATGCTACAATACTGTAAGACATTACTATCAACCACCTCGCCTTCTTGTGTCTCGCCTGCAAAGAAGAATTTATATTACTTTTATAGGTTTATCATTTTCTTAAAAGGATAAAAAGAAACTCATATGTTTCTCTTTTGACTTCAATATTTTACTACATCAACCGATTAAGTGAAATAAATTATGTCCTACACTGCTTGTCAAGTGATAAATTTGAAAACTTGATTAAGAAAACCTGTACTTATTTCTACACATACTGCCCGTTGTCGAATAGATAGAAACAGAAGTGATAAATGTTCTTTTTAGGACATAACTAGTCTCATGATAAAAAACAAATTTCAGTAATATTATCAATCTCAGAGCCAGAACACATTACTGCAGATAGTTACTCTACACAAACTCTTTTGTAGATGAGATAAAAGATGAAACTTCAAACCTATTATGATAGTAATAGCACAAAATGTAAATTTAAAAAAAAAAAAAACATATCAAGTTTTACCTGGCTGCTCGGTAGTGGCCTTGGTCACAATAAGATAGAGTTTCCTCCGGAAACATAACTTGCGTGTTATTAGCGAGAACGAACAAGGCGACGAAGATGATAAAGCAGAGGGACTAATTCTAGAAAGCAAAACAAAGGGTTTTCGACGATCGTTGGTAGTGAGCCCGGGAGGAGTAGAAAGAGAGAGGGCCAGTTTGGCTGCCATTTTTCCAGCAGAGTAGCAGTGATATGTAGAGATACAGTTTTAAGAGTGTTGTAATATTTAATTATTGTTGAAACTTGAAAGAGGGGTGATCAAAAGTGAGAGATACTTGATAAGGCAATGGCCAAGTGTGTGGAGGGAAATTTAAATGGTGATTTGAGAGGAATATTATTTACCAAAATGAATGGTAGTGAGTACTTGATTTTGTTCTTAGAGATACTCATATTTGTGATGCCAAATGTGCACTTTCAATTTGTTTGTATTCCAAAAACCAAATAGAGTTATTTAGCTTCACTGATCTATCATTGCTACCAAAAAGTAAAAGTTTTGTTGTTGATAATTTACAGAAAGTTTTAAAGGAACGCAAAATTTATACAGAGTATTTATTGTTTCCTAAATCTGGGCACATTTTAGACAGATAACCAAACACAGCATTTGGTATCAAAACTGCAATGGATTTTAAAAAAAAGTTTAGGACATTTGTAAAAACAAGAAAAGGTTCTGAGAAAAATTAACATAACCGAACCAGCGTTCTACCAAATATTTACTTACGGAAGCACATACAATGATATAAGACAAATTATATACCCAATCCGAATCCATTTTCCAGTATTCAAAAATACAAATCCGACAATTCAATTACATGTACAATTTCTGCCACAGAGAAAGAACCCAAGCATTTTGGAAATTCAATGTATAAAGCTCTTATTGTATAATAATAATACCATAATACACCATCTAGTTTTTCTTGAACAAACATCAGAAGAATATTTAATCTATCTTTATCTCGGACCGCAATGGTTTATTTGCAAAGAAGGCCTCCAAATTGTCGATAACTACTTGTTGTATCGCCAACATCGATTCAGGAGTCAAAACAGCTTTATGAGGAGACAAAACAACATTGTCCAAACCAAACATCTCTTTAGGCACATTAGGTTCGTCCTCAAAAACATCGAGACCAGCACCTCCAATCTCACCTCTAACCAATCTCGAAACCAATTCTTTCTCATCAACGAGGGCACCACGCCCAATATTTATAATGACCCCTTCCTTTCCCAACGCTGTCATAACGTCTTTGTTGATTATGCGATGAGTTTCGTCTGTTAACCCGCAACAAATTATTAGAGCGTCGCTATTTGTCGCTAGGTCCTTAACATTTTCGTAATATTGATATGGGATGTTTGGTTTTTTCGTCCTCGAGTTGTAAGCAATGTGGCAATTAAAGGCTTCAAGTCTTCTGGCGACCAAATAGCCAATGCTTCCTAGCCCCACGATCCCAACTCTTTTTACACCAACCTGTAATGAAGAAGTGTCATGGCATGGCGAATGTATGCAACTGTAAAATATTGGACTAATGAAGAAGACAAAAAAAACAAGGTAAATGCACAAGTTTCACACCGTTAACCACATGGTGCGTAAAATTCGACTTCCTAAGAGGTCTTTGTTGCCAGTCTCACTTTGTTTTATACATAGTTTCTAACTTTATTCCATAAAACACAACTAGCGGTTTTTTCTCCCAAGAAGATACATTTTAATTTGAATTGTTAACCTTGTGTTTGTATCTAGAGGGAAACAGGTTTTTTACTAGTGTTATTTTTGGAATAAAGTCTCTACAATTGTACTTAAATGGGATTTTCCCTAAATTTAGTCGTGTAAAACATTTGCAGAAAAACTAGTCCTTTTTAAACTGTTAAAAGCTTTGAGCACATTTGCAGAAAAACTTGATTGCAACTGAAAGTAAAAATAGGGCACTTAGTTGCTGCAGTTAAAATTTGGAAGTCAGATCCAGAGTCTAGATAAATATTCTGTATACACCAAGAGATCAACCTCATGAGTTTAAATTCTCTTCTTTATGTGCAGAGATAATATCATTTTGTGTTGCCTGTACTTAAAATAGCAAATATAAAATGTAAAATGATTTTTATCATTTCTAATATATTTATTGTTCATGTTTTTTACCATCTTGCACCTCATCAGCCTCTTAAATCTAAATAGAGAAATTCAATATTACTATAAAACGTTAACAAGAGAGTCTGGGGACAGGTTGCCACAATACATACGGTCACATATTCACAAACGTTCTTATTCAACGTTTCCCAAAGTTATTTAGATTAACTGTTAAATCTACCACAGTCAAATAACTTAGCTTATAGGCCCACTTGTTTCCTCTTAGCAGTCGCAATGAATTAAGAACTTCAGCTTAAAAAACTTGGCTAATTAATTTTCTGCTACGCTGCATAAAGAAACTCTTTTCTCAGTATGAAATTATAGTTGTGAAACTTTTTTATTATAGTTGTTGCAGTCACGTTCAGCCGTACTCTACCTAAAGCATACATACAAATGTTAAATACGAAAAGTGAAAAAAAAAAAACAGAACTAACCTTAGACCCGAGCGGAAATTCCCCCTTAACAGGCCATGACCCAGCCCGAACAAAACGATCTGAAGCCGAAACCATCCTCAGAACATCAAGAAACAACCCAACAGCATAATCAGCAACATCCTCAGAAAACGCATCCCCAGCGTTAGAAACCCTGACGTGGCGTTGACGGCACGCTGCCAAGTCTATGTGGTCGGTTCCTGCGCTGGACCCCACCACCAGCTCCAATGCAGGGTAACGACTGAGGTCCTGTCCCAGATTAAGTGGAAAAAAACACCGTTTTGTTCAAAAAATAGCTTAAGAAAACCAATGAGAAAAAAGAAAAAAAAGGAGTGTAGTGTTCCGCACCACCTTGGCTTTTTTACGTATAAGCGACTTATAACTTATTTTTATTATTAAGTATTTTCTTTTACATAACTTAACACTTATTTATATCAATAAGTCATTTCTGCACATGTTTTAACTTACAGGAGACTTAAAACTTATTTTTTATTAATAAGTCATTTGCTACATATTTTAACTTATGGATGACCTATATATATACTAGTAATCGTGCCCCCTACGCGTTGCGTATGCGGCTTGTAATGCAATAAAAAAATAGAAAATATGTATAATTATGATATAAATATGTGGATAATACAAAAAAAAATATTTTAAGATTTAAAATAATGTTTGGTTGTTAAAAAGGGATAAATAGTTTTATTAGTTTTTATTTTTTATATTTTTATGAGAGTATGCTATTATTGTAATTAATATAAAGGTGTACGGGTATTTTTGGAAAAAAATGGCTAAATTGGGTAGCCTCATTTGGCTTGAGTTGGCTTATTATAATAGAATGATATAAAATACAAAAGTATTAAAAAATTTCTATTTTGTGCACTGTTTTTTGAAAAGCCGAAAAAGAATATCCAAATTACACTTGAGTTTTTTTAGCTTTTTTGACCCAAAAGCTAACACCGAAGCTTTTTGGTGAAATTAGTGGAGATTTTTTCTAAATTGGCCTACTGGCCGTACAAAAATTCTTATTTTAGCATACTTTATTAATAAATTGCAAAATTGACCTATTCTATCTCGCTTTTCGGATCAGCGAGATAGAGTTTAATATAATACCCTATTTTTCTTTATCTCCTACCATCTTCAACCAAACAAACCCACAGGCCACAGACTCACAAATCTCCTACCATTCTTCCCCAAACAAACCCACATACCACATACTCACAAACCACAAACCCCATTAAATTTGTTTTTAGTTTATTCAAAGTATGTTCGGTTTGTGGGTTTGTGGGTGTGGGTTTCTGGGTTTCTGACTTTGTGGTTTGTGAGTATGTGGTTTGTGGGTTTGCTTGGGGGAGAATGGTAGGAGGTTTGTGAGTTTGTGGTCTGTGAGTTTGTTTGGTGGAGAATGGTAGGAGATAAGAAAAATAGGGTATTATATTAAACTCGATCCGAAAAGCAAGATAGAGTAGGCCAATTTTGCAATTTATTAATAAAGTAGGCTAAAATAAGAATTTCTGTGGGCTAGTAGGCCAATATAGAAAAAATCTCGAATTAGTGTGTACCACTTCGAGCCTGGACGCTTTTTTACGAAAATCTCTCCCATTTTTTTTTTATTGGTGGATATAGTCGAACTAATGACCTTCCTAAGTTCCTTGTACTCGAGCTAACTTTATCCACCAGGTCAAACCCCTTTGGGTAACGTATTTATATCGATGAATCATTTCCTTACATATTTAGACTTAAAACTTATTTTTATTAATAAGTAATTTGTTACATATTTTAACTTATGGATGACTTGTAAACACAACACAAATTTATTAGAAATTTTCTATTTTTTGCATTTTATTGAAAAGACTAAAAACAGAATATCGAAATTCTTATCTTCTCTACATTTGAATTCTTCAAGCTTTTTCGACCCAAAAGCTAACGAACCAAACACCCAAGCTTTTTTAAGCAAAAAGCTAAGAAAAAGGCAACATAGGGCCTGTTTGGCGTCAGATTTTTTAGTCAAAAATTGCTTTTAAAAAGCAATGAGAAAGTCACTTATAACTTATTTTTATTGATAAGTCATCAGTGACCTACTTTAACTTATAAGTGAATTGTAAATATACAAGCACACTTCATTATAAAGTTTTTAATTTTGGAGAATTTAATGTGAAAAAGCTAAAAAAAAATAATCCATAAATCCTAGCTACTATGCTTTTGAGCCTTTTAAGATTTTTTGACCCAAAAGCTATATTTTTAAAAGCTAAAAAGACAGACAAACCAAACATACATGGATTTTTTTAATTAAAAATCTAAAAAAGCTAACTTAAAAAGGCACATAACTAAAATGACCAAACTTGCTCCTAACAGAGCTTTCAATAATAATACAAAGAAAGTTTAAATGGTCGACTATTTTAAATTATAAGTGACTTCTAAATATGCAAACTCACTCTATTAGATAGTATTTAATTTTGGAGAATTTAATGTGAAAAAGCTAAAAAAATCCGCAAATCCTAGCTTCTCTTTTTTTGACCCAAAAGCAACTTTTTTAAAAGCTAAAAAAAATGCTGTCAAACATACACATAATTAAAAATTTAAAAATGGTCAAACTTACTCATAACAAAGCTTTTAATAATAATTATAAGAAAAAGAAGGGGAAATTAAAACAGGACCTGAGGTGTAATACTAACAAAAAGGGGTAAATGCTAAGTGCAATAATCATTTATCTAATTAAAATGATCAAATTTGCTCCTTATTTAAATATTTTTATTGATTAGTTATTGGACACTTATTTTTAACTTATAAGTGAGTTTTATATCTACAAAGACATTTTATTAGACAGTTTTTTTATTTTTGATTAATTTTTAATGTGAAAAAGCTAAAAAAAATCGTAAATCCTAGCTTCTCTGTTTTTGAGTTTTTTTTACCCAAAACCAACTTTTTTAAAAGCTAGGAAAAAAAAAACCAAACACCCAAAGCAACTTTTTTTTAAGCTAGGAAAAAAATTGTTGCCAAACATACACATAAATACATACTCCTAATTAAAATGACCAAACTTGCTCCTAACAGAGCTTTTAATAAATATAATTTAAAACAAAAAGAGGTAATTAACAGAGGTCCTAAGCACGGACACGAGTATGTATGTCCGACACGACACTACAAGGATACGGAGAAACGAAATTGAAATTTAGTTTAGGATACGGTCGGGATACAGTAATTAATACATTCTAAATATACACTCCATCCGTTTCTAAACAAATGTCTCATACGAAAATACGTACAACTTTGACCGACAATTTTTTCATATCTAGATTACCGAAAAAAATTGTTTCAAAAGTTAATCGCGTAGTTCATAGTTAGAACCATACGATGCAATTTTCAATTTTTTTATTTCGGCAATTTTGATATGAAAATTTTGGGTCCCCCTTTTGTCTCGTTGATACAGTGAACGGGACAAAATCCCGTTAATTCATGGACCGTTGGATCACCTTAGATTAGAACTGGACCGCAGGATCTAAAACTCTATTTAAAAAAAACCTGAAATTACTATTCTACCCTTAAATCTTACGGTCCAGATCTAAAGTAAATGATCCAACAGTCCTCTCTTTAACGGGATTTTGTCCCGTTCACTGTACCAACAGAACAAAAGAAAAACTCGAAAAATTTGATGATCAAAATTCCACGTATTTTATTAGGAAAACATTTGTTTAGGGACATAGTGAATATATTTTTATATATATATTTAGTAACTTGCTTATAACATACAAGTTAATTTGTTACGAAATTATATGCAATTTTGGCCGGCTTATATATCAAAATTATCGAAATAAAATTTTTCAAAACTAAATCATATAATTTAATGTTTGAACTATAACACTGACTTTTGAAAATTTTCAAGCGGACAATTAACTAGTAACGGATGGAATAACTTTTAATAATAATAACTATAATAATAAAAAAAAGGATAATTAAGTAATTTAACAGAGGACCTGAGGTGTAATTGGTGATGGGCCAACAGAAACCAAGGCCCGTATATATTGGGCCTGGGATTGGAAATGGGCCTGTGATTGGGCCGGGTCGTTCGGGTCGAGGATGTTGAAACGGGTCTCGAGCCATGAATTGAATGAGATATTGAATTGTGGGAGGCGATGAAGGACTATTGTTGGCTTTTTTTCCTCATTTTGTTGTGTGTTCATTTTTTGTGTTTTTTGTTTTTGTGGATCACTACAATTTGCGGTAGTTTTGTGGTGACTACTGTACATCTTTGACTATTGTAACCACTCTGGCTTCGGTTCGGTTCGGTTCGGTTTGGTTTTTACCAAACCGAAACCGAAATCGGTCATATTTTTTTTTTGATTTTTTTTCATTTTCGGACTTTTTATTTTTTAGACCGAACCGGACCGGTTTTTTTCGGTCCACTTTCTGTGTTTTTTGGTTTTTCGTTTATTTTCGGGTTTTTTCGGTTCGGTTTTATTGAAAACCGAAACCGACCCGAAATTTTTTCGGTTTCGGTCTTTTTTGGTTCGATTTTTTGCCCAGCTCTAATTTTTTCGGTTTTTTGCCCAGTTCTAATTGTAACTTGTTACTTTAAAAAAATAAATTTGAAGTGTATTGTTTGGCAAAAATAAATGTACTCCCCCGGTTCCCAATTACTCCCCTTGTATAACATTTTATATAAAATTACGTGCAATTTTAATCGGTTTATAACGTGTAACAAAATTATAAAAATTATAAAAAAATTAAAAATAAATCATATAATTTAATATTTAAACTATATGGTTAACTTTTGAAAATTTTCATTCCGACAATTTTGATACAAGTTATTAACCGATTAAAATTGACGTAGTTTCGTAATGGACAATTAATTGGTAACGGAGAGAGTAACGTTTTTACTTATAAAATAATTATAACTTATTATAAGTTATCGATTGCTATTTTCACTTAAAAGCGAGGGATTGGTTTTGGATGCTTTTTTTTTTTTTTTTTTTTTTTTTTTTTTTTTAGGGTTGGCTGCCTTTTTTTTAAAACCTGCATTTCATCTGATGGTCACCAAAAAGTTTGGAAATTTTTCTATGTTGTCTGAAGATACCAAAATATAACTATATAAAACCCTTGTACTATTATTTAGGATGTAACAACTAATAATATTTTTTTATTTTTAATTTTGAATTAATTGTAAGGTAGATATTTTTGAGTTTATTAATAGTTGTTAGTTTTTTAGTATGTGACATACCTAATAATAGTGGACTGGGTTCACGATAGTGTTACTCGTTCGGTGTTCATTCCAAAACATTAAAACTAAACCTTTTTTTCATAATTTTTTTACCATTAGATTGGATTGATTTTGATCCAATGATACTAAAAAATATAGGGCAGCTTAACCTAAAAATATTATAACAGTAAAAATGGATCCAAAAGCTAGCGGTAAATATACAAACACACTTTTTTTTTAAGAATATAATGTGAAAAAGCTAAAAAAAACCCCACAAATCCTAACGTATCTGATTTTGAGATTTTTTAACACAAAATCTATCTTTCTGAGTATAAGTATTTATTTTATTGAATTTTTCATTGTTTTAAGTTGATTTAAGTTGTAGTAAGATTGTTAGGATCATTTATTGTTAATGAAATAGTGGATTACCCACCAATTTATATATTAAAAAAATAATAGAAGAGTCCAATAATAAGAATAAATGATTTTTGATGACTATATGGGGGAAAAGAATGATTAATGTTTAACTGACCAGTAATTGCTTGCAAGTCGTCAAAAGTTTTTTTTAATCACAAACACTTGTTCTCTTATCATCGGAAAAAAAAACAAAACCCACAAATGATCTCGTTCTACTGCACAACTATAAATACTGAAAATATCGCGAATCTCTCGTCGGAAGTTATGACTCGTTTTATCTGATATATTAACATGTTTGTGTTACATTTCCTGGTAATCATCCCCTCACTAAAGCATATTCCCAACGAAGCTATGCTCGTCAGAAGTTTTCCAAGATCTCTAAAGAGACGTTACGGATACGGATGATATTGTCAACACCGTTTGGAGACGTCGCATGGAGCGATAACGAAAGAGGGAAAGAAACATACTCTTATAAAACACGAGACACATCGAAAATAATTTTTATTTTGCAAAGTAAGTACAACTTGATAAAGTTCAAGAACAATATCGTGTCCTCAATAGAAGACGGAAATCTGAAAAAGGATCTTCCGCATCAAATATACAAATTATGGATACCTATAATAGGATAAATCTAGCTAGAGCCACATGAGTTCATGAGTTCGGCTTGTTCCATCTAGGGCTGGACGAAAAGCCGGAAAAATCGAACCGAAACCGAAAAATCAAAACTTTTTCAGATCGACTTCGGTTTACAATAAAACCGAACCGAGAAAAACCAAAAACCAAAAATAAAACCGAAAAATAACCGAAAAACCCCGAAAAAAACTGAAACCGGACCGAAAAAGCGAGATTTTCTAAGAATTGACTTAGTCAAACCCTCTATTTCGTATACTCGAAAAAGAAACGAGACCTTTCACTTTTTTGTATTCCGGTCCGCTTCGGTCCAAAAAATTAAAAAACCGAAACCGAAAAAAAACAAATTGAAAAATCTGCTCGATTTCGGTTTTGGCAAAAACCAAACCGGACCGGACCGAACCCAGCCCTAGTTCCACTAGTAAAAAAAACATATTGAGGAGAGTTTCCGTAAACAACGATCCGACTCAAACAGGTAACATACTAATTTCACAAAGAAAAATAACATAAAGGATCAAATTGTAAATTATCGAACTATAAGACCTAAATTGAAAATAAACCAAAGATTGGTTTTATTTAGATAACATATAAATACTTACATATATATAGAGAGAGATATAGATATACATACATATATATATATATATATATATATATATATATATGGAGAAAGGTGATAATAATATTAATGAAGAAAATGTTATATTGAAGATAAAAGACGAAGGAGATTTCGATAAGCTTCGTTTAAAGATTATTCGACAGCTCAAAGATAATGTAAAATAATTCTTATATTTTTATCAGATTTTGTAAGGTTTTTGTTTTCATTTTTTATTAATAGCCATGTTGATTTAATTGCATTTGGAACCCGAAAAAACTAGAATACAATTATATTTTTAATCAATTTGTACTAGATTAGTGTTGTGCATCTTAAAATAAAAGTATTTAAAATACAAATATACAATTATTTTTTTAACTAGTTTAATTTTATTTTTATTTTGTAAGGTTTTTTTTTGTTTTTTTTAATAACCCTGTTGATTTAATTGCGTTTGGAACCCGCAAAAATTAGAATGAAAAAAAATCATTTTAATTAATTTCTATGATGTTAGTGTTGTACATCTTAAAATAAAAGTATTTTATTTGGAATATACAATCATTGTTGTAACCAGTTTGATTTTATTCTAGTTATGTTTTAAAAAAAAATCTTCATATTTTAAGTAACTCTGTTGATTTAATTGCCTTTGGAACCCGCAAAAATTAGAATGAAAAAAAATCATTTTTATTAATTTCTATGATGTTAGTGTTGTACATCTTAAAATAAAAGTATTTTATTTGGAATATACAATTATTTTTTTTGTAGCTAATTTAATTTTAGTAATTTACTAGTAGTAGTTTTTAAGTTGAGGTATAACTCTTTTTATTTTTCTAACATCTGAGCTTAACTAGTGATTTTGTACTTAATTTTAGTAACCCTTTTTATTTTCTAGATATATGAGCTTAAGTCGGCTTAACTAGTGATTTTGTACTTAATTATAATAACCCTTTTCATTTTTATAATTAATGAGCTTAACTAGTGATTTTGTACTTAATTATAATAACCCTTTGGCCCTTAAACCTGAGTAGAAAAGTTCATTTGCGAAGAAAACTAATTGCAACTACGTAGTAGTAGAGTTTACTTGATAAGATGTGACGTTTATTTTTAGAAGTAAAAACCAAATTTACGATGTACCTAAGCTTGCAAAGTGGCACGTTAACTGAACCCACTCCTTCAAGTGGTACGATGAAGTCAAGTATTTGATTTTGATAAGTTATCAACCATCGAAGTTTGTTTTCCAAAATTAAAAACCCAAAGTTATTGTGATCGGTAAAAAACATATTGCTGAATTTGCATTGCCTATCAATATAGCTTCTTAGGTCTTAGAGCCTTTTTTCTTTCACTCTTAGTTGCTATATGGCACCGTATAATCTTTGTATAGTTGAATATTCAAAACACCTGTCAAGCATAGTGTATTCTTGCTACTTTTCCGTTAAATGACAGGCAGTGTGTTGATTTTAACTTCAAACTTGGAAGTCGTAGAAGTATAATGCCAACCTTGTTTTCTGATGTGGTTCAGTGAAGCAGAATCTATATCCTTATGCAATTCTTTTCGCTATCAAAACTCTGTGAAATAATTATTTCCTTGCAGATTATTTTGCCAATATTGATAGAACACCATCATTTAGGTCTATATTTTTTATTGCTATAAACAAGGGATGCTTAAGTGGCATAAGCTCCTCTGCATCACTCCTTTCAAGTTTCGGCTATTGATATTTGCAGTTCCTTGAAAATATACTATTCCACCTGTAAAGAAGAGAAGTTCCAATAGTACAAAGGCTTCTTTTGTTCATCACGTTTTCTTCTTCTTTTCTCTCTATCTATACTGTTCAGGAAGAGCTACGTAATAGTATAATCGCCATGGTGAATCAATCAGCTGCTCTGACTCGTCCTGGTGCTGAAAATTTGAAGCCTCGACAATTATCTGATGCTATACATGAAGAAGTTGGGTATGTATATAATTCAAGAATATGTACCCATGTTCTTTTGTTGCTACTCTTATCGTTTTTGTGCTAAAACTAGAATGTGAACTTTGAAAACATCTTTAGTTTCGGATTCGGTATATGAGCATAACCATGTTTGGGTAAAGTTTTTACTTTTTAAGTGTATACCAGTTTTGAGTCGAGAATCAATTTTGGGGAGTTATTTTGGCCTTGTATGCAAAGTATATGAATATATGATTAATTTTGTTATGTTTCTGTACTGTAGGGAAAAATTGATGAGCCAAGTTTCAGATAGTCTCTGGGAAATTATCAGATCACCTGATGGAATGAAAAAGGAAATTACAGAAACAGTTGAATCCGTTTACAACAAATTATCAAATCCTTCGACGAGCAAAAAAGAATCTTCGCCCTCTATAAATGGCATGGTTCCGGTACAAAACCAAGAAGAAAACACGAGAAAAAAGCCAAATTCTCCTAATGAAAGGGAGGATCTTTCGGATGGTGAACCACCAGGTTTTACTTCGTCAAATAATAATCAAAATTACCTACTAAAGCAACCGAAGGAAGAAAAGGATTGGGATATGACTTACAATGCCACATTATCTGAAGAGCAAAGCAAACTGCCCCACAAATCGAATCATGCAACCGATAATATTTACGTTGAGGATCAGGGTCCCCCTGGCTTTTTTGCTACGGGAAGTTTAAAGCAACCTATTGACGTCGTCGATGATGATCCAGACGTGCCACCTGGTTTCGGTTGATGGAATGACTTTCTTTAAGGTCTTATGCATCAATGTGCTATTCCTCTTTTTTTCTATTGTTGTTGTGTAAAATTAGTACAAACAAGTTCTTGCTATGTGTAACGTGAAATTCAAAATTTGTTTCCAAGTGTTTTAATTGTTGGAATCTCATTTTGTTCTTTCGAAATGGCTCAAAAATATATTATGTGGCGTCAAAATGTTTCTGTGGCGAATCATTCCAATCAGATAATTCAAATATCGCTTATACATGAAAAAAAAAAACGAGGTCACCAAACTCAAACTTGCTGTACAACAGAAGGTATATTAAGTTCCAAAAGTTCCATTTTGAACATGAATGTACATGCAATCCTTTGAGGAATAACATTTAGAAAAGATCGTTCAGAAGGGTCATATTTATTACTTACGCTTTATTTGGTTTCTTAAATATAATTTGTTTTGGGTGGGATGATTTAGATGGTTATTTGTTTGGTTTCTTATATTTAATTTGTTTTGGGTGGGATGATTTAGATGGTTATTTGGAGTTGCGGGCTAGAGTTGCGATGTATGTTATGTTCTTTGTAGTCATTGGAGTTTGATACCGTGAATCTTGTACTATCGCATATTATTATTAATAATAATAATGAGCATGTTCTTGATTAGAAAAAAAAAACATTTATATTAGTATAACAATATTACTCCAATGATCTTTCCGTCTTATTTTATTTCTGTTTATGTTGAGAAAAAGGATGTAGAAATTAGAATAATTATTAAATGTTTGAACATCTAACAATACTTGCAAGATCTTTAAATTTCAAACTTTCCCTTCCACCTCCTAAGGGAAGTTAGTAGTCTTTTGCTATGAAACAAAGGATTAGATGGGGTAACTCCGATGTCCAAAACACCTAAACAACTGAAATGATGTCTGATCACTTAAACGTTTAACACACGAGCACCAGACATGCATCGGTGTAGTTCGACCTATGTTAATATGGTACATAATCTCGTACAGTACCAAATAAGATAATGTGTTGGAGAAAAAGTAATTGCTTGATATTAAGGTTAATCGGATTGTGTAATTGTTGAAGACAGTATCAACTGGTACATCAATTATTTTGGACAACTTGAACAAAAGTCGACGACATCGGAACAAAGTATACATGGTGCGAGTAGTTATCCTTCTCTTTATAAGCTTGATCTTCTTGATATCTTGCTTTTGATTTATTACACCAGTTTTACTGAAATCGGGCTATTGACGAAATGTTTACCTGAACTAGATGACCACAACAAGTATCCTTGCACGAAAGTGCCGTTAGGGACTTCCACTGAGCGACTGAATGTTACTTCATATGTTAATTTCTGATTAATTTCAGAGAACTTAAGTTCTTGAGGTTTCGTCGTTACTTCGATACCTGGTGGATTGACAACAAAGCTTCGATATGATGAATTAGCAGACCCCACATTTGTTACCGTCCTTGAATAGGTAAGACTGACGCCGCCTAGAGCGACTGAGAAAGTAGGATAGTTTAGCTCTGCTTCCGGTATGCTTGTCACTTTCGAGCAGTTCACTTGACTATTTGTTATTACTCTGACCTGATCGTCCGTATAGTTCAAGCCACAAAGATATGGTATATAATCATCCGGGTTAACATCATATATAAGCCCCGGGTTGACTGCATTTGAAGGGTTAACATGACCTGCCCCTAGAGCGAATAAATCAGCAGGAAGCAATCTTTCATCAAGGATGAAATTGTTTCCGAGGTTACTTAAATCTGCCGTTGTCATCATTGCTGATTTTATAGCTGCAGGGGACCAATCAGGATGCGCTCTTTTAAGTAATGCTGCAATGCCGCTAAGGTGTGGGCAAGACATTGACGTCCCGGAGATTATGTTAAATGTGGAGGTTGTATCAGTCTTGTTTTCAACAGAGAAGGGCCAAGCCGCGAGAATACTCACGCCAGGGCCAATAATATCGGGCTTTAAAATTCCTGGGCTTTGCATATTCGGTCCTCTAGCCGAGAAACAGGCAACTGCAGGAGCGATAGCTTCTCCTATTACTGTCCCTTTGAACAATATGGAAGCTGTGGGATTTGTTGTCGAAATGATATACTCTTTAATGTTCAGTGCAGCGGCATAGGAAACGTGGACCGCAGGCAAAACATGGGCATCGGCTAGCGTAGTATACCCGTCCGCCTTTTGGTTCAATAGAATCATTCCGGCCCCGCCAGCCTCTTTCACGACAACTCCTTTAGCAGTCCTCGCAATGTTGCCACCTCTCTCGCATAACACCACCTTTCCTTTAATGTCAGTGTTGTTAAAGGATCCTGGACCACAAAACGAAGAATTAAAACTGCTCACTCCTGCATATATCAGAGGCATAGTTTTGTTTGGAAAATCTGTAGGTTGGAACAAAGTTTCGCCATTGTATTGCTCCATGTTCCCGAGTACAGCGGTAGACCTTATACTTCTGTCTATGGTGCTTGCGCCTACAGTTAGATACCAGGGAGCTACGTTTGACACAGAAGAACTTGCTGGTCCGGCATTACCTGCGGAAATGCTCACAAAAATTCCCTTTTTCATGGCAGTAAATGCTCCTAAAGATAATGCATCGGAGTGGAATGGAGAGGAAACGTTAGAACCAAGAGAGACTGATATGATATCAACGCCATCATCTACTGCAGCATCCATGCCAGCTAAGATATCGGCTTCAGGACAATTAACGTCAGTGGAACAGACTTTGTAAATTGCCAAATGGGCAAGAGGTGCCATCCCGACCGCTGTCCCGGTGGCTTCACCATACGCATTGCCACCTTTAATACGAAATAAAACTAAGCGAGTCTGTTGTTTTATTTGTATCTTGATTTATATCATCCTTGTGGCTCACAACATATAATAAAATACAAATGCAAGGAGAAAAGAAAACTTGGTTACTTTTTGTTATTCGTATTTCTTTCTGATATAGCATTTCTCATCCGTTGTAATTTGGTCCGCCAGTTGCGATTTTTGAATTTCAGTTGCTGTTGTTATCTATAATTGCAGCAACTTTAACTCATTATTAAACCAACCTGGTACTTTCTTCTTAGCGGCGTTGTTAGTTCGATATTTTATTGGTTAGATATTTCGTGACAAGAACTCCCAAATCGGAAAAAAATCGAAAGAAGTCGACATTTTTCTTGATTACAAATTTCGAGCACCAACCCACATCCGGCCTTAAAGAAGATATCAATTTTTTTTGAAGAAATACATGAAACAAAAAAGACCATCCAAAATGACCATTTATTATAGTTTCATGACATTACAAAATTATTCAACTATTGTACTTAAGTATATATACTCCATATCAAAGATCTTGAAGAAATATAAGGAACAAAAACAATCATCTAAAATGACCCTTTATTATAATTTCATGACATTGACCTATTCAACTAATGCACTTAAATATACTTATAAAATCGATATTAAGATGTGTTGTATATATCTAAGGACACCTAATTTTAATATGCATCTCTATAGTTAGTACTTCATTCGTTTCAATTTAATTGATATTTATTCCATTTAAAAAATTCCCAATTTATAAGGAAGTTTTATAAAATAAAAAATTAAAATGTGATAAAGTTACTTATATCCTTCTTTGTATTTTTTGCAAGAACAAATTAGATTGATTTGTAAAAGAATTAATATGAACAATTACGTCCACATGCTTTTATAAAATAGGGTGGCCAATGCATTCTTATAATTTAGCATGAATGGAGTAGTTAATATATAAACTCAAATGATTTACAATTTTAAATTGTGCTTCAATTAAAATATAGGACGTGAATCCTTATATATATATATATATATATAATCCGCAACGAAACCAAAGGTTAAGAGAAGCCATTTCCATCCATTCTCAATCGGGTCATGGTGGAAGAAGTGTAACAGATTGACCTACAATCAGTAGATCTTAAGCCTACATGGTTACTACCTTGTCGATTTCAAGAAAAAAATATTACGATTCGAAACTTTATTGTACCTTTCACAAAATTTCCTGCAGCAGTGCTTGCAGTGTGAGTCCCATGTCCTTCGTTGTCTATCGGAGGTTCCTTGGAATGATTACCAAAACTTCGTGCTCCGATTATTTTGTTGTTGCAAAACCCTTCGAATTCACACTTTCCTTTCCACTTCTTAGGGGGAGGTGGTAGTCCTTCGTCGTGAAATGAAGGATGAGACGGGGTAATTCCCCCGTCCAAAACACCAATAATCATGCCCTTCCCGTAGTTTGAGCCATGCCAAAATCCCAAGTTTTGATGCAAACCAAGAAAATTAGGAGTATGAGTAGTATGACTAAACAAGATCCTTTGAGGCCGAGCAAACATAAAACCCTCTTTCTTTTCCATAGATTTAACATGCTCGGGTGTCAACTTTGCTGCAAACCCTGCCATTACGTGATTATATGAATAAAGTTTATGAGCATGTGGACCGGTTGATGTCATTGAGGTTTCTGGCAAAAATGATTGGTAGTGTGATTCTAGGTCTAATGGTTCGGACAGACTTTGAGCTTCGGGTAATTTTACGTGTACAATGTACGTTACTAAGTTGCTTTCACTTTGGGCATTTTTTGTATAAATACATGAGATACAAGATAGACTGATTAGGACGAAAATGAAACCTATGTTTTTCCTCTCCATGGTTAAAAGGTAGTTTATTTTTAAATTTTTTTGATCATCTCCAGCAAACACATGTTATATATAGCATATGAGGGGAAGAAACGGGTACTTTTTTATTTTTAAATGTTGCCATGTTGCATAGTAAATGGAGATGAAAGTTTTGGAAGAGACAACCACAAAGTATATTACTTAAGTTAATTGCAATATAGTTAAATACTTGCTTATAAAGGATGAAAATTAAATTTATGTTATATTCTAAATCTTAGCAACTAATGAAGACTGGACAATTATCACAAGCTAAAAATTATGTGAAGGTTTTATTTTCAACCATCTTGATTCTACATATATATAAATCGTGAATTATAAAGAATGAAGTCAGCCAAATTTTCTTGGAAATGTAAACAAGAAGAACAATGCCGGAGTCTAAACATTATGTAAACAAGTTAAGTGAAGGTTTTAAATATAGTCGTCAAGTCGGGAAGCCCACCGGGGACGAAATTAGCATGATATCGTTGGGGGAGCTGTAGAATAAAAATTGATACTAAAATTTTAAGAAAAACAACGTTTAAAAAAATCGAAAGACGAGTTTAAAAGTCTATTATGAAGTGTTAAAAAAATCGAGTTGGTAATTGTAAAAAATACAGTAAATTTAAAATTATAAATATATTTTTTTGCTCCCTAACATTAAAATGAGGTATTCGAAGAGTATTTGTAGATTTTAAGAAGAAACATAGAAATATAGGGTTGTTATTGAAAATAATGAGCAATGAAGTGTTATTTATGTAATTAAATAAACATGAAATAAATAAAAAAGAATAAGTTGCGATAATAAATAATCGAACCGATGATCTCTTAGCTAGTTTTATGCGGAACTATTAATATATATTAACCTAATTTTCTGAAAATTTTCCTATAAAAAAATCGTTTTTAAAATTTCTATTGATAGTTAAGAAACTGCACACTCACCTAAAAACATTAACAATTTACATACCAAGGTATAACAAATCAAACAATCAACACACTATTGTTAACTTTTGTTGAAGTTTAAACGGAATTTTGGTCATGTGTGATCACGTAGTCATTTTGAATAAGAATTGTCTGTTTTGCGCATAATTACACAAGACCAAACTTTTCTTAAAAAGTCAACAAACGTTAACTAGAGTGTGGTGATGGCTTGATTTGTTATAGATGAATATGCAAATTGCTAATACTCATAGTTGGATATGCCGTTTATTAACCATTAATAGGTTGGTGTAGTAAACAATAATTTTTACTAATAATTAATCCATTTCAAAGTGTCCAAATTTTGCATAAAGAATGAGTCGAGATTATGGAGAAAAAAGGATACTTTTGAAAAAGACAAGAGGTAAGGTACCAATACAAGAAACTAATAAGCCGGCAAATCATTTAATCACTAGTTTACATTTTTGCAAACAATCGTTTGATAAGTTAAATTTTCACAATATTCACAAACAATTTTATTGATATAATATTACATAATTTGAAGACACGATAAATATAATTTATGCTAATTAATTATTAACCTTAATTAGCATAACATGCCAGGGGTTTAGGACAATCATTTGCTCATGGCCTACTCAAAAACATCATTTCGGCAGTCGGTCATGAAGATCCGTCCCAAGTCGAGCATTGACACTAAATCGAGATTCAGGACAAAGGAAATATACTACACGATGATTGAATGAACACGAATGTGCTAATTAATACAGCCGGCTTAATGTGCTAAGAAAAATGTGCTGATTTCTAACACTTATTTTTAGATCATAGAATGGATGTCGCGAATTTCCAGCTTCTAATAAGACACCATCTTCTTCCTATTCGGTCCTTCAGAGATCAATGGAGATTCGTACTAAATATACGTAGAACAATTTTTCGTTGTGGATATCAGAATATAATTAATTGAGATTTATGGACAAGGGAGTTAAAAATAAACCTCTTTTCAGAATACAATTTTGAAAATTGTCCACTTTACACTGATTTTATCTAATAACAATGGGCAACCTCATAAGTTTAGATTCATGTTAATTAACTTGAAATCATAGGTATATTTGTGAAGATGACAGACTAACTTCTCTGTGTGTCTTTGAAGTAAAGGATGAGAAGACATGGCAATTTCTTCATAATAATCGACGTGTAAAAAGGCGTTGTTTACGTCTTGCCGATGAAACATTCCAGTTTTTAACTGCTAGTCATGGCAATTTTTATCGTCTCAAAAATATTTGGAGATAGATTTTAACCGTCTCTATGAGATTGTAGTTGAAGACAATTTTTTTTTCCAAATTATATGACTAAAAGTTAGATTTGAGGACATTTTTTATTTGTCTAAAAGATTATTTTTGTCCCGAAAAGTTATCATTTAAAAACAAAATTTGATTATCTCAAAAAATATTGTCACTAATTCTTAAGTTTGTTGTAGTGTCTACCGTAACATTGCCAAGTGTAGGGTAAAAAAATTGGCTGGCCAATTTAGGCCAAAAGTACAAACCGCCTAGTCGGCATGGACTGTGGATGGATCGAGTTAAGGGGGAATATTTTCCTCAAAATTTAAACTCGCACTCCTTTCGGTCAATATTTTTTGTCCACTATGCTTGCATTTTGAGATGCATAATTTTTCGTAACTAAATTACCGAAATAATTACGAAAATGTAAACTTCATCGTGATGAAGTTTACATATCAGTAGCGTAGCCAGTATTTTAAAGTGATATTCACCATATGCATAATTTCAAATATTGGGTCTAATGCTTACTTCTTCACAATTTTCTGATCACACAAGAAGTTTTTTAGAATAATGAGTTATGTATTATTTTATTTTACTTAGTCTCTCGGAATCTATTTCAGGGACATTGAACTCTGTATTTACGCCTGATATGTTAATAATAATGAGCTCCGTTTCTTTAAAAAAAAGTTTTTTGGAATAAAATAACGGAGATACCACGTTATAAAAAATTGAAGCAACTAGGTCAAATTTTCTAAGAAACCCTTTGTTGTATTATGTAAAGACATTATCATTTGATTGTGAAATCTACAATATCACAAATGTTAATTTTGCAAAAGATTGCCGTAACCCAGATGTTACACCACGCATCGCGTGAGTACGGCCTCTAGGATAATATATACAAACTACTTTATATGCCATTGAAGTCCCGAAACGAGATATCTCTTGACAATTCATATGACAGTAAATAGTTCCAAAGTGATTTTGTTTGTATATTTGTAAAAGGTAACAAATGTATTTTTGTAAAACAAAACAAGTGTCTAAGGAAAGGCTGGATTATTTTCCACAACATTAAGAACACAGAAATAGTATTTGCTGCAATCCATTTCCTTCCATGTCGCTTGATATCATACTTTGATTTGTCATAGCAAGTGTATCGACATCGTGCTTCTAACAATGTGTTCAGTTGAATAGGATAACCATAACAAGTATCCTTGCACGTGCGTCGTATTAGCTAGGAACATCCCCTGCACGACTAAATGTTACCTCATATGTTAATTTCTGATTGATCTCGGAAAAATCAATTTTATCGGGCTTCGTGTGGTTACTTCAATACCTAGTGGTCTTATAATAAAGGAAAAGTAAGAAGAATTAGCAGGCTCGACACTTGTTACTGTTCGCTTATAAGTAAGGTTGGTACTGCCTAAAGTCACCGAAATAGAAGGATAATTAAGGTCTGATTCCTGTATAGTTAGCACTTCTGAGCATCTCAATTTGGTTCCAATGATTATTCCGACCTCATTATCCGTGTAATTCAACCCGCATATGTATGGTATATAATCATCGGGTTTATACAAGTTGGTCTAAACTATGGAGAAACCAAGATCATAGACTTATAGAAAATTTTATTTTTCGTCCCAAAATTAAGGAACCAAAGCACGAATGTTCAAATCCCTCTTCGAAGTTCAGAGTTTTATATTTAAGTAACCTTTCCTCATTTATATAAAAACCTTTCCTAATTCAAATACGCATCTTTTCAGTGTTACCATTGTACATAACATTTTAATAAAAGCTAGCTAAATTAGTTTAAACTTTAAAGTCCTCACAAGTCCATTTCTACATCTTTTACATTTCCGGAATATATATAGTATCTTTGTTGCATCTAAAATCAGGACCAATAAACAAAATAGCAAAAAATACTGTCATTTTGAAGAAGCTGTGAGTTATTTTGGATTATCAAATCGACTTTGCTAATGTTGCTTTTTTTGGGAAACTTAAGCGTGGTATCATAACCAACCTGCTAAAATCAGTTGTTTCATATCACTAGCCGTGTTTCTGGTATTGGAAGGGGGGAAAAGAAGCGTAAAGCGATGCGATATTAAACGGAAACGTCAATCACGAAAAAAAGAACATAGGAGATTTACACATAAATAATTCGAAACAACAATCGAGAATACGGAAACAAAAAAACACATTTTCTTTTAGATTTAAGAGCAACGACTCAATTCAATTTCCTCCTATATAGTATATTGAATGAACCAAATTAAAGCTAATGTTTTCCAAAAGTCTCTGTCATAAAAAAAATCGCGTGTCCGACGGGTTCTACTAAGAAAACCACTGCTTAATGAAGCAGAATATTCCGGCGTGTCTCCTTCATGTCACCGTTTGATTTCCTTTAATTTCAGGGAGACGCGCATAAAAGATACTCCCACTTAAAGTATATCTTTTACGAGTGTGTTAATCTGAACCATTTGGTAATATTTTAACGTAAATTCAGCGGTCATGATCTCATGATTCGAAACCGAAAATGAAGGGGTTGACACCCTAATGCAGGTGTTGTGTAAGTTGAGCACATTGGTTATTAATATTTTCGAAAGTTTTGTATTGTTACATTAACTGTATCATAGGGTGGTATATATGAATATATAAATTAAAATGCCAAAATTGTTATCAAGGTTTCGTGGTGTAGTTGGTTATCACGTCAGTCTAACACACTGAAGGTCTCCGGTTCAAACCCGGGCGAAGCCATTATTAATTTTTATTTTTAAAATCTTGAATATAACTTTTTAAAATCTAGGTTATTGCAAATTATAGTATTAACCACTAAATTTTAAAAAAGTTTTATTATTTTTAAAATCTTGAATATAACTTTTTAATAGTATTAACCACTAAATTTTAAAAAAGTTTTTTTTCTTTTTTTTTTTAAGATTAAACGAACCGTCTATTGATAAATGAATATGTACAATCTCAGAACAAACAATTACAAGAAATTACATTACATGATAGGCTATGAAGCTTAATCGCCAACAAAGTTCGGGCTAAGCTTCCAATTTCTACTAATAAACATATTTCTACGATTGTTAGTAACATTACTTACTTGTAATTCATGCTATTAATTACATAAAACTCAATGATTCTAAAAACTTGTCCGGGACTAGACTTCATTCCTTCGTTAATTCTAGCATTACGTTCCCGCCACAAACTATATACCGTTGAATAGATCATTTCCCGCTAATGCTAGTCATTTTTATTTTATTTTTAAAACCCACTGCATTCACCCCCTCCTAGGAACTTCAAAATCTAGAATATATATGGAGTAGTACTTTTCCAAATCTAGGTTATTGCAAATTATAGTACATTAACCTTGGGAACTAGATTTATAAAAGTTGAATAAATAATTTCTGTTTATTTTTTATTTTTAAACCAATAGAAACTTCAAAATCTTGAATATTACTTTTCCAAATCTAGGTCAAGGTATTTTGTGTAACGACCCGATCCTCCGATCAGACCGCCACAATCTACTTACTACCACCAATACTGTCCGCTTTCTCTCAATTTCGTTATCGCTTCTCGGGCCGCACGGATTTAAAAGATCTTGGTGATGGTAAATATGGTTTTCTTATCTTATATCTATACTATTAATTTATGTGAAGACGGCTTATGAAGACTTGAAACAATTATTTATAAAATAGTCCTATTAATTTACAAAATTACAAAATAGTAGTAGACACCTTTTACAGGAGAATTAAAAAAAAAATAACTGTCATATAATTATTAATTTCATCTTATCACAAATCATTAAATTCATCATCTCTCTCTCAACCATAATTGTTCTTCCCTTCATCAAAGATTCATAACGGATTACATATATTTTTTTGGATTCACACCCATCGGGCGGGCAGGTCCGCTAGTATCATATATTTACTCACATATGTAGGCGATGTGGGACAATACTTTCTCTTTACACCGACATTTTTCTACGAAAATCTGAGTTTTTACACTCTTCCCTCATTCAGGCACGACGTCCTCTTCGGGCATACCGTTCTTCCAGGGGTGGTTCATACACCATCGGCTAGATAGCTGCTCTAATACCAATTGTAACGATCCGGTCCTCCGACTAGACCGCCACCATCTGTTTACTACCACCAATACTGTCCGCTTTGGCTCAATTTTATCGCTTCTCGGGCCGCACGACTTTAAAAGGTCTTGCTGATAGTAAAGAGGGTTTCCTTATATTATATACTATATATGTACTCACATATTTAGGCGATGTGTGATAATAATTTCTCTTTACACCGGCATTTTCTTACGAAAATCGGATTTTTACATTTTGTCTTAGGCCAATAGATTTATATACAAAGTTGAATATATCATTTCCATTAATTCTAGCCATTTTTTAAAAAAATTGAAACAAACTTCACCCTCTCGTAGGAACTTCAAAATCGTGAATATGGAGTACTTTTCCAAATCTAGGTTAAATTGCAAATCATAGTACATAAACGTTGTGTTAGGCAACTAGTTTTTATAGAAGTTGAATAAATCATTTACTACTTGTGATTGTGACCAAGTAGTAAATTGTATTCAAAATTCTGAGAAAAATATTATAAAAACAAATACCCCATATATACCAATACACATAATTTCCACATTATAGCCTTATAGGAGTCCCAAAATACTAGGTAGTTACTTAATTTTTAGGGAAAATGATGAAAATATACACTGTTATTACTTAATTATGAAAAAATACATATCATAAATCTCTTTTAAAGTTTAGTACAGATGCTACATGATGCTACTGTATATGCTACATGTTGTTACTTATTTTTAATTTTAGTTTTTAAAAATTAATTATGTTTTTATGTAAGATTCACCCTAATTTTACTTTGGTACTATAGTAACTCATTTCAAAAAAATAATTCAACTTATTAAACCCAAGAAGTGCCAAAAACTACCTTTCTTTTTCTGGTAAGTTGGACTGAACACCTAAGCACATCAATGTCAATTTTTTTGGTTATTGCTCTCACGAGATTTCCACCTTAAAAGAAGCCACTTTTGTCAAACACTGCACAAGTTGGTAAGTTCTCATTTCATTTATCAAATAAACAACTACCACCTAATTTAACAATAATTCACATATTTCTCCTTCTCGTGATTTCTTACCATGCAAAATAAAAAGAAAAATTAATGCCTATATATATGTGGATATATATGGTATACCTCAAGAGAGGTTAAACCAACAAAGGCCAAAATGGGCTCTAAGGAAACTTCTCCGCGCCACAAAGGAACGCATCTCGTTGATATTCATGAAGACTTACACGAAGGTGATGAGGAAGACATAGAAAAACCGATTAAGAAGTCTGAAAAAGCACACAAGTACGTTACTAGGCCCATCAAGGTTCGTGATCCTAAGCGACAGTACAGGAACCTCAACAGACAGGTTTCATTAGAGACAGGATTTTCGGTACTAAACATGGAGTCAAAAGCAAAAGAGGAGGACCATAGGGTGCTTGAGAGAAATGGGAAAAGTCTTGGGGGGTTCGGAACGAGTAAAATAGCAGCCGAGAGTAAAAGGGCAGATTTTAGCATGTTTAGGACCAAGTCTGGCTTGGTTAAGCAAAACTCATTACTGCCTATAAAGAAATTGGAGAATAATGAAGTTGACACTCAAAAAACTGATGGTTTTGTTGGGGGTGATGAAGGTGTTAATCGGAGTGTACCAGCTGGTAGGTACTTTGCTGCTCTTAGAGGACCGGAATTAGACCAAGTGAAGGTAAAATGACTTGTTATTTTTCTGAATTGTAAACTAACTATACGAACGGTATAAAAGTCGAAGTTTAACTTTAGTGTCTGTGCTTGCATTTGGTTAATTAGTATTTGCTTGCTGCTTTCTTGAACCTTTCTTGAATCGAAAGTGTTGTAGAAGGATTAACTTTGCGATCAATCATATTTATGAAAACTCTTCATGAGCACCCTAGAGGTCACTTTTACTCATTTGTCTGAGCCAAATTAATACCGAAGCTAAGCCTTTTCTGCAACAATAGAAAATCTTAAGATAATGAAAAAAATTGCGCCAGCGTCATATTACCATATTTGTGGCAACCATATAAAAGCAAAATTGAGCTATAATTTTAGGTCATTGCGGATGGTGTGATTCGCTATACTAATGTATGTGATTAGCTTCGGTCTGTACCTTTTTTCGTAATCTTAAAACCACCTTTTTTCGCTATAATCTTAGAACCACCCTGATTGTCACGAAGACATGGCTAATATCCCGATATTTGTTTCTTCGTAATTTTTTTACTTTTTTTAAGTGACTATTTTCAGGACTCAGAGGACATACTCCTCCCGAAGGACGAAATATGGCCTTTCCTCCTCCGTTTCCCCATTGGCTGCTTTGGAATATGCCTTGGCCTAAGTAGCCAGGCTATCCTGTGGCGGGCCCTGGCCACTAGTCCCATGACCGTGTTCCTTCATATACCACTAGAAATTAACTTAGGGCTCTGGCTTTTGGCGCTCGCTATACTCTTTTTAATATCAGTGACATATCTCCTTAAGTGTGCGTTCTACTTTGAAGCCGTGAAGAGGGAGTACTTCCATCCAATACGTGTCAATTTCTTTTTCGCGCCATGGATAGTATGTATGTTTCTTGCCATTGGTGTACCCCCTATCGTCGCACAAGGTATCAAAATTGAAGCATGAAATCATATTTCGAGTTTCATTAACATGAGCCTACTTAGTTCACATTTTATGACTTTATAATATGTTCGTATACTTAGTTTGAAAATGGGCAATGGAAAGGTCTTAGCTATAGCGAAGAGTTAATTAAGGTTTAAAGAAATAATGATTTCAAAAATATGCAAAAAAATTGTTCCGGGTGGATACATGTTCTCACTACGATTTTAAATCTTTCGGTATCGTTACACATAAATACAACCCTATTCCGGTAAAAGAAAGTTTTTTTTTTTCTTTCCGGTAACAACTTTTTACCAATTTCAATTTCCAATTCATATTTACCACAAGATGGATCATGTTTTGATCGCATGGTTAAATGTACTAATCAATTAAACCTGTCGCAAAACACGATTGTAAAAGCAACAATTAAACAACAAAAACTGACAAATTTAAAACAGTTAATCACCGGTGCAACTGGTTGTATCGGTTAACAAGGGACACTATTGTGGATAAACTAGATCTTCCTCTATTTTATTCAATAATCAAAAACATAATTATATACGAAGGCAAACATACACAAGTAGGTAAACTCTAATCCTGAAACACCGAAATAAAAACTAGAAATGTTTTCTACAGTGCCTTAATACCTATATACTCGAAGGTTTTAGTATAGCAATATTTCATTATTTTTTGTGGTAATTAGTCTCAGAAATCTACAGATTTTACAGTCTTACTCTTAAGAATCGACTGGTTTGTGAATGACTTATTAAGCTAGTCCAAAATTGTGCATTTTCTTGAATATGCTATTATTATTATTTTCATCTGAACCATATTGTTTTAACTTTTAAAATCTTTATCTAAGTGAATTTATTTCTATTACTAGAACCCCTTCATCCAGCGATATGGTGCGTCTTCATGGCTCCCGTCTTCTTCCTAGAGCTAAAAATCTATGGACAGTGGCTCTCTGGCGGTAAGCGTCGGCTCTGCAAGGTGGTCAACCCTTCTTCCCACCTCTCTGTTGTGGGGAACTTCGTAGGAGCTATTTTAGCAGCCAAAGTGGGATGGAAAGAGCCAGCTAAGTTCTTGTGGGCAGTTGGATTTGCACATTATTTAGTAGTTTTTGTGACACTTTACCAAAGACTACCAACTAGCGAGGCTTTACCTAAAGAGCTTCACCCAGTTTATTCCATGTTTATAGCGGCCCCTTCGGCTGCGAGCATTGCTTGGGAGGCTATATATGGAGAGTTTGATGGGTTGTCGAGGACTTGCTTCTTCATTGCTTTGTTTTTGTATGTGTCTCTCGTTGTTCGTCTCAGCTTTTTCTGGGGTTTCAGGTATCCTTGGCTCTTCAAGTTTTGTAATTTTCTAAATTTCTAAATTTCTAAAGAAAATAGTTACCTTCTCATTAACAAATAGAGTTTGTTTGCGTTTCATTATCGTTTGTGCATCCATCGACTTACCGCACCTACCTTGCACAAAGTACATGGTTGTTTTACGACATTTTATAAGATCCACGAAGAGAGTGAACCTGATGAATATCCTTTTTATATAATTTGACATAAACTTATAATATTAACAAAGTTGTATTATAAATCAAGATCCTAGGAGTAGCGAAATATCAGAACTAAGCAAAGCACAGTTAGGCGGCGCAGCCGCCAGCCAGTGACTGCATTGGCCAGTGAAGAAATTAGAAAATATCTAGGATGGATGAATTTTATCTATCCCTAATATTTAAAGGTATACTTTGTAATGGTATGGTGTTATTTTACTACCCAGATAATAAAAATTCAATAAGCTCGGCACAATAGGATTCGATAAATTAATGATGTAAGGTTAGACGCAGGGAAAGAACTAGGTGGTCATTTTGAAAAAAAATGACAAAAAAGTAAATTATTTCTATGTATTTTGATAAAAATCTTCAAAAATTAGCGCCCCCTATTACAGAAAAAAAAACTCATATAGGGCATATAAAAAATTATATAAAATATCGGCCCCTTCCATTTCATTATACTCATGCTCCGTCAATGGTTAGATGCCTAGATTGTAATTCGTATTATCATCGATGAGCATGTATATAAGTGGCGCAATCACTGGATTGGATGTGGGATTAAAATTTTAAATTCATGTATTGAAATTAAAAACTTGTTACTGTGGTTTAGTTGCTATAGTATGAAGATTCTTAATAAAATACATGATAAATATAAATTAATATTGGAGTCGGTTTATCGAAAGTAGGGGATATAAGACCATTATGTCTCCATCGAGTCGTTTTATGAAGTGTATTATGGTTTCAGGTTTTCAGTGGCATGGTGGTCTTACACGTTCCCTATGACAACTGCATCATTGGCAACAATAAAGTACGCAGAGCACGTACCTTCAGTCATAAGCAAAACCCTCGCTCTAACTTTATCGTTCATGTCCTCAACGATGGTGTGTGTTTTACTTGTTTCCACTCTTCTCCATGCCTTTGTTTGGCGCACGTTGTTCCCAAATGACCTTGCCATTGCCATAACCGATAAGAGACAAGGTAGAAAGGTATTTAGAAAAGCTTACGATATAAGGAGATGGACTAGGTCTCCTCTCGCTCTTGTTTCCTCGATAACAAAACATAATTCGGGGAATAAGTCGTCAGATGGGCACAAAGAAGGTGCAGATTGAGGTGAAGTTGTAGAAGGGCGAAGGTTAACGTTCCGATGGTTAACGAAGCTTGATACACATATATGGCTTTCATGATTTATTGCTGTTTAGTTGATTATACACAAATTTGGATTTCATTATTTTATTTGAAATAAAAAAGAAATATAATACATTGAATAGAAAATTTTAGATGTCTTCTTTACAGGGTGTAAAAGTTTTAGTTTGTTTCACAGAATAATACATGACACAAGCATGGTTCATGTGATAATCAGATGTAAACATAGCCTCTAGATATGCATATATATCTGGAAAAGATACTATATATCAAGCTGGTTTCAAATTTCTATGATTCGATATAAATGTACCATTGACCATAACGTAGAGCAGTGTTTTAAAAAACGAAATCTTAGCTATAGTGTTTTTGCAAGAGCTAAGCGAAAAGGCGAGCTTTTAATTCAAGATTTCTTTAAACCATAATACGATCGATAGTAAAATTAATGTTTCATCTAATTGAGGGATAAATAATGTGATCATTGTACTTATAAACATTACCTTAGTACCCAAAAAGGAGAAGTCACCAATATCCATAAGTTTCTCATTAATATTTAATTATTCTAAGCGAAGACGAATCAATGAAAAGTCGCGCACGATGCGGTACAGTTACTGAATTAAACCAATCGCCAATCGTCACTTATTTGTGGTTGCGAAGTCGAGTCTCTAAACAATTGTAATTAAACCAAAAAAAACTTTTTAATTACCATATTAACATTTGATTACACCAAAATAACCTACAACATCTAAAATAAATGTTTTCAAATCAAAAAGCTAATTAAATCCATACTTAACAATCAAACACAGAGCAAAAGCCTAATTTTATGGCAAATAACTATTTTTTTTGTGAAATGTATGTATCACTACAAAAAATTATTAACTTTTTGAAAAATGTTATTAAAGTGAGTGTCGTTAGTTTTTAAAACAGTTATCAAGATAATTAGTTGTTGTTTGTGTCATTGTGTGTCTCTCAATTTAGCAAAAGTTTTCAAAAAATTATCGATTGCTATCTCACGACATTTTTTGTGAAGTGTATTTATAAAAAAAATACAATTATATAGATACGAAAAATAACCCAAGGGAATTTTTGATAATTTCTTGGAGGCAAAATGTGGTTAAGTATTTACTACTACATAAACTGTATTTTTTTTAAATACAATCTCCTAATTTATTTATTTATTTATTCATTCCGTTTCATAAAATACTAAGAGCTCTCTCTCTCTTCTTCTTGGTCTGATTGAGATTATTTGAAGTTGTGTCCTTTCTTATTTATTTCAATCTCCATATTCATTATTCTTTACTTTTGGCTTTTAATTAATTGATTGGTAGTTGGTTGGGAATTAGCAAGGAACAGTTATAAGTATATGACTCGTTTGTATAAAAAGTTGTCAAATTAATAAAAAAATATTAAAATTTGATTAATATTTAGGTTTAGTGTAGGCCCCCTAGTGTTCTATATTTTTATATGAGTTTTAGTGTTATACAATTTGTTTTTAATTTATTAAATTCTAATTTGTTGAAAATAGAAAAAATTAATTAGTTATTGAAAAACATTATCTAACCATACATTTTGTAATTTAACGGTGGTTAAGGTGAATGTAGTATAAACAGTCAAATAATGTGACTGTTCCAAAAAGACACTCTAGTGGTTCCATCAATTAAGTATTTTATTGAGTAATGTACTTAATACTTTTTTTGAGATTGTGTATAGTTAGTACACATACAACAACAGCTTATTAAAGTACTTCATGTCTTTAACATAAAGTTGGTTCTGTAAATTGGTCTGTATATATGACTCGTTTGTTAAAATTTTAAAAATAGGAAAAAAAAATTTGTTGTTTCCAGTCCTAGTATGCTTGTTTGCGGTATAAAAGATGTTGTATGATTATTAGTACCGTGTGACCCACGTTATAACTTATTTGTTTACATCAATTGCATTTGATATTATATATGAGATAATACTAATTATACTATAATTTATGTTAATAAGGGGTATAACTATTACCACGGATATGGTGGTATTATTTATCCCACTAATACTAACTAGTTATAAACTATACACTTTTATACTATCCTCCAAACAAACATGTTATATAGTAGTTTAGTGCGGGTTGATGCCGGGGAGGAACTAGTAGCACCCCCATATTGAGAAAAAATGATATTTTACTATTTATCTTCAATTTTATTTTATTTTTATCGATTTTAGGCTTTCAGCACCCCATATCCCATATTGAGAAAAACCCGATATTTTACCATGTATCTTGAAACTTTTTTTATTGATTTTAGCCTTTCAGCACCCCATATTGAGAAAAAAAAAACGATATTTTTTCTTTTATCATGCATCTTCAAACTTTTTTTTTTATTGATTTTAGACTTTCACCACTCGATAGTGAGAAAAAACCGATCTTTTATCATGTGTCTTGATTTATTTATTTTTATCGATTTTAGGCTTCAGCACACCGTATTGAGAAAAATTCAATCATTTACCACGTATCTTGAATTATTATTATTTTTATCGATTTTAGCCTTTCAGAACCCCATAATTACGAAAAAAATATTTCTAGTTCCGCCGCTGGTTGCTACCCGGGTGGTCATGAGGCCGGCGCCGGGCACAATTTTAGTTGATAATTTTACCGTCTGTTTAAATTAAAAGGCTAAAAACCAATTTACATACAATTAGAACAAATTTTTCTGCCTAAACAGAAAAAGTTTGTCTAAACAGGGTGTGATTTATAACACGTTTACATTTAAGGAGGAATAATACCTTTTTGCCTAAACACGACACATTGTGACAACCTTTGTGCTTGAACTTAGAAAAAAACAGAACCTTTTTGCATCCAGAGTATGCGCAAGTTCACATTTCGATATATGAGACACATTTACAACTATTAGTAGAACTAAGTGAAGTCCAACAGTATTAAGTCGGTAAGATGCATAATATCTTAGTCGCATATGTATGTATTCAAGTGCACTTTGTTGGCCCCCTGGGGATTTACTTTGGCAAAAATAATTTAGGTACTCTACGCGGCTACGTCTAAAAAAACATGAGTTTATACCTTAATTTCCGCGATCAACTTAACAGATTGCTAAAACCTTTTCCCTGAAAAAGCAACAAAAACTAAAGTTCTCACACATTCATCTTTGTGCTTGCTTTCTGTTTTAGCACTAATAGTATTCGTCGGTTGCAGGTATAAAACAGATATGGAAAGATGCAATACAAGGGAGCATAACTAGTTCTCGATTGTTGGGGTTGCTGTTAGATCTAATATATGACATACTTTCAAGACTCACTGTTGATATCATATTTAACTGCAAATGTGTGTAAAATTTTTCTAGATATTTGAATCAATATTACTTACCATTAAAAAGCCTGAATATCTCTTTATAAAAGAGAGGCTCGATTATTATATAAACGATGTGGGATAATTATTTTAACACTCCCACTTGCTCGTGGCCTGGTATTTCAAGGGTTCTACGAGCGGACACATTAAATGGGTGGAAGTGAGCCCAATATCGTTAGCCCCGCTCTGATACCATATTAGAATCCATATTCGTTACCATTAAAAGGCATCATAATGGCAAGGATGGATATCTCTTTATAAAAGACAGACTCAATTATTATATAGAAGATGTGGGATAATTACTCTAACACTAGAGATTCTTAAAGATCCTTCTTTTCTTGAACTCCACCTCACATAAGCACCCAAAGGTCTAACTATGCAAGAAGATGGACTTATGTCTTATTTCTTAATAATTTATAAATACGGACTTGATCTTGAGAAAATGACTCTAATTATGATGATTTCTATCCTTGTCAATCAGTGGCTATAAGCCTATACCCAGTATTCCATCTCGGTTCAACCAAAACAGCACACCCTCACTTGCTGCTAAATGTAATGGGCTGCTCTTTATATGCTTTGATGACTGGAAAACGTTTAGAAGTATTTATTACATCTGCAATCCAGTTCTTGGCGAGTTTGTGCTTCTTCCTCCATATATGGAGACTAATATCGAGTTAAGGGAAGTGGTTGACTTTGGTTTTTGTCCAAAGACAAGACAGCACAAGGTTATTTCGTTAAGTTCTCAGATTTCCAAGGTATGTACACTTGGCACAGGCAGTTGGAGAGAGATGGATACTGCCCCTTTACCTTTCTCATTAGTTTGTACCGTCCGCTGTTCCCTAAATGGAAATCTTCATTGGGTCATTAAGAGTTGTACTGTTGCAAACTTTATTTGTTCGTTCAGCTTAGAAACCGAGAAGTTCTCGTTTATGTCTTCACCGGCCCAATTTAACCTTGATACTTTGAAAAATATTAATAGAAATATGGTCATGTTGGGGTTGTTGGATGGATTATTATGTTTCAGCTATTTTCTTGGATATCAATTTGAAGCTTTTGTGATGAAGGATTATGGTAGAGATGGGTCTTGGACGAAAGAGCTGAGCATTGATCTCAGTACCAGTTTTATGTCACGAGATTCGATGCATTATGCATTTGAATTTTTAGAAAATGGGGAGCTTTTTCTCATACGTGATTCTACCATAATTTCTTGCAATCTTCGAAATGGAATAAATAGACAAATGCTTATGAATAAATTTAGATTTAGGGTAACACCTTTTGTTCCAAGTTTGATTTCCCTCAAGGATATTATGGAAGTTGAGGTTGCAGGTGGACATATGGAAGTTGTTGAATGGAAAATGGGACGCAATCTTTGGTCTGAAAAAGGTTTCCGATTTGCTGATAAGTGTTTGCTTTTGTAATTTATACTCTTACCAGTTTCTTTCTGTTTGGCAGTTTTGGGAGTGTAATCATTTTTTTTATAAACATGGAATTAATTCTATTTCGTAAGTTAAATTACCAGTCATTTTTGCATTCCGTGAAATAGTAGTTTTCTATAATCATACTGGCTTTAATATTCTCAAAATAAATTAAGAGTAGAAGTGGAAAATTGTCCCTCATACAAAGGAATGTTTGGACAAAGAAAGTCGAACAAAGTACTTATAGTGATGGTGAAATCCTACTGAATATTGATTTGCGTGCTATGACTGAAAGTTATACTCTATATGCATCTTTTCTCCTATGCGTTTATCGCTCTAGTTTGTCTAGTGCTCTGTTTGCTTTGTCTGAATACCTGTAATTAAGTAATTAACAATGTAGTTTGGTAACCAACTTATAGTAAAAATTGTCTACATTACTAGTAGATTCAATTTGAGTTTGATTTATATTGTCGATGGCAGGAAAGATAAGCGAAATATACATAAAATAGTATACCAAGAAATTGTTTTATGAAGTTTGGTGTAGTTTAAGTTTGGTAGCTTCAACAATACAGTATTAATCCCTTGATCTTAATTAAGTTAAAATTGATACTTCGAAGCTGAAATCTAGAGTTTCTGAAGCCTAATAAATTAATCTTTTGATAAGTTCTTGATAATAGGTCGTCGGAAACAGTTAGAAGTAGTCGACTTTGAACCAATCCTACCATAGTTCAGTATCTAGTTCTATTCAAGATGATTGTAAGTAAAGTTTTATGCCAAAGAGGCAACCGGCAACAATGATGGGATTGCTAGAGGTTGTGTCTTTTGGGCCGCACTCTTAAACCAATATGATGAGATGTTCACTCTGAGAGTGATTCTGAAAATAATCTATTCTAATCTCTAAGTGCTGCTGTTATTTCGACATTATCATTTCCGTGATTTATTTTTTTGAAAGGTTCAACTGTCTATAAATTTTTGGCTGCACTTAAAAGTAACCTAATTTGTTTTTACCTTCGTGTTTATCGTCATGTAGAAAAATATCTAATACCCGAATGGATTTATAGATTTAACATTAATATACAATCAGCTCCTATCGTGATGGTGGAAGCAAACTTAAGTCCTCCGTCTCTGTTAGCATCTTGCAGAAGTACATCAACTTTCTCTCCCTCTCTTTTAGAAATATAGAACATAAGTTTATCTTGGTTATTGCCCAAATCCAGGTAAACACTAGAAAAAAGAGAAAGGTCGTCTGGCTTCCTGTTATTCTTTTTTTGACAGTTCGCACTTTTGTTCTGGGGAATGTTTACATTATTGAGGGTGAGCCTTGGCGCAACGATAAAGTTGGTTCGACCTCTTGCAGAAATGCAGGGGAAGTCTGTCTATATTAGGTCCAAAGTTGCCTGACGGGAGGATCCTGCACATAGCGGGAGTTTTAGCACCGGTTTTACCCCTTTACGCTTTGCGACTTTGCTTTATGCTATCCCTTTCAAGGTTAGTTGACTGCGGTTTTTAATTAAGCTGGCTTATTTGTGGTGAGGGGAAAAAACATGGTTTCACTTAATCTTACAGCTTTTTCAAGCCAAAGTTGCAAAAGAACTAGGCTTTTAAGTTGACCTGCAAAATACATTAAAACTTGTAAGTGAAGACTTTAGCCTAAAATAAAACAAACCAGTGGAAGTACTTAAGTTCCATTTTCCATAAAATGTAACCAATTCCATGATTAATTTAGTAGCACCAATGTATTTGGAAAATTTACAATCGGTATTGTACAAATTTCATTTAAAGTTGATGTTATGTATATGTTCAGTGGTTAACGTTAATACTCCCTGACCCAAAACAGCATGCCATTTTATAGTTTCTCTTTCTGTTTGATTTATATATTTTACATAATCCTTTTAGAAATATGGTTTTCGAACAATGAATAACAAGTTTCATTCAATTTTTTGTACAATTATCACATTCACACTTTCATTCATTGTCCAAAATACATGATTACAGGGATTTTATCGATAAAAGATCAACTATCGCTCAACATTTCTTTGAATCAATCCTTATTTTCCAGGAGCAAAGTTAGTGGCGAAAGCCCAAGCATTGTTGTTCACGGGATCAGCTAAATGATCAGCCAAGTTCTCCAACGGTCCCTTTCCGGTGACAATCGCCTGCACAAAAAACCCAAACATAGAAAACATAGCTAGCCTCCCATTCTTGAGTTCCTTCACCTTGAGCTCAGCGAAAGCCTCGGGGTCCTCCGCTAGTCCCAATGGGTCAAAGCTCCCTTCTGGGTAAAGTGGGTCGACTATTTCACCAAGTGGGCCCCCAGCAACCCGATACCCTTCAACCGCTCCCATCAAGATAACTTGGCAAGCCCAGATAGCCAAAATGCTCTGAGCATGAACCAAGCTAGGGTTTCCCAAGTAGTCAAGCCCACCGTCACTAAAGATCTGAGCCCCGGCCTTGAACCACACAGCCTCGCCAAACTTGACGCCGTTCCTAGCCAAAAGCTCAGGGAATACGCACCCAAGGGCACCCAACATGGCCCACCTGGAGTGGATCACCTCGAGCTCACGGTTCTTGGCAAAGGTCTCTGGGTCAGCTGATAACCCAGCAGTGTCCCAACCGTAGTCCCCTGGGAACTCTCCTGTAAGGTAGGATGGGGAGTCACCAGAGAGTGGGCCCAAGTACTTGACTCTATCAGGGCCGTACCATGGGCTGCCTTCTTAGTAGCGGTCTTTCTCATGGTAACTTTTCCTTTACCAAGAAATTCAGGGGAAGACGGGTTTAGTTTCACCGCGTTACCGGTAAATGAGGATGATAGAGACATTGTGGAGGCTCCATTTTTTCTTGAAGAGTATTTTGAGTGACATAGATGATCTTATATATGGACTTGTAAGGCTTGGATAGGGTAAGGGTCCTTATCTTTGAAGGATTTTTATCTCTTTTCTTATTGGTATATGACATTTGGCAATCTCTACCATGTTTAAGAGCCATGAATGTACAAACAAGTGTATTTTAAACCATTCACATAGTGTTATCCATAATGAAACATCAAATATAAGGAATTTAACAAAGTTGAGTCGATGTTTATTTTCCGATCTTACTAATTCTTATTACATAACGGAGTATTAAACACGAAAAGATGATAAAACCGAAGCAATGAGGTGCATAATCTTTACACTGCCTCTACTAAGAAAAAAGGTTATTGTTTAAAAATCCGCTTTAGATGCTCTGCAATTTCAAGTACTCGACTAGGTGTTGTCGAAGCCGGGGATTGTGAAGGCGTGCTTTTCATGTATGAAGAATCGGAAAAGTTAAGTGAAGTGCCTTTAAATATATCGACGTCCCCTTCGTCGTTCATCATAACCATGTTACACGGGATCCTCTCCGCATAATATCCTTTGTATTTTTGGTGGTGCCTGTCTCACAACACAATTTTACAATTTTACACTTTCTTTTTGAAACGAACAATATTACATTCATGAACAAACAAAAGATGGAAAATGTATCTTAATATCGGGTTTTTGAACAAAGTACTTGTACTCCATTCCTCTTCTTAATTATACATTTTCAAGATTTTGTATGAATCTACAAAAGCATAGTTTTTTCAAATAGTTTCTGTTTGTGTTATTCATTAATATCAGTTTTTGCGGATATTACCTATCAAACACAACAAGAGTAGCATGGAGACCAACAATCTGTTCCGCGGCAAGCTGTTTCATAGGGAATCCCATTTCCGATTTCACTTGTAATTTCGCCTTCATAAATGAATTTCGATGCCAAAATTAGAAAAAGAAATACTAGAAACCGTAAATTAGCTAATATATATGCAAAGGGGGGAAAATTCAAGTTGGAGATGATGAGAAAGGAAGCATGTAGTACCCCATATTGGTTGCAAATCTCTTTTAACGTGTGGAATTTTTGATACTTGATATCACTCTCATTCACTTCAAGGTCGCTCGTCCATATATCCGTCCTCGTCTTCGAAGAAACTGTAATACAAAATTTTCAAACACTAATATATATAATGAAAAATGCGGAAAATGTTTTGGGCTGCTTTTAATCAAGTAAAAATTTGGTATAGGAGAATATACGTTCTTGGCGTACTTTGTTATACTATTATTTAGAGAAAATTGATTTAAAAATGGTTTTCCAAATACTTTTAAACTGCATTTTTTGTTTTCACTGCTCTCACAAGTAGTGTATAGAAGGATGTAAAAGGTTAATTATTCATACAAACTAACATATATACATACGGGGAATATTAAGCCAAGGTTTGACGCCGAGGAGGGTAACAATGTAATAAGATTGGATATCAACATTCTTAAGAACCCACTCAAGAGGCTCCATGGAAAATGCCTTAAGTCCATCCATTACGATAACGATGTGTTTGGGTGAGTCGAATGGGCTCGGTTCCTCTATCGGACTCTTTTCAGAGTCCTTTTTTTCGTTAGTAGAACTAGTACTTGCAGCCATTTCTCCTATATAATTCTTCTCTTTTGATGAATAAAAATGAATGTTCTCTTTTCTCTCTTGTGATTGACTAGATTATAAACAGAAAAATGAGACCAGGGAGATTGAAATTAATTCAACAGCTAAATAAAAGAGATTTGTTTTTGGTGTTGACTAAAAGAACAAAAATTGGTCATTGACATAACCAACATGTTTAACTTAGTGTGCTTTTATGAAAACTATGTTTACTTGAACAAAGTATGAAGATGCCACCATGAGAATTTGGACTTTACAAAAAAGCCTAGCTTATCAACATTCTTTGAATAACGGATTAGATACAGAAGATCGATCAGTAAAAGTTACTCACGCGTTACGTGTGAGATGTGCAATGACATAAATCTCGTAATATATTTTATTTTGAACATAATATTCAGATTTGGTATCATTTATTGTAGTTATGCAGGTTAAAACGAATTGTTAATTAATTTAGATTACATCCGTAATTAGGAAAATATAGTAAACATAAATTGTTAATTAATTAGATTAGCTATATTTTTAACTATTAAAATAGAGTGAGGGTATTTTTTGAAAAATTGAATAAAATTTAACAGTGGTAGGTAATAGAATGTGAGTGCAATCTCATCATTTTGTTTAACGGTAAGTCCTCAATTGTGACAAATTTCGTAGTTTGGTAGCTTAATTGTTAAAATTGGCAGTCTATTACCTAAATCGTTAACCACCGGTAGTATAGTAAATTAAACGTATTTTAAAAAATGGAACACTTGACTTAATTAGCAAGAGGAAATGATGACGGAGTATCTTAAGCACTTTCCCTGGTTTAGCAAATGGAGACATAAAAGATATTTCTGAAACAACAAAAAATAATGTGATCGTTAGACTAACTAAAAAAACAATGGTATCTAAAGAATTTTTGTAGCAAATTACTAACGTATGTGAAAGATATAACAATTGTTGTACACATTCGTGTATACGCTAACACGCATACGCGCACTCATATACCGACTCACCCAACACTACCCAAATACATTGTTGGTGGTCTTACGACAAAAAACTCTAAATCTACATGAGGAATTGGGGATCTTGTTAATTAATTCTATCGTTTTGTATTTAACTATTGACACATTTCGATTTAGTATACTCAACTATGACTTTTTTTAATTAGCGTACTATACTTATGTATTTGTCTGATTTAGGGCTGTTTTGCTTGTTTTTGGAGGGAAAGCAATGGGTACAATATGGCCATTTGTTTGTTTTCAAAGTCACGTGACAGCACATGATCTGTTTTTCTGAGTTCAGTCGCCGGAGATATACTAAATCAAACAAATACATAAGTATAGTAGGCTAATTAAAAAAAGTCATAGTTAATGTATACTAAATCGAAATGTGTCAATAGTTAAATACACTAAACATAAATTACCTCTTTTTCCTAATCAACCACTTTATTGTTTACTATCATCATATGTTTAACCAACCATCATCATGGGTTAAAAGAGAGGAAAATCAATATCCTAATTTTCCTTTAATATAGCATCACCATTATAAACATTAAAACATAATGATTAATGAGTTATAAAGAGAGACATATAGAAAGAAAAAAATGGTGGTTAATAAAATGGATATTATAGTGAAGTAAATTATATGATTACTTTTTTTTCCAAAAGCAACAAAAAATGTGTAAATCATTAACTAACACAAAATTTGAATTTCATATGATAGCAAACTCATATCTTATTATATATCTTTGGGAAAGATTCTATGACACCCTTTTACATACATCTAGTAAATGTAAAGGCGCTTGTATAGAAAGACTTCGAGACACCGTTTTACATACATCTGTTAAATGTAAAGCCACTTGTATCTTAACGAGCTCGTCTTTGTGACGACAATGAATATTTTTGGACCATGAAAACATCAAAGAACTCTATCTTGAAAATCAGTCAAAAAAGTCGAGGCAAACGAACTTAGCTTCTTCCCAGTCTCTCCGGCTATGTTTTTAAGAGAAGATATGTCTTGTTGAGCCTGTACAGATAAAAGCAAACGCATATTGTGATAATAATCAACGTTTCGTCGTTGTTCTGATTACATATTATCCTCTTTTCTTTTTTTTGCAATAGACTATATTGATAAAAGTTAAACTGAAAACTTAAATGAACTTCAGTCTCAAGACTAGAATATATTCTGGCATGGAATTAGTACAAATGTTGGAAATTCCGAAACTGAAGTATTTTGAAATGCCGCTAAAGAATCTGTAATTTTATTTTTTAAAATCTTATTAAAGTAAAGAATCCGTATATATCAGACACAATGAATGCTAAAACCGAAGGCAGTTTCTAACTCCACTATTGCAAAACAAAAAGGCATAAAAACAAACCTGGAAAGATAGCCGGTTGATAAGATCAGACGCACTGAGATCAAGCGAATCATCTCTATCACCAAAAAGATCAGCACTAGAGATGGCTGATGAACCCTACAAACAAAAAAAGAAGAGAAGTTGCATAAATACATACATACACGGATACTGAATATTAGACAGAGAAATGTGGAAAAATAGAAGGTGACAACAAAATATAGAACTGAGCTCAGGTTTCCTTTGTCAAAGTAAATGGTAATATGAAGATATACTATTACGGTTCCTAGGAGGAAGAGTTGACAAAATGGGAAAATTAGGATAGAGAGATTCATGGACACATGAATAATGAAATGACATTGAGTCGGTAGTTGCTATTCTGCTTGATTTTTTCAGATTGCCATCAAATCGCAAATATTCAGAGTTTGATAGGCCCTTTCATCCAACAATATGGTAATGATGGACATACCAGTATAATTGAGGTAAATACAGAATTCACAATTGCTTAGTTTTCCCAAAGTACAACGTCTATGTGCACACTGAGACTTGCATCTAAAACAATTTTTTTACTTTTTTTACTAGATACCCGCGAACAGTTATTTAACTTTATCAATATCTCGGTGATATCTTCTTTCCTTGAAGTTCATTTTGCAGAAACAGGTAATAACTTTTCTATGATCAACAAAGGAAAGAGACACATTGTCTAACTTGGGGAGGTGAAGGTATACAAGTTACAACTAGTATTATCTTCTAAATTAATGAATTATGCCTTCCAAATTCCTTATAGTCTGTCAAATGGAAATATTGGAGGCTTGGTTCTGAATTTCGAAAAACAAAAAGCTTTAAAAGCCTACCCAATTTCCCATATATGGTAAGAGGATACTATAATCAAGGCACTGAAAAACATATGCAAATAATGAACGCCATATAATAAATTGCCAGAATCAACCATAAAAAACAAAGACCAGGATAGAATATTAGACTATCCCTATCTAAATCAAAATTAAATGGTGAACAACTCATTAGCAAACTTATAATGCTTTTACTTTCACGAGAAATGATTAAAGAACTTACTGTGAATCATGTCTTTCAAATCCCTTATTGTCAATCAAAAGAAAATATTGAAGGCATGGTTATAAATTTCGAAGAACAAAAACCTTTAAAAGCCTACCCAATTTCCCATATAGGGTAAAAGGAAACTATAACTAAGGCACTGAAAAACATATGCAAATAATGAACCCCATATAATAAATCGCCAGAATCAACCATAAAAAACAAAAAATGAGATAGAATATTAGACTATCCCTATCTAATCAAAATTAAATGGTGAACAACTCATGAGCAAGCTTATAATGCTTTTACTTTCACAAGAAATGATTAGAGAACTTACTGTGAACTTCTGCAGAGAAACTTGGGCCTCTTTAGCAGCTGTACTCTGATCCCCAAAATATTGAGCAGACGATATAGATTTGGCATTAGAGAACTTGGTTCGGGCTTCAACAGTTTCTTCAATCTGATATTTGAATACACAAACAGTAATCAAAGAAAAATACACAAACAGGCTTTTAGGGATAAATTGATAACAAAATATTTGGACAACAGAAAATTACAAATTGGAGAAATTCACAGAGTCAAGCAAAGAGAAAAAACCGAAAAAACATAGTATAGAATAAGCCCAACAATATATAAAAACTAAGAGGAGGACATTTACCGCCATGAACCCTGTAACCTTCTTTAGAAGAATAAGAGAAATTCACATAGTCAAGCTTTTTTAGGTAGTCAGGAAAAATAACAAAGAAGGTAGAATATGCCATGATAACAACCAAATAATGCATCAAGAACATATGTTCGAGGCCATAGAATTTTTAAAGACCTCATAGATGAAACGTTGGTTTCTCTTGACCTCTGTTATTAAAGCAGCAAGTTCAAACAGTGAGATATCGGTCCTAAGCACAGGATATCACATAATATAACGATCCACAACTTACTTGAACTTTTGATGAGTTGGACCCATTTTTCTTTGGGTAGCCACCATCCATTCCGAAATCAGAAAAGAAATTAGACGCCTTTGGAGGGGCAATATGGGTTATCACATGTGCTCCTCCAGACACTGGTGGACCTTCTACACTATCTACATACTCAAACCGAGACGTTGATGATACAGCAGAAGTAGGTGTGCTATTATTCGAGGTTGAAACTTGAACATGTGCCTCTTCGGGCTTCTGATCATATAGACTTTCACTTGACTGCAATAAATGAAAATTACTAGTTAAAACAAGAAAGTTGTAGTTTACTTGAACCAAGAATCATTTCTTGAGGTTATGAATAAAAACTAGGTTTTTCCAGCTAGATTAAATGGATTCCTGTAGCCTTGCTCGGCTGCATTAAACAAATAAGCTGGATTTTTTAGGTTCTGGAAAAAGCTACTTTCCTCCAACTTAAGGCTTCTAGTTTTTCAGATAAAAAAAACACTAAACATAACTTTTAAACTCATAACCAAAAGCAATAACCTTTTCAAAGCAGCAACTCAAAAACGCTTATGTTACTTTTGGTACTTTATTAGATCATATAAGTTTAGACAATACAACTTTAGACTCCTCTTGTGTTACTTTCTCAAAGCAGTAACTCAAGAACGCAGAAAATGACAATACAACTTTAGACTTCTCTTCTGTTACTTTCTCTGATAAGTATACTCCTCTGATTATTACACCCATCAACATGCAATAGTAGTATTTTATCCTCTTTCTAGAGAAAATTCTCTTTTAACTAATAAGTTTCAGGGCAAAGTACAGCAACAGCCCCAATGCTTTGGATCAAATCTCTCTTTGACCCCCATAGTTTAGTTGCAGCACTACCGATTCCCATGTGTTTGGTGAATTTCTATTCAATCCGCAATGTTTCAATGTAGCAGCATTGGTTCCCATAGTTTTGGCACATAAGTAGCCTGATATTCTAAATATGTTACACAAGTCTTTGAACATAACACCATTTGTCCCTTGTAAGATGGAACCATACGTTAAACATTTTAAAGTTATGATATTAATATTTTGTAACTTGTATTTGATACTATGGGGCCACCTTTGTAACTTACTCAAACAATGAGGACCGATAGTGTCATAACTGAAACAATGGGGACCAGATCGAAGTTTCTCTCAAAGCGTGGGGGTCATAGCTGCAATGCACACTTTATTTGAAAAGCATGTTTCAAGCAAGATCTTCTACCAAAACAATACCTTAGTAGTAAGTTTTCGAGCTCCAAGGCCCCCAGTTTTCCCACTCCTTTTTGTACCAAGAGGCTTCTTCAGAGAATTGCTAACAACTGTATGAGGAACTTTGGGCGAGAAAGATGAGACTTCTACAACTTCTTGCTTCTTCAATGAAACTTCTTTTGGAAAATCGCTAAACCCGATATCAGATAGTCCGTTAGAAGGCTGTGAGGAGTGAGAAGCACTTGGCGACGTGGGCAAACCTTTCTCTTCTAAAAAGCTCTTAGCAACTTCTTTTGCGAGCAATTGTTTGTATAATTCCGCGGCTCTTGATGTATATTTTGCCTCGATTTTTCCTCCGTCGGTCCATCCGTGTTGCTTGAAGAAAACATGAGCGCGGTTGTTACCTCCAAATAACATCATCCTCAATTGCTCTGGTGTCCACGAGTCTAAATTGGTAGACCTTTAATAAAAATCCAAACTTTTAGTGACGAGAAATGTTAATTCACATATTTATACGTCAGATCAATTCACAAACACAAAGATACGAAGTTGTAAACAATGAAATGGTTAAGCAATGAAAACATAGAACAAAAACAAAAACAAAATATAAATCATTTCAACTCTAACAAAATGAGAGAGAAATGAAAAGTTCTGCCAGTGCTTTTTTTCTATTAGATGACCAGGTTCCACATTAAAACCGTAGCAGATGCAGAAATATAAAAAGCATGCATACAAAAATTGAATCTGACCAAGCCATCATAATTGGTATATCAAGTCATTGTAGCTTACGCAAGATATAATATGAAATCTTAGCAAAGTTATAACTGTAAATAATTAACCAAAATGGTTTACTTACCACCTTTTCCAACATGAGCACGTAAATAATCTGCCTAGAAGACCATATTAAACATTCCTAAACTTCAGATTTTATTACGCGTTTATATCAGCAACACTTAGGCACTTACTAATTTATGGAAGCTAAATGTCAGATGTTAGGTGCCTACACTCATCTCGCCTAGGTGGGGAAGACCAATCATTCTAATCCTTTAAAAAAAATGGAAAGGGCACCAGCTGAAAAAACAACAGAAACAGAATCTATGATCACCTTATTTTCTACTCCAAGTAACAAAACAACAATGTTTACACTAATAAAGGTTGCAACTTTAACAAATACACCAAATTCAGAAATCCGCAAAACAATGAATTAATCTACAAAAACAACTAACAGAAACAAAACAAAACAAAAATTGCACTCCAGCCTCCACGTAGCAAGTAAACAGTGTTGACGCTAAAAAGGTTGTAACTTCTTATTAAATACTTCGAATTTCAAACTCCACAAAAACAAGATTGATTCTACAAAAACAACAGAAAGAAAATCTAAAATCACCTTCTTTACTACTTGAAGTAAAAATTGTTGACACTAATAAAGGTTGCAAATTTAACAAATATCAAAATACACAAAAGGGAAGTCAGTATAGAAAAACAACAAACCAAACAAACTCTAAAATCAGCTCCTTTTCTACTCCAAGTTCTCCAACTAACAAAAACATAATGCTGGCACTAATACAGGTTGCAAATTTAACAAATACACTGAATTGCAAAATCCACAAACACGGAAATTATTCTCGTAATACAAAAAAGACCTTATTTTCTACTCCAACTAACAATATCACAATGTTGACACTAAACAAGATTGCAAAATTTAACTCAAAAAAACTCAGTTTCAGTATCCGCAAAATTTTTTTTGAAATAATCTAGAAATACGAACAACTGAAAGACCGAAATAGAAATAAGAAAATACCTAACGAAGCTAATGTGAACGCCGAGGCTCCGATGAACAGACGAACAATCGATACATAAGAAAATTCCGTAAGGAACTGAAGCCCATGTCGGATTCTTTGCATTACAATCAAAACACATCTGCCCGAAAGAAAAATACAACAACAAAAAAGATCAATAATTTGTGATAAAAAAGATACAATAAATAAAAAAAACATCACTAATTTGTGATACCCTTAGAAAACAAAATACAAAAACATCACTGAATTTTGATACCCTTTGAGAAACTTAAACTGATCTAAGCAGAAAAAGGAGACCCAGAAATGGAAATTTTAAAAAAAAAATTTATTTTTGTTTGAAATTAATAAAAATAAAATGAAATAAAAGTGTTAATATTAGCATCTAAGCATCTGAAATCAATAAAACTGAGCTGAAAAAGGAGACCCAGAAACAGAAATTTTACAAAAATGTATTTTTGTTTGATATTAATAAAATTAAAAGTGTTAATTTTGCCATCTAAGCATTTGAAATCAATAAAATTGAGCTGGAAAAAGTTCAAAGGAGACCCAGAAACGGAATTTAAAAAAATAAAAAAAAAATGTTTGAAATTAATTAAAAAATGATATTTTTGTTTGAAATTAATTAATAAAAGAAAAAGAGTTAAAGTTGGCATCTAGGCATCTGAAATCAATAAAACTGAGGTGAAAAAAGAGACCCAGAAACGGAAATTAAAAAAAAAATGTATATTTGTTTGAAATATTTAATAAATAAATAAAAAAGGTGGTTAAATATTGGCATACCTTGTTATCTGATTTGGCTTTGAGCTTTCTAAAAATGGAAATTTTGTCTTCAGCTTTAGACATTGTGTAAAAAAATAGAGATAATATTCTGTATAATATGTATTTATATCATTATATATTTATATGTATGTGGTATATATATATAACACTTTTGTTTCTTCTTTTTTAATTTTGATCAAAGTAACACACAATTAAATTATGGGTTTTAATTTAAAATACTTTACTACAAACCATAGATTAGGAATGGACACCTGTCTTTTATCGAACGGATTCAACTCAATACTAAACTAATTTCTAAAATAAATTAGGTACCGGTTTGTAAAATTTAAATATCAAATCTTATAATTAAAATTTAAATTCAAACCAACCCGTAAAATAAATTGCGGGTTGGGTTTAGATTGATTCTTGAATTTTTATTTTGTTCTTTTATTTTTCATAGTTTGCATAATTAACCTAAATTTTAAAATAAATTGAAATTTTCAAATAGAAATATAAATAAAAACCAATCAAAATACATTTAGAACATTCGCAAACAAGTAACAAAACTAAAATATAACAAGAATGAAAAGTTGGTATTTTAAAATACACACAAGTATATATAAATATAAATATATTTATATATATATATATTGCGGGTTGAAACGGGTTTGAGCGGATTGAATTTTTTTGTACACTCAATATCAAGATGTATTATAGGCGAAAATGTTTTGCCTAGCGCCTCGAATACAATAAAATTTCGTTTAATTATCATGTAACCTGATGAATTTCGTCTAATCTTTTAGCTTTTTAAAATCTATCTACCGACTAAGCTCGCATTTTAGAACAATGTACTTAATAGACATATTTGTTATTTGTAAAGGAAAATCTTATTAATTTATTAAATTTCAATTACTAGCTGCTGAACAAATTATTTAAAGGGAAATCTCAGGAATGGTAAAAGCTAGTTAAAGTAATTGTTAGTCTTTGTTAGACTAGTAGCGAAGATTACATAACTTTCGTTATAAAAAAAATACTCAAATAGCGACGGGATTAGTGACGGTATTTTTTGTTACGATCTTATTAGCGACGGTTTTTGTGACGGTTTTGTGACAGTTTAGTTAATTTGTGACAGATTTGTGACAATTCTTTAAATTAGTGACAGACTTGTGACAGCTTTTGACTCTCACTAAATCAAACATTTTTTTATAGGCTTGCTTGAAATTTTTTTTCTAAATTTGCATGTATGGTGTTTTCCTAAATTAGTAAATTGTATAAGCTTTTTGTTATTACTATTTTGGCCTATCTACGATAACTTTTCGCTATTGGGGAAGTTTTTTTTATTATTTTTTCAGACTTGTCGGTTTTTAAAAAAAAAATCCGACTTAGTTATGCTCCTTTTTTCTTGAGATTAACATGAGTTCTTCCGAAATTTTCAGCTTTTTTCTCATCTTTTACTTGTTATTTACTAACTTTACTGTACATGATTTCTAAATCTAAAGACTAAAATTAGACTTTATTTTACAGTAGAGATTAATTATGTATTACTCTATTTCCTCCTAAACCAGTGGGTATACACTTTGATGTATATGCAAGATTGCACTTTGGTGTTATGTTGGTTGTCAATTTGTACTCTATTATTGTAGAGTTGTAATACCATCGCATAACCAAATTTAACCATTTTATCAGACCTAATACATTTTATATTTTTTAAACAACCGTTTACATTTATACAAAATTCCAGTTTTTTTATTAATTTTCTTATAATAACCCTACATTATTTCTTTTTATTTGTTTATTATCATTTAATAATGATAACAATATTACAGTCAAAAAAATGAGGACCACATGATAATTTATTAATATTATATTCATATACGTAATTTATATGGATTCTGATGCATGCCATTTTTTATACCATAACCATCAAATTTTTTTAAAAAAATGGAGACTACAGTCACAAAAATGAGGACCACATGATAATTTATTAATATTATATTTATATAGGAATCATATACTATAATTTATATGGATTATGATGCATGTCATTTTTTATATCATAACCATCAAATTTAAAATAAAAAAATGGAGACATGCTGCAATTGATGGATGGTGAACTAACTATGATGCGGAAGTTGTAAGTTACTTATATATTACTCCTATATTTTATTTTATTTCTTTCTTTCTTTTATCCTAATTAAAAGTAACTTACCAATATTCAGTCTCTTTTTTTTATAATTAATAACCTCTTTGGTTTGGAGTTAACCGAGTTAAACAACACGAGTGATCGAACCCTGACGGTAACCATACTGTATTAGCATCTCAATTATTTGCATTAATAAAAGGGTGCAGTAATCTGACTTTTTGAAAGCTCACTTTTGATTATTTATAGTCTTATACTTTTGAGTTTTTTTTACCAGTAAATTAAGTAAGGGTATATAATTTGTCACAATGATAATCAACTTGGTGAAAATTCAGGTAAGAATGAAATATACTTTACATGTCACCCTATGACTTTTTTAAATTCTATTTCTTTCGTATTTTTTTTATTTTTTTAAGTACTAATAAACACTAATAACACACAGCATGACATGTATAGATAGCATTATTGGATGGCGGATTTTTCTCATTTTTCTAGACTCTAATGTTAAGAAAAGTCTTCTCTTTGTTAGTACGTCCGTAACAAAATTAATAAACGCTTGGTCACTTGTTGCGTATAAGACGTGTAATGGCATAAATTTCGTAATATATTTTATTTTGATAATAATATTCAGATTTTGTATCATTTACTATAGTTATGCGGGTTAAAACGAATTGCTAATTAATTTAGTTTACATCCGTAATTAGGAAAGTATAGTGAGGACAAATTGCTAATTATTAAAATAGAGTGTAGGGGTGGGCAAAAAATCCACAAACCCGCCCCGTAACCCAATCCGTGCGGATTGGGGCGGATTGGGGCGGGTTGGGTGTCAAAAAAAGTTAAATCCGCCCCGCCCCAATCCGTAAAAAAATTCGTGGGTTGGGTTAGGGTTGGGATTTCCAAACCGCGGGTTAATCCACCTCAACCCGTTTCAATCCGCATATATATATATATATATATATATATATATATATATATAAAATTTCTCAAGATCTTTTTTAATAAGAGTTTCTATATTATAATATTATTGATTTAAGAAAAATTATATATATAGACAAAAAATCTTTGGATTGTCCAAACTTAAGCTTAATGATTCGATTGATATATTGTCTTATAAATTCAATGTATTATCTCGTACTTACAAAAAGAAGGAATTTTTAATCTGGGTCTAGGTAGTATGGGTGGTTAATTTATTTTTAAAAACTTTATTTGTAATTGAAATATAGCCAAATATGAAGTTATATAAAGTTATTACGAAATCTGTAGCTATTGAACTTGTGGATTCAATTAGCTATTGAACTTTATTTTGATTATGTTGATGAATAACAATTTGTTTTGTTTTGTTTTGTTTTGTTTTAGCTTTGTTACTTGTTTCGAACATTCTAAACGTATTTTGGTTGGCTTTTAGTTTATATTTCTATTTGATTTTTTTTTTTAATATTTAGGTAAATTATGCGAAATAATGAAAAATTAATGACTAAAATGAAAATTCAAGAAACAACCCGCACCCAATCCGCCCCGCTTGATAATGGGTTGGGTTGGGTTGGGTTGAGGTTTTAATTATAATGGGTTGGGTTGGGTTGGGTTGGGATTTGAATTCCACTAATCCGCCCCAATCCGTCCCGCCATTTATTTTACGGGACGGGTTAGGATTGAGACCAATCCGCCCCAATCCGCCCCGTGCCCACCCCTAATAGAGTGAAAGTATTTTTGGAAAATTTAGACAAAATTTGGCAGCCTCAACTTTTTTTGAATTTATATATTAATAGTATGATTCAATATTTAATTATAAAAAATAAAAAATAAAAAATAAGTTATGATTCAATTTTTTTTATTTTTTTTTAAATGAAACAAAAATCAATATCTGAACATGGTATGTTTTGACTTTTGAGATTGTCAGTTTCTAGCTATTATTAACCTTGGCTTTTTAGGAGTTTTGATTTATAATATGCTGCAATTTGTTGTTATCCAGCTTGAAACTGAAACCTTTAGGTTTTAGTATGAATGAAGCAGATTATTTCTTTTTCTTCATCTCAAGTAAAATTATTTGCAAATTTTGTAACCAGATCAGTCTTTATTTAACTGCTTGTTTTATTTTTATCATTGGCTTTTGCACTACATTTGTTTAAAAGCACGCAAATTCTAAGTATATCATTAGATAGTACTATTCTATTTTATCTGCAAAAGTATACCAGATTTAAGGAGTATGTAATCATTTAAATACGGAATTAGTTTCACTCGGAAATTGGGTGACGGTTAAAGACAAGCTACGAATTGCCATGGCGAACCAAAAAACGATGGAAATACAAGTGAGTGGCTATACATGTTCTAACACTGGTAAAGTTTTAAGAATGTTTTCGAAAATTTAAACCGAAGTACAAAACATGCTCTTTTAGCACTTACTTTACACAAAAGTTACGACTATTAGGAGACTGATCCGATTGTTGTAGTGACTACAATATATGGAGATAAATCCCAACTGAAGAGGTAAAATAAGGAGAGCTTACATAAGCACAAAATGTCAACAAAGCAACCTGATAATCAAGGACTTCAGTATTTTTTATTCCCTTTGCTTTTTTCAGAATTGATGCATATAAAAGTGTACTGCATTTGGTTCTCAAGTTTAAATCTGGTAACAGACAAGCTCTAAGAAAGAAAACGACCATCAAAAGCAAATTCATGAGTTAAAGCAATACAAAGAAAAAAAATTACAAGCTCAAGATATAAGAACACGCTCCCACTGATGTATATACAACGCGTCAAATATTCGCTAGAACAATTTTTTCAAGAAACCTTTAAACTTGCATCATAAAGTACACTTTTGCAAGACCAAATATGTTACTGTCAAGTTCCTACTCGTACTATTGATATCCAAACATGTTCACAAAATCGGCTTATACAATAGTAAAGTGAGTATTCCGAAGAAGAGCTATCAAATCCTGAGCCTTGTAAGGCATGTATAATAAGACCAGAAATTACCTTTCTCCTCACATTTTTAGCTATATCAGCAGAATATCAAATAATTATAAATTATTACATCACCTGTCATTGGGTACTACAACCTATTCTAAAAGTATTTTTCTTCACCTATGATAAAGAGATAAAACAACTTATGGATAAGGGGAATTTGGTTGAGAAATACAGAAAATGGTTACAACTTTGGATGATCTTTTAGAGCTATAACACATAAATTACTTGGTGTCGGAAACATTTTGTGTTATTTCTCTCCACCTTTGATTGTTCTATATGAGTTTAAAACTCCAGAGGCTACAAAATGTTAGATCTTTTAGTCATTTTTTAGGTCCTTAATTCCCTAAAAGCACTAAATTCATTTCATGTGCCACTCAAACTAGTTATGAACTCAACTAAGAACAACACCAAACGGGGCCTAGATACCAACAAACGTTACCTTTTGTTTTTAATTTTCCTAAAATTTACTAACCACCATCACTTCAGTCTTTCTTGTTCCTCGCATCAGCCTTCCAATGTCTCCCCGCACGTACAACTCTACTTTCGATGTCACTATTACTAACAGTATTTCCTAAATTACTTTCATTACCAGAGCCATTTGTTACTATTTGTTGATTCATCATATGGGCTTTTCTTGCGTCTTGTTTCCAATTTCTTCGACATAAAATTCGACTTTCAGAACTAACTGCCCAATTTACTTGAAGTTGCCTCTGTGGTGGGATAAAGTTGTTTGTATTTTCACCCTTTTTTATATCAGCCTCAAGCCGTTTTCTGGCCCTGTATCTACGTTGACGTTCACGGTTTTTTATACGACGAGCCATTATATCGTCAGAGTTTTCCTCAATCTCTCCTTGCCCAACAGGTGTCATTGCTATATTATTGTCACTTTCCATGGTACTCGTATTTGGCCTACTTTCCTTCAAGAATTTTCATTGAAATACCTGCATATCGATAACAAAAAGATGTGATCAATATGAGATTATTAGCTCTTAAGCACAACTTGGATTTTTTTAGTTTGAGGCAAAAATTTGGGTTCATCAAGCTTCAAGATTATAGCTATTTCAGGCCGAAGAACCACAAAATGCCAGCTTTTAATCTGATCAACCAATAAAGACCAAACTCTTAAGCAAAAAGATATCTGAGCTTAAAAGTTGCAACTCAGCAAGGCCGTAGGGGTTGTTTGGATGCACCTTTAAAGCAAAGAATGCCTCCTTTTAAGCAAAGAAAACTTTCAGCTTAAGCTGATCAACCAAACGCAGACAATAATTTTAGCAAAAGCAAAAAGAGTGTTTAAAAGTTGCAAACTGACAAGGCATGAGTAAAAAAGAAATGCTTCTGACTATTGCAGGTAACCGTTCTCGCCTGATAAATGCTCCATTGCCATTGGCTTCATATTCATTTCGATGCCATCCAATTGTTGTATTCAAAAATTAATCTGAAACGATGTAGAAACTTCAAGTCAAGAAAGCATAAACCAATATTGGGTTTACAAGGCTCATTTTCCTTAATTGCTTAAAAAACCGAAGCTAACATTCCGGTACCGCTGTACATCAATTAGATTTTACAAACATATGATACACCGTACACCGAACAATATGGAAAAAAGATCATTGCATTAACAATTGGAATGAAATTCCTTTTCCTCATCATTTCAAAAACCATGCGTCCCGATTAATTATTGCCTTATGAACCATTCGTTACGACTTTTCATATAACAAGATCGGTTTAAAATGTCATTGGGCTGACAATTCTGCATTTACAACCTTTGAAATGATGAATCGAAACATTTTGCACATATTCAAAAACTTATAAAGCAACACCCCTGATAAATATTGTAAAATAACACAATCTTTTATATACTTAAATCCATCACAATGTAACACTTTCATTGCCTTAACATTTCATACCAAAGAACAATATGAACAATGCCATTTATTTACATGTCTATGTCAAACAAGAAAATTAATAATCAGGAAAAGAGCAACGTTTTTTAAGTAATTACCTGAAAATGTACCAAAATGATAAAGGAAAAATAGAAGGTGATTAATGAGGGAATGAAATTACTTGCTAATTTTTTGTTGATTTGCATTAAAATAGAATCACATGTTGAGAAAAGATCTATGCTTTTGTTACATGTGGAAAGCTTCCAATGAAAAATAATTAATTACATAATTGTCGTTGTATATTAACAAATAACAAATTTGTTGAAGTTCACTTAATTTTTATCTAACAATATTAAGCACACGGGTTCTAAAAGTGACATGCTTGGTCCTTCACCCCAACTTATCCGCAAGTACATGTCACTTAATTGGGTATATATTTTTATATATATTTTAAAACAATTTGACTTATTTCTCTACTTAAAAAAACAGTAAAATCTGTCATATATATGAGAAATATAGTTTTCTAATGGTGTTTAAAATCGTGGTGCTATGATGGTATAAGAATGAAGTTATACTACTATTTTGATTTTAGTGTTATTAAATATGTTAATTGACAGATTTATGTTGAACCATATTTTATAGAGCATTTTAAATGGTTCTCATGTAAAAGAAAATCTTTTTTTGAGGTAGACATGTCGTGTTATCGTTGAACAGTGTCCGATTTGCGTGTATGATCAACATAAAAATCATAAGAGACATCGGACACCCCATTTATTGTGTTCGGCGCGTGTTTGCGTCTGACGTGTTTCCGACTCTTCAAAAAGGGAAAATTACGTGTCTAGGCATCGTAGATAAGAATAATGGATCGAGGATGGAACTCACTCAGGTTTTGGAGCTAATGATTATACACATTGGTATTTGAAATGGCAAAAACACGCTATGAAAACGAGAGTTCATAGGGTGCAAATGAGGTCGTAATTGAGAGTATTTTCAAGTAAAGTGGAGCTTAACGTGTTGCAATTACGGGATCTAGTACGACAATTATGTTATTTGGAAAGTAGAAGTATAGTTGCTGAAAACGTATGGAAATAAAGGTGTATTGCAGTTTATTTCATATTTTGGTTACATTTTTTCCCTTTAAATGTAGTTATTGCTAGCACACTTATGTGTTGCTATTTTATTGTGTAATTCTGATATTTTTACCAGAAGTTGACCGTATTATGCCATCATACATAGATGACCCATGAATTAACAATTTACTATGAATAAATATATGACCGAACTGTTTAATTAAAAAATAAAATAAATGGATAGTGAATCAGGTAAATAATTAATATAAAATTTATAAATAAATAAACGATAATATGAAGGTTTGATATTTTTAAATAAAAACATTTGTAGAAAATAACAAGAAAAGGGGTGGTGGCGCAGTTGGCTAGCGCGTAGGTCTCATAGCTTTAAAAAACTGAGTAATCCTGAGGTCGAGAGTTCGAGCCTCTCTCACCCCATTTTTCATTTTTTTTACTCTCACAATCGGTACATATCGTTATTAAGTTACGCATGGGTTCATTAGCAAGAGCTCTTGCCCTAAACACATCCAAGAATGAATTTCTTTGAGTAATAATAATGATGATTTAGTGCCAATCTATTGTAATAGGCAAAGGCTTTGTTTTTGGCCTCTTGTTCTACTTTTATACTGTATGATTTTAGAAAATTCATAATGGATCTGTTATGTAATAAAAGTTTTTTTGGGAGTGTTAAACTTCTTGTCAAACGGCGACTTGTTTGAGGACCGCTCCGACATGTGGAGTAGGACCTGTTTGGTTCTCTGATTAATACTACGCTTGCATTAAAAAAAAAAAAAAAAAAAGAGCTCCTTACCCTAATTCCGTTTTGTTTTGATGAAATAAATCTTTCAAAATAAAATTTTGAACTAACTGATCATCAAAGAAAAACTACGATATTTAGTACATCTTCTTATCACTATTATGAAGGCTACGAAAGTTAATTGGCCTCGCTACTCGAATTTTTATATGAAAGTTTTAGCTAGTGTTACTCGAATATAGAGTACCTGCTTTTATAATTACCTAACCAGTAACAACAATGCTGAGTTTATATAGAAGCACTAGTAATTTAGTATCACATATCTTCACTTTAGACGCGATTCAGATCGGATTTGAGCAGTGAGAGACGGTATACTTAGGTCGAGACCCTAACCAAATTTCGAAAATAAAAATTTGGCTGACTATCTAGTTTATCTTTGCACCCCAGGTATATTCTGTTTTTTCTTGTATAGATAACAAATTTCCTACTTTCCTTTTTTATTGTATAAATGCAGTTTTGGTTTTTGAGAGCAGTAAGCTTAAACAGAGGAAAAGTGTTTTACTGTTTTTGTGATTAGAAAATGTAATTTTTACATTTATTACTTACAAAAAGGAAATCACATGTTCTACGATTTAAAAAAACTAGCACCCCAATTTAATGAGAAATGTAACAGACTAACATAAATGCTGCAAGTTTCAAATTTAAATTAAATCATAGCTGGACAAATCAAATTATTTAAAGACTAAAGAGTGGGATGAAAATATTGAAAATATGTTGTTCTTGATGATTTTTATGAACATTTTTGGTGTTAGCATCTTTGTGCTAGCATTCGTTTGGTTAGCGGATTGACACTTCGAAGGAACGTTTGTGGGAACTGTTGGCTAATATTTGATGTGTATGAGCGTCAAGGAATTAAAGTTTGATACGGTTCAAGCTTTGGGCAGGTTTGAAGCAAGGAAACACGTTCGATATGGTTTGAACGGACCGCTGGTTTTGAGTCACGACAACGGACTGTTTTGGTTTCAAATGGCAGGCTGTTTTGGTTACATTGCAGGTTGATTACGAGAATCAAAATGGACTGAACATTGGGCAGGTTGTAGCTGCTGTAAAGTCAGCTGTACACTTTCGAAAAAGGGCGGGAACGGTTACTAGAGTTGTTGCTGCAGTTTTCCCACTAATTTGTAACCGCTATGGCAGTTTTTGACCCATGTTTTATTCTTCTAACTGCCATGTACGAAATTATAAGTACATGGGCAGATTTCATCATATTTTAGATAGAGTTTCGGGTTGAGAAACACTTGTAAAACATATGTAATCTGGTTCCTAATATTAACGGAATTATATTGGGTTGGCTGCGGCCGTAAATTGTGCGTGTGTGTTCATTTACGTTTACTTGCGTTTACATATATATTATTTGTCTTAAATCTATCCAGATTATAACAGTTACGTTGTCTCGAAAAGGACTGCGATTGAGTGACCAAACACGAGAGTTTGTGAGGCAAACACGAGTGTTGCGAGTTTGTTGGGTTGGCTGATCGTTTGTGGTAGCGGCTAAGTGCATAAACGAGTCATCACGTGACTGTTTTGTTGAGCGAAAAAACAACCCCGTGACAGTTGGCATGATTAAGCTATTGTTAAACTCATCTCAATGTAATGAGTGACTCAGTTTAGTTAGGCAATCAAGAAAACATGAGTGGTTAGGTTTAAAATGTTATTTGAACAAATGAACCTAATAAATAAAATTATAAAAGGGTATAGTTACATAAAACTTTAAAGCACATCTCCTCATAATAATCCCCTTCTCTAACTTGATAGCTTACAAAACTTGATTTCAATGTCTTCGTCTACACATCTCAATATATGCATGTGTTATTTATACTCTTTCTGCCATGAACGTGGCGACATCTTCGTCGCTTGTTCTAGAACTCATTCATCCCGACTTGGTTTCCAAAATATATAATAACCCTAACGTCCCTTTAATCCCAAGGAACGAAGATAGCTCCAAAGAACGCTACAATTATCTTACTACCATGGTCGGAGAAAATTCAAGAAATGAGGGGATCACTACTAATGTTGTACCAAACATCCACGCTGATTCATTTCACGCCAATTTCTCAATCGGGGAACCGCCAGTTTGGCAAATTCTAGCAATTGATAGTGGGAGCTACTTATTATGGGTCCCATGTCACCCCAATTTTCAGTCAGAATATCCCCTTTATGATCCATTTAAGTCGTACACTTACCACAGTGTTTCATGCGACTCCCACATTTGTAGCGATTTAGACGATTGTAAGAAGAGCAGAAATTGCTCGTATTTTATTGAATATGGCGATGGTTCTTTCTCAAGCGGAGATATTGCTTTGGAAAAATTCCGTTTCTGGTCTACATTGGATAACGCCACAAGGAGCTTTTCCGATATTGTGTTTGGTTGTGACCAGAAGAATAGAGGTTCGATAACAGGGGTTCTAGGACTTAATGCACACCGCGTATCCCCACTACAAGAAAATCACCGAGTACTAACTACAAAATAAGTTAGTAAAGCCTAAAATCAGTTAGTATTTACAATTTACTAACTGAAATACTAACTAATCAATCAGTTAGTAAAAGCCTAGTTAGTAAATTTTACTAACTGAATAAGTGTCAGTTGCTATATACTAACTTAGGTAGCAACTAATATATCAGTTAGAACTTACTAACTGAATTGAATGGTTACAAAATACCAACTGATTTTACTAACTAAAAGAAGTTGGTATTTTGTAACTAAAAATACTAACCAACTATAGCCCTTTTGCAACTAACACTACTAACTACTACATATCAGTTAGCAAATTTGGATTATAAAAGAATTAGCTAATTCCATTTAATAATTGCAATTAAGACAATAATATCTAAAACTAAAAATCAATCATGCTGAACAATATTCCATTAAAAATAAACGAGTTCGAATCAAAATTATCATTCGAAATCAAATTACAATATAAATACAATTAGTCGATGATTACAACCATTAGTGCAACATATAAAATCAGTCAGAGGTCAATTGTTGCGGCTATTACTATCACTCTCAGAGTCATCGTCCTTGTATTCTCCCTCTGGTTCTTTTCTCTTTCATGTTCGGCATCATCCGGTTCTTCAACTTCATGTTCATCATCGTCTTTAATGTGATGGCGGTTCTTCAATTCAGCTCGTCTACTTCATGTTCGGCATCATCCGGTTCTTCAGCATCATCCGGTACTACCATCTTCTGCTGTCCCCATATCTACACCTCTCCAGCAAGCTCTATTCGACCATGTCGCACTTTCTATAATGTCAATATTGCTCCAACAACGAAATGATTTAACGAACCTTATGAAAGTCACTAGTTACTAAAACTGCCACAAATAGAAAAACAGGAAGGACTTTTTGAAAGACAAAAAGTCACTAGTTATTATGTATCAAGCTCTGTTTTTATTCATAGGAAACAACATGAAATCGAATCACCAATTCCATCCTCAAAAAGAAAATGATTAGTTCTTAAGAAATGCCTTGGCAGAAAACAAAGCAAAGGAATCACAAGGTTGGAAAACAAACCATGACTTTTTTTTGTAAATAAAGAGAACTCCATAACAAGGTGGGTTTCATTTCCATGCTCTCACTTTCACTTGGAGAACTTTTTTCAGCTGCTTCGGAAACAGGACCAGAAAACATCGAATTCACAGCAGCATGTAATGAGTTTTTACCCATATCAGCATCATCACATATACACAAAATATACACGACAAACCTGAGCAAGAAAATAGAGTAGCTTGTATCACCAATAGCTCTGAAACCAACTCCTGAACAAATTCTAAATCAACAAACAAAACTTCATCTCTAAAGCTGTGTTTGGTGCAAGAAATCCATGTGAAAAATTGTGACGGAAAATAGAGGGGATGGAGAGATATAGCTGATACCTGAATCCAGGAACTTTGAGGGGATGGAGAGAGTGAAATGCATTTGCAAAAGCTGACAAAACCTGTTAGTATACAAACTCAATTAGTTATAAAAACAAAAAATAGAGGGTAAAACAAGCCACACAACACCTACCTGAAAATTTGCTTTGAAATTTGAAGAACTGAAATGATCACGAAAAGCAGCAGGATCGGACACCACTGTCTCCTGAACATTGTTATCTTCCCTGCTTGTTGTGGAGCAATTTGGGACCTGTGAGCAAAAAGTAAAGGTTAGGATGTAAAGAACGCTACCAGTGTGAACATATTCAGCACTTATATCGCGTGTGACTGATAATATCTAGACTTTTTCATAAAGCCTTGCTCAAAATGCTTAAACACACAATAAAGCTAAGTTCGCAACACACTTCCACAACACATAAGAAAACCATAAAGCCAAGCAAACCACATATACAAGTATTAACCTGTAATGTAAGTACATGATACACCTAATTGAACAACACTACTGGTGTTTATGTAGTTGATAGAAAGAAGGAATTGTCATTGGTGTACCTTGTGCATTATGGGCGAGGTATCCAGATTTACGGCCAAGTGATCCATCACAGTCGGACTGACGTCCACAAGAACCACAACCACAAGATCCACCACCAGATTCCCAACGACGAACAAGCATTTTAGTCATCTACACACAAAAGACAAAAGTAAATAAACAACATAAATGGGAGAAGGTTAGCTATATGAATCTAGGCAGTTAAAACTAGTTGCCATTGTTTAAATCTTGTATTTTTTTAAAAAGCAATTAAAACATTAGTGTTTAACCAAATATAAGAGAAGTAGGCATGTACGTATTAGTAAACAAACTACAACCTTTTTGTAATCCTTTAAGTGGGAGAATGAAATTTACATACAACTAATATTTAAGATATTAAACAATAATTGCCAAGTACAAAATATCAACAAAAATTTTGTTTTGCTATTTCTTATTTAGCATTGAAAAGTCCCAGCAACAAATTCAGTTTTTAATTATTGACTCACTGTCGATTCATACATTTTCTAAGAGCAGTATTGAATGAGTTTGGTAATACACACCTTTTACATACAGTTACACATTAGATAAGTTCATTATGAAAAAAATAAGTAGTGTCTTTTTCACCTAAATTTTTTAGACCAAATTGATAATTAGCCCAACTAAATGATACCCATATCATGAAATCAGATCTACCAAAAACCCAAAAGTGATACATAAATAAATAAAAATCACTTAAATTATTTACACCCGGTGGACAATTAGCCAAACTAAGTGATACCCATATCATATAATATTTCTAATTTACTGGAAAGCCAAAAGCGAGACAAATAGATACAAAACTAAAAGAAAATATCACATTTTATATAGCCTAATGATAATTAGCCAACTTTATGGTGAAATTCAAATTACTTACAACATATATGCATACAGATTAGATATGTAAAAATAAATAGATTTGAGAGAGAGGGAGATGTTGCATTAATCAGATAAGCTCATATTATTTAATTAACACAAATTTGAATGTAGTGTGGTGAAAAAATATCCAAGTGTTGAAGGCAAAAAATGGGGGAAACCAAATAACATGTGAAAAAATATTGCGATATCTTTTTTAAAAAAAAAAAAACAGGGGGAAACTATACTAAATCTTAAAAAAGCAGGGGAAACAATCATTAAATATAATTTTTAATATTTTAAAAATTATAGGGAGCAACACAATATTTATCAACACAAATTCCATCATATTTAAAATTTTGGAACAAACTAAATACATTATTCTAAATTTATTCATCGTCTGAATCTGATGAGCTCGCTGGTAAAATTTTAAATCCTTACATACGTCGTTGATGATCAAACCACTAACACTTCAACAAAACCGTTCATTTTATGGTTGTCTTAGTACTCCGCTCAAGGATGTTAGTTAGAATGTTATAATAGTTGTTTGATGATGACTTGTCAGCAAAGTCGGTGAAATCGTTAATGCGAAAACCGTTATTTGATATTATTTTCTCATGTTTGTACTTTAAAAAGTGAAATTTGTATTCATTCACAAAACAATCTGCGTATAACTTAATATGTGGAAACGATAATTACTAAAACTTTAGTTTCAACTACCCCTAAATTTTAGATTTAACTACCTCTAAATATGAGTAGATTGTAGATTTGTTAGAATGGATTATTAAAGTTCAAGTTACAACATAGAACTATATATCTTTCTAAATTACTACTTTCAATTTTCAATTAAATACAATCTAGAAATGCAATTAAAGACTTAGTTAAAAGACGCACCGTAACCAAAATTTATGAAATAAAATAAAATATACACCTTAATATAACAAATCAACAATAGTCTTCCAAGTTAAACTAACAAATTAGCAATAATAGATTATAATCAAATTACAGATAATATAGCCAGACCTTTTTTTATGATAACTAAATAGGAGCAAACTTAGTTTTGTAAATAGGGGACCAATATTACAAATTAGCAATAACCGATTATAATCAAATTACAAACAATATAACAAGACCTTTTTTTATGATAACTAAATTTCAATACAATTTGCATTATAAGACAAATATTTGATTATGGCAACATATTTTCATGTTGCTAACTTTATTGGGGATGCCGTGTTGCTGAATTGATGGTAATTTTGTTGCTGATTTCGTCCGAAAAAAATTAGCAACTTTTTTAGCAACAAATTATTGTGTTGCTAAATTTAAGTTGCTAAATAGTTGGTAATTTTATTGCTAAATTTTTCCTATAATTTATGTTGCTGTTTTATTTGTTTATGTTTCTAATCAGCAACAGAATTTGGCTCCTTATTTTTTTCTGTTGCTATACGAACTATTTCTTGTAGTGTTCCAAACCGAGTTAGTCTAAACGATTTGTTCCTCCTCAATCCGAGATTTCTCGTCTCGATACAAGTGAAATATAATAAGATGTCTATATAGTCTAAAAAAAGTATTTTGACCGTTTAAATTAATTTAACCTTTTGATAGAAAAATTTCACCGATCTTTCAATATTGAGGTTCTTCGGCTTTTTTTAAGTTCTCGCAAATTGCTTGTTCGAACTCCGAATTGACTTTTGTTTGAACCATTGACTTTGTTATTGAACACTCTATCATTTTAAGTTTTGAAAGATACATTTTATCTTTTTGAAAAATACTCAAAGAAATTATAAAGTTATTAAAACACTTATAATCAAAATCAATTTTTTAACACATGGTTTAAGATATTGCAAAAATAAACGTGATATACAACACTAAACACCATTTTATTACATAGTAAACATAATTCTAACATAAATATAAACATATTGTGTTGGTGTTTAGGAGATAAGTGTTGGTGTTTCAATATGTCGATTCGGATCTCGTCGAACTCTATCCCATGTACTCTACAAAGCCGAAAACAAAAACATGACTAAAAAGATACATACTCTGATACTCCTATAAAAGATACAACTATATAAGAAAATATAATTACCCGATCTTTTGTTTGCAAAATATCCTTATAATAATTAAGCATGTTAAATGAGACTAACAAATTTACTACTCTAAACATTCACCTCTTTGAACTCCTATAAAACCTCAGAACAAAAAACATGAGTTAGTTCTGTTTTTGGTATATTATATTTGGATGTATCATATATACGATATCATTTTATTTTTGGTGAATTCTCTTGCAAGATTCTTTTCTGTATCCATACAAATAAACGGAAATTATTCGACATTTCGGAGATTAATTTGGTGAAGCTGCATGAATATTGTCTCTTGGTTATGGTTGTTGCTGATCACATTTTTTTTTTTATCAAACTTTGAATAACTTTTGACAGTTTAGTGTAACTGAACTTTTTCTTATTATTTTCTTCTACATTTGAAGAGAAAGTTGGGTTATCAAAATGATTAACACTTACGGCTTCCAATGCGTAAAAAAAAAAAGCATATATTGTAATAAAATTTGTATACAATAGAAATAACATGTTTCTGAAAAGTATAATATTAGAACTTCTTTTAAGAATTTCCTTGCGAGCCTTTAGTGAAAAAGAAAATATAATAATGTTCAGAATTAGCAACAAAATAATTGTTACAAAAAAACTCAGTATTTAACCTCAAATTCTAGCATTGTTGCCGTAACTTTTCGCAATAAGGCTTTAGCAACATCGCGGCAACAAAATTTAATTTGTTGCAGATATCTTATTGCAACAAAAAATAAATAAAAGCCAATACAAGTTTTTGTTGTTGAATATGTAATTTCTTGTAGCTGTTTACTATTTTAAACATGTTAATGATAAATGTAGCAAATATAATAATAGTGTACAGATCTTATCTTCTACAAACATTTATGCTATTTAATTGTCATTTAATGATAATGTTTCATGACCCCAAAAAATAATGTTCGGTTTGGATATAAATAAAAAGATACATTCAATTGTACCTACATGTAAAATTGTACAGATAATTTGGACATTAATTAATAAAAAGATTCATTCAATTGTACCTACATGTAAAATTGTACAGATAATTTGGACATTAATTAATAAAAAGATTCATTCAATTGTACCTACATTTAAAATTGTACAGATAATTTGGACATTAATTAATAAAAAGATTCATTCAATCAAATCTTTAAAATGCCTGCTTTTGTAGTTATAAATACGACCTCTGTGATAAGTGAATTAAATAGATTACACATTTTAGGTAATACACCTTTTGATATATTTCCTTGTTGCATTGTTGAAAAAAACTTTTAAAATAAAATAAATTCCACTAGATAATTTTTTGCAGTAGATGTTCATTACGAACCCCATATTTGTAAAGACTTCTTAATACAAGCTGGTATTGTAATTATGTTTTTATTAAAAAAAAATTCATGTTGATTTCGTCATACATATTTTTTTCAGAGTTTAAATTTAGGATTATAGTGATATTTTGTGTTCTTGGTCTTTTTTAGAATCATGTTATGAGTAATCTTTTAGTGATTTATAAAAACATTTGACGCAGGTTAAGGTATGGATCCAATAGCATATTTGCTCATTCTATTGGTATGTTTTGATGTGGTGTTTTGTGATGGTGTTGAACGAGTACGTTGGAACATATCTGCCGAAGAAGATTTGGAGTTCGAGAGACAACTCAAACTTCTGAACAAACCATTCATCAAAACCATACGCGTATTTAATATAATTAATTAAAATCTTATGCATATCTTCAAATAGAAAACACATTTTTTTGAATCCACAAAATACTAAAGTTCGATACTCATGTTTCCAGACAAGTTCAGGGGTTACATTTGATTGTGTGGACTTCTACAAACAACCTGCATTTGATTATGCTTGGATGAATAACTATACAATTGAATACGAGGTTTGTAATTTACACATGTGTTAAGTTATCAATTAGGTTCACTATAAGAAAATACGCTTTCAATCGGAAAAAAATGAATTCATTTTTCGTTGTTAAAGCGACTTTGCAACAAATTGTTGTTCTTGCCATGTTGTTGCAAGAAACCCATTACCAACTAACTAAATAAACATGGCAAAAAAAAATTTGTTTTGTTGTTAATATGAAACATTTGTTGGCAACGGAAAAACTTATGTTGATAATAATTTAATCTTTTCGTTGCAATTTGATTATGTTGCGCCGTTGCTGAAATTTATTTTGACATCAAATACTATATCTTATTAATCTATATTTGTGTCCTCAACATTTTAATTTATTTTGACACCTTTTTTTTAAATTCTAAATACATTTATATATTATTTGTGAAAATCTTTTACCTTTGAGATGCATGTCATATTCACATCATCATTTCATTTCAGTCTTGAAACAAAATAGTTCAACTATCCCTGATTTTATCGTTTCAAGGTGAAACCAATTTTTAAGGCTGTGAATCGTTTATTGGTATCCTCTCAAAAGTAACCTGTATTAGTTTAAAATAGTTACCAAGTTGAGAAAGGGAAACGAAAAATGATACGGGAAACGGAAATGGAAAACGCCGATATAATAATTTTTTTAAAATATAATGTGTTGGAAATATTTATGAAATATGCCAAATTTATGAATAATACAATGAACAACTTCATATGATTTAAGATATAATTTATCAAGATAACTTATTTACGCTCTTTTGTTAATTTGATTTCATCATATATTAATTGCATTTTTTCACTTTTATTCAAAGACAAGTATCGTACAAGTTTCTTTGATGTTTTATTAAGTTTTCTGAGGAGTATAATTTAAGATTTTATAAAAGTTGTGCTTAAGTTTCTGAAACGTTTCGGAGACGTTTCTCCTAAAATTTTAAAAGATTACCGTACCAATTTCCGAAAGGCGTTTATGAGGAAACGTGATACGTACCCTACACATAGTTTCCGGGTAACAATAGTTTAAAATTATTAAGTTTAAAAATCACTCCAAAGTTAATTTATCTGGCATGCGATTAAAAACAGGTTGTGCCCTCAAGTACAAATTTTTATTAGATGGTTTTGTTTGTAAATTATGATAAAGCATATATTTTCAATAGCCATACAATTAACATAAATATAAATAATAAAAATCTGAAAGATGGATGCAATTGTGACATCTAAATTAGATAAGATGGAAAAAATTGAAAGGATATTACCAATGAAGAAACAAGATAAAGATTTTAATTAATTCTTCCAACTAATATAAATACGTGTTGTGTTATATATATAAACTTTACTTAATACCTGAAGTTATACATAACAAATTAACTAATACATTACTAAGTAGGTTTAACCAATTTCACTATTTTAATAACAGAAACCACTATCACTTCATAACACATTAGAAGATCCATTGTACACTGGAACAAAGGGTGAGGGATGCCCTATTGGATCGGTTCCGATAAAAAGAATCACTAAAGAAGATCTCATCAGAGAGAAACTCGCTTCACAAGAAAGGACTCTTGTCGGTAACACACTTGGGGTTAATGTAAGTTCTAAGTTTTGACCTTTTCTCTTGTATGGTAAAATAGAAGTTTCTTTATTTCTCATGGTATGTGTTCACATGTAAGTATGCTGTTGCCCGAACAAAACCGGGAATAAATAAGTTTGCTGGAGCTAGAGGTGCAACATCAGCTTGGAATCCACAAGTTAGTGGTAGACAATATAGTGCCGCGAGATTGAAGATCTCAAATCAAGGCGACAGTATCGAATCTGGTTGGAGGGTATGTACATTTACGAGAAACCAATAATGCTTTTCTCTTCTACATTTATCAACTTTTTTTTTCTAACAGGTAGATCCAACCCTATACGGTGATACTCGGACTTACATATATATTCGCACAGATGTAAGTATCTTTTATAATATTTATAATGATGTTACCTGTGTTATAATATAAATAGATTAGGGATTAGAACTTCTAAAACGTACGTAATGAAAACAGGCAGGTAGATCTCATTGTTTTGACACAAGATGTGGATTTGTCGTATTGGATCAAAGTATTCGAGCAGGAGAAGCTCTGGCAGTAACTTCACAGCGAGGAGGACAAATTTATCATGTAGAGATATTCATCTACCAGGTAAATTATTAAAATTTGGATAGAAAAAATGTCTAGCATGGGTAGATTGGTATTGGGATGAGTTTAAGTTTCCTTTTACATGACAGGATACAATCAATGGAAATTGGTACCTTGAGATTGAAGACCATACAAAAACTATTAAAATAGGTTTTTGGCCGAACGGTTTGTTTAAGGGTCTTGCAAAATTAGGTACCTCGGCTGAGTGGGGAGGAGAGGTGTTTAGTCCACCTGGCACACCAAAACCAGCAATGGGTGCTGGTTCTATTCCATCGAGGCTTGATTTTAAGTATGATGCATATTTTCGAATTATGTCGTTATCGGATGGACAAAAGACTATCAATGCGGATAATTTAGACATTATTAACGATAACAATAATTACCAAGCGAAGGACGTTGGCATTAACCCAGATCCAAGATGGGGCCATGTGATGTTTTATGGGGGGTCTTCCAACCCATCAGTGTAATACAAAGTATCATTAATGTAATATCTATTGTTTTTTTTAAGATTAAACGAACCGTGTATTGATAAGTGAAGAGGTACAATCCTCGAACAAAACAATTACAAGAAATTACATTACATGATAGGCTATGAATCTTAATCGCCAACAAAGTTCGGACTAAACTTCCAATGTCTACTAATAAACATATTTCTACGATTGTTAGTAATATTACTTAACTTGTTCATACTATTAATTACATAAAAATTAATGATTCTAAAAACTTGTTCGGGACTAGACGCCCTTCCTTCGTTAATTCTAGCATTGCGTTTTCGCCACAAACTATATACCGTCGATGCGAGTAATATCTATTGTTAGGTTGAGTTAAGTTTCTACCTGCATTTTGAATTAAATACTATCAGCGCATAATGTGACAACTTTTTGTTGAAATAATAGACTATTCTGGATGTAATCTCAATATTGATAACTTCATAAATTCATACTCACTCTGTCCTAGTTTGTTGGAATATTATGATATACTGTGCTAATTTGTAAAACAAAATGATTATAAATTAAGTGTTGGAAAACCGATTTAAATTTTTTACTGAACCTCTTAAAAAAACAAAAATAAACCTTCAACTCTTTTTTGGTGTCAACGAATATCCGGTTTTACTTTTGTACTCTTGGGAAAGCAAGTATAGAATTAAAAAAAAAAAAAAATCCAGGAAAAACCTAAGGGACCAACTTCAAGAAAATACAACTATGAGACTTACCTGCAAACCGTGTGCATATGAAAAACTTTGAGCAAAGCCTTTGGTAGAGCTTCTTGAGTTTCATTAGACATAGGAGTTTTAGAATACCGCCCACATTAGAAGATCTCACTACTCCTTTACTACTAGAAGCTTTTGAAGTCTCTTTCTTACTCGCCACAACAGGCTTTCCACGGGGATCCGGGTTAAGTGTTACCTTCTGTGTTTCAAGGAGTTTCGCAATATTTATTTCTGCTTTTTTCTTTTTCTTTTTTAGCGCTCAGTTATTTCAGCTTCAATCATCTGGGGAAATCATCATCCCTGCCCCTGCATTTTTCAAATTTCTTTATGTTTTTTAATGATTTTCTGATACGCTTTGCAAATCAGAAATTGCCTATCTGGATCCACTCTAAACTTCCAGTCCTTTAAGGTTGGTCCGACGTCCTTCGCTAGTGTTTGTAACTCCACTTATCATACCACATAGTATAAGCTTATTTTCCTCTCTTTTTTTAATCAAAGAGGACCGTCCCTCATCATATTTCAGAGATGGGACCTAACCCAGTTGTTACAAACTTTTGCAAAATGAATTCAAGAAACAGTTTATAGACTTCCCCTTTTACATCAGAAAATAAGCTACATGTCTTCTGGCGCCTTTCTACTTTTCAAAAATAACATTTTGAGAAACTTAATGCGAAAATTTAAAATCACTTTCATTTTCTACTTCAGTATCTCTTACTGAAGTTTATAACCCCCTCTTTATCTAGGCGATACACACCATACACCAACTTAATATCTAACCGATAACATATTAACAGTTCATGAAGTAAGGAACAAATCTCTGCTTGAATAGCTGACTCTCCTTTCATTCTATCACAATAAGCTACAACAATATCCCCTTTCTCATTTATGACAATTACTCCCACCCCCATGCTTAAACCTTGTTTTCCTTCTACATGCTTAAACCTTTACTTTTGTGTATTGTTTTAAAAAGCACATTTTGTACTAAAAAACTCGATTCAAAACTTAAATAAAAAGCTCACTTTTCCGCTTTTAAGGCCGCTAAAAGCTTATGTTTTTTTTACGCTTTTAACGTAACTCTTGCAAAAGCGCTTTAGCTACGATTTTGCTTTTTTTAAAACACTGCTTTTATGTGTGCTCTTGTAAAGACCTGAATACATGATATATACTTACCTACTTCTTTTCAAGTCTGACAATTGTCTTTCGCATGATCAAAACCAACATCCTACCTTGTTACCAATTTGAATTATCTGATGGAAAATGAATTAAAAAAAAAAACGTTTTGATAGTTCCATTAGCTCTAATTTGATTATGCTCGAATAATAGGTCCATTCAAGAAAGTTGAACAATGAATTGAAAACACAAAGAAAGCAACAAATCCTCATTTTGAGGAAGTTGATGGACTCATCTTTAGAGCCAAAGCAAAGTTCCAATTTTTGAGATCTAAGAGTAAGAACAATCAGTCTAACATGAAAACTGAATTGCCCTCCATATATATTGTAACTGAATTGGGGATTTTATAGCTTTTATTTAGTTGTATTTTGTGGGGATTTTGTTCGCTGGTTTAGGGTGTTTGCTGAATTGGGGATTTTGTTCGCTGAATTGGGGATTTTGTAGCTTTCATTTAGTTGTATTTTGTGGGGATTTTGTTCGCTGGTTTAGGATGTTCGCTGAATTGGGGATTATGTTAGCTGAATTGGGGATTATGTTAGCTGAATTGGGGATTTTGTTCGCTGAATTGGGGTTTTAATCGTTAAATTGAGAATTTTTTTAAAATCAAGGATTTGGGTGAACTTAAGTATTTTCTGGGTTTGGAAGTTGCTCATAGTTGTAAGGGAATTCTGAAGTTGGATGTTTGGGCTCTAAACCAGTTCAATTTCCCGTGCCAACCAATTTGAAACTCACACATGATTCAGCTTTGTTACCTGATGCGACTTCCTATACAAGTTTGGTTGGTTAGCTCTTGTATCTTACAATTACTGGACCTGATATAGCTTACGCAGTTCATGTTTTAATCCCAATTTATGGATAAACCTTGCGTTAGTCATCAACATGCAGCAGAAAGGGGTCTTCAATATCTTAAATTTTCTCCCGGTGATGGCTTATATTTCCCTAGAAATTCTGTTCATCTTAAAGGGTTTGGTGATTCTGACTGGGTTTCATGTTCTGAGACTAGAAGGTCCATTACCGGTTATACAATGTTTTTGGGTGATTCTCTCATCAGTTGGAAAAGTAAAAAACAAGATATTGTTACTAGGAGTTCTGCGGAAGCAGAATACAGAGCAATGGGAGCAGCAACATGTGAGCTTGTTTGGCTACTGGCTTTATTGAAGGATCTTGTTGTTTCACATTTTCAACCTGCCTTGTTATTTTCTGATGGTAAAAGTGCTCTTGCATTGGCTTCAAATCCGGTTTTTCATGAGCGCACTAACCACATTGAGGTGTATTGTCACTTTATAAGGGATAAAATTGGTGCTGGTATTTGGAAGACTTTTTATGTGAACTCAAAATCGCAAGTTGCAGACTTATTTACCAAAGCTTTGGGTCTTCAGCTATTTAACTTTCGAAAGTCCAAGTTGGGAATGCTTAATCTGCATTGTCCACCTTGAGAGGGGTGTGTTAGATATATCATGTAGTTGTATTTTGTAGCTTTTATATCATAAGGTACTCATCTAATAGTTTTATAGAACAATAAGGACTAGTGATGTAAATATGGATTCTGTTATAATTGTCAGCTAACGAACAGTATATAAGCTCAATAACTGACTACGAAATACCATCTGGTTAATTTGTTTCTCTCGTTTTCTTGATTTTCTCTCTCTAAAAGTGTTGTATAAATCTATGGAAATCATAGATTTTACAGTTAACAATCTTTAAAATGGTTACAAGTGTTTTATTTAAAATAAATGAGCTAAATGTTCCTTGTTATAACAGAATTGGAGTTATTTAGAGGAGCAAGTAAAGACGGTACTCAATAACTACCCAAATCTAAGAACGTCAAACGGTCGCAAGGTATGAATTACTAATTAGAAAACTGATACTCTTTAATTTATTAAAGTCACTTGGTAAGTATACCTATTTATATGTATATATATGCAGGTTTTGGAGATCCGACCAACTATTAAATGGGACAAGGGAAATGCAGTTGAATTTTTATTAAAGTCACTTGGTAAGTATACCTATTTATATGTATATATATGCAAGCGTATAAAAGCACAAAGGTTTAAAATTTGACATTCCGGCCTGTTGTAATATTTTCCTTTTGGTGTTGTTTCAGGGTATGAGAATTCAAAGAATGTTTATCCTATATATATTGGGGATGATCGTACTGATGAAGACGCTTTTAAAGTAAATGTCTTGAATTTTTAATTTGAACAAAGTTCGTAATCCTACAAATATATTCACATAAATCTCAATTAAATTGTTTTTTTTTTTAAATTTATTATATGAAACACTACAATGCCTGTTTCCAGGAAACTAAAAGCAAAAGCAGCAGTCAAAATATACAACTCTCTCTAAAAAAAAAATCATTCGGCTTGGCAAGCAGTGTAATGAGCGAATTTCTAATTTCTCAATTATTTGTAGTTTGAGAATGCTCGAGACGCTGATGGAGCAATCTGGGGCGATGGTTACAACTTTGATGGTTGTCACTTAAGGGTAAAAGAGAATTTAGTAATCCGATGTTTTCTCTTGCAGTTACAATTATCCCTTTTGATTTCGGGTCTCGAAGATGTATTTTTACAGGTCGAGCTTGCTCATGGAGGTAGAGGACCATCATCTTCGAGTGATCGTCGTGGTAGTTACGGTAGAGGTGGTGGTGGCGGCAGCAGAGGTGGTGGTGACAGTGGCCGTTATGGGATCTCGCGTCATTCTGAATTTCGTGGTAAAAACTATTAATTGCCACATATATTGTGTGAGCATATATAAATATGTATGTTTATGTAAGTATGTATATATCATATTACTGGTCTAGGCACTTGTAAAGAAATCTGATTGAATATATTCCTTTAATCTCAGTTATTGTACGTGGGCTTCCATCTTCTGCCTCTTGGCAAGATTTGAAGGTATGTGTAGTCTGTGGATAACTTTTTTGTGTTCACTTTTCTCGATCATAGTTGTAACGAATTTGAAATGATGATGTTCAGGACCACATGCGAAAAGCTGGCGATGTGTGTTTTGCTGAAGTGTCACGTGCCCGTGAGGGTAATTCTATTCTCTTGTTATTTATCTGTTTTAACGTTTAGCCAAACAAACATGGGAATACTGTTTTGAGTGATGTGATTGATATCTGAGATGTAATCATGTCTTGGCATATTTAATTCAGGAACTTTTGGTTTGGTTGATTATACCAATTATGAAGACATGAAATATGCGGTAAGTTGCAATCCCTTGCTTTGTTGTGGCTCAGTTTGTTAAAATATTGTTCCTACATAGACAAAACTTACTTGACTAAAGAAACTGGTGCTTTTGTTGTCGCCCATATTAGGAAACTCGATGACACAGAGTTTAGGAATCCATGGACGAAAACTTACATCAGGGTAATTTGCTGTTCTTTCTTTATCTAATTTTTTGGTCATCGTGAAGATCATAACTAAACTGTTTGCTTGAAACATTAAACCTCTTATAATTATTTCAATTTGATTATGTTTTCATGTATACTTGTTCATTATGGCAGGTGAAAAAATTAGAGCATAGCCCATCAAGAAGCTGTAGCCGTAGCCTCACTAGTAGCCGCAGCCCAAGAAGAAAAAAGAGGTATGATAGGATTGGGTCGTATTGTTGCACATCTTAAATGTAAAAGTATACTATTTTGTTGCACATTTTAAATATAAAAAGTATATTATCTTGTTGGAGGAAGGAAAATTTACATTTGAAACATAGAAAATTAGGTATGCTTTTGAGTGTATGAAACTCGCTGATAAGCAAGGTCTGTTTAGATGTGTAGCTTTTAAGTACTTTGTAATTCTGGGTTTGGTCCCCATTTTTCTATGAAATGGGTTTGCTTAAAAATAATAATAATTAAGACTGTTCACCAAACTTGAAGGGTCCCCTATTTTTGTAAAAAGGCACCAATTCGTTTGGGTTCTTAAAAATTTATCTGAAATTTGCCGACTTTCTGTATTTAGTGTCAGTAGATCACCAGAAAGGTCTGTTTCCAGATCACCATTAAACTCGAGGTCCCCATCTCCTGTCAAAGCATCCAGGTATCAGGTCTTTTCTTGTACTGTACCTATCATTTTTTCTTCCTTTTTTATTCTTCGCCTCATTTTTGTTACTGCGTTAAACTGTGCAGGGAAAGGTCGAGGTCCCGATCTGATTCTCCCCGTCCGGTAAGATATAATTAAGTTTTTTGAGAAGAGTAAATGCTAGCTGCCTAATTGTGCATGTTAATTGTGTAATACGAAAGAGAATTCTATGAAGCTTTTCAAAACAAAAAAGGATCATAGTACATACACAAAATGGGAAAAGTAGATGGCTTTTTTGCTCAAGCTATCGTTTCGGTCAATTTTGCATGGAAATCTCTTGATTCAATGGTATTTGGTGATTTTAAAAATATTCAAGGTTTGGTGTTCACTTAATTCACGGATGTGTACTGAACTAACAAAAATGATAAATTACAGTACTGAATTAAAGAAAAATGGTATTACCAGAACTAAATTTAGTATTGAATGGACATGCAATCATAATAAATCCGGATCTAGGGATTATTACTAATTTGATTTTGAGTTGAAGATGTGTTTTTATCATTTATGTCATGGTTTCAATGTACAAAAATGTTAAAACTTAAGCATAGCCCTTAGTACAGACTACAGAAGCATGCATATCAAGAAGTAGATTTTGTGCAAGTGTTTTTTTCTGGTAGTGTTTGATTGCTTGACAAACTGAAATGGACTGTTCAAGACCTTGTTAGTCATGGAATGAGTGCACTAGTTACTAGACTCGAGGTACATCGATTTTCCTCATTCAGAAAAGACCCCGTTAACATAAGCACTAAGCCATTGTATTGTTTTTACTTTTTAATTTTTTATACAGCTTGACCCCCAGGATTCTTGAATTTGTACTTGAATTCACCAAATTCATCCAACCCCCCGTGAGTTCTTGATAACCAGCAATTGAGCCGTTTTTTACAGTATTGCCCTCGGAACACTTCAATTACCGACTTTTTCAATACAACCCTCCTTAGTTCCTGATTACTTGGAACTGATCCTATAGTTTCTTTCGGGTAATTGATAACAGACAAAAATACTTGCTAAGTAATTGAGCCCGTAGTTTACATGCAATTCAAATCTCCTCGATTACACCATCATCGTTCATTTCGTTAATCAAACTACAGAACCTGTGAATGAAGACAAAGCATGTAAAATAAAACATATAAAACCAGGATAAGTGTCACAAGTTGTATATGTTGCTCCTTTAAGTCCTCCAGCTTTATTTTGTTTTTACTGTATAGGTTGTCTTTCTGATTTTGAACATTTTAAGTACCGTTTGTTGCTCAACCTTGTTTATTTTGTGGGGTTTTTCCCCCATATTTTTATTAATAAATAAATAAAACTGTGGGTTTTCCCCCACCAATTATAATAAATAAATAAAAAACATATGACTATTAGCCTAAATATAACCTAAGAATATCGTAAAACCATATCCACATGCTACAATATTGGGGAGAAATCAAAAGGTTGTCAAATGAAAGTATATATAAAGCTAGCTCAGTAGAGATTTAAAATTTAGAATGAGTTTAAGAGCTGCCTAGGTATAACTGATAGCATCAAGTCAAAAAAAAAAAAAACAAGGCTGTGATAAATAAATTTTCTATGAAAAGAATTAGCAGAAACAAGAAAACAGAAGTTATGTTGGGTTACCTGGTTTCAAGGGTAAAATCATGAATATCTATGTAGCCGCACTTTCCCTTGCGTTTTCTTTTATTTAGTTTCGTTTTCTTTTCCTTTCTTTGTATCTTATTTAGGACACACCAACAGGGATTCTCTGTACAATGTTTTGTTGCGATTTTGATACTATGGGACTTCTTCGTTTTCATATTCCTGCTCCATTTCTTCTCCTGCCACAGAAATTCATCCTCAACAAAATCACCAATTTCCAATAGCTCAAAGTCTGTATATTCTCCGGCATCAGTGTCCCATCAAAAGTCGCTAAAGTAATCCCAACTACAGTCATTGTTTAAAAATTCATTATCAGGGAAAAATCATACACAATCATCACAACTGTCCTCATATAAGACGACATCAAAAGAACTATTTTTTGTCCAACTTAATATATCCTCAAGAAAATTGCGATCGGCATCATAAGCCTTTACACCCAAACTTCTGTAACACATGTTCATATTCAACAATACTCCTTCTTTTGTTCTGAATAAAGGCTCCATCTTACCGTAACAGAAAAATTCAGATAAATTACAAAAAACAAACATTAATTCCCACGAACTTCCATTTTTGTATTCTTTCATCTAGAAACTCTATATTACTTCCCCTACTTTTGAACCAGCGAGTTATACAAAGGCACTCATCAATAACGCCTAAACCGGTAAAAATATCTCTGAGAAAAGGGTGATCGCCGATTTTAGGTTGTGGTGCTGGAACTTTAATGAAAGTATTTATACTCAGGTCAAAATAAACTATAAACTGTATCGGAGGGATGAATCTATTATTATCAATTTCATCTGAAGTTGGGAAACGACCTTTGCAAATATAATGCCTATATCCTTTGAAAAAAGGCCCCTTTGACACATTCTTTACAATGTCAGGAACATGGATCGTTACCCATGTACTAGTCCTACAAGTGCCAATACGAAAAACTTCTGAGTTCCAGTTATAGTGATGCTTTTCCACCAACACGACCTTGTACTCATCATTTAAAGAATCAAAACATAGATCGGCCAGAACATTCTTATAATCTAAGCCATTTTGTCTAAGCACCTTTTTAAAGAACTTTGTGAGCGGGTTCCACACAAATAAATCTATATCTATTTGAACAAGTAACAAACCATGACAAGAAGAATGGGCCTTAATCTTGTAATCGCATTGCAAGTGTTCTTCAATTGGGTTATAATCTTTTCTACATGGGCTTCGTTGTCGAGCGAATGCAACAATAAAGAGTTGTTTTCTGTACGAGATAATATCAAAAGCTTAAGGGCTTTTGCTACCGGGACAGTATTCAAGATCATAAGTTTCCATCCTTTTGAAACACACTTGAAACGAGCGAGACTTTTGGAGGGTAATCTTGATAGTATCTCAATCTGGAGTTCTCCGGGTATGTCAAAACAGAATTCCCCATTGGTTGTATATAACTTAGTTGAATTAATATCCTCATGCTGTATCATGGGAGAGATTTGGGGCGGTTCTCCTGTTCAACAATATATCGTTGTACAAATTTAAGAGCATAAGTTCGATGAAAGTTTCTTAGATTTTAAGAAGGAATTTTAAAAATTCCTGAAGAATATATAAATCGAAAACTTGCTCAGCCGACACTCCCTTCAAGGTTTCAAATTTCTGGTTCTTGAAAACAATCATTTAGAAACCTATGTGGATGGATATTGTTTTCTTAACTGAATATCAATTTCCTATTTATAACTTGAAAAAAGAGTACCAAAAACAAAAATATCTGAATTTCATTGGAACAATAAAAAAAATTAGAATTTATGGGGTAACATTAAGATACCTTCAACTACAAACATGCCATCGCGAATGTGATAAATAAGTGTTTTGCAATCGCACTTTGACTTGTAATTTTCTTGAATTTCTTCTATTTCACTTTCCTTTTCTCTTGTACAGATCTCATCTGTTCAACATCATAATACCAAAACAATTCAAAGACAAGTAAATTAAACAACAAATTTAAAGCAAGAAATTTTTTTTGTTAAAAAGCTTTTAAATTACCTTCAAGTATGTTCTCGTCAAAAATTATGCATCCACCCTTTGGTTCATGATTTCTTTTCCATTCCCGCTTTCTAGTTTGATCGAGGGTAGAACAACGTCCGGTTGAGTATTTAGAATGTAGTATCTTCTTTTCAAACTTTTTGTTACTTTTCTTCTTGCGTGACCACATTACATCCTTAGCTGAATGTTCAAATTTTCTAAAATAAACGTTCTGATATTTGTCATAATCTGTTCTCATCTGTCTTTATTTCTTTCTTGTTTTCTCAAATGCTCAAATCCTCAATTGTGATCCCTTCTTAAATGGGACTTGATTAGGTAATAAACACTTGCGCCCCAAGAAATTACTAAAAAAGAAGAAATATATTGCATTTAATAATATTTGATATTTAATAACAACAAACAATCACCTAATTTTTAAACAAATAATCTAAGGCAATGCTTGTTTGCGGTATAAGAGGTGGTGTAAGATTATTAGTAACGTGTGATTCACGTTATAAATTGTTTGTTTACACAAATTGCATTTAGTATTATATAAATGATAATATAATTAAACTACAATTCATGATAATAAGGGTTATAACTAATATACTAAATGCAAACAAACATGACCTAAATATATCTTATAATTTCATATCAGTCAAACCATTCCCTCTTAATTGTTAAAGTCCGTGTACCGGGCAGTGCTTTTCTCAACATCGATATCTCACCGTCTCACCTCAACTCAACATTATCCATTAAACCGTACCAATTTCCTTAAGGAACTACTTTTGAAACTAAAAAAACTCTAAAATGCTAACAAAATCTCATCATATAAGTAACTAACTGTAAAATTTTACTTATCGTACTTTTCTTGTTTCAACTTTCCATGATAGCGACAACACATGGTCTAAAGCACATACATGTTTCTCACTATTTCACGTGTACATTTTATAATATTTTGAATTTCATAATTTCGCATCACGTTTCTCTTTGCTTAAGCCCAGTGGAACATAAGGGCCCAATAAGCCCATTAGCCTAATAAGGGTCCATAAGAGAAGCCCGTTTATAAAAATGGGTAGTGTTGAAGTGGGCTAAGAACAAGAAGCCCATTAGAACTTAAGGGCCCATAAAAAGCCCATTTGTAAGAAAATGAGAGTATGGAGCTTGTCTAAGAATAAGAAGCCCATTAGAAGTTAAGGGTCCATAAGAGAAGTCCATTTATAAAATGAGAGTATGTTAGTGGGCTAAGAATAAGAAATCCATTAAAACTTAAAGCCCATAAGAGAAGCCCATGTATAAAATGGGAGTATGAATAAGAAACTCATCGGAATTATAAGGGCCCATAAGAGAAGCCTATGTACAAAATGGGAGTATGAATAAGAAACTCATCAGAACTATAAGGGCCCATAAGAAAAGCCCATATATTTTAAATGGGAGTATTTAAGTGGCCTAAAAATGAGAAGCTATTTGGAAAATCAGGGCCCGTAAGAGAAGCCCATATATTTTAAATGGGGGTATTTAAGTGGGCTAAGAATAAGAAGCCCATTAAATCTTAAAGGGCCCATAAGAGAAGCCAATTCATCGTAAATGTGCCCCAGTTAGCCCAATTATAAGACACCGGGTCTAAACCACATATATAAGGAAACTTGTATTGAAAATCACATTACATGTTTCTGACTATTTCACGTGTATCAAGAATAAGAAGCCCAATATAACGTTAATGGTCACAAGAGAAGCCCATAAAAGAAGCGCATCAGAATAAGAAGCCCTTTATTAATTATAATAAGCACATAAGAATAAAAAGCCCATAAGAGAAGTCTATAGGAGAAACCACTACTCGAAACAACTTGGGTGAAGTTGTGGATATCTGAAATACACGCTTCAAATTTTCTAGTCCGTTAGTGGCAGAATCTTATATTATTTGATTGGCGTGTCTAAAGATGTTAGACAAAAATTGAAATAATATTATTTTCCAAACTGATAGTAGTGACATGGCTAAGGTTTGTACAACACATACTAACCACGGGCATTGGGAAATAGAAACAATAGTGGAAGATGTTTAGAAACTAGAAGAAGGTAAGGACTGAATTTTTATTTAGGGTCCTCGCGGAGCTAATAAGCCGGCTAACTTCTTGACGAATCTTGCCAGAGAAGAACATATAGATTTTTGTTTAACAGCTATGCAGGAACAACTGCGGTCTCTCATTTGTAATGATTGGAATTAATAAAAGTATCATTTGTTATAAAAAAAAAAAAGAAGAAGAAGCCTACAAGAGAAACTCATTAGAATAAAAATTCCATAAGAATAAGAAGGCCATACGAGAAGGTTATAAGAGAATAAGAAAGTTTATTTTATGAAATATTTAAATAAAACTACTGATTTGCTGAAGTAGACATTAGAACCATAGTAAATTTTCTTTACAAGTTATCCACTTGGTATAGCAAAGGAAAAATAGTAACGTATGACATACAAAAAAAAATGTGTTTGTGACATGTTCATTTAGATAGGCCTAATTCAATGTTATAATCAAGACAGATAAAACTGACATGCTATAAACATGTGCTAATCGGAAATTGAGGTGCGGCTCCATCCACCGCAACACATATGCTATAAACATGCTCTTGCCGAGAATAAGAATAGCAAACCAATAAGCAGGTCCATTACTATTTACCAATACTCAATGGTATTATATCAATAAACAGTGTGAATATGTGAAATTTTCTTGGCCATCAAACAAAAAATCTAAGTTCAGATCCGTACATTACAATAAACTTAAAAATTATACATAATTTTTTTTAAAATACAATCAAATTTTATGGCAAATTTTCGAGATAAAAATAATGTTTTAGACACAAAAATAATTTTTTTTGTCCCAAAATCTAACTTTTAGCCATATAAAAATTGTCTTCAAAGACAATCACATACGCACATACGAAGACAATTTAATTTAATCTTAAAAATTATTTGGAGACAAATTTTAATTGTCTACTTATGTTATTATAATTGTCTTTGAAAAGGAAAAAAAAATCAAATTACGTGTCTAAAAGTTAGATTTAGAGTTTTTTGTCTAAAAGATTATTTTTGTCTCGAAAAGTTACCAATTAGAGATAAAATTTAATTAGGTTTAAATATATTATGATTAATTCTTAAGTTTGTCGTATGCTAATTATTATAAATAAATAAAAAGGCCACAAGTAACAATTTCCCAAAACTAATTCTGGATACACTGTCATCAGTAACATGTTAACTTTCTAACATTAAATGAAACCCTAAATAACCAAAACTAATTTTTAATGCATACTCTGGAAAGAAGAAGGGTTGTGAATGAGATATTTCTAACACCAAAACTATTTAAACTATTTAACTAAATTACAGGATTTGAGTAAAGCTCGATATTGGGATAGAAAAAATATAACGGCACTTATAGAAATTCTTGCCAAAACGACATAATATATGAGTAGAAAAGGTACCTCTCAAAGAGCTTAAATCTTCCATGAACTATAGCTGGAATTTGGCTTGGTTAATTGCTGAAATGGAAAATAATGGAAACGATTATAAAAACATATTAGGGTTCAGACATATGTCCACTTTCAACCTATTTTTATACAACTTAAAGCACTAAATTCAGTGAAAGTGAAAACAGTAATAGTAAATATATGCATAGTGCTATATCTAACGACATGATAGACTCTATTTTGGACATTGCCAAAGATTTTAGTTTTTATATTCAATATTCGTTGCGTTTTTTAACGTTTAGAAGTAATTGATAGTGAAAATGAAAAGTTCAAAAGTACTTGGTCAAAAGTTGTTGCCAGACAAAACAAAACCTTTACGTGTATATATAAAGATTAATTACATTTTTTTGACAAGTCATTAGAACGTAGAAAAGATCGAGAGCCTACGTTAGTACATCGCCAAACTTTAAAACTTGGTTTAGACGAATGGATTTCAATTCCTAAGCAAAAACGTAACTACAAATTTAGTACAACAAAAAAATCCCGACCCAAAACAACGTATTTTCACTACGCTATCATCATATGTATGTACAAATTTTTGTACCATGTGTAAGTGTTTACCAACACTCAGTAACTGAAAATTTGACAAAACATAGGTCGATCGATCTCTTGGTGAAATGCAGCTTAACATGAAATCAGAGCTTAGTCGTGTGTTTTACTTAAACAAGACAGTCACTGTCCATTATTAATGATAACAATAGCTTGAGATTTTAGTAATCTAGGGACTTCTTTTTGTTTGCAGCTTTTAAATTCAACATATTTGTTTTTTGATTTGCCAACAATTATATTAAAAAATATATATTTTAATTATGTTGTGATTTATCACACAATTATTTTTTGACACTTTATTATATTTTTATGTGAATCTCGGCACCCTAATTTCCGATTCCTGACTATGCCTGTGAAAGTAGTGCATAAATGAAATTACTTTAAAAGAAAAAACCTTTGAGTTTAGGAGATACGTGTTGGTGTTTCAATATGTCGATTCGGATCTCGTCGAACTCTATCCCATGTACTCTACAAAGCCGAAAACAAAAACATGACTAAAAAGATACATACTCTGATACTCCTATAAAAGATACAACTATATAAGAAAATATAATTACCCGATCTTTTGTTTGCAAAATATCCTTATAATAATTAAGCATGTTAAATGAGACTAACAAATTTACTACTCTAAACATTCACCTCTTTGAACTCCTATAAAACCTCAGAACAAAAAACATGAGTTAGTTCTGTTTTTGGTATATTATATTTGGATGTATCATATATACGATATCATTTTATTTTTGGTGAATTCTCTTGCAAGATTCTTTTCTGTATCCATACAAATAAACGGAAATTATTCGACATTTCGGAGATTAATTTGGTGAAGCTGCATGAATATTGTCTCTTGGTTATGGTTGTTGCTGATCACATTTTTTTTTTATCAAACTTTGAATAACTTTTGACAGTTTAGTGTAACTGAACTTTTTCTTATTATTTTCTTCTACATTTGAAGAGAAAGTTGGGTTATCAAAATGATTAACACTTACGGCTTCCAATGCGTAAAAAAAAAGCATATATTGTAATAAAATTTGTATACAATAGAAATAACATGTTTCTGAAAAGTATAATATTAGAACTTCTTTTAAGAATTTCCTTGCGAGCCTTTAGTGAAAAAGCAAATATAATAATGTTCAGAATTAGCAACAAAATAATTGTTACAAAAAAACTCAGTATTTAACCTCAAATTCTAGCATTGTTGCCGTAACTTTTCGCAATAAGGCTTTAGCAACATCGCGGCAACAAAATTTAATTTGTTGCAGATATCTTATTGCAACAAAAAATAAATAAAAGCCAATACAAGTTTTTGTTGCTGAATATGTAATTTCTTGTAGCTGTTTACTATTTTAAACATGTTAATAATAAATGTAGCAAATATAATAATAGTGTACAAATCTTATCTTCTACAAACATTTATGCTATTTAATTGTCATTTAATAATAATGTTTCATGTACCCAAAAAATAATGTTCGGTTTAGATATAAATAAAAAGATACATTCAATTGTACCTACATGTAAAATTGTACAGATAATTTGGACATTAATTAATAAAAAGATTCATTCAATTGTACCTACATGTAAAATTGTACAGATAATTTGGACATTAATTAATAAAAAGATTCATTCAATTGTACCTACATGTAAAATTGTACAGATAATTTGGACATTAATTAATAAAAAGATTCATTCAATCAAATCTTTAAAATGCCTGCTTTTGTAGTTATAAATACGACCTCTGTGATAAGTGAATTTAATAGATTACACATTTTAGGTAATACACCTTTTGATATATTTCCTTGTTGCATTGTTGAAAAAAACTTTTACAATAAAATAAATTCCACTACATAATTTTTTGCAGTAGATGTTCATTACGAACCCCATATTTGTAAAGACTTCTTAATACAAGCTGGTATTGTAATTATGTTTTTATAAAAAAGATTTTCATGTTGATTTCGTCATACATATTTTTTTCAGAGTTTAAATTTAGGATTATAGTGATATTTTGTGTTCTTGGTCTTTTTTAGAATCATGTTATGAGTAATCTTTTAGTGATTTATAAAAACATTTGGCGCAGGTTAAGGTATGGATCCAATAGCATATTTGCTCATTCTATTGGTATGTCTTGATGTGGTGTTTTGTGATGGTGTTGAACGAGTACGTTGGAACATATCTGCCGAAGAAGATTTGGAGCTCGAGAGACAACTCAAACTTCTGAACAAACCATTCATCAAAACCATACACGTATTTAATATAATTAATTAAAATCTTATGCATATCTTCAAATAGAAAACACATTTTTTTGAATCCACAAAATACTAAAGTTCGATACTCATGTTTGCAGACAAGTTCAGGGGTTACATTTGATTGTGTGGACTTCTACAAACAACCTGCATTTGATTATGCTCGGATGAATAACTATACAATTGAATACGAGGTTTGTAATTTACACATGTGTTAAGTTATCAATTAGGTTCACTATAAGAAAATACGCTTTCAATCAGAAAAAATGAATTCATTTTTCGTTGTTAAAGCGACTTTGCAACAAATTGTTGTTCTTGCCATTTTGTTGCAAGAAACCCATTACCAACTAACTAAATAAACATGGCAAAAAAAAATTTGTTTTGTTGTTAATATGAAACATTTGTTGGCAACGGAAAAACTTATGTTGATAATAATTTAATCTTTTCGTTGCAATTTGATTATGTTGCGCCGTTGCTGAAATTTATTTTGACATCAAATACTATATCTTATTAATTTATATTTGTGTCCTCAACATTTTAATTTATTTTGACACCTTTTTTTTAAAATTCTAAATACATTTATATATTATTTGTGAAAATCTTTTACCTTTGAGATGCATGTCATATTCACATCATCATTTCATTTCAGTCTTGAAACAAAATAGTTCAACTATCCCTGATTTTATCTTTTCAAGGTGAAACCAATTTTTAAGGCTGTGAATCGTTTATTGGTATCCTCTCAAAAGTAACCTGTATTAGTTTAAAATAGTTACCAAGTTGAGAAACGGAAACGAAAATTGATACGGGAAACGGAAACGGGAAACGCCGATATAATAATTTTTTTAAAATATAATGTGTTGGAAATATTTATGAAATATGCCAAATTTATGAATAATACAATGAACAGCTAGTTAACTTCGTATGATTTAAGATATAATTTATCAAGATAACTTATTTACGCTCTTTTGTTAATTTAATTTCATCATATTTTAAATGCATTTTTTCACTTTTATTCAAAAACAAGTATCGTACAAGTTTCTTTGATGTTTTATTAAGTTTTCTGAGGAGTATAATTTAAGATTTTATAAAAGTTTTGCTTACGTTTCGGAGACGTTTCTCCTAAAATTTTAAAAGATTACCGTACAAATTTCCGAAAGGCATTTATGAGGAAACGTGATACGTACCCTACACATAGTTTTCGGGTAACAATAGTTTAAAATTATTAAGTTTAAAAATCACTCCAAAGTTAATTTATCTGGCATGCGATTAAAAACAGGTTGTTCCCTCAAGTACAAATTTTTATTAGATGGTTTTGTTTGGAAATTATGATAAAGCATATATTTTCAATAGCCATAACAATTAACATAAATATAAATAATAAAAATCTGAAAGATGGATGCAATTGTGACATCTAAATTAGATAAGATGGAAAAAATTGAAAGGATATTACCAATGAAGAAACAAGATAAAGATTTTAATTAATTCTTCCAACTAATATAAATACGTGTTGTGTTATATATATAAACTTTACTTAATACCTGAAGTTATACATAACAAATTAACTAATACATTACTAAGTAGGTTTAACCAATTTGACTATTTTAATAACAGAAACCACTATCACTTCATAACACATTAGAAGATCCATTGTACACTGGAACAAAGGGTGAGGAATGCCCTATTGGATCGGTTCCGATAAAAAGAATCACTAAAGAAGATCTCATCAGAGAGAAACTCGCTTCACAAGAAAGGACTCTTGTCGGTAACACACTTGGGGTTAATGTAAGTTCTAAGTTTTGACCTTTTCTCTTGTATGGTAAAATAGAAGTTTCTTTATTTCTCATGGTATGTGTTCACATGTTAGTATGCTGTTGCCCGAACAAAACCGGGAATAAATAAGTTTGTTGGAGCTAGAGGTTCAACATCAGCTTGGAATCCACAAGTTAGTGGTAGACAATATAGTGCCGGGAGATTGAAGATCTCAAATCAAGGCGACAGTATCGAATCTGGTTGGAGGGTATGTACATTTACGAGAAACCAATAATGCTTTTCTCTTCTACATTTATCAAATTTTTTTTTTCTAACAGGTAGATCCAACCGTATACGGTGATACTCGAACTTACTTATATATTCGCACAGATGTAAGTATCTTTTATAATATTTATAATGATGTTACCTATGTTATAATATAAATAGATTAGGGATTAGAACTTCTAAAACGTACGTAATGAAAACAGGCAGGTAGATCTCATTGTTTTGACACAAGATGTGGATTTGTCGTATTGGATAAAAGTATTCAAGCAGGAGATTATCTGACAGTAACTTCACAGCAGGGAAGAGCAATTTATTATGTAGAGATATTCATCTACCAGGTAAATTATTAAAATTTGGATAGAAAAAATGTCTAGCATGGGTAGATTGGTATTGGGATGAGTTTAAGTTTCCTTTTACATGACAGGATACAATCAATGGAAATTGGTACCTTGAGATTTCGAAAGACCACACAAAAATAGGTTTTTGGCCGAACGGTTTGTTTAAGGGTCTTGCAAAATTAGGTGCCTCGGCTGAGTGGGGAGGAGAGGTGTTTAGTCCACCTGGCACACCAAAACCAGCAATGGGTGCTGGTTCTATTCCATCGAGGCTTGATGCAAATTATGATGCATATTTTCGAATTATGTCGTTATCGGATGGACAAAAGATTATCAATGCAGATAATTTAGACTTTATTAACGATAACAATAATTACCAAGCGAAGGACGTTGGCATTAACCCAGATCCAACATGGGGCCATGTGATGTTTTATGGGGGGTCTTCCAACCCATCAGTGTAATATAAAGTATCATTAATGTAATATCTATTGTTTTTTTTTTAAGATTAAACGAACCGTGTATTGATAAGTGAAGAGGTACAATCCTCGAACAAAACAATTACAAGAAATTACATTACATGATAGGCTATGAATCCTAATCGCCAACAAAGTTCGGACTAATCTTCCAATGTCTACTAATAAACATATTTCTACGATTGTTAGTAATATTACTTAACGTGTTCATACTATTAATTACATAAAAATCAATGATTTTAAAAACTTGTACGGGACTAGACGCCCTTCCTTCGTTAATTATAGCATTGCGTTTCCGCCACAAACTATATACCGTCGATGCGAGTAATATCTATTGTTAGGTTGAGTTAAGTTTCTACCTGCATTTTGAATTAAATACTATCAGCGCATAATGTGACAACTTTTTGTTGAAATAATAGACTATTCTGGATATAATCTCAATATTGATAACTTCATAAATTCATAAATTCATACTCGCTCTGTCCTAGTTTGTTGGAACATTATGATATACTGTGCTAATTTGTAAAACAAAATGATTATAAATTAAGTGTTGGAAAACCGATTTAAATTTTTTACTGAACCTCTTAAAAAAACAAAAATAAACCTTCAACTCTTTTTTGGTGTCAACGAATATCCGGTTTTACTTTTGTACTCTTGGGAAAGCAAGTATAGAATTAAAAAAAACAAAATCCAGGAAAAACCTAAGGGACCAACTTCAAGAAAATACAACTATGAGACTTACCTGCAAACCGTGTGCATATGAAAAACTTTGAGCAAAGCCTTTGGTAGAGCTTCTTGAGTTTCATTAGACATAGGAGTTTTAGAATACCGCCCACATTAGAAGATCTCACTACTCCTTTACTACTAGAAGCTTTTGAAGCCTCTTTCTTACTCGCCACAACAGGCTTTCCACGGGGATCCGGGTTAAGTGTTACCTTCTGTGTGTTTCAAAGAGTTTCGCAATATTTATTTCTGCTTTTTTCTTTTTCTTTTTTAGCACTCAGTTATTTCAGCTTCAATCATCTGGGGAAATCATCATCCCTGCCCTTGCATTTTTCAAATTTCTTTTCGTTTTTTAATGATTTTCTGATACGCTTTGCAAATCAGAAATTGCCTATCTGGATCCACTCTAAACTTCCAGTCCTTTAAGGCTGGTCCGACGTCCTTCTCTAGTGTTTGTAACTCCACTTATCATACCACATAGTATAAGCTTATTTTCCTTTTTTTTTAATCAAAGAGGACCGTCCCTCATCATATTTCAGAGATGGGACCTAACTCAGTTGTTACAAACTTTTGCAAAATGAATTCAAGAAACAGTTTATAGACTTCCCCTTTTACATCAGAAAATAAGCTACATGTCTTCTGGCGCCTTTCTACTTTTCAAAAATAACATTTTGAGAAACTTAATGCGAAAATTTAAAATCACTTTCATTTTCTACTTCAGTATCTCTTCCTGAAGTCTATAACCCCCTCTTTATCTAGGCGATACACACTGGCGAGGGGATGTCGGTACCCCCTCGTCCGGACCGATACCAACTCCACAGCAGGCGATCCGGGCCTGTCACCCCGGATCTTGAGGGGCCGGACCGTGCCTAGGCCGGCCCGGAGAAGTTTGTCGAGCACTCTTCTCCAATTAATGTTGCTGCTCCCTTGGGGGACCCTTTACGTGTTTCATCGACGTGGCCCAATCACATGCCAGCCCTGTGGGCCCCAGATGATGAACAGTGCCATTGTCAGAGTCATAAATGACCTGAAGCCGTTGGATCTTTATTAGACAGTGCAGTGATCCAAGGGCTAATAACACCTCTGATCAGACTATAAATACCCCCACTAATACCAATTAGAAGGGGACACAAAAAGACAGAGAGGAGAGATAAAGCTAAAACAACCCGGACCAACAGAATATCAACCGTGACATCTGACGCCACAACTTGTAACTGGACCAATCCCTCATCCTTAAATATATTCTTACCTTCAGTCTATACCGACACTGACTTGATCGTCGGAGAGGGAAAACCTGGTACCAACCCCGGGCCCCTGTTCGTTTCTTGTGCAGGCTTAGAGAGCACCCCGACGACGAAGCAAATACCACCTACGTCAACGACCTTGGAAGATCGGAGCCGACGCGAATAAAATATATAAGCCGAGCTTGGGAAGAAAATCAGGCTCGCCAATTGGCGCCGTCTGTGGGAAAATAGCACGCTAGCTCCGACAATCCGTTTCCAAGGAACTATGACAGATAATGAACAGTACGAGAGCCCGCCCCCACGGCATGTCCCAGTATTTGGAATGCCGAGGACCCTCTCTTTTGGCACTCCGGGACCTGCTCGTGAGGGGCAGCCTACTCCACTCAATGTGATCCAGGGTACGCCCCGGTCGCGCGACGAGCTGACTCGCATGATGCTAGAGATCCATGAGAAGGAGCTCGTTGCCTTGGCGGCTCAAAAGGCGTTGATAGCCTCTATGATGGCAGCCGAGCCCGAACCCGTCTCTCGCGGCGTAGAGCAGCCAGAGCCCGTTCGCATCCCCGCCAAGAGCGTGATGTCGCGGTTGGGACCCTCGAGACGACCCCCCCTAGAGGTTCCTGAGGAGCCGGCTAGGGGAGAGGAGTCAGGGCGTTCCGGCGAGGGGAGTTCGCGCCGTATAAACGACCTAAGCGTACACTCGCGGATCAGTCGACCAGGTGATGGTCACGATTCACGGCCCGCTTCGAGTCATGCTCGGACTGAAAGGCCTCCCCGGAGGAGGAGGCGAGGTCGACGCGCTGGCCGAGATGAAGTCGCTGACGAGGCAGCGCTAAAAATCGTGGCCTCTACCCGCAGTACCCCATTCTCAGACGAGATAGAGTACAGTACCCCCCCTGGAAACTTTACTGCCCCTGTTCTCCTAGTGTTCAATGCAGATTCTGACCCGGAAACCCACCTCCGGCACTATCGATACCAGATGAACCACTGGTCCCACCTCGATCGCCTTATGTGTAAATGCTTCCCCGCAAGCCTGGGGAGGCTCGCAAGTAAATGGTTCCAGTCTCTGCCTGCCAACTCCATCCACTGTTGGGATGATCTGGCCTATGATTTTGCACACCGGTTCATTAACTTGAAGGAAAGGGCGGCCCAACCGGAGCAGCTATATCAAGTGAGGGCCCAACCCAAAGAGACCCTCGAGAGTTACGATAATCGGTTCTGGCAGAAGCATGCTGAGTGTGCCGACTGCCCCGATTCTACGGCTATAGCTGCTTTCAGGCAGAACATGATCGTGGGAAGCAGGATCCGTAACGAAATGATAGCAACCCCTCCTGGCTCAGTCTCCCAGCTCCGGACATTAATAAAACAGCATGTCGATATCGAGAAAGACATGAGATCTGCTGGAGCAACGCGTTCAGTCGCCAGCATCGAACAGCCACGGGGAGGAGCCGTCTCAAGGAGCACCCGGCGAGATCGCCCCATGGCGGAAAGGTTGGGGAGACCTCGAACGGTGGAGAGCCCGCAACCGGCCCCTAAGCATAGAAGAGAGGATACCCGTCGGGCTGGCCCTTCGAACCCAGGAAACGCCTACTCCACCACATTCCGCCTACCACTGACCGACCTGCTCTTTGAGATCGAGAACGAGCCATTCTTTTCCTGGCCTCCCCCGCTCAGGAACGAACCGGCCCGAGGGCCTAATGACAAATTTTGTGACTATCACAGAGGCCGCGGCCACTATACCAATGAGTGTCATGGTCTAAAGGCAAGGCTGGAAGGATGGGTCCGGGACGGCTTGATGGCGAAATACGTCAAGACGCGAAGGGACCCCGATCGAGACCGAGAAGGGGACGACGAAAGGCAACCAGACCTCCCCCCACCGGTGATGACTTGCCAGGTTATCCATTCTGGACCGAAGAAGCTGAAGCCAAATGGGGCGGAGAGAACCGAGGCCCGTGAGGCCACGATGAAAAAGCACGTCTGCCTCGCCGAAAGCTCGAAGCCCCGGAAGAGGTGCAAACTAGGAACCAAGCCAGATCTAAGCTTCACCGACTTCGACCTAGTGGGGGTAGACCTGCCCCACTACGACGCCCTTGTCATCACGGCCCAAGTGGGCCATTGTTCAGTAGGACGCATCCTCGTCGATCAAGGGGCGTCGGTGAACATTCTCTTTGGAGACCTCTTTGAAAAGATGGGGCTGACGGAAGGGCAGCTAGATACCAACGCCCCCCCTCTGTACGGATTCAACTCTGAGGCTGTCCAGCCCAGAGGGAACATAACCTTGCCTGTTAAGACAGGAACCAAAGTTATGAGCGTGGAGTTCACGGTGGTGGACGTCCCCTCCGTTTACAACATCATTCTGGGGCGCGCGTGGCTTCATGAGATAGAAGGCGTCTCCTCCACTCTACACCAAAAGGTCAAGTACCCCACTACGAATGGAGTTGAGACCATATCGGGAAACCAAAAGGTCTCAAGAAGCTGTGTCATGGCCGTATACTCCGGCAGTAAACCGGTTCCGGCCCAGAGTGCTATGAACATAGAAGCTGAGGATCCCAAGCTGCTGCGGGAACTGAACAAGAAGATGGGTCCGGAAGCCGAAGAAAAGGTAGAAGGGGAATTGCTGAAGGTCCAGATCCCGGGGTACGACGAGGACCACTTTTTTATGGTAGGCGCGGGGCTGAGCGAGCCCGAGGTTTCAGGTCTCGTTAAGCTACTGCTCGAATACCTCGATAACTTCGCATGGTCCCCATGCGAAATGCCGGGTATCAGTCCCGACCTCGCCTGCCATAAGTTGAACGTCAACCCGGATGCGAAGCCTGTGATGCAGAAGGGACGCCGCGTTAGTCCGGAGCATGCCGATGCCATAAACGAGGAAGTACAAAAGCTTCTGCTAGCTGGAGCCATTAGGGAAATCTTTTATCCTAGATGGCTCGCTAACCCCGTGGTGGTCCCTAAAAAGAACGGAAAGCTGCGTGTCTGCATCGATTACACGAGCCTCAACCGGGCCTGTCCAAAGGATCCCTTCCCTCTGCCTAAAATTGATCAGATAGTAGACTCCACCGCCGGAGCCGCCAGAATGAGCTTCCTGGACGCCTGCTCCGGCTATCACCAAATACCCATGTCGGAGGCTGACCAAGAGAAAACCGCCTTCATAACCCCAAGGGGGAATTGCTGCTACAAGGTGATGCCATTTGGAATTAAGAACGCCGGGGCGACATATCAGAGAATGGTCACCAAGATATTCGCTAAGAGCATAGGCCGGAGCATGGAGGTCTATATCGACGACATGGTAGTGAAAAGCGCCCAGGAGGACGACCACCTGGCCGACCTGAGAGAGGTGTTCGAAACGATACGAAGGCATGATCTGAAGCTGAACGCCTCTAAGTGCGCCTTCGGAGTTGGGGCCGGAAAGTTCCTAGGGTTCATGGTGACCCATCGCGGTATAGAGGCGAACCCGGCCCAAATCTCTGCCTTGAAGAACTTGAGAACCCCTGAAAAGAGGAAGGACGTACAAAAGTTAGCCGGAATGGCCGCTGCCCTCAACCGGTTTATAGCCCGGTTCGGAGATCGATGCAAGCCATTCTTTACGGCTCTAAAGGCTCAGAAGAAATTCGAATGGAATGACGAATGCCGGAATGCGTTCACGGAGCTGGCGAACTACCTCGGAAGCGCGCCTCTTCTGGCCAAGCCGGACACCGGCGACGTCCTTGCCCTGTACCTTGCCGTGTCCGAGATAGCCGTTAGCGTCGTCCTCATCAAAGAAGTCGGCAAGGAGCAAAGGCCAATCTATTACGTCAGCAAAACCCTCCTCGACGCCGAGGCTAGGTATATGCCTCTAGAAAAGCTCATCCTGGCACTCGTCATGGCATCGCGAAAACTGTCCCATTACTTCTCGGCACACAGTATCGTGGTGTATACGGATCAGCCCATTCGGGAAATACTCCAGAAGGGAGACCTGTCTCGGCGTATGACGAAGTGGGCTTGCCACCTAAACGCGTACGACATCCGGTACGAGCCGCAAACCTCGGTCAAGGGGCAGGCCCTGGCCGACTTTGTGGCAGAATTCACCGGAACGACTACGTCCCTCGTCATCGAGGAACGTGCCCAAGGAACATGGACCTTGCACGCCGACGGAGCTGCCAATAAAAAGGGATCTGGCCTCGGGGTGGTCCTCCAATCCCCACAGGGTGATGTAATCGAGAAGTCAATCCAGCTTGGCTTCCGAGCCACCAATAACGAGGCGGAGTACGAAGCCGTGATAGCTGGCCTGAAAATGGCCCGAAGCCTCGGCATCAAGAAGATACTGGTGCATACTGATTCCCAATTAGTCAGTAGCCAGATCAGTGGTGAATTCCAAACAAAGGACGAAAGGATGGAAAAGTACATGGCCATCGCCTCCGAAATACTCCAGAGCTTCGAGTATCGGGAGATCGTCAACATCAACAGAAACGAGAACACCCACGCCGATGCACTAGCGACCCTGGCCTCGGCTATGAGTGATAAAAAGGAGCGAGTCATCACCATAGAGTACGTCCCTTCTCCTAGCATCGACGCTAGGGCAAGCGTTAACATGGTGACCGACCTTCCGCCGGAGCTCAGCTGGATGGACCCCATAATCGAATACCATCGCTCCGGCGACCTTCCTGATGATAAGAAGGAGGCTGAAAAAATAAAAAGAAAGGCATTAGGGTTCTGGCTAGCCCCCAACGATAAACTTTATAAGAGATCGTTCTCCGGGCCCTATCTCCTCTGTGTCCACCCTGATATGGTGATAAAGGTCATGGAGGAGATACACGAAGGCACGTGTGGGAGCCACACCGGGGGCAGGTCGCTTGCCAACCGTGCCTTAACTCACGGATATTGGTGGCCCCTCATGCAAAAGGATTCTAAAACCTTCGTGCTCAAATGTGAGAAGTGCCAGAAATACGCCCCCATACCTAGAGCCCCGGCCCAAAAGATGAGCAGCGTGACTTCGCCTTGGCCCTTTGCCCAATGGGGCATGGACATCGTCGGACCGTTTCCTCGGGCCCCGGGAGGCAAAAAGTTCCTACTCATGGTCACCGACTACTTCTCTAAGTGGGTAGAAGCCGTGGCGTTAGCGAAGATAACAGAGGCCGAGGTGATCAGGTTCCTCTGGAGAGATGTAATCACGAGATTCGGAATCCCCTACTCGATAGTGGCAGATAATGGGGGCCAGTTCACCGGGGCCAAGTTAAAAGCGATGTATGCGAAATACCACATCCGAAGCTATTTTTCCACCCCTTCGTATCCCCAAAGCAACGGCCAAGCCGAAGTATCGAATAAGACCGTCCTCGACGGAATAAAAAAGAGGCTGGACGAGTCCAAAGGACGATGGGCTGATGAGCTGCAGCACGTGCTTTGGGCCTACCGAACGACAAGGAGACGGGGCACCCAACAAACGCCCTATAGCCTGACCTACGGGATGGAAGCGGTCATCCCGTTAGAAATCGGGCTCCCCTCGCTCAGAACCGACATGGTGGAGAACGGACTGAACGAAAAGATGATGGGGCTCGAGCTCGAATATGCTGAAGAACGAAGGGAAGTGGCGGCCATCCGTAACGCCGAATACAAGAACGAGCTGGGACGTTCCTATAACAAAAGAGTGAACGCCAGACGTTTCCAAGACGAGGACCTAGTGCTGCGGAAAGTGAACAACAACACTAGGGTACAGTCCGACGGAAAGCTAGGCCCCAACTGGGAAGGCCCCTATCGAATCCTGGGTGCGGCAGGCAACGGGGCCTACCTGTTGGGTCGCCTCCCCAACGACGTCCCGATAGATCGACCTTGGAACGTCAATAACCTAAGGAAGTACTATCAATAGGGCTCGACTTTTGCGTTTTGATGTAAAGACGAGTATGGTGTAAATGTGCCCAAGGGCTTTATGAATAAAACTGTTGTTATTCCGAAATCGCCCCGTTTTGCATTTTCAGTTCATTTTAAATTCTACAAGTGTTTCAGAACACCCGAGCCTATACGGCACCCCGGTTTCCATTTATTTGAATTTTTCAGTTCATTTAAATTTTACAAGTGTTTCAGAACACCCGAGCCTATACGGCACCCCGGTTTCCATTTATTTGAATTTTTCAGTTCATTTAAATTTTACAAGTGTTTCAGAACACCCGAGCCTATACGGCACCCCGGTTTCCATTTATTTGAATTTTTCAGTTCATTTAAATTTTACAAGTGTTTCAGAACACCCGAGCGTATACGGCACCCCGGTTTCCATTTATTTGAATTTTTCAGTTCATTTAAATTTTACAAGTGTTTCAGAACACCCGAGCCTATACGGCACCCCGGTTTCCATTTATTTGAATTTTTCAGTTCATTTAAATTTTACAAGTGTTTCAGAACACCCGAGCCTATACGGCACCCCGGTTTCCATTTATTTGAATTTTTCAGTTCATTTAAATTTTACAAGTGTTTCAGAACACCCGAGCCTATACGGCACCCCGGTTTCCATTTATTTGAATTTTTCAGTTCATTTAAATTTTACAAGTGTTTCGGAATTGTGAGTTATGTAAAATGAGTGTCCCGACGCCGAAGCATACGGGCCCACTCATTGGGAGCACATACATACATACATAAACGGAACACATGATGAAGAGAAAAAACAGAAAAACAGAAATAAACACAAGTCCAAAGGCCAAAATTGTTTTTCATTTCATTCGATAAGAAGCTATTACAAGCTCAAGCTATTACATCGAAAACAAAACAAAGAAAAACCCCTAGGCCGCCCCCTCATTATCATCAGCTTCATCATCCGTGAGGGCTCGAGGGGTTAAGGGGACCACCTCGGGAATGGGAGCAGAGGGAACGGGAACCATGATGTTTTCCATGTTCCACACCGGATGATCCGGTCCCGCCCTCATGAAAGCCGCTGCCTCAGACCAGCCATCAACATAGAAGGAATTAAAGTCCCTCTGTGTTGATAGTTCCAAGGCAGCGCTCGTCTCCGCCTCGGCGGCTTGAACCGCAGCCTTCACCCTATCAGCCATCCCTGCCTCAGCGGCCTCAACTGCGGCCTTCACCTTGTCGGCCAAGCTTGCTTCAGCCTCCTTCAGAGCTGCAACCGCAGCTCGTTCACGCTCCTCGGCCTCAGCACCGGCCTTCGCAGCCTCAGCTCGCCGAGCTTCCAAGGTATCAACGAGACCCTCGGCCTTCTCTGCCCTTATACGGGCCCCCTCCGCCTTCTGCAGAGCATCTTCGGCCTGCTTAGCACTGGCCTCGGCCTTCGACATCCACGACCTCACCAGTTGCCCTTGCTGATAGACATACTGGTTTATCGTTAAGTAGGCCTACAAAAGAAGAGGAACACTTAGCAAAAAACTTAAGAAGAGGAACACTTAGCAAAAAACTTAAGAATGGCACAATGAAAACAACATTTTACCTGAGGGATCATCGCCATGGCCGACTTCATGGCAGAAGCAAGGTCGCGGCCGCGATGGTCGGCCTCGACGGTCTGCTGCTGAAGCGCGGCCAGAGCCAGCAGGCCAGCAGAGGGATGGCCCTCCATGATGCTCCGGACCCCAGTCGTTGCCTTGACCTCCTCCGGGGTCTGAATAGGCATTCTTGGTGATGGGGAGCCAGGACCTGAGCTTGAGCCCGAAGCGCTAGGCAATAGACCCTTCGCATGGGTAGTTGGCATCTCTCGCTCTTCGGCGACGACCTCCGGTTCCTCAGGCTCAAGGATGGGTGCAGCATCCTCCCTCCTCTCAGAGTCCCCGGTCCGGGCCTTCTTTGACTCACGAGGGGCCTTCGCCTCCTCTCTCTTCCTCTTGTCAGCTTCGGCCTTTCGAGCGGCTCGTTCTCGCCTCGCCTGCCCCAACAAGCCCCCCAACCTCTCTAAGGCTTTTGCCTTAGCATCAGCAGGGGCCACCTCTACAACCTCCTCATCCCCCGCCACGACGACCTCCTCCTCGACGGCCTCGGGCTCTACAACCTCCTCTTCCTCAGCATTTTCCTCCACCGCCTCCTCTTCATCAGAAAGGACCACCTGCAAAGACCGAATAAGTTAGAAGTTATATTCGCAAAAATTTAGCTAAGTGTGAAACTGAAGGCATAAAAACAGAAAAGGGCAAACTTACCCTGGTCCGCGAGGTGCCCAAGCCCGGGCCGGTGGGTTCGGCCTCAGCAGGGCTATCCTCCAAGCGAGGAGGGCTCACTACCTCGGGCTCCCTAGACCTCAGGGGAAGAACCTCTGGCAGAGGTTTCCCATGTTGGTCTATGTAAGCACGGGTACCGTCTGGCCCCACCCTGAAGTGGAGGATGGTACCGTCCGACCGGGTCTCAGTATGAACCCCGGCGGATGCAGGCGCGAACGAGGCGCCGGCCAATGCAGGAGCGGAGGTCGCCGTCACCGCCTTCGCCTTGCTGCCTGTCTTCAGCTTCGGCTTCGACGCCTTCTTAGCTGCAGGCTCCACAGTGGCCTCAGCATCCTCAACGGCCTTGGGAGGGAGGGTCGACTCCAGTCCCTTCTCCTTCTCCCACCTTTCCCTGGAGTACCCCACGGGACAGAAGGTCCTGTGGGGCCATTTGAAGTTGTTCCCCTTGCAGGAGGTGGGGGAGCCACAGATCAGAAGACGCTCCGCGTCTCGGGCCCCTACGTCGGTCCCGTCTCGACCCCACCAATTTAGGGCCACCTCCAACGCCTCTACGTTGGGGTCACCGAGGCCCCTGAGCTTGGCGGCCACGGTAAATTTGTTTTCCTTGTTGCTCAGCACCCTTCCCGGCCTGAGCGGAAGGACCAGGTCGTCACGGCTGAGCCAGCGGCCCTCCACCACGACCACGTCTTGTGTGTAACCCCGATTCGAATCGGAGTTACCCGTGATCAGCTGATTGTGGGACCGACACCTCAGGTAGGGCTGCCGGCTCTTGGATTGAGAGGTCGGCTCGGTCTGCAAGAATTCGTAGCAGGCCAAGAGCTCTTTAAGCCCCAGTGGCTCTGGGATGTCCGGGCCCAATGCGATACTTAGTGCCTCTATTCCGGCGCAGATGCGATGCGCCTGCAGCGGCCACTGGCACGGAAGGGTCTGCGTCCAGGCGCAGAGCTCCGCCAATAGCTCTGGTATGGGGAGGTGGGTGCCCCCGTATAAAAGAGTAGAGAGGGAGAGGGTTACCATACTCTTGGGATCGGCGACGATCCCGTTCACCTCGTCAGCGGTCGCACAGGTCCGAAGTCGGAACTCCTCCCCTATGCCGCACAGCTGACGGAACTCGTCCAGGTCAGCCCCGTGCTGCCTGACCATTATGCTGTTGTCATTTACCGCCACGGATATGGCCGGATCGATGACCATCGCCCGGAATGGCAAGGCGTTTGCCATTACCTCTAGGCGTCGTGGCTTTGGGGCAACCATCGGGCCTTTTCCGGCTCCGTGTTTGATTACCATGATGGTTGGTTGTTTGATGAAATTTGCTAAGTATGAAGTGTGAGGGAAGAGAGAGAACGGGCTGCTGTGTAAAAATTTTAGTGAGAGAGTGAGAAAGTGAAAATGAGATTTCACTGAGGGTATTTATAGGCCCTCACCAGAAGATGAAAAGACATTTACCAGAAGGTGAAAAGACAACGGCGGCTCATTACACGAACTCCCACGAATAAATGCTACCACTCAATCGACGCAGTACACGTGTACAGCAAATAGAGGTCAACTGTCAAATGTCACTCACCAGCCGTTTTAGCATTGATGGCATTGATGGAATCGAAGAGACAGAGGCGGCGCCTCATAAATGCTTGATGGGCGTGCTCCACGTGTCAAAAATTCCATAATACAAGAACACGTGTCGGACTACGCCGAGGCGTCTCCACACCGTCAAGCCTAAGAACACGATGACCGGAGCCCCCGTAACGACTTAGAATCCCTGGAGACCCAGTCCTTAACGACGACTCCGGACAGGGAGCTGTTGGCGAGGGGATGTCGGTACCCCCTCGTCCGGACCGATACCAACTCCACAGCAGGCGATCCGGGCCTGTCACCCCGGATCTTGAGGGGCCGGACCGTGCCTAGGCCGGCCCGGAGAAGCTTGTCGAGCACTCTTCTCCAATTAATGTTGCTGCTCCCTTGGGGGACCCTTTACGTGTTTCATCGACGTGCCCAATCACATGCCAGCCCTGTGGGCCCCAGATGATGAACAGTGCCATTGTCAGAGTCATAAATGACCTGAAGCCGTTGGATCTTTATTAGACAGTGCAGTGATCCAAGGGCTAATAACACCTCTGATCAGACTATAAATACCCCCACTAATACCAATTAGAAGGGGACACAAAAAGACAGAGAGGAGAGATAAAGCTAAAACAACCCGGACCACCAGAATATCAACCGTGACATCTGACGCCACAACTTGTAACTGGACCAATCCCTCATCCTTAAATATATTCTTACCTTCAGTCTATACCGACACTGACTTGATCGTCGGAGAGGGAAAACCTGGTACCAACCCCGGGCCCCTGTTCGTTTCTTGTGCAGGCTTAGAGAGCACCCCGACGACGAAGCAAATACCACCTACGTCAACGACCTTGGAAGATCGGAGCCGACGCGAATAAAATATATAAGCCGAGCTTGGAAAGAAAATCAGGCTCGCCACACACCATACACCTGTTTTGGAAATTCGCTTTCAGCAAAAAATGTTCTACTACTACCTTTGGCCGCCCCTTCATTTGCTAACTTATCTGCTACAACATTTTGCGCTCTCCAAACATGAGCAAACTCACCAACAAAAAACTCTTTCAAGCAGACTATATCTTCCCACATATTTAAGAATTTTATAGGCACATTCCTTTCATTTCTCTGCCAATCCACCATAGTCTTGGCATTAACCTCAATATCCAGTTCAGTAATATCTAACCGATAACATATTAACAGTCCATGAAGTAAGGAACAAATCTCTGCTTGAATAGCTGACTCTCCTTTCATTCTATCACAATAAGCTACAACAATATCCCCTTTCTCATTTATGACAATTACTCCCACCCCCATGCTTAAACCTTGTTTTCCTTCTACATGCTTAAACCTTTACTTTTGTGTATTGTTTTAAAAAGCACATTTTGTACTAAAAAACTCGATTCAAAACTTAAATAAAAAGCTCACTTTTCCGCTTTTAAGGCCGCTAAAAGCTTATGTTTTTTTTACGCTTTTAACGTAACTCTTGCAAAAGCGCTTTAGCTACGATTTTGCTTTTTTTAAAACACTGCTTTTATGTGTGCTCTTGTAAAGACCTGAATACATGATATATACTTACCTACTTCTTTTCAAGTCTGACAATTGTCTTTCGCATGATCAAAACCAACATCCTACCTTGTTACCAATTTGAATTATCTGATGGAAAATGAATTAAAAAAAAAACGTTTTGATAGTTCCATTAGCTCTAATTTGATTATGCTCGAATAATAGGTCCATTCAAGAAAGTTGAACAATGAATTGAAAACACAAAGAAAGCAACAAATCCTCATTTTGAGGAAGTTGATGGACTCATCTTTAGAGCCAAAGCAAAGTTCCAATTTTTGAGATCTAAGAGTAAGAACAATCAGTCTAACATGAAAACTGAATTGCGCTCCATATATATTGTAACTTTGTATTCGTATGAAATTTTATTCCTACTCTTCGTTACCTCGGATGGCCTCTGATCCTGTTGTGGACTTGTGGGTGATCATAAGAAATAAAAAAATGTAGATATCAACTTTACTACCATTGTCATTTTTCTGTGTGTATTAATTCTGGAACAATTGAATTCAGTTTTGAATATGAGTTAAAATTGCCGTTCTCTTCATTTTTTTGACATTTGCTAGCTTAGGTATTTAAAGGTTATATATTTCCTGCTTCTCAATAGATCAAGGACTAATTTCTCTTTAGGGTGCAATAGCTCTTGCTACCGGAGGATTATAGCTAATGATGAGCATATCTGAAGCTTTGACTTTTTAATTAGCTGTTAAATTGCGCAGGTTGTACCTGCTAATCAATCTCGAGCAAATTTGGATTAAGGCATGCTTTTAACTTTATCAATTTGAGCAAAATAGATGGAACTGAAGTAGAGAACTTTTATCATTTAGTTTTCCGAAGTTGATTATCTCACTTTCCAGCCTGAGTATATTTTGTATTAAACTGCATTATTGAGGTTTTTTGGGTTGATTAAAGGTTGAAACGGGATCATTACCGACTTAACGATTTTGGTTGTCATTATAGTGCTCTTTTGATCGCATTGATCAGGAGCTATAAGGGGTGATATAAGGATATGAGTCATAAGATGAAAAGTAGCATGTAATGAGCTCGTTATCTAAAGTCGGTTTGGTCGTGTTTTTAAGTTTTAGTTTTCCTATTATTTCCTCTTAGGCTCCGTTTGTTTCACAGTAAAAGTTTCTCAGTGGGAAATACTTTCCTAGCAAAGTTTTACCGTGAAAACTTTTGTTTGCATTTCATTTACAAGCGTTTGGTGCACAAAAAGTTTTCCTTGTAAAACTCTAATATGTTAAGATGAAATATCAAAATTTAAGTCAAATTAAAATCATTATGTTTTGGTAAAAATAGTTTAAAAAAGGTTGGAGTATGAGATGAACTAGAGATTATAGTTTACGTTTCGGTTTTAGAACTTGTAGGAAAATGAAGATATGGTATTAAAAAATTAGAAAATGAAGACATCATACACAAATATGGTATTAGAAAATTAAAAAATTGTTTTTCTAAAGTATATTTTGGGGTCAATCTAATACCTGATGGTTCATGATCGGGTATATATGTATATATATGTATGACGATTATATGCATATGAGTATTAGAAAATATAAAATTTGGTTTTTTAAAGTATATTTGGGGGGTCGATCTAATATATGATGGGTTATCATGGCTGGTTTATATATATATATATATAAACTTTTGTGGTCATTGCCAAAACTTGCATGGCACTTATAGCAGCCAGTCTACTGTCTTGTTGCAAATACAGCTGCGCAACTTGCCTTGAGAAAAAGGCAGCTTTCCTGTGATAGCCTAGAGTGGCAAAAAGACGAGCTATCTCAACATACAATATAAGTCGGTCACTGGCATCAATGAGAAATTTCGCTCCATCTGCAGCAGTTGTTAACAACTCGACTACATCCTTAGCCCACTCACGCCTAAAAAATAAAAATAAAAACAAAATCAATCGAGTAAAGGAATATGATTTAAGTAGATCTGAGCATATGAATCCTTTGTCTGCCATTATAAATTGCAAAACAAAATATGAAGACAAATAAAGAAATCGAATTCCATGGACATAGTATGTCAATGAACCGCACAGTTTGTCAAAATAATCACGTCTAAATTATAAAAGAACAAACACAACTAAAGAAATATGACGTCACTTTTGAGTTTAAATATTGCTTTAAAATTTGAACCATATATACTTAACATGAAAGTAACAGGCCTGGGATTCTAATTGAATTTAACATAAGAACATATTGAACAAACCAACCATCATTTTTTTTCCCAAACCCAAATAGAAAAACTTGAGATGTAATAGATTGTACAATCACCAGTCACTTCCAAAATTTAATCATACATATTGACATTCAGATGCCCTCTATAAAACCTCAAACCCAATAATTACATGAACCAAATTTTCGGTCAGTATCAAACTCTACACAACTATTCTAGAACAGATAACTCTGCATTACAATCAAGCAAACAAAATGTATAAAACATAAAATCAAAGTTCAATAATTAGGTTCATTGTTGTCCACTTGTCCCCTAATGTATTTTTGCCGACAAAAACATATTAACAACCTCCACTGTGAATGGAATCCGACTAAACGCCAAGTCTTTCACGTTTTTAAATTAAAGATTTTGAAAAGGTAAATTGCGAACTCTACCTGCAGAGGAATCTTGCCAACTTCAATGTAGCCTCAAGTTCAAAGCTGAGCGGAGACACTCTGCATGCAGACAACACTTGAGAGTATCAAGAGGGTTTACATATGAGATTTAGTTAACAACAACAGTTAATAAACAACAGAGAATGAGAAGCTGTTATTAGTAATAATAACAAAAAGGAAAACAAAGTGCACTACAATAAAGGGACACAAATAGCTCTTTTCCTAGTAGTTGAAACACTTTGTTTTTAGAAAACTTTGAATCTTATTAAAGCCCACAAAAAAAGCAAACAAATAAGTTCTTTTAGATCTTATCATGAAAATTGAAGTTCTTTCCTATTATACTGATTACTTCTACTGATAAAAGATCTAAGATCTCAAAAAAATAAACCACAAGCACTTTAATTTCTAAGAATCAGGAAAGAAGAGAAAAAAGAAGAAATGAGTTTAGCATGTTAATTTGGCGCAATAACAAATGGGTTCAATCTATTGCTGCTTGTTTTACATTTTCTATTCTCTCTCATTGTGATGCTTTGTTGCCACAAATATAAGTAATTGAGGAATATTGGGGTTTGTGGTCAACTAAGTCATATAATATCAAAACAGTCAGGTAAGTTGGTAATTCCATATGGATTTACAAAAAAAGTCACCTTTGAGCATTATCTTGCATAGATGTCTTCTTGTAATGCAAGATGATGGTATGGTAACGAAACCTAACCTCTTCCTCCAGAACCGGATCCTTCAGGCCCATGCGATCAACCTACAACATTACTAACATAATTAAACATGCACAGTTAAAGACTTAAAAGTAACACTAAGACAGTCCAGTTAGAAGTAGAAAATGCAATAAAGGAAAATCTCCAAGATAAATTCATAGATGGAGATAGCTTTTCTTTAAATTTGTAGTAGATTAAGAGGGTAGTGATCATGTTAAAGTCCATCCATTTCCACTAAGAATCTTTGTGATAGGGAGGAGAGGGAACTCTATATAAGCACAGGCTAGGACCAAATTCCCATTGATGGGATATAATACTGTTATCTAATGGGATTACTCGAGTGAAGTCATCAAGGTGCTTGAAAATAACTTGCCGGCCAATTATACTGTTTAAGGAAACTTGCATATAAAAAGAACCCTCATTAGACTCAGAAGGGAATTCTCATATTGAAAAAGGTAGGTGTGAGTGTGAGCCCATTGTCTTCTAATTGCATAGTAAAGATGCATCAGCATCCAAGATTGATTACTTAAAAGGGACTAGTATATACTAAATCATCAGTTTCATAGTTATGATTAGAATTAAAGCTTTTGGAATATTCATTAATCATGAAGGCTTGTTCTACCTAAATCATCAGCATAAACCCAGATAGCTAAGAAAAAATACACCCTGATTCACAGTGACTCGCGTCATCTGTTATCTCAAAAAAAAAAAAAAACTCTGCATAATCTGCATAAATAAGTTGCTTACCAGCAATGCGCAAACGCTACCCTCGTATGCACCAGCATACCAAAAGAAATCACTGGTTACCCGGGCAAGTTCAATGGCCGTGGAATAATGGGCATTAGCATCAACTGGTGACCCAGCCAGCAAACAATAATCCCCAATCGTCTTTTGTACACGGCCAAGTCTACGCTTTTTCGCCTTAATCACCTGCGATATAATTAATATCATAACCCTAAAGAAAAAAGAAAATAAAGTAGCAAAATAAAAACCAAATCATTAGGCCACCTAAAGGATTAACCTCCTCTGAGCTGAGACTAGCTTGAGAATCTAAAGGTGTCTTCACAATAGTTCCACCAGATTCTGCTTGTAGAACCCACTTCTCAAACTCCATTAACAAAGAAGCAGCAATATCTTGCATCATCGTCTGCAAGTGGAATTCCTGAGTTTGACGGTCAGCAGGTGGAAATAATAGTAGATTATCCTCCTTTCTGTTACCATTCTCTAGCTGCAATCAAAACATGAGAAATGAAGCTTTTCTATGAAGAGTAATACATAGATATGAGAAAATCTACATACTTCAACATGCATATTTGGTGGGCCAATTAGTGAGCTCTCTCAAGTGTAAATATGAGTTTCATAAAAATACACTCAATAATTGTTGACACAGATCCTCCAAAGAAAATCAAATTAGGCTCGATGGAAATACCATTATACAGATGTGTCTAAACAATAACATAAAAATATACAAGTGGCATAGCACAACACACTAAATATGCACACAAAAATTAAACCTCAATTAGGCCAATAAACCAAGACCTGGCACTTGCTAGAGAAACAATCAGTGCTTAATTTTTATTTTGCTTCAATAGAAGTCAGCAGGGCGCACAAAGCACTACATCAGGAAATACGCTGAATTCAGGGTGCAGTTTCATTCAACTTTATTACCATTAGATGCCAACCAGCAAGAAGAAGAAGAAGCTCTCAAGCCACATAAAACAAACAAGAACCGAGTGAGACTTGCTCTTCTTCTTAAAGTTTAAACTGCTGATTAATAATTGGTTAGGAACTTATAATATAACATTTACCCAGAAATGATAGAATACAGCTTGATTATGCATAAACAAATGTAAAAAATATATGGGGGTGCAATTTCACTCAACTTTGTAACCAACATAGATCGCTAAGCTATTAAAACTTTGTGATTAAAAGGACCTAAAATTAGTAATCCGAAGACGTACTAGTTGTTTTTGTTATCTGATCTAAAGGAAGTTGAAGGTAGAGATGCGATCATGGTTTAAGTGCAAAATGGTAGCCCCAAACTTTTCATACATTGTCCCATGTGGTTTTTTTCAATGTGATCGAACAGTTCATTAGTTATATAACTTAAAGAAAAAGGTTGGGTTCTTTTGGTTGGAGAGGTTCCAGAAAGCTTCGTAGCCAATTGACAACAAATTAACTATATTTTTGTATGTTATCGAGCAACCTAAAAGTTAAGTAAAATCAAGAGCAAATGTAGGAGAAAATTTTATAATGCAATAGGAAAACTGAGACGAGCGGCAGTAACCATGTTTCACTTTTGTCCGTTCAGTCAATTTATCGTCAATGTATAACAAGTAAATTACACATCAAAACCCAAAAGTTAAGGTCAGCGACTACAATAAAACACCAGTTAGTCATTTAATAAAAGGAAGTTGAGCATACTCTATCCAATACAACCATTACTCAGCCGTTTTAACTGCAGCAACTACACTCAACTTTGAAAGTTATTAGTTTTATTGTGTCATCTAACTAAAGTAAAGTGTACCATTTCGATTGCAGTTGAACAACTCTTTAGCATGAGATAGCTATACCTGTTATACGATCTAACATAGGTTGAATACAACGTAAGGATCACATAACGTAACCAACTCGTGCTACAAAATTGTGTAACGGCAGCAAATGCAGTGGCTGCACCAAGTCCAGTTAGTTATTTCAATATCAACACAAACTATCTGTAGCGTTTTACTGCATTGAACTTTGTAGCAAATTAGTATTTGTTCTGAAGTGATGTATGACATTATCAAAATTCCACAGTAAATGCTCCCCAAAAAAATTACCGATCTACACACACACACACATATATATAGATAGATTCGTATTCTTGACCTAATTTAGCAAAATCACACAGTAAATTCTCCCAAATAAAATTACCGATCTACACACACACACACATATATATAGATAGATTCGTATTCTTGACCTAATTTAGCAAAATCACACAGTAAATTCTCCCAAATAAAATTACCGATCTACACACACACACACATATATATATATAGATTCGTATTCTTGACCTAATTTAGCAAAATCACACAGTAAATTCTCCCAAATAAAATTACCGATCTACACACACGCCAAAAAATATGTATCTACATGTGTATATAGATACATATTTCTAACCTAATTTGATCTATTTATCCAATTAATACGTAACTATCTCCAAAAAACAGTTCGATATAGATATAGATATAGATATAGATATATATATAGAGAGAGAGAGAGACCTGAGAATCGGTAGGGGAAAAGGCGAAGCACCTAGTAACGAGAGCGGACCCATACCCCTTACAAGCCTTGGCGAACTCCTCGGTCACGTAATCTAAATCGGGACTAGACGGACAGTGACAGATCCCGATAACAGCGAGTATCTTCCTATGAGACTGGACGGCGGACAGCCACCGAGGACGAAACGGAAGAGGAGGGAGGATGTGTCCCAAGGCTGGTGAGCGAAGGGGGATTTGTGGTGTGAAGTGTAGAAAGAGGAGACCGATGCGAGGGAGATCGAGTGATGAGGGAGGAGAAGCGAGGCGTAGTCGTTGAAGAGGGAGGAAGATATTTTTCCGATTGGAAGCACCGCCACTCGGATCGTGCAGCTCGTTTCGATACTCACATCTGGCTACATTTCTAGAGAGAGAGAGTGATATGTATCTATAGGCTGTATCTATATCAGTGATATGTATCTATATCACTGAATCTATGGGGAAATAGAGAAGAAGATGGAATTACATGGATGGTCCCTAGTTTTAAATAAATGACAAATTAGTACCCCCTAGTTCTGATTTGCACAATATAAATGGCAAAGAATTGTAAAAGGCAAGGTGAGCGTAACTCAAATCCGTACGAATTGGGGCGGGTTGAGTGTTCAAAAAAAGTCAATTTGTCCCGTCTAAATCCGTTATATATTTTGCGGGTTGGGTTGGGATTGGGATTGGGGTTACCAAACCGCAGGTTAATCCGTCCCAATCCGTTACAACCTGCTATATATATAAAATATATATATATATATATATATATATATTTATATATATTGTGTGTATTTAAAGATAACAAACTTCAGGTATTATTACATTTTAGTTTTATTACTTGTTGTGAATGTTATAAACGTACTATAATTGGTTTTAATTTTTATTTCTCTTTGAAACATACACTTTATTTTAAAATTTAGGCTGATTGTGCAAACTATGAAAAATAAAAGATTAAAATAAAAATTTAAGAATAAACTCTCCCCAATCTGCAATATTTTTTGCAGGTTGGATTGGATTGGGTTCGGGTTTTAACTATAACGGGTTAGTTTTGGTTGGGTTGATATTTAAATTTTACGAATCCGCCACAATCCGCCCGTAATTTATTTTACGGTTTGGGTTAGCGTTGACGTCAATCCGTCTCAATCTTGTCACGTGCCCACCCCTACTAAATGGAATCAGATTTAGCCCCTGGCTATGGATAGAGTGCCCGGCTTTCCGGTAAATAAGGTGCGAGATATTAGTCCACTTTAGTAATAAGGCGGAAATTTTGGCCTATTTTTGTAAAAAAAAAAAACTGTTTTTTGTAGCAAACATAAATCAGTATTGAACATTAATTGACTAGTGAACTAATAAAAAACATGAAGCTGGAAACTATGAATTTCAGTTATTAGTGTCTTTCTATTTTTGTAATGTATTGCGTCCTTAACATGGACTAAATTGGTAGATTTATCTAAATTTCATAGTATTACTAGTACAGTGTTATATTTTGGGGTGGAAATGAGAAGACAAATGGAAATTTCACTTATGGTTATTATTTTTAATTTAATGACAAACAAGTAACCCTAGTTTCATTATGTGCTGAAAATTTTAAAAAGATGCAGTTTTAGCCCCTAACCATATAAAGGAGGGTATATGTTTCTTTCTATATATAGTGTGTTGCCAAATGTTCCCGTAAGGCACGAGATAATTGGCCTGTTTTTGTAATAAGTCGGTAAATTTGTCCTGTTTTGTTAGAAAGAAATGTTTTTGATAAATGATAAACCAGTACCCGTAGTTTCGGTATCTCCTAAAAAATTGGTAAAAATAGTTACAAGTTTCGGTTAAACTAACTTCCATCTAGTTTAATTGATGGTGGTACCTTGTGAACTTATAGGTAGATGAGTCTCTTTAACTATATATTTTAGTAGCCCACTACCTAAAACTCTAACAACATGTAATATAGTACACAAAACGTATTTTTTCTTATTAAATAAGTATGAAATTTTATTGAAAAATTATATTTTAAAACCTTTTTGTATATTTGATAATGAATTTAATTATATAAATTATGACCAACAACTGTATAAATAACTGTTTAGAAACTGAATTGATGTTTCAAAAAATACATGACTATTCTGTAATTTATATGTGACTTATTAGATTAAATTGAAACTAATTATTGATTTTATTTTTTTATTTTCCGACGACGCAGACTTTTCTCTCCCTGCGGAGTCGCATCGAACATGTCTGCGCCTCACTTCGTCTGCGCCTCTGCAGGCTTGAGGCACGCTTTTCTTGCCTCCGTTAAACATGGTCTAACAGACTTTGCTAAATTCACCAAATAGAATACATCTACTATATGCATAAAATCAACTATTAATGTGAATGAAAACAAGTAGTCTCAAGGAGAGCACCTAAAGTTTGGTACAAGCAAAACGAAAAATTACATAAAAAGAGAAACAATAACCCGAACAAGATACGCATTTCAAGATTTTTCATCCAACATGGAAATAAACTAGGATTCGCGGCCATGCACTCTCAGGCGATAGATACACGTATGTGCAGAGTTCCCGTGATTAGAAGTGAAATTGAACCTAATCGTATCAACAACAATAGGAGTGTCTAAAACTTCGAATGTTTGCGCATTTCTCTTCTCAAGATCATAAGTGAATTCTGTCAAAAGAATCATTTGGTTAATAATATCAGGCTTATGTAACCACCCAAATATTTGACAATCTTTTGGAGCACTTGACCTGTCATAAGCGACACTCTTTGCGACATGCTCCAACGTGACAGCCTTGGGAACAATAGAGGTCCTAAGTCTAATATTCACAAACCCTGAACTACCCTTTAAAGGAAAACACTGCCCAGGCTCACCAAAACTCGGGCTAATCATCTTCACTGAATCGTCATGAACCCCCTTTTTAACCCTTTTGAACCCCCCATACTTCGAATGCCTCACCACCACCGCCCCAGCAGACGCCAATGCATAGTCCACCTTCCCTAAACCATCAGCGGCAAACCTCTCTAACTCTCGCTCTACAACCTCTCTCGCCACTTCCTTCACCTCATCTAATCCCACCCCATTCTTCTTCCTATATTCCTTGATAAGAATACCAGTATCCTCCTATTTCAACCATTCTCCGGTTTTAAATTCCCTCTGCAAACCCTCGATACTCACTTCAAATTTGTCGATTTTCTCCACCAATTTCTTATCTTTCTCGTCGATTTCCGTTTCTAAATCCTTTCTAACTTCATTTAAGCCTTTTTAGAGCTTTTTATCTACTACCTCGACCTGAAGCAATAAAGCAAAAATGAAAAATTAACATAAGCTAACTGACCATATACCACTAATTACAAGAAAGCATCAGAAATTAGATAGACAACACCATATAAGCCTTTAAAATTAATGGAGTTATGGAGACAAAGGACAACAGTACTACCTTTTATCATTTAATTTTTTTTAATATTCAGATCCATATTTGTAGATTTCATTTCTAATGTACAAAGAGGATACTAAATAGAATATATATATATTAAAGGGGTTTATTTGTGTTGTGAATCATACTATTAATATAAGCAAACTTAAGATGTCCAGCCAAATTTTAATCAATTTTTTGTGTGAATCATACTATTTACTTAGTATGTTTTCACTTAAAAATAAGGAACTTGTGTTTTGTGTAAATCTTCAAAAAAAACAAAAAACTTGTGTTTGTATAGCAAGTATATTTTACAGGAAAATTAAGAATAGTAAGAAAAAACTTGTGTGTTGTGTAGTAAGTACATTCTAGAGGAAAATTAAGAATAGTAAGAAAAAACTTATGTGTTGCGTAGTAAGTAGGGCGGGGATCGGTCCGGTTCGGTTCGGTTTTTGGCAAAACCGAAACCGAGCAGGTTTTTCCGGTCCGGTTTCGGTCTTTTTCGGTATTTTTGGTATTTCCGATTTGTCGGTTTTTTTCGGTTCGGGTTTATTGTAAACCGATCCGAAAAGGTTTTGATTTTTCGGTTTCGCTCTTTTTTGATTCGGTTATCGGTTCGGTTCGGTTCGGTTTTTCTGGGTTTTGACCCAAGCCCTGGTAGTAAGTACATTCTAGAGGAGAAGAATAGTAAGAAAAAAGTTGTGTTTATGTAAGAAGCACTCTCACCGTTATCAAATAAGTTTTCACTTCGAAAATACATGGTAAACTCAACTAACCATTTTTTCATATCTAAATTATTGAAATGAAAAATTTTAAATTCCGTAATATTTTAAAAGAATTTTTTCCGACAATCTAGATATGAGAAAATTAATAGTCAAAATTGCATGTTTTTTCATAATTGACACTTATTTAGAGACGAAGTAAATATATTTTAAAGGGGTTTATTTGTGTTGTGAATCATACTATTAATATAATCAAACTTAAGAGGCCACCCAAATTTTAACCAATTTTATTAAAAATACTCTGACTCTATTTTAATAATTACCGATGTATCTAATCTAATTAATTAACAATTTATACTCACTATATTTTTCTAATTACAGATATAACATAAATTAATTAAAAATTCGTTTCAACTTGTATAACTAGAATAAATTATATCAAATCTAAATATTATGTTCAAATCTAAATATTCACCTATAAATTTTAATAGTATACTAAGTATAGTTATATACACACGGTGGCATAAAAAATAAAAAGTAAAAAAAGTAGCAAATAATAAAAAAGGAAATTGCATGCGTATTTTGCGTCCATTAGTAGAAGATTTCACTACACGACAAACCTGCTTCAATGCAATCTAAACATAACATTACTACAAAACTAGAAAGCAAGAAATATATATACTACTGCTACTACTATTACTATTACTAGTACGTATACGCTATCATTCGATCTCTTTATATATATATACAAACAAGGAAATGGTGAGACGATCCCTCTTAGACGAGACGTGGGTGCCAATTCCGGAAGCAGCCCCTGCTCTGTCTCCGTCCCCACCACCGTCCAAAGAATTCGATTGGCGGTGGTGGATGCCAATGGGGATACTGATAGTCATTTTAGTTTCACCATTCTTTTACTGGGGGTGGCGTCTCTGGAACAAAAAGAACAAGAAGCCCATTCCCGTCACTCAAAATGATCGTAAGTATATTCCCTAAATATTAGTGCATTTGTTCGGTTCTTACTTGGATTGGAGTATTTTTTATTTTTTATAGAGATTTGGATTTTTATGAGGTGAAAACTGTGATGCTGCTAATGTAAAGTATCATTCTGTCCTAGGCTTGTGTTTATATTTTTTATCCATATTTTATTATATTTTGTTAATTTCTTTATAAATACGTTACAGATTTACGGTTTTATGTTTGTGATATAGTGAATATATTGTGAATGAGCATGTCATGTCTATTCCGAACCCTTTAATTTTATTTACGGTTTCCCTATTAACATTTTGATATTTTTAAGCGCAACCCTATTGAATTTTTTCGGAAGTGAAGGGTTGTCTCGTCTGCTTTTATAATTTGTCATTGTAATTAGAAAAGGGGGTTTGTTTTCTGGAAATTAAGCAATGTGATAAGAAAGAGGGTTAAATGATTTTGGCAATTAACTCTCTATTACCTGTGAATTCTTCTTCTATATGCAGGCACTTTGGACAAGTCTGGAATAAATATTGCCCTTAAGCGAGTGAGTTCTCTTAAAACAATAAATTACAATTTATATCTTCAGAATTTTGTATTATTTGTTCTTACATCCCACTTACCTACCAAGTGCTTCTTTGTTGAACTGTTTGATTGTCTTTTACAAGTCTTAATTTATCAGACTTATCTCGTTTAGAGCACAACAGATCAAGTTTCTTAATTACTATCAGTATTAGGACTTGTTCTATATGTATATATGTCACTTTATTTGGTTAAAATGTGCAAACCAGACAATCCCTTTGTTAATTAGACTATTACGACAACGACTTGTTGGGTTAATTAGACTGTTATTGTGCGTTTTTTGCGTGTTTTAAAATGATAACTTTTACTGTCTTAGTCTACCTGGATTTTTATGGGGCTTACTGTTTGGACAGAGAAGATTTTATAAGTTTCAGGAAAAGCTACTAAATTATTTCCTTTGATTCATATTTCCTTTTGGTTAGATTTCCTTTATTTCTGCAGTTTGGATAATAATGTCTAGTGTTGTATGGATCTTATGAAAATGTGTAGGAATGTTTGGGAATTTTTTGTAAACAGCGTACTTATAAGCTGTGATCGTTGCTTGTAATGACTGGGTTAGGTCCCAACTTATGTGTATATAATGGGGTACTTAGTCCCTTTGCCTTGAAAAAAAAAAAAGTTTACCATGGATTTTTTTTTTTCTAATTTGGAGTATTATTTATTTGTTTAAAGGTATGTCACCCTTCTGCTTTGACAATGTTTGATGAGATTATATCAGCATCGCAAGGGAAACAAATTCTCATGTTTCTTGATTATGATGGCACTTTGTCTCCTATTGTCGAAGACCCTGACCGAGCTTTTATGAGTATCGAGGTTCGTTCTCTAGGCCACTTGGTTTAAAACATTTTAATCTGTTGAGAAAGTATATTGTAATTATGTCTATATTTCTGTTATCAACAGATGAGAGAGGCCGTGAGCGATGCATCGGAGTATTTTCCTACTGCTATAGTCAGTGGCAGGAGTAGAACCAAGGTACATATTTTCTCACATATACAATACTTAAACAACAACAAAAAAAAAGACAATGAAAATATCCAACAAAATTTTAAGGTGTCCAACTCTGAATTTGTGCCTTCTCAAAAACAAAACAAAAAACTTGAATTTAGTTAGTTTTGAAAATATCCTACAAAAATTTGAGGTGTCAACTCTGAATTTGTTCATTTTCAAAACCAAAAAAAAAAAAAAAACTCTGAATTTAGTTTTAGAAAACATGGATCCATCATTTTGCTTTTTAGAAATAATGTACAGTTGACATATCAGTTTTTTATAAAACTATGCAAGTTTTGTGTTTGTCCATCATTACTACTCTTAAATAACTTAAAACCATTTTTTTCGTATTTTTTAGTACAGCATTTTTAAAATGACATGGGCTTTAAATATTGCAGGTTTACGACTTTGTGAGACTATCCCAGCTTTACTATGCTGGTAGTCATGGTATGGACATACAGGGACCAGCTCAGGTGAGGAAAAAATGCTACATTTAACTTACCATAATTATTTACTTAAGACTGGATTTTTATACTATATTTTTTCTGAAAAACGCACAAACCGTACATTTTTTATACGAACCGTACATTTAATCTACGGTTTGGGCTGAATTGCAATTTTTTTGAATTTCAGGGACTCAAATGTAATTTCTGTAAACTTCAGGCAAACCATACATTTAATATACGGTTTGAACTGAATTGCAATTTTTACAAAATACAGGGACTGAAATGTGATTTCTGCAAACTTCAGCCAAACCGTACATTTAATCTCTGGTTTGGCTGAAGTTTGCAGAAATTACATTTCAGTCCCTGAATTTCGAAAAAATTGCAAATTAGTCCAAAAAAATTAAAATTTTTGAAATTAAATTTTTTTTATCTATATTTGTGTAAGTCTATGTTTGTGTTTATTTTGAGAGATTGTAAGAATTGACCAATTTTATATAAAAAAAATCACGTTTAAAAGATTTATATAAAAAAGTTATGTTTAAAAGACTTATAATTTTTATAAAAAGTTCCTTTTTATTTTAAATATACGAATAGGGAATTTAGTTTTTTCTATAAAAAAAAATTCATGTTTAATTTCAAATTGTTTTTTTTGGACTAATTTGCAAGTTTTTCGAAATTCAGGGACTGAAATGTAATTTCTGGAAACTTCAGCCAAACCAGAGATTAAATGTACGGTTTGGCTGAAGTTTGCAGAAATAACATTTCAGTCCCTGCATTTTGTAAAAATTGCAATTCAGTCCAAACCGTAGATTAAATGTACGGTTTGCCTGAAGTTTACAGAAATTACATTTCAGTCCCTGAAATTCAAAAAAATTGCAATTCAGCCCAAACCGTAGATTAAATGTACGGTTCGTACAAAAAATGTACGGTTTGTGCGTTTTTTCAGAAAAAATATAGTATAAAAATCCAGCCTCTATTTACTTTTTGTAGTTATTATTGCATAATTGTATATTTATTTGTATGGTCAGGGAAGCCAAAGGATTATGTGCCAGCCTGCCATCGAGTTTCTTCCATTGATAGACGAGGTTATACATATATTTATATTTAATTTTGGATTTTACACGTTCGATAAATCAAACTATCTATTTTTAACGATTTGAGTATTTATGTTTCGGTTTTTTTTAATTTGGGTAACAAACTATAATAAGTTTCCAATTTATATAGCTCCGTCTAAATTAATCATGAAATCATGTACATTTGACAAACGTTAATTTGATAGCGTAATTTGATAATTTTGCACAAAAATATGTTATACTATAAAAATATTTCCCTCAATTTTACACATAATAAAAATCAGCATATAGTCAAAATTTTAAAAAAATAGTTGTTTTAAAATGATATATTTCGATACAGAATAACAAAATTAGCGTGTGACGTGATGGTCTTTGTGACATGATACTGAGTAATATTACAGTTTGCGGCATAAGCAAACTTATTTTTTCCGGGAAAAATGCTAAAATGGTACATAACTTATCAACTTTTAGTGATTTGGTACATAACCTAACACACTTTCTAATTTGGTACCCAACCTATACATTTCGCTCTAATTTGGTACCCAACCTAACACTTTTTCTAATTTGGTATCTAACCTATACGTTTCGCTCTAATTTGGTACCCAACCTATACGTATACAATCCAATTAAGGAACTCAATCTGTCTTCGATCATCGGTTTTTAACTCATAGGTTGGGTAACAAATTAGAAAAAAATGTTAGGTTGTATACCAAATTATAAAAAAGTGTTAGGTTGGGTACCAAATTAGCGAGAAATGTATAGGTCAGATACCAATTTCGAAAGTGTGTTAGGATGGATACCAAATCAGTAAAAGTTAATAGGTTGGATATCATTTTAACAATTTCCCGTATTTTTTTCTCTATTTACTTTCAAATGGTTAATAATTTATCTCATGAATTTACAGATTTACAATATTTTGGTAGAGAAAACCAAAACGACTCCGGGCGCATTTGTCGAAAATAATAAATTCTGTGTAAGTGTGCATTTTCGCCGCGCTGACGAAAAGGTAAATTTGTTGAAAATAGTTTTTAGTTAAAGTTAAAGATATTACTATCATTTAGTTGTATTTTGTAGCTTTTATATCATAAGATACTCATCTTATAGTTTTATATAACAATAAGGACCAGTGATGAAAATATGGAATTTGTAGCTTTCATTTAGTTGTATTTTGTGGGGATTTTGTAGCTTTCATTTAGTTGTATTTTGTGGGGATTTTGTTCGTTGGTTTAGGGTGTTTGCTGAATTGGGGATTTTGTAGCTTTCATTTAGTTGTATTTTGTTTGCTGGTTTAGGGTTTCTGTTCGCTGAATTGAGGATTTTGTTAGCTGAATTGGGGATTTTGTTAGCTGAATTGGGGATTTTGTAGCTTTCATTTAGTTGTATTTTGTGGGGATTTTGTTCGCTGGTTTAGGGTGTTCGCTGAATTGGGGATTTTGTTAGCTGAATTGGGGATTATGTTAGCTGAATTGGGGATTTTGTTAGCTGAATTAGGGATTATGTTAGCTGAATTGGGGATTTTGTTCGCTGAATTGGGGATTTTGTAGCTTTCATTTAGTTGTATTTTGTGAGGATTTTGTTCGTTGGTTTAGGGTGTTAGCTGAATTGGGGATTATGTTAGCTGAATTGGGGATTTTGTTAGCTGAATTATGGATTATGTTAGCTGAATTGGGGATTTTGTTCGCTGAATTGGGGATTTTGTAGCTTTCATTTAGTTGTATTTTGTGAGGATTTTGTTCGCTGGTTTAGGGTGTTAGCTGAATTGGGGATAATGCTAGCTGAATTGGGGATTATGTTAGCTGAATTGGGGATTTTGTTAGCTGAATTAGGGATTTTGTTCGCTGAATTGGGGATTTTGTAGCTTTCATTTAGTTGTATATTGTGAGGATTTTGTTCGCTGGTTTAGGGTGTTCGCTGAATTGGGGATTATGTTAGCTGAATTGGGGATTTTGTTCGCTGAATTGGGGTTTTAATCGTTGAATTGAGAATTTGTTTAAAATCAAGGATTTGGGTGAACTTAAGTATTTTCTGGGTTTGGAAGTTGCTCATAGTTGTAAGGGAATTTGTTTGAATCAGAGAAAGTTTACCGTTGAACTTCTTTCTGAAGTTGGATGTTTGGGCTCTAAACCAGTTGTATTTTGTAGCTTTTATATCATAAGGTACTCATCTAATAGTTTTATAGAACAATAAGGACCAGTGATGTAAATATGGATTCTGTTATAACTGTCAGCTAACGAACAGTATATAAGCTCAATAACTGACTACGAAATACCATCTGGTTAATTTGTTTCTCTCGTTTTCTTGATTTTCTCTCTCTAAAAGTGTTGTATAAATCTATGGAAATCATAGATTTTACAGTTAAGAATCTTTAAAATGGTTACAAGTGTTTTATTTAAAATAAATGAGCTAAATATTCCTTGTTATAACAGAATTGGAGTTATTTAGAGGAGCAAGTAAAGACGGTACTCAATAACTACCCAAATCTAAGAACGTCAAACGGTCGCAAGGTATGAATTACTAATTAGAAAACTGATACTCTTTTTTAATTTATAACTAAGACTCGGTACTTTGTAACAGGTTTTGGAGATCCGACCAACAATTAAATGGGATACTCTTTTAATTTATAACTAAAACTCGGTACTTTGTAACAGGTTTTGGAGATCCGACCAACAATTAAATGGGACAAGGGAAATGCAGTTGAATTTTTATTAAAGTCACTTGGTAAGTATACCTATTTATATGTATATATATGCAAGCGTATAAAAGCACAAAGGTTTAAAATTTGACATTCCGGCCTGTTGTAATATTTTCCTTTTGGTGTTGTTTCAGGGTATGAGAATTCAAAGAATGTTTATCCTATATATATTGGGGATGATCGTACTGATGAAGACGCTTTTAAAGTAAATGTGTTGAATTTTTAATTTGAACAAAGTTCGTAATCCTACAAATATATTCACATAAATCTCAATTAAATTGTTTTTTTTTTTTTAAAAATTATCAGGTGTTGCGCAAAAGAAAACAAGGACTCGGAATACTGGTTTCTAATATTCCAAAGGAAACAGATGCTTCTTATTCTTTACAAGACCCACCCGAGGTTAGCAAACTATATATAAATTCAACATTCTTTATTTGGTTTATCTCAATAATATGATCATGGTCTTATAATATTATTGATTTATTTGCTAAGTAATTTTTGATAACTTTATTAGGTAATGCATTTTCTCCGACGATTGGTGGAGTGGAAAAGAGAGAGAGAGAGAAAAGGAAAATTCAGTTGGTGTTCATCTTAAAAGGATCAAGACTTGCTTACCGTCCTTGATTACTTTTTGAAGAAAAGGATGATTTATTTGGTGTTCATCTCCGATCGACGATTAGTCAATTTTCTTAATTACCAGTATTACTTACGTTTTGAACTTAAATCATTTACCGAGGACACGTACGTTTTAACTTTTAATTGGTGTTCATCTTCAAGACTTGCTTACCTTGATAATTACTACTGCAATATCACTTAAGGACAGCTACAAATTTATTTATTTATTTATAAGATCCATTGATGTGTCCCTTGTTTTATTTTTTTCCTTATATTTGCTCAATGGGTGACCAAGTAAATTTAAAAGAAATCACAATTACTGCTGATGCGAAAATAGCAGTTTCCCACTTTCATGTATCACTAGTAATTTTTTTAAAAGTACTAGTGTACAACCAAACACAGCTTCATGATCCTCATAATCGGGTCAATCTTATTCAGCTTTTTCAAGGACCCTGTCTTTTGGCAAGTCGCCATCTTCTAAGACCTCGTCCTAAGCTTCATTTCCAGTTTTCACCAATTTATCAGTAACCTCAGCATCCTCTCCATCGTATTTGCCTAAATCATCAGAGTGACCATAGGGTCCTCTCGCCTTCTAAGATAGATGGGGCTATATTGTCCTTTTCAACAACCGTGTCTCCTTTTGGGCTTCTTTCTGTTATCAGCTTCCATTTGCTTTAGAATTGGCCAACTCGAGACCACGATCTCTTGCAGAAGTTTCCACTTTTGCTCTACAAGCATCTACGAGGCTTTCTATCCTTTCTTTTTCTACAATAAGATCTCCGTACTTTTTCTGTAATATTTGTTCTAGCTCTTTTTGCTTCTGGACTTCTTGGTTGAAAATATTTTATGCTTGAACTTTACTAAGTATGGACAGTGGAGTTGTTTTATTAATTTTGTTCAGCAAAAGATGAGGAGATTTATATAAACTTGAGTAAATGTTGTCGGACGTTGGTTTTTATTCCGAGGGTCAAAAATATCAGTGGAAAATTATTTTATTAAATCTCCGAGGGTCAAAAATTATGTTGTCGGACTTTGCTATTTATAGATCTCTTTTAGGAAAATTCTTTAGTCATCATACCTTTATTGCCGCTGGAACGTGATATTCCATGCTTAGTTGCTGACGAACACCACCTATCAAAAACTGAGAGTATTTGTTTTTAACTACCCTGCACGAGTTCACTGTGTTAAGTTTGAATGCTTATCGAGGAGGCTTATAATGACAATTTTTATTATTTCATATATAGCAAATTTTATAAATTTTATTATCACCAACTTTATAAATTACTTGAAAATTCTGCAACGAATGGAGTTATATAATCAGAATGATAATTTACTAAACTTATTATGCATCGTCGTTGATTGTAAACTTTTCTCATGTATGAAGGGAGTTTTCAGAAAATGGGTGCCTGATGAGACAGTGACAAAGTATTTGGTTTTTAAAATATTAATTTTTTTTTTTTGTTTGGGTGAAAACGTGAGTAATTGAAAATTTGAAATACAAAAGTATAACTCTTCTTTTACACATATTTACTCTGAAAGTTAAAGCGTGAAAGTTGCAGTAGCAGATTGGAGCTGCATTTAGGATATCGATCAATTCTCTATGACCAAAACGTTCATACAATTAGCATTCCATCGAACTAATCACCAAATTATTTATTAATCAAGTCGTAAACAATAAAACACAACTAGCTAGTAGCGAAAATGGGAAGTAAACCAAACAAGTTGCAGATGTCGGGAAACTCGAGGCACATCGATTTTCCTCATTCAGAAAAGACCCCGTTAACATAAGCACTAAGCCATTGTATTGTTTTTACTTTTTATCCAGCTTGACCCTCAGGATTCTTGAATTTGTACTTAAATTCACCAAATTCATCCAACCCCCCGTGAGTTCTTGATAACCTGCAATTGAGCCGTTTTTTACAGTATTGCCCTCGGAACACTTCAATTGCCGACTTTTTCAATACAACCCTCCTTAGTTCCTGATTACTTGGAACTGATCCTATAGTTTCCTTCGGGTAATTGATAACAGACAAAAATACTTACTAAGTAATTGAGCCCGTAGTTTACATGCAATTCAAATCTCCTCGATTATACCATCATCGTTCATTTCGTTAATCAAACTATAGAACCTGTGAATGAAGACATAGCGTGTAAAATAAAACATATAAAACCAGCATAAGTGTCACAAGTTGTATATGTTGCTCCTTTAAGTCCTCCAGCTTTATTTTGTTTTTACTGTATAGGTTGTCTTTCTGATTTTGAACATTTTAAGTACCGTTTGGTGCTGAACCTTGTTTATTTTGTGGGGTTATAATAAATAAATAAATAAATAAAAAACACATGACTATTAGCCTGAATATCACCTAAGAATATCGTAAAACCATATCCACATGCTACAATATTGGGGAGAAATCAAAAGGTTGTCAAATGGAAGTATATATAAAGCTAGCTCAGTAGAGATTTAAAATTTAGAATGAGTTTAAGAGCTGCATAGGTATAACTGATAGCATCAAGTCAAAAAAAAAACGAGGTTGTGATAAATAAATTTTCTATGAAAAGAATTAGCAGAAACAAGAAAACAGAAGTTATGTTGGGTTACCTGGTTTCAAGGGTAAAATGATGAATATCTATGTAGCCGCACTTTCCCTTGCGTTTTCTTTTATTTAGTTTCGTTTTCTTTTCCTTTCTTTGTATCTTATTTAGGACACACCAACAGGGATTCTCTGTATAATGTTTTGTTGCGATTTTGATACTATGGGACTTCTTCGTTTTCATATTCCTGCTCCATTTCTTCTCCTGCCACAGAAATTCATCCTCAACAAAATCACCAATTTCCAATAGCTCAAAGTCTGTATATTCTCCGGCATCAGTGTCCCATCAAAAGTCGCTAAAGTAATCCCAACTACAGTCATTGTTTAAAAATTCATTATCAGGGAAAAATCGTACACAATCATCACAACTGTCCTCATATAAGACGACATCAAAAGAACTATTTTTTGTCCAACTTAATATATCCTCAAGAAAATTGCGATCGGCATCATAAGCCTTTACACCCAAACTTCTGTAACACATGTTCATATTCAACAATACTCCTTCTTTTGTTCTGAATAAAGGCTCCATCTTACCGTAACAGAAAAATTCAGATAAATTACAAAAAACAAACATTAATTCCCACGAACTTCCATTTTTGTATTCTTTCATCTAGAAACTCTATATTACTTCCCCTACTTTTGAACCAGCGAGTTATACAAAGGCACTCATCAATAACGCCTAAACCGGTAAAAATATCTCTGAGAAAAGGGTGATCGCCGATTTTAGGTTGTGGTGCTGGAACTTTAATGAAAGTATTTATACTCAGGTCAAAATAAACTATAAACTGTATCGGAGGGATGAATCTATTATTATCAATTTCATCTGAAGTTGGGAAACGACCTTTGCAAATATAATGCCTATATCCTTTGAAAAAAGGCCCCTTTGACACATTCTTTACAATGTCAGGAACATGGATCGTTACCCATGTACTAGTCCTACAAGTGCCAATACGAAAAACTTCTGAGTTCCAGTTATAGTGATGCTTTTCCACCAACACGACCTTGTACTCATCATTTAAAGAATCAAAACATAGATCGGCCAGAACATTCTTATAATCTAAGCCATTTTGTCTAAGCACCTTTTTAAAGAACTTTGTGAGCGGGTTCCACACAAATAAATCTATATCTATTTGAACAAGTAACAAACCATGACAAGAAGAATGGGCCTTAATCTTGTAATCGCATTGCAAGTGTTCTTCAATTGGGTTATAATCTTTTCTACATGGGCTTCGTTGTCGAGCGAATGCAACAATAAAGAGTTGTTTTCTGTACGAGATAATATCAAAAGCTTAAGGGCTTTTGCTACCGGGACAGTATTCAAGATCATAAGTTTCCATCCTTTTGAAACACACTTGAAACGAGCGAGACTTTTGGAGGGTAATCTTGATAGTATCTCAATCTGGAGTTCTCCGGGTATGTCAAAACAGAATTCCCCATTGGTTGTATATAACTTAGTTGAATTAATATCCTCATGCTGTATCATGGGAGAGATTTGGGGCGGTTCTCCTGTTCAACAATATATCGTTGTACAAATTTAAGAACATAAGTTCGATGAAAGTTTCTTAGATTTTAAGAAGGAATTTTAAAAATTCCTGAAGAATATATAAATCGAAAACTTGCTCAGCCGACACTCCCTTCAAGGTTTCAAATTTCTGGTTCTTGAAAACAATCATTTAGAAACCTATGTGGATGGATATTGTTTTCTTAACTGAATATCAATTTCCTATTTATAACTTGAAAAAAGAGTACCAAAAACAAAAATATCTGAATTTCATTGGAACAATAAAAAAAATTAGAATTTATGGGGTAACATTAAGATACCTTCAACTACAAACATGCCATCGCGAATGTGATAAATAAGTGTTTTGCAATCGCACTTTGACTTGTAATTTTCTTGAATTTCTTCTATTTCACTTTCCTTTTCTCTTGTACAGATCTCATCTTTTCAACATCATAATACCAAAACAATTCAAAGACAAGTAAATTAAACAACAAATTTAAAGCAAGAAATTTTTTTTGTTAAAAAGCTTTTAAATTACCTTCAAGTATGTTCTCGTCAAAAATTATGCATCCACCCTTTGGTTCATGATTTCTTTTCCATTCCCGCTTTCTAGTTTGATCGAGGGTAGAACAACGTCCGGTTGAATATTTAGAATGTAGTATCTTCTTTTCAAACTTTTTGTTACTTTTCTTCTTGCGTGACCACATTACATCCTTAGCTGAATGTTCAAATTTTCTAAAATAAACGTTCTGATATTTGTCATAATCTGTTCTCATCTGTCTTTATTTCTTTCTTGTTTTCTCAAATGCTCAAATCCTCAATTGTGATCCCTTCTTAAATGGGACTTGATTAGGTAATAAACACTTGCGCCCCAAGAAATTACTAAAAAAGAAGAAATATATTGCATTTAATAATATTTGATATTTAATAACAACAAACAATCACCTAATTTTTAAACAAATAATCTAAGGCAATGCTTGTTTGCGGTATAAGAGGTGGTGTAAGATTATTAGTAACGTGTGATTCACGTTATAAATTGTTTGTTTACACAAATTGCATTTAGTATTATATAAATGATAATATAATTAAACTACAATTCATGATAATAAGGGTTATAACTAATATACTAAATGCAAACAAACATGACCTAAATATATCTTATAATTTCATATCAGTTAAACCATTCCCTCTTAATTCTTAAAGTCCGTGTACCGGGCAGTGCTTTTCTCAACATCGATATCTCACCGTCTCACCTCAACTCAACATTATCCATTAAACCGTACCAATTTCCTTAAGGAACTACTTTTGAAACTAAAAAAAACTCTAAAATGCTAACAAAATCTCATCACATAAGTAACTAACTGTAAAATTTTACTTATCGTACTTTTCTTGTTTCAACTTTCCATGATAGCGACAACACATGGTCTAAAGCACATACATGTTTCTCACTATTTCACGTGTACATTTTATAATATTTTGAATTTCATAATTTCGCATCACGTTTCTCTTTGCTTAAGCCCAGTGGAACATAAGGGCCCAATAAGCCCATTAGCCTAATAAGGGTCCATAAGAGAAGCCCGTTTATAAAAATGGGTAGTGTTGAAGTGGGCTAAGAACAAGAAGCCCATTAGAACTTAAGGGCCCATAAAAAGCCCATTTGTAAGAAAATGAGAGTATGGAGCTTGTCTAAGAATAAGAAGCCCATTAGAAGTTAAGGGTCCATAAGAGAAGTCCATTTATAAAATGAGAGTATGTTAGTGGGCTAAGAATAAGAAATCCATTAAAACTTAAAGCCCATAAGAGAAGCCCATGTATAAAATGGGAGTATGAATAAGAAACTCATCGGAACTATAAGGGCCCATAAGAGAAGCCTATGTATAAAATGGGAGTATGAATAAGAAACTCATCAGAACTATAAGGGCCCATAAGAAAAGCCCATATATTTTAAATGGGAGTATTTAAGTGGCCTAAAAATGAGAAGCTATTTGGAAAATCAGGGCCCGTAAGAGAAGCCCATATATTTTAAATGGGGGTATTTAAGTGGGCTAAGAATAAGAAGCCCATTAAATCTTAAAGGGCCCATAAGAGAAGCCAATTCATCGTAAATGTGCCATAGTTAGCCCAATTATAAGACACCGAGTCTAAACCACATATATATAAGGAAACTTGTATTGAAAATCACATTACATGTTTCTGACTATTTCACGTGTATCAAGAATAAGAAGCCCAATATAACGTTAATGGTCACAAGAGAAGCCCATAAAAGAAGCGCATCAGAATAAGAAGCCCTTTATTAATTATAATAAGCACATAAGAATAAAAAGCCCATAAGAGAAGTCTATAGGAGAAACCACTACTCGAAACAACTTGGGTGAAGTTGTGGATATCTGAAATACACGCTTCAAACTTTCTAGTCCGTTAGTGGCAGAATCTTATATTATTCGATTGGCATGTCTAAAGATGTTAGACAAAAATTGAAATAATATTGTTTTCCAAACTGATAGTAGTGACATGTCTAAGGTTTGTACAACACATACTAACCACGGGCATTGGGAAATAGAAACAATAGTGGAAGATGTTTAGAAACTAGAAGAAGGTAAGGACTGGATTTTTATTTAGGGTCCTCGCGGAGCTAATAAGCCGGCTAACTTCTTGACGAATCTTGCCAGAGAAGAACATGTAGATTTTTGTTTAACAGCTATGCAGGAACAACTGCGGTCTCTCATTTGTAATGATTGGAATTAATAAAAGTATCATTTGTTATAAAAAAAAAAAAAAAAAGAAGCCTACAAGAGAAACTCATTAGAATAAAAATTCCATAAGAATAAGAAGGCCATACGAGAAGGTTATAAGAGAATAAGAAAGTTTATTTTATGAAATATTTAAATAAAACTACTGATTTGCTGAAGTAGACATTAGAACCATAGTAAATTTTCTTTACAAGTTATCCACTTGGTATAGCAAAGGAAAAATAGTAACGTATGACATACAAAAAAAATGTGTTTGTGACATGTTCATTTAGATAGGCCTAATTCAATGTTATAATCAAGACAGATAAAACTGACATGCTATAAACATGTGCTAATCGGAAATTGAGGTGCGGCTCCATCCACCGCAACACATATGCTATAAACATGCTCTTGCCGAGAATAAGAATAGCAAACCAATAAGCAGGTCCATTACTATTTACCAATACTCAATGGTATTATATCAATAAACAGTGTGAATATGTGAAATTTTCTTGGCCATCAAACAAAAAATCTAAGTTCAGATCCGTACATTACAATAAACTTAAAAATTATACATAATTTTTTTTAAAATACAATCAAATTTTATGGCAAATTTTCGAGATAAAAATAATGTTTTAGACACAAAAACAATTTTTTTGTCCCAAAATCTAACTTTTAGTCATATAAAAATTGTCTTCAAAGACAATCACATACGCACATACGAAGACAATTTAATTTAATCTTAAAAATTATTTGGAGACAAATTTTAATTGTCTACTTATGTTATTATAATTGTCTTTGAAAAGGAAAAAAAAATCAAATTACGTGTCTAAAAGTTAGATTTAGAGTTTTTTGTCTAAAAGATTATTTTTGTCTCGAAAAGTTACCAATTAGAGATAAAATTTAATTAGGTTTAAATATATTATGATTAATTCTTAAGTTTGTCGTATGCTAATTATTATAAATAAATAAAAAGGCCACAAGTAACAATTTCCCAAAACTAATTCTGGATACACTGTCATCAGTAACATGTTAACTTTCTAACATTAAATGAAACCCTAAATAACCAAAACTAATTTTTAATGCATACTCTGGAAAGAAGAAGGGTTGTGAATGAGATATTTCTAACACCAAAACTATTTAAACTATTTAACTAAATTACAGGATTTGAGTAAAGCTCGATATTGGGATAGAAAAAATATAACGGCACTTATAGAAATTCTTGCCAAAACGACATAATATATGAGTAGAAAAGGTACCTCTCAAAGAGCTTAAATCTTCCATGAACTATAGCTGGAATTTGGCTTGGTTAATTGCTGAAATGGAAAATAATGGAAACGATTATAAAAACATATTAGGGTTCAGACATATGTCCACTTTCAACCTATTTTTATACAACTTAAAGCACTAAATTCAGTGAAAGTGAAAACAGTAATAGTAAATATATGCATAGTGCTATATCTAACGACATGATAGACTCTATTTTGGACATTGCCAAAGATTTTAGTTTTTATATTCAATATTCGTTGCGTTTTTTAACGTTTAGAAGTAATTGATAGTGAAAATGAAAAGTTCAAAAGTACTTGGTCAAAAGTTGTTGCCAGACAAAACAAAACCTTTACGTGTATATATAAAGATTAATTACATTTTTTTGACAAGTCATTAGAACGTAGAAAAGATCGAGAGCCTACGTTAGTACATCGCCAAACTTTAAAACTTGGTTTAGACGAATGGATTTCAATTCCTAAGCAAAAACGTAACTACAAATTTAGTACAACAAAAAAATCCCGACCCAAAACAACGTATTTTCACTACGCTATCATCATATGTATGTACAAATTTTTGTACCATGTGTGAGTGTTTACCAAGACTCAGTAACTGAAAATTTGACAAAACATAGGTCGATCGATCTCTTGGTGAAATGCAGCTTAACATGAAATCAGAGCTTAGTCGTGTGTTTTACTTAAACAAGACAGTCACTGTCCATTATTAATGATAACAATAGCTTGAGATTTTAGTAATCTAGGGACTTCTTTTTGTTTGCAGCTTTTAAATTCAACATATTTGTTTTTTGATTTGCCAACAATTATATTAAAAAATATATATTTTAATTATGTTGTGATTTATCACACAATTATTTTTTGACACTTTATTATATTTTTATGTGAATCTCGGCACCCTAATTTCCGATTCCTGACTATGCCTGTGAAAGTAGTGCATAAATGAAATTACTTTAAAAGAAAAAACCTTTGAGTTTAGGAGATACGTGTTGGTGTTTCAATATGTCGATTCGGATCTCGTCGAACTCTATCCCATGTACTCTAGAAAGCCGAAAACAAAAATATGACTAAAAAGATACATACTCTGATACTCCTATAAAAGATACAACTATATAAGAAAATATAATTACCCGATCTTTTGTTTGCAAAATATCCTTATAATAATTAAGCATGTTAAATGAGACTAACAAATTTACTACTCTAAACATTCACCTCTTTGAACTCCTATAAAACCTCAGAACAAAAAACATGAGTTAGTTCTGTTTTTGGTATATTATATTTGGATGTATCATATATACGATATCATTTTATTTTTGGTGAATTCTCTTGCAAGATTCTTTTCTGTATCCATACAAATAAACGGAAATTATTCGACATTTCGGAGATTAATTTGGTGAAGCTGCATGAATATTGTCTCTTGGTTATGGTTGTTGCTGATCACATTTTTTTTTTATCAAACTTTGAATAACTTTTGACAGTTTAGTGTAACTGAACTTTTTCTTATTATTTTCTTCTACATTTGAAGAGAAAGTTGGGTTATCAAAATGATTAACACTTACGGCTTCCAATGCGTAAAAAAAAAGCATATATTGTAATAAAATTTGTATACAATAGAAATAACATGTTTCTGAAAAGTATAATATTAGAACTTCTTTTAAGAATTTCCTCGCGAGCCTTTAGTGAAAAAGCAAATATAATAATGTTCAGAATTAGCAACAAAATAATTGTTACAAAAAAACTCAGTATTTAACCTCAAATTCTAGCATTGTTGCCGTAACTTTTCGCAATAAGGCTTTAGCAACATCGCGGCAACAAAATTTAATTTGTTGCAGATATCCTATTGCAACAAAAAATAAATAAAAGCCAATACAAGTTTTTGTTGCTGAATATGTAATTTCTTGTAGCTGTTTACTATTTTAAACATGTTAATAATAAATGTAGCAAATATAATAATAGTGTACAAATCTTATCTTCTACAAACATTTATGCTATTTAATTGTCATTTAATAATAATGTTTCATGTACCCAAAAAATAATGTTCGGTTTAGATATAAATAAAAAGATACATTCAATTGTACCTACATTTAAAATTGTACAGATAATTTGGACATTAATTAATAAAAAGATTCATTCAATCAAATCTTTAAAATGCCTGCTTTTGTAGTTATAAATACGACCTCTGTGATAAGTGAATTAAATAGATTACACATTTTAGGTAATACACCTTTTGATATATTTCCTTGTTGCATTGTTGAAAAAAACTTTTAAAATAAAATAAATTCCACTACATAATTTTTTGCAGTAGATGTTCATTACGAACCCCATATTTGTAAAGACTTCTTAATACAAGCTGGTATTGTAATTATGTTTTTATAAAAAAGATTTTCATGTTGATTTCGTCATACATATTTTTTTCAGAGTTTAAATTTAGGATTATAATGATATTTTGTGTTCTTGGTCTTTTTTAGAATCATGTTATGAGTAATCTTTTAGTGATTTATAAGAACATTTGGCGCAGGTTAAGGTATGGATCCAATAGCATATTTGCTCATTCTATTGGTATGTTATGTGGTGTTTTGTGATGGTGTTGAACGAGTACGTTGGAACATATCTGCCGAAGAAGATTTGGAGTTCGAGAGACAACTCAAACTTCTAAACAAACCATTCATCAAAACCATACGCGTATTTAATATAATTAATTAAAATCTTATGCATATCTTCAAATAGAAAACATATTTTTTTGAATCCACAAAATACTAAAGTTCGATACGCATGTTTGCAGACAAGTTCAGGGGTTACATTTGATTGTGTGGACTTCTACAAACAACCTGCATTTGATTATGCTCGGATGAATAACTATACAATTGAATACGAGGTTTGTAATTTACACATGTGTTAAGTTATCAATTAGGTTCACTATAAGAAAATACGCTTTCAATCAGAAAAAAATGAATTCATTTTTCGTTGTTAAAGCGACTTTGCAACAAATTGTTGTTCTTGCCATGTTGTTGCAAGAAACCCATTACCAACTAACTAAATAAACATGGCAAAAAAAAAAATTTTGTTTTGTTGTTAATATGAAACATTTGTTGGCAACGGAAAAACTTATGTTGATAATAATTTAATCTTTTCGTTGCAATTTGATTATGTTGCGCCGTTGCTGAAATTTATTTTGACATCAAATACTATATCTTATTAATCTATATTTGTGTCCTCAACATTTTAATTTATTTTGACACCTTTTTTTTAAATTCTAAATACATTTATACATTATTTGTGAAAATCTTTTACCTTTGAGATGCATGTCATATTCACATCATCATTTCATTTCAGTCTTGAAACAAAATAGTTCAACTATCCCTGATTTTATCTTTTCAAGGTGAAACCAATTTTTAAGGCTGTGAATCGTTTATTGGTATCCTCTCAAAAGTAACCTTATTAGTTTAAAATAGTTACCAAGTTGAGAAACGGAAACGAAAATTGATACGGGAAACGGAAACGGGAAACGCCGATATAATAATTTTTTTAAAATATAACGTGTTGGAAATATTTATGAAATATGCCAAATTTATGAATAATACAATGAACAACTTCATATGATTTAAGATATAATTTATCAAGATAACTTATTTACGCTCTTTTGTTAATTTGATTTCATCATATTTTAAATGCATTTTTTCACTTTTATTCAAAAACAAGTATCGTACAAGTTTCTTTGATGTTTTATTAAGTTTTCTGAGGAGTATAATTTAAGATTTTATAAAAGTTTTGCTTAAGTTTCTGAAACGTTTCTGAGACGTTTCTCCTAAAATTTTAAAAGATTACCGTACCAATTTCCGAAAGGCGTTTATGAGGAAACGTGATACGTACCCTACACATAATTTCCGAGTAACAATAGTTTAAAATTATTAAGTTTAAAAATCACTCCAAAGTTAATTTATCTGGCATGCGATTAAAAACAGGTTGTGCCCTCAAGTACAAATTTTTATTAGATGGTTTTGTTTGGAACTTATGATAAAGCATATATTTTCAATAGCCATAACAATTAACATAAATATAAATAATAAAAATCTGAAAGATGGATGCAATTGTGACATCTAAATTAGATAAGATGGAAAAAATTGAAAGGATATTATTACCAATGAAGAAACAAGATAAAGATTTTAATTAATTCTTTCCAACTAATATAAATACGTGTTGTGTTATATATATAAACTTTACTTAATACCTGAAGTTATACATAACAAATTAACTAATACATTACTAAGTAGGTTTAACCAATTTGACTATTTTAATAACAGAAACCACTATCACTTCATAACACATTAGAAGATCCATTGTACACTGGAACAAAGGGTGAGGGATGCCCTATTGGATCGGTTCCGATAAAAAGAATTACTAAAGAAGATCTCATCAGAGAGAAACTCGCTTCACAAGAAAGGACTCTTGTCGGTAACACACTTGGGGTTAATGTAAGTTCTAAGTTTTGACCTTTTCTCTTGTATGGTAAAATAGAAGTTTCTTTATTTCTCATGGTATGTGTTTTCATGTAAGTATGCTGTTGCCCGAACAAAACCGGGAATAAATAAGTTTGTTGGAGCTAGAGGTGCAACATCAACTTGGAATCCACAAGTTAGTGGTAGACAATATAGTGCCGCGAGATTGAAGATCTCAAATCAAGGCGACAGTATCGAATCTGGTTGGAGGGTATGTACATTTACGAGAAACCAATAATGCTTTTCTCTTCTACATTTATCAACTTTTTTTTTCTAACAGGTAGATCCAACCCTATACGGTGATACTCGGACTTACATATATATTCGCACAGATGTAAGTATCTTTTATAATATTTATAATGATGTTACCTATGTAATAATATAAATAGATTAGGGATTAGAACTTCTAAAACGTACGTAATGAAAACAGGCAGGTAGATCTCATTGTTTTGACACAAGATGTGGATTTGTCGTATTGGATAAAAGTATTCGAGCAGGAGAAGCTCTGGCAGTAACTTCACAGCAAGGAGGACAAATTTATCATGTAGAGATATTCATCTACCAGGTAAATTATTAAAATTTGGATAGAAAAAATGTCTAGCATGGGTAGATTGGTATTGGGATGAGTTTAAGTTTCCTTTTACATGACAGGATACAATCAATGGAAATTGGTACCTTGAGATTGGGAATGACCATACAAAAATAGGTTTTTGGCCGAACGGTTTGTTTAAGGGTCTTGCAAAATTAGGTGCCTCGGCTGAGTGGGGAGGAGAGGTGTTTAGTCCACCTGGCACACCAAAACCAGCAATGGGTGCTGGTTCTATTCCATCGAGGCTTGATTCAAAGTATGATGCATATTTTCGAATTATGTCGTTATCGGATGGACAAAAGATTATCAATGCAGATAATTTAGACTTTATTAACGATAACAATAATTACCAAGCGAAGGACGTTGGCATTAAGCCAGATCCAACATGGGGCCATGTGATGTTTTATGGGGGGTCTTCCAACCCATCAGTGTAATATAAAGTATCATTAATGTAATATCTATTGTTTTTTTTTAAGATTAAACGAACCGTGTATTGATAAGTGAAGAGGTACAATCCTCGAACAAAACAATTACAAGAAATTACATTACATGATAGGCTATGAATCCTAATCGCCAACAAAGTTCGGACTAATCTTCCAATGTCTACTAATAAACATATTTCTACGATTGTTAGTAATATTACTTAACGTGTTCATACTATTAATTACATAAAAATCAATGATTTTAAAAACTTGTGCGGGACTAGACGCCCTTCCTTCGTTAATTATAGCATTGCGTTTCCGCCACAAACTATATACCGTCGATGCGAGTAATATCTATTGTTAGGTTGAGTTAAGTTTCTACCTGCATTTTGAATTAAATACTATCAACGCATAATGTGACAACTTTTTGTTGAAATAATAGACTATTCTGGATATAATCTCAATATTGATAACTTCATAAATTCATACTCGCTCTGTCCTAGTTTGTTGAAACATTATGATATATTGTGCTAATTTGTAAAACAAAATGATTATAAATTAAGTGTTGGAAAACCGATTTAAATTTTTTACTGAACCTCTTAAAAAAACAAAAATAAACCTTCCACTCTTTTTTGGTGTCAACGAATAGCTGGTTTTACTTTTGTACTCTTGGGAAAGCAAGTATAGAATTAAAAAAAAAAAAAAAACCAGAAAAAACCTAAGGGACCAACTTCAAGAAAATACAACTATGAGACTTACCTGCAAACCGTGTGCATATGAAAAACTTTGAGCAAAGCCTTTGGTAGAGCTTCTTGAGTTTCATTAGACATAGGAGTTTTAGAATACCGCCCACATTAGAAGATCTCACTACTCCTTTACTACTAGAAGCTTTTGAAGCCTCTTTCTTACTCGCCACAACAGGCTTTCCACGGGGATCCGGGTTAAGTGTTACCTTCTGTGTGTTTCAAAGAGTTTCGCAATATTTATTTCTGCTTTTTTCTTTTTCTTTTTTAGCACTCAGTTATTTCAGCTTCAATCATCTGGGGAAATCATCATCCCTGCCCTTGCATTTTTCAAATTTCTTTTCGTTTTTTAATGATTTTCTGATACGCTTTGCAAATCAGAAATTGCCTATCTGGATCCACTCTAAACTTCCAGTCCTTTAAGGCTGGTCCGACGTCCTTCTCTAGTGTTTGTAACTCCACTTATCATACCACATAGTATAAGCTTATTTTCCTTTTTTTTTTAATCAAAGAGGACCGTCCCTCATCATATTTCAGAGATGGGACCTAACTCAGTTGTTACAAACTTTTGCAAAATGAATTCAAGAAACAGTTTATAGACTTCCCCTTTTACATCAGAAAATAAGCTACATGTCTTCTGGCGCCTTTCTACTTTTCAAAAATAACATTTTGAGAAACTTAATGCGAAAATTTAAAATCACTTTCATTTTCTATTGTTTTTTTTTTTAAAGATTAAACGAACCATGTATTGATAAGTGAAGAGGTACAATTCTCGAACAAAACGATTACAAGAAATTACATTACATGATAGGCTATGAATCCTAATCGCCAACAAAGTTCGGACTAAGCTTCCAATGTCTACTAATAAACATATTTCTACGATTGTTAGTAATATTACTTAACTTGTTCGTGCTATTAATTACATAAAACTCAATGATTCTAAAAACTTGTCCGGGACTAGACGCCCTTCCTTCGTTAATTCTAGCATTGTGTTCCCGCCACAAACTATATACCGTCGATGCGAGTAATATCTATTGTTAGGTTGAGTTAAGTTTCTACCTGCATTTTGAATTAAATACTATCAGCGCATAATGTGACAACTTTTTGTTGAAATAATAGACTATTCTGGATATAATCTCAATATTGATAACTTCATAAATTCATACTCACTCTGTCCTTTTACATAATAGACTATTCTGGATGTAATCTCAAGAAACAGTTTATAGACTTCCCCTTTTACATCAGAAAATAAGCTACATGTCTTCTGGCGCCTTTCTACTTTTCAAAAATAACATTTTGAGAAACTTAATGCGAAAATTTAAAATCACTTTCATTTTCTACTTCAGTATCTCTTCCTGAAGTCTATAACCCCCTCTTTATCTAGGCAATACACACCATACGCCTGTTTTGGAAATTCGCTTTCAGCAAAAAATGTTCTACTACTACCTTTGGCCGCCCCTTCATTTGCTAACTTATCTGCTACAACATTTTGCTCTCTCCAAACATGAGCAAACTCACCAACAAAAAACTCTTTCAAGCAGACTATATCTTCCCACATATTTAAGAATTTTATAGGCACATTCCTTTCATTTCTCTGCCAATCCACCATAGTCTTGGCATTAACCTCAATATCCAGTTCAGTAATATCTAACCGATAACATATTAACAGTTCATGAAGTAAGGAACAAATCTCTGCTTGAATAGCTGACTCTCCTTTCATTCTATCACAATAAGCTACAACAATATCCCCTTTCTCATTTATGACAATTACTCCCACCCCCATGCTTAAACCTTGTTTTCCTTCTACATGCTTAAACCTTTACTTTTGTGTATTGTTTAAAAAGCACATTTTGTACTAAAAAACTCGATTCAAAACTTAAATAAAAAGCTCACTTTTCCGCTTTTAAGGCCGCTAAAAGCTTATGTTTTTTTTACGCTTTTAACGTAACTCTTGCAAAAGCGCTTTAGCTACGATTTTGCTTTTTTTAAAACACTGCTTTTATGTGTGCTCTTGTAAAGACCTGAATACATGATATATACTTACCTACTTCTTTTCAAGTCTGACAATTGTCTTTCGCATGATCAAAACCAACATCCTACCTTGTTACCAATTTGAATTATCTGATGGAAAATGAATTAAAAAAAAAACGTTTTGATAGTTCCATTAGCTCTAATTTGATTATGCTCGAATAATAGGTCCATTCAAGAAAGTTGAACAATGAATTGAAAACACAAAGAAAGCAACAAATCCTCATTTTGAGGAAGTTGATGGACTCATCTTTAGAGCCAAAGCAAAGTTCCAATTTTTGAGATCTAAGAGTAAGAACAATCAGTCTAACATGAAAACTGAATTGCCCTCCATATATATTGTAACTGAATTGGGGATTTTATAGCTTTTATTTAGTTGTATTTTGTGGGGATTTTGTTCGCTGGTTTAGGGTGTTTGCTGAATTGGGGATTTTGTTCGCTGAATTGGGGATTTTGTAGATTTCATTTAGTTGTATTTTGTGGGGATTTTGTTCGCTGGTTTAGGATGTTCGCTGAATTGGGGATTATGTTAGCTGAATTGGGGATTTTGTTCGCTGAATTGGGGTTTTAATCGTTAAATTGAGAATTTTTTTAAAATCAAGGATTTGGGTGAACTTAAGTATTTTCTGGGTTTGGAAGTTGCTCATAGTTGTAAGGGAATTCTGAAGTTGGATGTTTGGGCTCTAAACCAGTTCAATTTCCCGTGCCAACCAATTTGAAACTCACACATGATTCAGCTTTGTTACCTGATGCGACTTCCTATACAAGTTTGGTTGGTTAGCTCTTGTATCTTACAATTACTGGACCTGATATAGCTTACGCAGTTCATGTTTTAATCCCAATTTATGGATAAACCTTGCGTTAGTCATCAACATGCAGCAGAAAGGGGTCTTCAATATCTTAAATTTTCTCCCGGTGATGGCTTATATTTCCCTAGAAATTCTGTTCATCTTAAAGGGTTTGGTGATTCTGACTGGGCTTCATGTTCTGAGACTAGAAGGTCCATTACCGGTTATACAATGTTTTTGGGTGATTCTCTCATCAGTTGGAAAAGTAAAAAACAAGATATTGTTACTAGGAGTTCTGCGGAAGCAGAATACAGAGCAATGGGAGCAGCAACATGTGAGCTTGTTTGGCTACTGGCTTTATTGAAGGATCTTGTTGTTTCACATTTTCAACCTGTCTTGTTATTTTCTGATGGTAAAAGTGCTCTTGCATTGGCTTCAAATCCGGTTTTTCATGAGCGCACTAACCACATTGAGGTGTATTGTCACTTTATAAGGGATAAAATTGGTGCTGGTATTTGGAAGACTTTTTATGTGAACTCAAAATCGCAAGTTGCAGACTTATTTACCAAAGCTTTGGGTCTTCAGCTATTTAACTTTCGAAAGTCCAAGTTGGGAATGCTTAATCTGCATTGTCCACCTTGAGAGGGGTGTGTTAGATATATCATGTAGTTGTATTTTGTAGCTTTTATATCATAAGGTACTCATCTAATAGTTTTATAGAACAATAAGGACCAGTGATGTAAATATGAATTCTGTTATAACTGTCAGCTAACGAACAGTATATAAGCTCAATAACCGACTACGAAATACCATCTGGTTAATTTGTTTCTCTCGTTTTCTTGATTTTCTCTCTCTAAAAGTGTTGTATAAATCTATGGAAATCATAGATTTTACAGTTAAGAATCTTTAAAATGGTTACAAGTGTTTTATTTAAAATAAATGAGCTAAATATTGCTTGTTATAACAGAATTGGAGTTATTTAGAGGAGCAAGTAAAGACGGTACTCAATAACTACCCAAATCTAAGAACGTCAAAAGGTCGCAAGGTATGAATTACTAATTAGAAAACTGATACTCTTTTAATTTATAACTAAGACTCGGTACTTTGTAACAGGTTTTGGAGATCCGACCAACAATTAAATGGGATACTCTTTAATTTATAACTAAGACTCGGTACTTTGTAACAGGTTTTGGAGATCCGACCAACAATTAAATGGGACAAGGGAAATGCAGTTGAATTTTTATTAAAGTCACTTGGTAAGTATACCTATTTATATGTATATATATGCAAGCGTATAAAAGCACAAAGGTTTAAAATTTGACATTCCGGCCTGTTGTAATATTTTCCTTTTGGTGTTGTTTCAGGTTATGAGAATTCAAAGAATGTTTATCCGATATATATTGGGGATGATCGTACTGATGAAGACGCTTTTAAAGTAAATGTGTTGAATTTTTAATTTGAACAAAGTTCGTAATCCTACAAATATATTCACATAAATCTCAATTAAATTGTTTTTTTTTTTAAAAAAATTATCAGGTGTTGCGCAAAAGAAAACAAGGACTCGGAATACTGGTTTCTAATATTCCAAAGGAAACAGATGCTTCTTATTCTTTACAAGACCCACCCGAGGTTAGCAAACTATATATAAATTCAACATTCTTTATTTGGTTTATCTCAATAATATGATCATGGTCTTATAATATTATTGATTTATTTGCTAAGTAATTTTTGATAACTTTATTAGGTAATGCATTTTCTCCGACGATTGGTGGAGTGGAAAAGAGAGAGAGAGAGAAAAGGAAAATTCAGTTGGTGTTCATCTTAAAAGGATCAAGACTTGCTTACCGTCCTTGATTACTTTTTGAAGAAAAGGATGATTTATTTGGTGTTCATATCCGATCGACGATTACTCAATTTTCTTAATTACCAGTATTACTTACGTTTTGAACTTAGATCATTTACCAAGGACACGTACGTTTTAACTTTTAATTGGTGTTCATCTTCAAGACTTGCTTACCTTGATAATTACTACTGCAATATCACTTAAGGACAGCTACAAATTTATTTATTTATTTATAGGATCCATTGATGTGTCCCTTATTTTATTTTTTTCCGTATATTTGCTCAATGGGTGACCAAGTAAATTTAAAAGAAATCACAATTACTGCTGATGCGAAAATAGCAGTTACCCACTTTCATGTATCTCTATGTTAAAATGAAATCAATGGGTAACTAAATTTTTTTAAAAGTACAAGTGTACAACCAAACACAGTTTCATGATCCTCATAATCGGGTCAATTATTCAGCTTTTTCAAGGACCCTGTCTTTTGGCAAGTCGCCATCTTCTAAGACCTCGTCCTGAGCTTCATTTCCAGTTTTCACCAATTTATCAGTAACCTTAGCATCCTCTCCATCGTATTTGCCTAAATCATCAGAGTGACCATAGGGTCCTCTCACCTTCTAAGATAGATGGGGCTATATTGTCCTTTTCAACACCCGTGTCTCCTTTTGGGCTTCTTTCTGTTATCAGCTTCCATTTGCTTTAGAATTGGCCAACTCGAGACCACGATCTCTTGCAGAAGTTTCCACTTTTGCTCTACAAGCATCTACGAGGCTTTCTATCCTTTCTTTTTCTACAATAAGATCTCCGTACTTTTTCTGTAATATTTGTTCTAGCTCTTTTTGCTTCTGGACTTCTTCCCAGAGGGTATTAATCCTGTCTGATGCGGCTACGTGTTCTTGCTTCTGTAGAAATTTGAAGCACTCGAGTTCTGTTCTTGCAGTGTCCATCTGTAAAAAGTCATTTTTCCCCCAATAATAGAACAAAAAACAACTTGCACGTTAAGTAGCAATCAATTGCAGAACAGTGACACTAGGATCATGGAAGGAAATAAATGTTCTTCCGATATTGCAATGATATTAGACCTGTTCACTACCAGCGAGTGTCGGGACCAAATGTTATTGTGGAAAATGATTCCACCTAATAAGCACATTAATTAAGGAAAGAAGGTATCATAAGAGAACAAAATCCAAACTACAGGTAAGATCTCTACGATTTTAAACTAGAAAGCATTGCAACGCGTTTTCATAAGGGTCCATTACCGTCAGCATCGAAGCATTTCACGTTAAAGTATGTGCTTGTGAACACAGCAAATTGGCTAAACCAAAAACAGATGAATTAAATTACAATAACTAAGTTAATCTCTTCAAAGCAAATTAAGCAATCAAACAAAGTAAAACGATAAGATCATGCAAATATAAAGGACAGAATTACACAGATAACCAAGAAAAAACTTAATTGCTAGAAGCAAATATTTTTCCACTTCAGTAATGTGATCAACTCTGTAATATGAAGAAACAAACTTATGCTTATGATTGATTATCACATAGAATGAATATAAACAGAAATCAGGTATGTGTAGTCTGTAGATAACTTTTTTGTGTTCACTTTTCTCGATCATAGTTGTAACGAATTTGAAATGATGATGTTCAGGACCACATGCCAAGTTTATAAAAATGGGTAGTGTTGAAGTGGGCTAAGAACAAAAAACCCATTAGAACTTAGGGGCCCATAAAAAGCCCATTTGTAAGAAAATGAGGGTATGGATCTTGTCTAAGAATAAGAAGCCCATTAGAAGTTAAGGGTCCATAAGAGAAGTCCATTTATAAAATGAGAGTATGTTAGTGGGCTAAGAATAAGAAATCCATTAAAACTTAAAGCCCATAAGAGAAGCCCATGTATAAAATGGGAGTATGAATAAGAAACTCATCGGAACTATAAGGGCCCATAAGAGAAGCCCATGTATTTTAAATGGGAGTATTTAAGTGGGCTAAGATTGAGAAGCCAATTGGAAAATCAGGGCCCGTAAGAGAAGCCCATATATTTTAAATGGGAGTATTTAAGTGGGCTAACAATAATAAGCCAATTAAATCTTAAAGGGCCCATAAGATAAGCCAATTCATCGTAAATGTGTGTGCATATATATATTTTGTAATAGCATTGCAAGTGTTCTTCAATTGGGTTATAATCTTTTCTACATGGGCTTTGTTGTCAAGCGAATGCAACAATAAAGAATTGTTTTCTGTACGAGATAATATCAAAAGCTTAGGGGCTTTTGCTACCGGGACAGTATTCAAGATCATAAGTTTCCATCCTTTTGAAACACACTTGAAACGAGCGAGACTTTTGGAGGGTAATCTTGATAGTATCTCAATCTATCGTTGTACAAATTTAAGAACACAAGTTCGATGAAAGTTTCTTATATTTTAAGAAGGAATTTTAAAAATTCCTGAAGAATATATAAATCGAAAACTTGCTCAGCCGACACTCCCTTCAAGGTTTCAAATTTCGATTTAAATAATGTTTAGTAATATGAGTTATAATCGATTTAAGTCTGATAGTAATGTTAGTAACTATTAGTGGGTTTTGCCTGTTTCAAGAGTTGTAAAGTTTGTATTTAACGTCTAAATAGTATTAATGATGTAAAATATTAAATGAATTCCAACATTAGTAATAAGAACTGATAGTTAATGAAAATAGCGGTGGTCCTATTATTGAATAGACCAAATGTTAGTTTACATGGAGAAGAAAAATGACATGCAATATTAGAGTTAATTTCCACCGTTTCAAAAACATTTCCATATTTTATGCCTTTACTAGCCCTTTAATGTGCAAGAACTGCAACGTTTTGTTACCTAGTAATTTATTGTTATGAATATTTAGGAGTTACTCTTACTCTGAATATAAATTCATACCATATTGACGTACAAATAAAAAAATGGGTGACACTGTTGTTTCATATATATATTAGTCTAATACTTATCAGTTATCACTACATTAGGTATTTATATATAAATATATATGTATATATGTATGTAATTGAGAAAAGAAGCCAAATCAGTGTGGGCAAGGACAGAGGGTTTAATTTGAAAATTCAATTGTTAATGTTCGGTCGTTCCGTATCTGTATAAGGTGAGTGGTTTTCTTACTTGCTATTATTAAATTCCATTGCATTTTTAACAAATATTTGCATGTTGAAATTATATTTTGAACTTATCAAAATTATATATGTATATACATCATTGCAAAGTTGCAGGTTCAAAAGAGTAAGGTTATTTGTGTACGTTGATGAACGTAAAGAAAGTGAAATGTTTATATACGTTGATGAACGTATATGATTTTGAAAGAAAGTTTATTTTATTTTTGTGATCATTATGCTATTATATTTAAGATCTAAATTGAGAAAAAGAAATGATATAAAGGTATTTGAGAAGTACCGGTACAATTAAATAAACCTATAGAGTCCACGTAGAATTGAGAAGTCCAATCATAGAAAAAATATTCGGAAAGTGTGAATCCAATGAATAAAAGAGATCTCTAATATCCACCTAGGATTGGAAAGTCCAATCTAGATAAATATCTAATTTATATTATCGTATTGATCACACCTTTTAAAATATTTAATATTTTTATTTGTTCGAGAATGTTTCAGTGTTCAAGAAACGTTTTATATTACACTATGCTTTGTAAATTTTGTAAAGTTAAAAGTATTGATTTTTCAAAGGAAATTGATTAAAAGATTAAAATCTATTTTCGACCCTATATTGTATTGCAAGGTTTATCGCTCACTAAGCCTTTTAGCTTACCCCTCGCTTTTGAAATGTTTTCAGGTATACAGGTTCTAAGGAGTCGTTCTAAAGAGTCAGAGTTAAGTTAGTTGGGAATCAGTCAGACCTTCATAGGATTCCGTTTTATTTTCGCTGCTAATAAAGTTTCAAGATTATAATTTTCAATTCATGTTTCTTTAGTATTACAAGATTTTCTTTTAAATAAGTTTCTATCGATATTTGATTTTGATTTTAGCTTTTGAGATATTCAGAAATAAGAACGAATGTTTGAAGTTATTGTTTTAGAGTCTAAATTAAATTTATTTATTTATTTATTTATTTATCTTTAAGTTATAGGCCTTCGTCTAGCACGTGTCAAGCCACGTGTTAGTCGGCCGTGTAACACCCTTAGGTTCTGGGATGTTACACATAGCCTATCATGTAATGTAATTTATTGTAATCGTTTTGTTCGAGAATTGTACCTCTTTACTTATCAATACACGGTTCGTTTAATCTCTAAAAAAAAAAACAATAGATATTACATTAATGATACTTTATATTACACTCATGGGTTGGAAGACCCCCCATAAAACATCACATGGCCCCATCTTGGATCTGGGTTAATGCCAACGTCCTTTGCTTGGTAATTATTGTTATCGTTAATAAAGTCTAAATTATCTGCATTGATAATCTTTTGTCCATCCGATAACGACATAATTCGAAAATATGCATCATAATTTGCATCAAGCCTCGATGGAATAGAACCAGCACCCATTGCTGGTTTTGGTGTTCCAGGTGGACTAAACACCTCTCCTCCCCACTCAGCCGAGGCACCTAATTTTGCAAGACCCTTAAACAAACCGTTCGGCCAAAAACCTATTTTATTGTGGTCTTTCGAAATCTCAAGGTACCAATTTCCATTGATTGTATCCTGTCATGTAAAAGGAAACTTAAACTCATCCCAATACCAATCTACCCATGCTAGACATTTTTTCTATCCAAATTTTAATAATTTACCTGGTAGATGAATATCTCTACATAATAAATTGCTCTTCCCTGCTGTGAAGTTACTGCCAGATAATCTCCTGCTTGAATACTTTTATCCAATACGACAAATCCACATCTTGTGTCAAAACAATGAGATCTACCTGCCTGTTTTCATTACGTACGTTTTAGAAGTTCTAACCCCTAATCTATTTATATTATAACATAGGTAACATCATTATAAATATTATAAAAGATACTTACATCTGTGCGAATATATAAGTAAGTTCGAGTATCACCGTATACGGTTGGATCTACCTGTTAGAAAAAAAAAGTTGATAAATGTAGAAGAGAAAAGCATTATTGGTTTCTCGTAAATGTACATACCCTCCAACCAGATTCGATACTGTCGCCTTGATTTGAGATTTTCAATCTCCCGGCACTATATTGTCTACCACTAACTTGTGGATTCCAAGCTGATGTTGAACCTCTAGCTCCAACAAACTTATTTATTCCCGGTTTTGTTCGGGCAACAGCATACTAACATGTGAACACATACCATGAGAAATAAAGAAACTTCTATTTTACCATACAAGAGAAAAGATCAAAACTTAGAACTTACATTAACCCCAAGTGTGTTACCGACAAGAGTCCTTTCTTGTGAAGCGAGTTTCTCTCTGATGAGATCTTCTTTAGTGATTCTTTTTATCGGAACCGATCCAATAGGGCATTCCTCACCCTTTGTTCCAGTGTACAATGGATCTTCTAATGTGTTATGAAGTGATAGTGGTTTCTGTTATTAAAATAGTCAAATTGGTTAAACCTACTTAGTAATGTATTAGTTAATTTGTTATGTATAACTTCAGGTATTAAGTAAAGTTTATATATATAACACAACACGTATTTATATTAGTTGGAAGAATTAATTAAAATCTTTATCTTGTTTCTTCATTGGTAATATCCTTTCAATTTTTTCCATCTTATCTAATTTAGATGTCACAATTGCATCCATCTTTCAGATTTTTATTATTTATATTAATGTTAATTGTTATGGCTATTGAAAATATATGCTTTATCATAAGTTCCAAACAAAACCATCTAATAAAAATTTGTACTTGAGGGCACAACCTGTTTTTAATCGCATGCCAGATAAATTAACTTTGGAGTGATTTTTAAACTTAATGATTTTAAACTATTGTTACCCGGAAACTATGTGTAGGGTATGTACCACGTTTCCCCATAAACACGTTTCGGAAATTGGTACGGTACTCTTTTAAAATTTTAGGGGAAACGTCTCCGAAACGTTTCAGAAACTTAAGCGAAATTTTTATAAAATCTTAAATTATACTTCTGGGAAACCTTAATAAAACATCAAAGAAACTTGTACGATACTTGTTTTTGAATAAAAGTGAAAAAATGCAATTAATATATGATGAAATCAAATTAACAAAAGAGCGTAAATAAGTTATCTTGATAAATTATATCTTAAATCATACGAAGTTAACTAGCTGTTCATTGTATTATTAATAAATTTGGCATATTTCATAAATATTTCCAACACATTATTATTTAAAAAAATTATTATATCGGCGTTTTCCATTTCCGTTTCCCGTATCATTTTTCGTTTCCCTTTCTCAACTTGGTAACTATTTTAAACTAATACAGGTTACTTTTGAGAGGATACCAATAAACGATTCACAGCCTTAAAAATTGGTTTCACCTTGAAAAGATAAAATCAGGGATAGTTGAACTATTTTGTTTCAAGACTGAAATGAAATGATGATGTGAATATGACATGCATCTCAAAGGTAAAAGATTTTCACAAATAATATATAAATGTATTTAGAATTTAAAAAAAAGGTGTCAAAATAAATTAAACTGTTGAGGACACAAATATAGATTAATAAGATATAGTATTTGATGTCAAAATAAATTTCAGTAACGGCGCAACATAATCAAATTGCAACGAAAAGATTAAATTATTATCAACATAAGTTTTTCCGTTGCCAACAAATGTTTCATATTAACAACAAAACATATTTTTTTTTGCCATGTTTATTTAGTTAGTTGGTAATGGGTTTCTTGCAACAACATGGCAAGAACAACAATTTGTTGCAAAGTCGCTTTAACAACGAAAAATGAATTCATTTTTTTCTAATTGAAAGCGTATTTTCTTATAGTGAACCTAATTGATAACTTAACACATGTGTAAATTACAAACCTCGTATTCAATTGTATAGTTATTCATCCGAGCATAATCAAATGCAGGTTGTTTGTAGAAGTCCACACAATCAAATGTAACCCCTGAACTTGTCTGCAAACATACGTATCGAACTTTAGTATTTTGTGGATTCAAAAAAATGTGTTTTCTATTTGAAGATATGCATAAGATTTTAATTAATTATATTAAATACGCGTATGGTTTTGATGAATGGTTTGTTCAGAAGTTTGAGTTGTCTCTCGAACTCCAAATCTTCTTCGGCAGATATGTTCCAACGTACTCGTTCAACACCACATCAAAACATACCAATAGAATGAGCAAATATGCTATTGGATCCATACCTTTACCTGCGCCAAATGTTCTTATAAATCACTAAAAGATTACTCATAATATGATTCTAAAAAAGACCAAGAACACAAAATATCACTATAATCCTAAATTTAAACTCTGAAAAAAATATGTATGACGAAATCAGCATGAAAATCTTTTTTATAAAAACATAATTACAATACCAGCTTGTATTAAGAAGTCTTTACAAATATGGGGTTCGTAATGAACATCTACTGCAAAAAATTATGTAGTGGAATTTATTTTATTTTAAAAGTTTTTTTCAACAATGCAACAAGGAAATATATCAAAAGGTGTATTACCTAAAATGTGTAATCTATTTAATTCACTTATCACAGAGGTCGTATTTATAACTACAAAAGCAGGCATTTTAAAGATTTGATTGAATGAATCTTTTTATTAATTAATGTCCAAATTATCTGTACAATTTTACATGTAGGTACAATTGAATGTATCTTTTTATTTATATCCAAACCGAACATTATTTTTTGGGTACATGAAACATTATCATTAAATGACAATTAAATAGCATAAATGTTTGTAGAAGATAAGATTTGTACACTATTATTATATTTGCTACATTTATCATTAACATGTTTAAAATAGTAAACAGCTACAAGAAATTACATATTCAACAACAAAAACTTTTATTGGCTTTTATTTATTTTTTGTTGCAATAAGATATCTGCAACAAATTAAATTTTGTTGCCGCGATGTTGCTAAAGCCTTGTTGCGAAAAGTTACGGCAACAATGCTAGAATTTGAGGTTAAATACTGAGTTTTTTTGTAACAATTATTTTGTTGCTAATTCTGAACATTATTGTTGCTGAGATAGCACAAGATTCGTACCTGCTTTTCTCTGGAAACATCTAATCTGGTTTTCATCTTGAGACTGGAGAATATACCAAGGGAAGAAATCGGTGAAGAGAAAACAAAAATAACAACGAAGAAAGAAAGAACAAAAAGAACGCTCCTAAGCTTACAAACCGGAACCCTTGTACTGGTATCTAGTTAGCTCTTATACCTCAAGTCTTTCATGAAATTAAGTTTTGATTGGGGGGTGGGGGTGGAAATCAAAACTTATTAAAAAGATTGACTTGATAACCAAAACAAACTGTTTTATCAGCTGCATAATCTTATAATCAGACTTCCAAATACAATATGACAAACCATTATAAGAAAGGGGTTGATTAAGAAGGCTTCATGGGTACATGGGTTTATATCTTAACGACCTAAAATTATACAAAGCTACAGATGATAAACACCCAAAAGAATATAATGTTAAACCTTGTGAAGTGGATGTGCAGACATTTTATTCTCAAGGTTTTAAATTTGATTGACCAACTCAACAAGTTCTGTCTCTTCAATGCCCATGTCCTGTCAAAAAGTGTACCAGGAAAGTAAATTCAAATGTACCAGTGTTAAGTACGTAACGATCCCCCATCTGTACGAAAATTTTTCTTCTTTTTTATACCTTGACAGGATGCAGCTTTTGGAAGCCATGAGGGTAGCGTTTCTCAAGCTCCTGCAGTGCGAGAAGTGTACTTTGCCTGGCTTCAAGGGCTGCAGATCAGAAAGCATGCTTATCATAAGTTTACTAAGAGCGTATATTATCAGCAACTGTACTGGAACCTGAAAGAACAAAATGAAGGCAATTACTTCTGCATAATATTACATTGATTCACATTTCTATAAACGTCCAAACACAACTAGTTCCTGTAAATGTTATCTCTAACCGCCTAGCGGGAATTAGATATTAGTTATGAACAGAGTTCAGATCATCAAAGAAGAAATGTAAGTAACTTGAAGTTACTTCCAAAATGACCTCATGAAATGAAATAATAGAACATTCTGTTTGCAAGAAGTGAAATTCTGAGAAAGTGGGTTTAATAACGAGTTAATCACTGGACTAATCGCTTGAAGATAAAGTACAGCTAGACCTTAAGAGTATTTTTGAGATTCTGTATCTGTTGATTTTTCCACTATATTCTAGTTTCGTTCTCCCTTTTAGACATTCGTAAAACAACAGTTTTCGCTGGCATATTTAAGCCCATCGCAAACTGTCAATAAAATCAAACAAAGGGAGCTATCAGCACCGACAGCATAACATTTCAATTACTATTATGTAGAGTAACATAGTCGGGGTACAGCATAGTAACGGAGAGAAAATACGTTAAACACTAATAATATCATGTTTTCATATTTTGTACACTTACTATCTCGTTTTTTCTATTTACTTCGTCTCCTATGGCCTCTTGCTATGTAACATTGAAAAAAATTAGGTCATGTTACAGCGTAGATATCAGCATCACTAACAGAGATAACTTCCAAAAAGGAGATAAGTAAGCTAAAGAAATGCACAAGAATTTTAAAGACGTTACCCCTCATTTCCTTCACAAGACTAAGCTTAATAGTTTGAAAAAGATTAGGGATGCAGCAAATCAGAAACAAAGAAGCGAGGACTTGATCTCACCGTCTCTGTGGCAAAAAGGGCTTTGACAAGCCCTTCTTGGAAGAGAATCTCAACCAACTCTTTAATAAGAGGGAGCTGCCCAGAATGATGAACGGCTATTCCTCTTTGAAGAAGCGGCAACATAAACTCAATGGCAGGTAAGTTCCTGTCCTCTTCAGTCAAACACATCACTGCGTTTTTAAATATTTCTTCCACGGTATCCTTCTCTTCTTGGCTATTAAAGTCGAGTTTCGACAAGGACATTGCGTGTTGCTCGCATTCCCTTCTACTAAAACTGAATATTATAACTCCATGATCAGCTGAAACATTTTGATAAATACATAAATTAAAAAGCACATGGCATAAGAACTTACTTCACACCCAAAAAGTGAATACCTAGAAACACATACAGTGATACAACACATTCTTATCAATTGTTTAAGTAGCTCCACAGACCACTTAGGAGTTAGGACTGTCCTACTAACAATTTTAAAAAAGAAAAGGGGAAAAGGTTTAACTTCACACCAGTTACACCCAAAAAGTGAATACCTAGACACAAATACAGAGTAACTACATAAAAGCACATCATTACCCGTGATCTGTGATTCTGTATTATTACTACAAGTGCACCCAGAGCAGAGCAACGTTTCTTTAAGAAACAGCACTCTCACTAGAAAGATATGAAAAGCATAAGATAATAAAAAAGTGAACACTCCAAACACAAATACAGTGATAGAACACATTATTATTATCAATCATTTCAGCAGCTCCACAGACGACTTAGGACTCTACTCGACTGTTTCTCAAGAAAAGGGAGCTTTTTATACTCCATAAAGCATCATAATAAATCTTACCACACATAACAAATCTTCCTCTTCTGAAAAAGAACTTACCGACAACCCACAGCTGCAGAAACTAACCACAGTAACGCTCATCCAATGGTCACTGCACCCAGTCACCCCCTCTTCAATATCTTCCTCTCTTAACTTCGCCTTCATAAGCCTTGTCAGCACCCCGACTCCGTCGTATTGCTGCGCTGATCCTCCTGCCTTCGACATTAGCACCGCCCTCAGCAGATGCCTCCTTTTTACAATCTAAAATTTAAAAGAATCAAGACCAAATTAGTTTATGCATATAAATTCACATAAAATTAATCTGGAAACTCACAAATGATCGTAAAATTGAAACAAGTTAAACTCAATATGAAATATGAAATATGAAATATGGAGGGACATAACCCAATATGAAATACTCTGAGAATATTGCTAATCGGTGGAACTCCAAGTGCAATCCAGGCATTAAATTTTAAATTCCTATCCGCTGTTCTAGTTGCAGTTTTGCAGTTAGGTTCCAAGTGAGGTTGTAACCACAGGTTGGAACCAAGTGTATTTAATGGACAGAACTGTAAAACGTTAAATGTACTTAAAGTGAACACAAGTACATTTAACAACGGAGTTCACCTAACTAGGCTACGTCTCCGGGGCACTTACCCAGATTATGATATTATAAAAGCTTACAATATAGGACTCAAGTCTTAATGAAAAACTCTTAGACTCCCTCTAGGTTTTTCTGCCTATCTCTATATTGCTCCTACTCTATAACTATCAAATATAAATCAATGGCATCCCACCATTGTTTTCTTATTTAAAGCTCACGTGTATTCTCTCAAGAATGGGTTCTTTATAATTTAGAACACACACATTTTACAAGCTAAGTTATAAAACTATTTATACAAGTAAAACAATCTTCTTGCTTGAAGATCTTTTATGATTGCTTTGACTTGTTTTGATTGGCTCCAATATTTCCATATATGAGTAAACTCTTCAGCGTGGATTGACTCCAATCTTTTTTGATAATTCCTGTTTAATAACAAGCTTGATAATAGGAGTTAGTCTTTTCCTTTAACTAGGAAACATACAAGGATAATACCTTTTAGAGATACTATCTTTTTCATAAACATATGAAACATCTAACTCCATATAACAATCAATCTTTAACCGTATCTTTACTGAATATATAAAGATGGAAGATTGAAACAAGTGATAAGAACAAGTATTAGAATAGAGATACATATTAAAGGAAACATATCCTTATAACTAATCTCTTTATAACTTTTAAAAAACATCTTTCCTTACCACTTTGATATTCTCAATTAACGCATATAAACCTTTTAAGATCTATTGAGAATATATCCTGCATCCTGTAGAACAATCAATAATCAATAAATGACAGCTATGCAGATTTACAGAACTAGACAGTGTACTGCTGAGCAGCAGGTTGGAACTGTGGTTGCAACTTAGGTTGCAACTGGTACTTGAAACCTGTTAACAAAGGTTGCAACAGAGGTTGCAACTGGTACTTGAAACCTGTTAACAAAGGTTGCAACAGAGGTTGCAACTGGTACTTGAAACCTAACACTACTAACTTAGTAGGTTGTAACTGAGGTTGCAACTGGTACTTGGAACCTGTCAATCGTGTCTTAGTTCTTTACAGTTATGATTTATTTAGTGAAAACCAATAGACAATAAAACAATATTTAGACCAGAAATCTGGTCCTAACAATCTCCCCCTTTGTCATTGGTTTTGACAAATCAATTAAGTTTATAAATCATCTCAACCACCTGCAAATTCAATATCAGTAAGCTCCCCCTGTATGTTAGAATTGCAGGCATTTTAAATAAGCAGAATCATTCACACATTCAATTAAAAAAATAGCCATACTTCAAACTTGAAATTGCAGAAATTTAAAGGCCAAAAAAAAACATGGCACAACAATGTCTTAGTACAACAATTGAAATAGTAATAAAAGACAGCAGCAATGAGTCTTGAAATTGAATGAAACTGAACAACAAAACAAAACATAAACTTCACTCCCCCTATTTGTCAGCAACCATTGGAATTAGTCACTAGGAATATCACACTGTGGGGGTCTTTCTCTTAGAGGATTCTGCCTGACTACTTCTTCATCTTCTGCATTGTCATCCTCACTGCTGATTGAAAAACCATCATGACTTTGAGTAGCATTACTGTCATCATCCTCACTTTCTATGAGATTCACCAGCAGCTTCTTGATCTGATAGTCATCAGCATCCAGTTCAGCTCTCCTTTCTTGATTGTAGGCCAACTTCTGTTGTAAGTACCACCTTACACCTTTATTCTTTGCTGAAGGAGCAGTTGAAGTTTCTTCTTCTTTTTCTTTCCCTTTGTCACCAGAAATGTCATTGACATGCCCTTCTTTTAATAGTTTGGCAGAGATATAGATAGCAGAGGGACAGTCTGTGATTGGTTCATGAGTGATACTGATAGGAGAACCACTAGGCATATGTGAGACTTGGTCTAGAATAATAGCAGTGATTAGGCAAGGGAAAGGAAGCAGAATGGAGGGTGAATTATCATCACTAAAATCCCTTATCAGATTAAAGATATGATGGCCTAAATTTATGGGTAGAGAAGACATTAACTTATACAGAAAGATGGCCATATCTTTGTTAACTTTGGAAGGCTGTTTGGTAGGGGTCCAGTTAAATCTAGCAATTTTGTGCAAAACAGCAGCACAAAGTGTGAGAGAGGATGTTTTGATTGAAGTACCATCAAATCGATTGTTCTTTCCAGTTAGAACCAGAGCAATAACTTCCATATCATACTCAGCATTATCCACAGAAGGATTGGGTGTATGCAGACAGTTATTAATTAACTCAGGTGTAAAGTCTAAAGTTATTCCCCTCAAAAAGACCCTTCCAAACATAGGATTACTCTTATCAAAGACACCACTAGTCAAGTTGGCATAAAATTCTTTAACTACAGCAGGATGGTAGGAATTAGCATAAGAAATAGTTTCTCCTAATCCAACAGCAGAGAGCATTTTTTCAACATACACTTGTATGTATGGATAACTAACCAAATTGAGCTTTCTTTCACAATGGATTTCTTTACTAGAGAAAGCCCTAAATCTCCTATAAGATTTTCTACTACAGAATTTAGGATCAACTTCATTGAATCTAGGAACAAACTCAAACTTAGCTGTAATAGGCTCATTCTCAGGATTCCTCCTAGCACGCTTTTTAGTCCTATGTTTCTTAGAAGAAGAGGACTCATTTACCTTTGCCTTAGAGCTAGGACTGGTTGGAGATTTGTTTAGGAAGTCCCTTAGAGTGCAGTCATCATCAGAATTGGGGTTGGTAGACATGGTTGCAACTGGGGTTGGAACCGTACTTAGAACCTTGAAGTGGGTTTTACAGAGACCTAGGGTTTAACAGTTTAGAGAGAGAGAGAGATTCTGTAAATTGTAATTGATTTTGGATAGTAAAAAGAAGTTTATATAAAGAGCAATAAAGTCCATATCTTTTTGAAATTGGAAAGTGGTACATGCAAATCAATTTTAAAACAGATTTAGGCGAACAAAAAAAATAAATAGGAAATATCTTATCAACAGTTTAAGGAAATCACAGCAAGATCACGAAGAAAAGATAAATCCAACCAATTATACAGATAAACATTCCTTTTTGCACAAACAGATTTATCCAGAATTTGAAAATTCAAAAATTGAAGCTTAGGAAAGAATTTTGAACAGATTAAAACAAACAAAAAACATTTAAAAGATATCTAATTTTTCAGAAAAACAAAAATTTAGCAATTTACCCAAGAAAATATATTTATCATTGAATAACTCTAATAAAGATTAGATTTCAGGAGCTTATATTGAGCAAATCCGTCTTTATCCCTACACAAAAACTAGTCTGATGACCTCATCAAGGAAAGAGTATAAGTGATGTCAAAAATTTACAAGACTTTGTCTTGACATTTATATTAGAGACTGAGGTTTCAACTAATGTTGCAACTGAGCTTGCAACCAATAATTTTTAACACGAGGTTTCAACTGATGTTGTAACTGAACTTCCAACCAGCTATTGAGAGCAAGAGGTTTCAACTGATGTTGCAACTGAACTTGCAACCAACCAAAAAAAAATATGCACTTTGTGCTTTCAACTCTATTACCAGAGAGGTTTTTAAGGACAAGTTACCTCACATCTGTTTTTGAGACACCAAAAAGCGGCTTTTTCAAAACAAAAACATCACAGCTCAATTAAGACTTAACCTTAGAAATAAAAATTATTGAAGGTACTCAATACAGACATATTTAGCAGGAGTATTTAATTAGATTGATAATGACATAACCCTATGTCACTTCTTAATGATTCAAACTTGTTTGTATCAAGGGGCTTAGTGAAAATATCTGCTAATTGTCTTTCAGTTGAAACATGTTCTAAAATTAAGCTCTTTTCTTCAACTAGTTCTCTAATAAAATGATGCCTTAGATCAATATGTTTGGTTCTGGAATGTTGAACTGGATTTTTAGCTAAATCTATAGCACTTTTGTTATCACAAAAAAGAGTTAATATCTCTTGTTTAACATTATAATCAGTTAACATCTGTTTCATCCAAATTAGTTGAGTGCATCCACTTCCAGCTGCAACATATTCTGCCTCAGCAGTAGATAAAGATATGCAATTTTGCTTTTTACTGAACCAAGAAACAAGGTTGTTTCCAAAATAAAAACAACCACCAGAAGTACTCTTTCTATCATCTATGTTTCCTGCCCAATCAGCATCACAGTAGCCACTTAGAAAATGGTTTGTATCTTTAGAATACCATAGGCCTAGGTGAAGAGTTCCTTTTACATACCTTAGAATTCTTTTGACAGCTAGAAGATGAGGTTCTAAAGGATTTGCCTGATATCTGGCACATACTCCGACACTTAAGCACAGGTCTGCTCTACTAGCAGTTAAATACAACAAACTTCCAATCATGGATCTATAAAGACTGGGACAGACACTTTTTCCTTTATCATTTTTAGACAGTTTAAGAGTAGTACTCATAGGGGTTCTCTTCTCTTTACTCTCACTCAGACCAAACTTCTTAACAAGATTGTCTGCATACTTACTCTGACATAGAAAAATCCCTTTCTCATTCTGTTTAACTTGCAATCCTAGAAAGTAAGTTAATTCACCTCCACCACTCATTTCAAATTCATTCTTCATATCAGAAATGAATTCTTCTATTCTGTTATTAGAAGTAGAGCCAAATACAATGTCATCAACATAGATTTGAGCAATGATTATATCCTTTGTAGTTTTCTTAGTAAACAGAGTTTTATCAACTCCCCCTCTGTTAAAACCTTTTTTAATCAAATACTTGGTTAATCTATCATACCAAGCTCTAGGAGCTTGTTTTAGACCATACAATGCCTTTTTCAACAAATAGACATTTTCAGGAAAGTTAGGGTCTTCAAAACCCTTAGGTTGACAAACATATACTTCTTCATTAATCACACCATTCAGAAAAGCACTCTTTATGTCAAGTTGAAACAGTTTAAAATCATACAGACATGCAAGAGAAAGCAACATTCTAATGGATTCAATTCTAGCTACAGGAGCAAAGGTTTCATCAAAATCAATTCCCTCAATCTGTGTATAACCCTGAGCTACCAACCTAGCTTTATTCCTGATAATCACTCCATCCTCATCACTTTTATTTCTAAAAATCCATTTAGTCCCTATTATATTTTTATTAGAAGGTCTGGGTACTAAAGTCCATACATCATTTCTCTCAAATTGAGACAATTCATCCTGCATAGCTAAAATCCATTCACTATCTTCTAGAGCTTCTTTTATATTCTTAGGTTCTAACTGAGAAATATAACAAGCAAAGTGAACAATATTATTTCTTTTACCTCTGGTTTTCATACCTGAAGTAACTTCCCCTATGACATTGTCTAGAGAGTGGTTTTTCTGAGTCCTTACATAGCGTGGCTTGCTTGTAGTTGGTATAGGAGATCCTCCATCTTCTTCTTTAGATTCTGTTGAATTCTGGGTTTCAACTTCAGTTCCAACCTCAGTTCCAACCTCAGTTGTAACCTCAGTTGCAACTGGACTTCCAACGACTATAGGACTTTCTGTTTGTTGAGTTTCTTCTTTTTCTTTTTCTGAACTCTCAGGCTGTTCATCATCACCTGTACTCTCATCAACAGTTTTTAAGTCATCAAATAACACATTATAGGATTCCATAACACAGTTTGTTCTTTGATTGAAGACTCTAAATGCTCTACTATTCTGAGCATAACCAAGAAAGATCCCTTTATCACTTTTAGAGTCAAATTTACCAAGATGCTCTCTATCTCTGAGAATGTAACAGACACACCCAAAAACTTGAAAATACTTAACATTTGGTGTTCTCCCTTTCCATATCTCATAAGCTGTCATAGAAGTGCCTTTAGTAATATAAACTCTATTAACTATATGACAGGCAGTATTAACTGCTTCAGCCCAAAATCTGTTAGCAAGTTTTTTAGAGTTAAGCATGACTCTAGCCATTTCCTGAATGGTTCTATTTTTTCTCTCAACTATGCCATTTTGCTGTGGAGTCTTAGGAGCAGAGAACTCATGACTTATACCTAAGGAATTGCAGAAAACTTTAAACTTGATGTTTTCAAACTCAGTTCCATGATCACTTCTAATTCTAGCAATATTACCACTGGTGGAACCTTTTTCAAGTTGCAGTTTTAAGCACAGAGTTTTGAACAGTTCAAAAGTTTCAGACTTGTCTTTTAAGAACACTACCCAAGAGTATCTAGAAAAATCATCTACAACTACCAAAATGTATTTCTTACCACCTATACTAGCAGTTTGCATAGGTCCCATCAAGTCAATATGAAGAAGTTCTAAGACTCTCTTAGTGTAGATTTGGCTTGTACTTTTGTGAATACTTTTGGTTTGTTTGCCTATAGCACAATCACCACAGACACCTTGAGTTTTAGCACTAAGTTTAGGAATTCCTCTTATCAATTCTTTGTTAACAAGCTTATCTAAGGTTTTGTAATTCACATGCCCAAGCCTTTTATGCCATATGTCCACATTATTAGTAATGGCTTGATTACACCTTCTTTGAGGCAATTCTTTTTCAGCTTTTTCAAACACATAGCAACTGTTGGTTGATCTAACTCCAGTCATGATTAAATCATTATTAAGATTGGTAATTAGACACCTTTCTTTGTCAAATTTGACAGTCATTTGATTATCACAGAGTTGACTGATACTAATAAGATTAGCTTTTAGACCATCAACAAGAAAAACATCCTCAATAGCTGGCATTCCAGGTTTGTTTAAAGTACCTTTACCAACAATTTTATCTGTATCTCCACCTCCAAACACAATAGTATTTCCTGTAAGAATGGTGACATTTTTTAGGAGACTTGCAGTACCTGTCATGTGCTTAGAGCAACCACTGTCAAAATACCAATCATTAGAAGTAACATCATTCAAAGAGTTAATGACAGCTTTGTTGTTAGCAATTAAGGTAGCTTTTTCTTTGACTTTCCAGACCCAGGTCACATTTTTATTGACAGAAGCCAACCAGGTTTTCTGAGAAATATACTTTCTGTTTCTTTTTAAATAACACTGGATTTCAGAATGACCAGGTTTCTTACAGAAATTACACAGCTTCAACCTAAAGTTATTTTTATCCTTAAAGCTATTCAGTTTATTCATGGTTGCAACTTTGGTTATAACTGAGCTTCTAACCTTCTTTACAAAAACCTGAGTTTTATTCCTGGTTGCAACTCTGGTTGCAACTGAGCTTCTAACCTTGTTATCAAAATCATGAGTTTTAGCTTTAGCAACAGCTTCAATAAATGTGGTTTTTCCTGTACTTTTACCACCATAGTAACCTAGACCACTGATATCTTTAGAACCTCTAGAATATGACAGCATGTCATCTAATTTTTCTGAAGCAGAAACATTCAGCAGTTTTATTATCTTTCTAGTTTCAGTAAGTTCAGCCAGTTGTAAGTTAAGCTTCTCAGTAAGATTTTTAACCTCATCATTTAGATTAACATTAAGTTTGCTTATGATCAAGGTTTGTTTACTCAGACATTTATACTTTTCATAAAGGACAATGTATTGCTGAGTAATGTTCTCATCAGAAGGTTCTTCCTCATCACTGCTATAGGTTTCAATAGCAGTTGTACCTAAGGTTGAAACATGTTCACAATTACTTTCATAAGTAGGTTCTTTTTCAGTGATTATTCCCATAAAATTAACAAAGTTAGAACCATTCTCTTCATCACTGTTGCTCTCAGAATCACTATCACTATGAGTGGTTATATAAGCATTTTTGTTTCTTTTTAAAGTGTTTGCACACTCAGCCTGAATGTGACCAAAACCTCTACATTCTCTACATTGTATTTCTTTAGGCTTGTAGTCTTTGTTATCCTTCTATTTAGAATTCCACTTTCCTGTAGAGTTATTGTTGAACCTAGATTCTATCTTAAATTGGTTATCCCTTTTCTGAAAGCTTTTAGAAGAACCAGTATCATCTTCCTTTTTCTTATAAAACTTTTTATAAACCTTTTTTGCAAAGAAAGCTAGTTGTTCTTCATCACTCATTTTATCACAGACATTAGGTTCACTTTTCTTAGCCTGAAATGCTATTCCCTTTTCTGGTCTTTTATGTTTAAAGAATTTTAGCTCATGAGTGCTTAGATTTCCTATAAGTTCTTCAAGTTTAAGATTATCTAAGTCTGTAGATTCTTCAATAGCAGTAACCTTAATTTCAAACCTTTCTGGGAGTGACCTAAGAGTTTTCTTAACAAGTTTAGCATCACTGTATTTTTCACCTAAGGTTCCAGATTGATGAGCAATATGACAAATTCTGCCATTGAATTGTTCAATGGTTTCATCTTCCTCCATTCTTAAATTTTCAAATTGAGTAGTTAACTGTTGGAGTTTAAAGGCTTTTACTTTAACAGTTCCTTCAAAAGTAACTTGCAAAATATCCCATGCCTCTTTGGCAGTTTCACAGTGAGAGATATACCTGAATACACTGAGAGTTACACCAGCAAAAATCAAGTTTATGGCTGTTGAGTTGGCACTTGATTTTCTGTCTTCATCATCAGACCATCTGTCTTCAGGTATAAAAACCAGTTCTCCTTCACTATCAAGAGCAGTTGGAGCCTCCCATCCATACATCACAGTTTTCCATGCATGTTCATTCTGCTGTTTGATGAAGGACCTCATTCTGATTTTCCATACTCCATAGTTTACTCCTCCTTCAAGCAATGGAGGTTTGTTGAAAGCGTTTCCTTCCCTCATTAAGTCCATCTTTACTAGAACACAGGATCCACACTAAGTAAGATCTAGTGTGAAGCTCTGATACCAATTGAAATTCCTATCCGCTGTTCTAGTTGCAGTTTTGCAGTTAGGTTCCAAGTGAGGTTGTAACCACAGGTTGGAACCAAGTGTATTTAATGGACAGAACTGTAAAACGTTAAATGTACTTAAAGTGAACACAAGCACATTTAACAACGAAGTTCACCTAACTAGGCTACGTCTCCGGGGCACTTACCCAGATTATGATATTATAAAAGCTTACAATGCGTTTACACGGTTAAAGTAATACGCGAAATCAGCAGATTATGTTGTTTAATGTCTTTAATACTGACTATGACATGCATTTTTAATTAGCTGTTCTTCGTGTTGTGTTTCTTTTAGATATTTAAATAACAAGGGTTGAAACAGAGAAGAAACTAGCTCTTGTTAAGGCTTGGGAAGAAAATGAAAAAGCTAAAGCACAAAACAGGTTTGGCCATTTTGCTGTTTAGTAGGATATCCTTGCTACTTACTAATTTACTATAGTTTCATTTCATTCTATTTCTAAGGTTTCGTGATATTTTTATACGAAATAATGCTGGCCATGGGATGCATCGAGGTTTTTAGACAGAGACGAGACGCATTATAGTGCTTGTTTTGATGTAGCTTCAAGAAAATAGGCCCATTGCTCGAGATAAAAAGTTAACTCCATTCCGCTCAAGTCATCTAGTTTTTCAGGGTTGAAACTATTCAATTTTTAGCCTATAAACTCTGCTAAGCAAATGCAGTATGGCTTGTAAGCAACCAAACAAGTCCTACCTCATTTCTTTCTCAATTCTCCGTCTGGTTAAGTTCAAGTCTTAATAAAAAACTCTTAGACTCCCTCTAGGTTTTTCTGCCTATCTCTATATTGCTCCTACTCTATAACTATCAAATATAAATCAATGGCATCCCACCATTGTTTTCTTATTTAAAGCTCACGTGTATTCTCTCAAGAATGGGTTCTTTATAATTTAGAACACACACATTTTACAAGCTAAGTTATAAAACTATTTATACAAGTAAAACAATCTTCTTGCTTGAAGATCTTTTATGATTGCTTTGACTTGTTTTGATTGGCTCCAATATTTCCATATATGAGTAAACTCTTCAGCGTGGATTGACTCCAATCTTCTTTGATAATTCCTGTTTAATAACAAGCTTGATAATAGGAGTTAGTCTTTTCCTTTAACTAGGAAACATAAAAGGATAATACCTTTTAGAGATACTATCTTTTTCATAAACATATGAAACATCTAACTCCATATAACAATCAATCTTTAACCGTATCTTTACTGAATATATAAAGATGGAAGATTGAAACAAGTGATAAGAACAAGTATTAGAATAGAGATACATATTAAAGGAAACATATCCTTATAACTAATCTCTTTATAACTTTTAGAAAACATCTTTCCTTACCACTTTGATATTCTCAATTAACGCATATAAACCTTTTAAGATCTATTGAGAATATATCCTGCATCCTGTAGAACAATCAATAATCAATAAATGACAGCTATGCAGATTTACAGAACTAGACAGTGTACTGCTGAGCAGCAGGTTGGAACTGTGGTTGCAACTTAGGTTGCAACTGGTACTTGAAACCTGTTAACAAAGGTTGCAACAGAGGTTGCAACTGGTACTTGAAACCTGTTAACAAAGGTTGCAACAGAGGTTGCAACTGGTACTTGAAACCTAACACTACTAACTTAGTAGGTTGTAACTAAGGTTGCAACTGGTACTTGGAACCTGTCAATCGTGTCTTAGTTCTTTACAGTTATGATTTATTTAGTGAAAACCAATAGACAATAAAACAATATTTAGACCAGAAATCTGGTCCTAACAATCTCCCCCTTTGTCATTGGTTTTGACAAATCAATTAAGTTTATAAATCATCTCAACCACCTGCAAATTCAATATCAGTAAGCTCCCCCTGTATGTTAGAATTGCAGGCATTTTAAATAAGCAGAATCATTCACACATTCAATTAAAAAAATAGCCATACTTCAAACTTGAAATTGCAGAAATTTAAAGGCCAAAAAAAAACATGGCACAACAATGTCTTAGTACAACAATTGAAATAGTAATAAAAGACAGCAGCAATGAGTCTTGAAATTGAATGAAACTGAACAACAAAACAAAACATAAACTTCACTCCCCCTATTTGTCAGCAACCATTGGAATTAGTCACTAGGAATATCACACTGTGGGGGTCTTTCTCTTAGAGGATTCTGCCTGACTACTTCTTCATCTTCTGCATTGTCATCCTCACTGCTGATTGAAAAACCATCATGACTTTGAGTAGCATTACTGTCATCATCCTCACTTTCTATGAGATTCACCAGCAGCTTCTTGATCTGATAGTCATCAGCATCCAGTTCAGCTCTCCTTTCTTGATTGTAGGCCAACTTCTGTTGTAAGTACCACCTTACACCTTTATTCTTTGCTGAAGGAGCAGTTGAAGTTTCTTCTTCTTTTTCTTTCCCTTTGTCACCAGAAATGTCATTGACATGCCCTTCTTTTAATAGTTTGGCAGAGATATAGATAGCAGAGGGACAGTCTGTGATTGGTTCATGAGTGATACTGATAGGAGAACCACTAGGCATATGTGAGACTTGGTCTAGAATAATAGCAGTGATTAGGCAAGGGAAAGGAAGCAGAATGGAGGGTGAATTATCATCACTAAAATCCCTTATCAGATTAAAGATATGATGGCCTAAATTTATGGGTAGATAAGACATTAACTTATACAGAAAGATGGCCATATCTTTGTTAACTTTGGAAGGCTGTTTGGTAGGGGTCCAGTTAAATCTAGCAATTTTGTGCAAAACAGCAGCACAAAGTGTGAGAGAGGATGTTTTGATTTAAGTACCATCAAATCGATTGTTCTTTCCAGTTAGAACCAGAGCAATAACTTCCATATCATACTCAGCATTATCCACAGAAGGATTGGGTGTATGCAGACAGTTATTAATTAACTCAGGTGTAAAGTCTAAAGTTATTCCCCTCAGAAAGACCCTTCCAAACATAGGATTACTCTTATCAAAGACACCACTAGTCAAGTTGGCATAAAATTCTTTAACTACAGCAGGATGGTAGGAATTAGCATAAGAAATAGTTTCTCCTAATCCAACAGCAGAGAGCATTTTTTCAACATACACTTGTATGTATGGATAACTAACCAAATTGAGCTTTCTTTCACAATGGATTTCTTTACTAGAGAAAGCCCTAAATCTCCTATAAGATTTTCTACTACAGAATTTAGGATCAACTTCATTGAATCTAGGAACAAACTCAAACTTAGCTGTAATAGGCTCATTCTCAGGATTCCTCCTAGCACGCTTTTTAGTCCTATGTTTCTTAGAAGAAGAGGACTCATTTACCTTTGCCTTAGAGCTAGGACTGGTTGGAGATTTGTTTAGGAAGTCCCTTAGAGTGCAGTCATCATCAGAATTGGGGTTGGTAGACATGGTTGCAACTGGGGTTGGAACCGTACTTAGAACCTTGAAGTGGGTTTTACAGAGACCTAGGGTTTAACAGTTTAGAGAGAGAGAGAGATTCTGTAAATTGTAATTGATTTTGGATAGTAAAAAGAAGTTTATATAAAGAGCAATAAAGTCCATATCTTTTTGAAATTGGAAAGTGGTACATGCAAATCAATTTTAAAACAGATTTAGGCGAACAAAAAAAATAAATAGGAAATATCTTATCAACAGTTTAAGGAAATCACAGCAAGATCACGAAGAAAAGATAAATCCAACCAATTATACAGATAAACATTCCTTTTTGCACAAACAGATTTATCCAGAATTTGAAAATTCAAAAATTGAAGCTTAGGAAAGAATTTTGAACAGATTAAAACAAACAAAAAACATTTAAAAGATATCTAATTTTTCAGAAAAACAAAAATTTAGCAATTTACCCAAGAAAATATATTTATCATTGAATAACTCTAATAAAGATTAGATTTCAGGAGCTTATATTGAGCAAATCCGTCTTTATCCCTACACAAAAACTAGTCTGATGACCTCATCAAGGAAAGAGTATAAGTGATGTCAAAAATTTACAAGACTTTGTCTTGACATTTATATTAGAGACTGAGGTTTCAACTAATGTTGCAACTGAGCTTGCAACCAATAATTTTTAACACGAGGTTTCAACTGATGTTGTAACTGAACTTCCAACCAGCTATTGAGAGCAAGAGGTTTCAACTGATGTTGCAACTGAACTTGCAACCAACCAAAAAAAAATATGCACTTTGTGCTTTCAACTCTATTACCAGAGAGGTTTTTAAGGACAAGTTACCTCACATCTGTTTTTGAGACACCAAAAAGCGGCTTTTTCAAAACAAAAACATCACAGCTCAATTAAGACTTAACCTTAGAAATAAAAATTATTGAAGGTACTCAATACAGACATATTTAGCAGGAGTATTTAATTAGATTGATAATGACATAACCCTATGTCACTTCTTAATGATTCAAACTTGTTTGTATCAAGGGGCTTAGTGAAAATATCTGCTAATTGTCTTTCAGTTGAAACATGTTCTAAAATTAAGCTCTTTTCTTCAACTAGTTCTCTAATAAAATGATGCCTTAGATCAATATGTTTGGTTCTGGAATGTTGAACTGGATTTTTAGCTAAATCTATAGCACTTTTGTTATCACAAAAAAGAGTTAATATCTCTTGTTTAACATTATAATCAGTTAACATCTGTTTCATCCAAATTAGTTGAGTGCATCCACTTCCAGCTGCAACATATTCTGCCTCAGCAGTAGATAAAGATATGCAATTTTGCTTTTTACTGAACCAAGAAACAAGGTTGTTTCCAAAATAAAAACAACCACCAGAAGTACTCTTTCTATCATCTATGTTTCCTGCCCAATCAGCATCACAGTAGCCACTTAGAAAATGGTTTGTATCTTTAGAATACCATAGGCCTAGGTGAAGAGTTCCTTTTACATACCTTAGAATTCTTTTGACAGCTAGAAGATGAGGTTCTAAAGGATTTGCCTGATATCTGGCACATACTCCGACACTTAAGCACAGGTCTGCTCTACTAGCAGTTAAATACAACAAACTTCCAATCATGGATCTATAAAGACTGGGACAGACACTTTTTCCTTTATCATTTTTAGACAGTTTAAGAGTAGTACTCATAGGGGTTCTCTTCTCTTTACTCTCACTCAGACCAAACTTCTTAACAAGATTGTCTGCATACTTACTCTGACATAGAAAAATCCCTTTCTCATTCTGTTTAACTTGCAATCCTAGAAAGTAAGTTAATTCACCTCCACCACTCATTTCAAATTCATTCTTCATATCAGAAATGAATTCTTCTATTCTGTTATTAGAAGTAGAGCCAAATACAATGTCATCAACATAGATTTGAGCAATGATTATATCCTTTGTAGTTTTCTTAGTAAACAGAGTTTTATCAACTCCCCCTCTGTTAAAACCTTTTTTAATCAAATACTTGGTTAATCTATCATACCAAGCTCTAGGAGCTTGTTTTAGACCATACAATGCCTTTTTCAACAAATAGACATTTTCAGGAAAGTTAGGGTCTTCAAAACCCTTAGGTTGACAAACATATACTTCTTCATTAATCACACCATTCAGAAAAGCACTCTTTATGTCAAGTTGAAACAGTTTAAAATCATACAGACATGCAAGAGAAAGCAACATTCTAATGGATTCAATTCTAGCTACAGGAGCAAAGGTTTCATCAAAATCAATTCCCTCAATCTGTGTATAACCCTGAGCTACCAACCTAGCTTTATTCCTGATAATCACTCCATCCTCATCACTTTTATTTCTAAAAATCCATTTAGTCCCTATTATATTTTTATTAGAAGGTCTGGGTACTAAAGTCCATACATCATTTCTCTCAAATTGAGACAATTCATCCTGCATAGCTAAAATCCATTCACTATCTTCTAGAGCTTCTTTTATATTCTTAGGTTCTAACTGAGAAATATAACAAGCAAAGTGAACAATATTATTTCTTTTACCTCTGGTTTTCATACCTGAAGTAACTTCCCCTATGACATTGTCTAGAGAGTGGTTTTTCTGAGTCCTTACATAGCGTGGCTTGCTTGTAGTTGGTATAGGAGATCCTCCATCTTCTTCTTTAGATTCTGTTGAATTCTGGGTTTCAACTTCAGTTCCAACCTCAGTTCCAACCTCAGTTGTAACCTCAGTTGCAACTGGACTTCCAACGACTATAGGACTTTCTGTTTGTTGAGTTTCTTCTTTTTCTTTTTCTGAACTCTCAGGCTGTTCATCATCACCTGTACTCTCATCAACAGTTTTTAAGTCATCAAATAACACATTATAGGATTCCATAACACAGTTTGTTCTTTGATTGAAGACTCTAAATGCTCTACTATTCTGAGCATAACCAAGAAAGATCCCTTTATCACTTTTAGAGTCAAATTTACCAAGATGCTCTCTATCTCTGAGAATGTAACAGACACACCCAAAAACTTGAAAATACTTAACATTTGGTGTTCTCCCTTTCCATATCTCATAAGCTGTCATAGAAGTGCCTTTAGTAATATAAACTCTATTAACTATATGACAGGCAGTATTAACTGCTTCAGCCCAAAATCTGTTAGCAAGTTTTTTAGAGTTAAGCATGACTCTAGCCATTTCCTGAATGGTTCTATTTTTTCTCTCAACTATGCCATTTTGCTGTGGAGTCTTAGGAGCAGAGAACTCATGACTTATACCTAAGGAATTGCAGAAAACTTTAAACTTGATGTTTTCAAACTCAGTTCCATGATCACTTCTAATTCTAGCAATATTACCACTGGTGGAACCTTTTTCAAGTTGCAGTTTTAAGCACAGAGTTTTGAACAGTTCAAAAGTTTCAGACTTGTCTTTTAAGAACACTACCCAAGAGTATCTAGAAAAATCATCTACAACTACCAAAATGTATTTCTTACCACCTATACTAGCAGTTTGCATAGGTCCCATCAAGTCAATATGAAGAAGTTCTAAGACTCTCTTAGTGTAGATTTGGCTTGTACTTTTGTGAATACTTTTGGTTTGTTTGCCTATAGCACAATCACCACAGACACCTTGAGTTTTAGCACTAAGTTTAGGAATTCCTCTTATCAATTCTTTGTTAACAAGCTTATCTAAGGTTTTGTAATTCACATGCCCAAGCCTTTTATGCCATATGTCCACATTATTAGTAATGGCTTGATTACACCTTCTTTGAGGCAATTCTTTTTCAGCTTTTTCAAACACATAGCAACTGTTGGTTGATCTAACTCCAGTCATGATTAAATCATTATTAAGATTGGTAATTAGACACCTTTCTTTGTCAAATTTGACAGTCATTTGATTATCACAGAGTTGACTGATACTAATAAGATTAGCTTTTAGACCATCAACAAGAAAAACATCCTCAATAGCTGGCATTCCAGGTTTGTTTAAAGTACCTTTACCAACAATTTTATCTGTATCTCCACCTCCAAACACAATAGTATTTCCTGTAAGAATGGTGACATTTTTTAGGAGACTTGCAGTACCTGTCATGTGCTTAGAGCAACCACTGTCAAAATACCAATCATTAGAAGTAACATCATTCAAAGAGTTAATGACAGCTTTGTTGTTAGCAATTAAGGTAGCTTTTTCTTTGACTTTCCAGACCCAGGTCACATTTTTATTGACAGAAGCCAACCAGGTTTTCTGAGAAATATACTTTCTGTTTCTTTTTAAATAACACTGGATTTCAGAATGACCAGGTTTCTTACAGAAATTACACAGCTTCAACCTAAAGTTATTTTTATCCTTAAAGCTATTCAGTTTATTCATGGTTGCAACTTTGGTTATAACTGAGCTTCTAACCTTCTTTACAAAAACCTGAGTTTTATTCCTGGTTGCAACTCTGGTTGCAACTGAGCTTCTAACCTTGTTATCAAAATCATGAGTTTTAGCTTTAGCAACAGCTTCAATAAATGTGGTTTTTCCTGTACTTTTACCACCATAGTAACCTAGACCACTGATATCTTTAGAACCTCTAGAATATGACAGCATGTCATCTAATTTTTCTGAAGCAGAAACATTCAGCAGTTTTATTATCTTTCTAGTTTCAGTAAGTTCAGCCAGTTGTAAGTTAAGCTTCTCAGTAAGATTTTTAACCTCATCCTTTAGATTAACATTAAGTTTGCTTATGATCAAGGTTTGTTTACTCAGACATTTATACTTTTCATAAAGGACAATGTATTGCTGAGTAATGTTCTCATCAGAAGGTTCTTCCTCATCACTGCTATAGGTTTCAATAGCAGTTGTACCTAAGGTTGAAACATGTTCACAATTACTTTCATAAGTAGGTTCTTTTTCAGTGATTATTCCCATAAAATTAACAAAGTTAGAACCATTCTCTTCATCACTGTTGCTCTCAGAATCACTATCACTATGAGTGGTTATATAAGCATTTTTGTTTCTTTTTAAAGTGTTTGCACACTCAGCCTGAATGTGACCAAAACCTCTACATTCTCTACATTGTATTTCTTTAGGCTTGTAGTCTTTGTTATCCTTCTATTTAGAATTCCACTTTCCTGTAGAGTTATTGTTGAACCTAGATTCTATCTTAAATTGGTTATCCCTTTTCTGAAAGCTTTTAGAAGAACCAGTATCATCTTCCTTTTTCTTATAAAACTTTTTATAAACCTTTTTTGCAAAGAAAGCTAGTTGTTCTTCATCACTCATTTTATCACAGACATTAGGTTCACTTTTCTTAGCCTGAAATGCTATTCCCTTTTCTGGTCTTTTATGTTTAAAGAATTTTAGCTCATGAGTGCTTAGATTTCCTATAAGTTCTTCAAGTTTAAGATTATCTAAGTCTGTAGATTCTTCAATAGCAGTAACCTTAATTTCAAACCTTTCTGGGAGTGACCTAAGAGTTTTCTTAACAAGTTTAGCATCACTGTATTTTTCACCTAAGGTTCCAGATTGATGAGCAATATGACAAATTCTGCCATTGAATTGTTCAATGGTTTCATCTTCCTCCATTCTTAAATTTTCAAATTGAGTAGTTAACTGTTGGAGTTTAAAGGCTTTTACTTTAACAGTTCCTTCAAAAGTAACTTGCAAAATATCCCATGCCTCTTTGGCAGTTTCACAGTGAGAGATATACCTGAATACACTGAGAGTTACACCAGCAAAAATCAAGTTTATGGCTGTTGAGTTGACACTTGATTTTCTGTCTTCATCATCAGACCATCTGTCTTCAGGTATAAAAACCAGTTCTCCTTCACTATCAAGAGCAGTTGGAGCCTCCCATCCATACATCACAGTTTTCCATGCATGTTCATTCTGCTGTTTGATGAAGGACCTCATTCTGATTTTCCATACTCCATAGTTTACTCCTCCTTCAAGCAATGGAGGTTTGTTGAAAGCGTTTCCTTCCCTCATTAAGCCCATCTTTACTAGAACACAGGATCCACACTAAGTAAGATCTAGTGTGAAGCTCTGATACCAATTGAAATTCCTATCCGCTGTTCTAGTTGCAGTTTTGCAGTTAGGTTCCAAGTGAGGTTGTAACCACATGTTGGAACCAAGTGTATTTAATGGACAGAACTGTAAAACGTTAAATGTACTTAAAGTGAACACAAGCACATTTAACAACGGAGTTCACCTAACTAGGCTACGTCTCCGGGGCACTTACCCAGATTATGATATTATAAAAGCTTACAATATAAGACTCAAGTCTTAATAAAAAACTCTTAGACTCCCTCTAGGTTTTTCTGCCTATCTCTATATTGCTCCTACTCTATAACTATCAAATATAAATCAATGGCATCCCACCATTGTTTTCTTATTTAAAGCTCACGTGTATTCTCTCAAGAATGGGTTCTTTATAATTTAGAACACACACATTTTACAAGCTAAGTTATAAAACTATTTATACAAGTAAAACAATCTTCTTGCTTGAAGATCTTTTATGATTGCTTTGACTTGTTTTGATTGGCTCCAATATTTCCATATATGAGTAAACTCTTCAGCGTGGATTGACTCCAATCTTTTTTGATAATTCCTGTTTAATAACAAGCTTGATAATAGGAGTTAGTCTTTTCCTTTAACTAGGAAACATACAAGGATAATACCTTTTAGAGATACTATCTTTTTCATAAACATATGAAACATCTAACTCCATATAACAATCAATCTTTAACCGTATCTTTACTGAATATATAAAGATGGAAGATTGAAACAAGTGATAAGAACAAGTATTAGAATAGAGATACATATTAAAGGAAACATATCCTTATAACTAATCTCTTTATAACTTTTAGAAAACATCTTTCCTTACCACTTTGATATTCTCAATTAACGCATATAAACCTTTTAAGATCTATTGAGAATATATCCTGCATCCTGTAGAACAATCAATAATCAATAAATGACAGCTATGCAGATTTACAGAACTAGACAGTGTACTGCTGAGCAGCAGGTTGGAACTGTGGTTGCAACTTAGGTTGCAACTGGTACTTGAAACCTGTTAACAAAGGTTGCAACAGAGGTTGCAACTGGTACTTGAAACCTGTTAACAAAGGTTGCAACAGAGGTTGCAACTGGTACTTGAAACCTAACACTACTAACTTAGTAGGTTGTAACTGAGGTTGCAACTGGTACTTGGAACCTGTCAATCCTGTCTTAGTTCTTTACAGTTATGATTTATTTAGTGAAAACCAATAGACAATAAAACAATATTTAGACCAGAAATCTGGTCCTAACAATTGGTTCTATATGGAGGGACATAACCCTCCTTATGGATTATGTGGGTTTTAATGTCACTCATGCTTATAGAGAACAGAATCAAGCTGCAGATGGCTTGGCCAAAATGGGTTCCAATGGGAATAATTTTATTACAGGCAGAGCTATGGATTTACCTAAGAATATATATGCAGCCTATTACCTGGACCAAAAAAGCACACCTTGCCTAAGAGGGTGCTGTTTTAAGACCTAGACAGGGTTTAAAACTTTTTGTTTTAAAATCTATGACTAATGATGAATTTTTTCTGAAGTGTTACTGTAATACCAAAGCAACCTTTCAAGGAAGGCTTCAGCCTGAGATATGTTGTGTTTGGATTTGTAAATTTGGATAAGAACAGATATCTAAAGCTAATGAGGATAATTTTCTGAAGCTTTTAGTTTTCTCTACTGGTTACTTTGTTACTGGAATTCACAGGCATCCTTTTGATGAAGAGTCTGAAAAAGTTGTGCTTTTATATTACTAATCAGCTTATTTCAGTGCCAATGCAGGTGCTTTAGAAGTTTGCTTTTTCTTCTTTACTGTAATTTTTAGTCTTTTCTGCGATATTAGGCAGTTATCAGTTGTATATTGCTAGGGGGTGTTGAATGCCTTAAGAGAACCAGACTTTCTGCAAATTAGAAACTGAAAATCCATAAATAAAAACCTTAGATCACACTGATCTGGGAGAAACAAGGTGGAGGGGGTATAAGGAGAGGTTTTTGTTCACTTGGGTGATCTTTTTCTAGTGAAACAGAGGTTTCTGGGGAGCTCCTTAATGTCGTTTTCGCACCCTCCTAGCAATAATCTTTTGTATGGCTGTTACTTAGTCAAGTTACTTTATTTTGTAATGATGTAATGACCGCTATGGGGGTCTTTCCCATAGAGACTCTTTTTATATATAAGTTTCTGTTTAAAAAAAAAAAAAAAAAACCAATATGAAATATTCACATGAAATTAATCTGCACTTATCAAAATCTATAACCAACTTCGTATTAACACCGACAGTGTCCATATGACCACGTCAAGTCCACTTGAGGTTCCTAAATCCATGAACTCTTCACTTCAAACCTATACTAAAACCACAAACGACACCATTCTGCAGTTTTTTCCATTTGATTGGAAAATCTAATAAAAGTCTTGAGTTTAAATTAAAGAAAATCCACTTCAACACAGTAACAAAATCTATGCAGTAAAAAAATCATTAAAGTTCAATAACTTATGTGGCTATGTATTTGACATCTGTTGTATCTTAGGCTTTTTTTTTAACTGAAATTCACTTCAAAACAGTAACAAAATTCTTACAGTAACATAATTCATTAAATGTGAATTTGTCATCTGTGGTATCTTACCCTAAATAAATTACAGATATTCACTTTCAAACCAGTAAAAAAAATCATAATCGCTCATGTTACTAATGTTGAGTAGCCTTAAATTTCATCCTATGCTCTGTCCCATTTCAATCAACGGGTAATTGCTATGGTTTACCTCCATATCTAGGACTATAAGAAATTCACTTTCAAACCAGTAACAAAATCCATCACACGGTAACAAATTGACCACTCAGTAACCAAATTCATCCCACAGTAACAAAATTCATCAAACAGTAACAAAATCATACATTAAAAAAAATATCATTCAGTAACCAAACTCATCATATGGTAACAAAAATTTATACAAAATTAAAACCAGCAATAAAATCCAAATTAATAAGTTTTTATTATCTTCAAAGCCTACAGAAATAACAACCACCACCAAACGAACTTACACCCTATTCCTACATTTCCAAACAACATACACTTTCAACTATTCGACCATATATTAAACCGACAACCCACAGTTACAGAGACTAAACCACAGTAACACTCATCCAATGATCCTACACTCAACCACCCCCTCTTCAATACCTCCATCTCTTAACCCCACCTTCATAAGCCTTGTCAGCACCCCGACTCCGTCGTTCTGTTGCGCTGACCCTCCTGCCTTGGACATCACCACCGCCCTCAGCGTATTCCTCCTTTTCACAATCTAAAATTAAAAGAATCAGACTAAATTAGTTTATATTTGTTGTTCACAAAAATCCAAAAATATTGCGTTACAAATACAAAGTTCACCTGAAATTAATCTGGAAACTCACAAATGGTCACAAAATTAAAACAAGCTAAACTCAATTTAAAATATTCACACGTGATTAATCTGCACGTTGTCTATAACTAACTTCATAGTAACACCGACATTTTCCATATGAGTCACGTCAAATCAACTACAGTTTCCTAAATCCAAGAATTCTTCACTTCAAACCTTATACTAAAACCCCCACACAACGCTATTCTGCAATTTTTTCCATTTAATTGAAAAATCTAATTAAAGTCTTGAGTTTAACTTAAAGAAAAACACTTCAAAACAGTAACAAATTACAAACAGTAACAAAATTCATTAAAGCTCTGACCAGTAAGTAGCTTATGTGGCTTGGTGTATTTGTCATCTGCGGTATCTTGCCATAAAAAAATTAAAGATATTCACTTTCAAAACGGTACCAAAATGCACAATAGCTCAAGTTGCTAATGATTAGTAGTCTTAAATTTCATCTCATGCTCTGTCTCATTTCGTTCAACGGTTAATTGTTATAGTTTTATCTCTCATGTCTAAGCCTATAATACTCACTTCAAAACAGTCATAAATTCATATAGTAGTAAAAATAATCAAAGACATAACGTTAACTACTCTTATAATTCATTCTATGGTCTATATCATTTCCAGCAACGATTAATTGTTACTTCTTTTCCGTCAAAGCATCATCGAACCCCACCCAGGTTAAGATGACATGTTCCATCCTGATGATAATGTGGCACTGGAGGAGGAGGATGACGTGGCTCAAGCGGCTAATGTTGATTCCTCTTATATTTCATCCTATGTTTTAGATCATTGCAATCTAATGGTAAATTAAAGAAAAGTCACTTGAAAACACAAACAAAATTCATAAAAATTTGAACACAGTAACTTTTGTGGCTATGGTGCATTTGCCAACTGCGGTATATTAGCATAAAAAGAAACTGAAAATATTCACTTCAAACCAGTAACAAAATCCATCACACAAAAACAAATTTACCATTCAGTAACCAAATTAGTCGCACAGTAACAAAATCCAAACCACCAACTTTTTACCACCTTCAAAACATACAGTAATAACAACCACCATTTAACGAAACGACCCCAATTGCTATTGTTATAAATTTTCAATCAGAAAAAGAATAATAAAAATCCTTATTACCTAATATCTATGATCTCTTAGCCCCATACACACACACACATATACAGATTGAAAACCACATTGTCCACGTCATCATCCCCGAGCTCAACCCTCAATTCATACTTATTTAATGTTTCGGTAAATAAGTATATATCAATTGATGCTTATGTTATACGATTATAATTGAATTGAAGTTTTTAACTATTTTTCTTATTCATATGCTGCCGTTTCGGCTTTATTTCTTCCATTATTTAGTACTACTACTACTATTTAGGAGTGATCGGAAATAGCTTCAATTTTTTACGAAAAACACAAACCAAATCAATTAATACTCATCCGTTAGACTATTTTTTTTATTTGATTTTTGAATTTTAATAATATGTGGTGTTTGGCGAGTCAGATTATTCAGGTTTTAAAAATCTGATTTTTAGGCTGAAAACGCTAAAAAAATCTAGATTTTCAATCGATTCTTAAAATAAAATTTGAAAATCTGATTTTTGAACAAAAAATCCGTTACCAAACATAGCCGTTTGATTTATAGCAAATTGATACTTGGAACTAAGTAAACCATTAAAACCGGGTTGGTTCCCCTCGCCTTAACTTGATTGAACTATAACTAATAATACAATCAAATTATGTTCTAGTAAGAATTAACATATAATTTACGAAACAAAAAAAAACATGCTACCGAGACGTAACGAATGCGGTACTATTTTTACGTATAACAAACATACGAAAATTAACAAAATGACATACAAGAATTAAGTTATTCGAAAACTATATTACAAATTATGTGGACACAAATTATAATTGTATTACAAAAATCGTAAGTATTTATCAAGTGGACACAAAGATAAAACTCTATTTGCATTTAATTTCCATATTTTTATACTATAAAAATTTGCAATTCTATTACTTAAAGTTACTTTATCAACTTATCATAAGTGTATGAGGGCAAATATATCATGTGTAATAAATTTTTATTTTTATTTTTATTTTATTTTGGGAAAAAGTAGACATTTACAAGAAAAGAACACACCAAAGATAAACTAATGTACTTGTAAACTGGACCAAATGGAGAAGAAAAAGATGAGCTTCTACTGATGGTTTGTATCTAGTTATTTTTTCTTTACTTTAGATTTGTATCTGTTTCTGAACAAACAAAATGATTGTTGATTGTATGGTTTGATCAAAAAGAGTTTTCATGATGTTTTGCATGGTTTATATGTATATATATACCATTAATGCTCACGCATTGTGTGTGCAATACGTATATAAATATGATCCCGGAAAAATGAATTTATTTATTTTTTTAAAATGAAAAAAATGATGGAATGAATATAGTAATTTAATAATCGTATATAAGGAGTAATACGATGTTTTATTGTTATAGAAGTATAGTTTGAGAGATTAATTGATGTGTGGGAAAGAACATATTTATTTCGTTATTTATATATTTGAATTGCATTATGATATATGAGTAATTAGTAAATTAGAATAGAGGCATTTTTGGAAAAAATTGGCAAAATTTGGCAGCTTCATTTCTCTTGGGTTGGCTTATATTAATAGTATGATATGATATATGTCGTCTAATTGCGATTTATGTTGAGGTTAGTCATTAGTAATTAGAATCCAACAGCAATTGGTTAGGAAATTTACTGGACATTTTCTTTTATAGTTTTATAATTTGTTGGTAAGATGTTTTCAGAGATTAGATGAAAATGATTGTTTGCTTGCAAGTAAAAAACAAGTGAGTGAGTTTTACTATTTGTTTATATATTATATGCTTGGTAAGAAAAAGAATTGAATTTATAATCTAAAGAGACTGTCTGTTCTGGAAATATTATCTTTTCCAACGTGTCTTTGTTAATATCTGGGCAATCTGAGGTTTTGCAAACAATACATATGAAGCTGTTTTACTTTTAAAAAATAAAAAGACGGTTAAAACAGAAAACTATGTTTCTGTCGGAATTTGGTCTGAATGCCTTATTCGCCTGTAATACGGCACATATATCTACAATATTTATAGAATATTTTTTAATCAAACAAACCACCAAGCGTATAGTTATTCCATTTTAAAAACTAGAAACATGATTAATTGTAGAACATAGGTAGTATAAACTTATCTGCTTATTTGGAAATCCTGAAATCGTTAGTTTTGGCCTTGCAAGAAGACTCCAGTGAAGTTAGGGGAAGGCTTTATCTGCTATCAAAGTATTATCGAAGGTACGTATTCTCTCTCTCTCCCTCCTACAGCTTTAGGATTTTTGATTTGCTTCTTAACATTACAATTTCATGACAGGCTAATCCTAGAGCTGTATCAAATCATGTTTCAATTATCGGCCCTGCTCTTGCTGAATGTTTAAAGGACGGAAATACCCCTGTTAGACTTGCTGCAGAAAGATGTGCATTGCACTGCCTTCAATTCATTAAGGGTATGTACTACAACATTTTTCATGCGAGCATTTTAATTGTCTGTTGGGCTCAACTCTTGGTTTTATTTGACAATCTGCTTTGCCAACTTTGTTTCTTGGCAAGTAATCTCGTTAACGTCTCTAAGTTTTTTTGTTGGCCTTTAGAGGGTGAATACCAATTATTTCCTTTGCATGTCCAGGTTCAGAAAATGTTCAAGCCGCACAAAAATTCATAACCGGCTTGGATGCTAGACGATTGTCCAAATTCCCTGAAAACAGGTGCAATGCTGCTTTTTTTATTACTATTTTACTGTGTAACATATTAGCTTCGCATATTATTTACGTTGATGACTTTACGACTCTATGAGAAGAGAACCAAATAGTTTTTTGTTTTCAATGGCCCTATTGGCATACAACTCTTCTTCTACCATATTAGGTCACCTCGTAGAAATAATCAGCCAAACACACATGTTGGCACACTCTTTTGACATCTAAATATGTGTTAATATATATTCGATATGGTCCTTGAAATTTACTTCTTAGACTCTCAAGCATGACATGGAAAATTATTTTATATAACTACTGGTGGTAGGTTTCTTTCTCAAATATGAAGTTGCATGCTAATTGATGCTTGTTTGGCTCATCTGTTACTATTTAGTTTTCTGTGTTCGATACATGTGTATTTCATATTTGTGGCTAATCGGATGTATAACAGGGGAAGTTTTGTCCTCTGAGAATTCTTTGATTTGTAAAATGCAGCGATGATAGTGAAGATGATGCCATATCTGGCTGATTTTAAGCAGTTAAACCGTATTCTTCTATCTGGGCTTTTCTTTTTGGAAAGTGTAAATGGGCTTTTTTTAATTTTCAGCTTTTAAGCGAATAAGCTGGGTTTTCATACCAAAAGACCAAAAAAGCCTTTAAAGTTGATGAACCAGAGATTTTTTAAAAGAAAACTCTACTTATAAACTGCAACCAAACAAGGCCTATCTATATACCCAATCATCCGCTCATTTGAAAAAATATCTGAAATGCCTTAAAAATTGCAGACCAACTATGAAAACACGTAAATGTACATCAGAATAGCATTGTCTACATCTATAGATATATATATGTGACATTTTAGATTGGATATTCAGAGTTATAATTAGATTTGTATTTGGTTTATCGTTCGTTTTCCGGTTTTATGATAGGAAAGCTAGGTTATTAGATGGTTCAATTGATTATAGGTGTGTAATTTTTTCGTGCTTTGGTTGTAAGTGCTTTTTTAAGGTGCCAATATGGTGTTTGACAAAATCAAAATGCCTAACAGAATTTCCACACAAAATAACCGTAACAGATATATGTTTTTGTGGTATGATATTAATGTTATTTGACATTGGTCATGGTTTAATCTATTATCACTCTTTAAGCTTATTGATATTTTGAGATATTGCTCACTACTATCTCGTGTTTTTGTTCTGGTTGTTTGTTTTGTTAGTCAACTTTGAAGCTTTTCTTGTGGCATTCTCTTGATGTTTACCCACTACTGATCAACACTTTTATATTTGTTATTTTTGTTATTAACCTTATAAAACCCCTTTTGTACCGTTTACTTTACTATGATATAGAGATTTGTGTTACTATTCCATGCTGTTATCAAGCATGCTTGATTGTGGAATGGCATTTATGTGTTTTACGTGGTATATACAAATACAAATGTACATACATCTGTCGAATTTTTCAAACTGGTAGGATATATATATATATATATATATATATGTATAGCAGGCTAGCTGAAATGATCCTCTATTTATTGTGATAATTATGGACGGTTATAACAACAATTCCGGAAACTTACTTAGTCGAAATGAGCAGGTTAGGATATAGATATGTTAAATTTGGTTACATGAAATAAGAAATGTGCAAAATATGGCAAAAGTTTGTGACAAATAGATGCAACCACTCCCCATGTTATCATAGTCCTTTTTATGTGAAACTAACATACAAAGAGTTGTTAATGCCTAAGCCATTTTTACCGATTTCTCATGATTTGGTGCTACCTCTACTACCCCCACTTCATTGTTTCGAATTTTTTATTTTTCCAGTTTAACTGTTCACCGCAGTACCTTGACTTTTTTATATATTGGCTTGTTTGTTTTTGGTTAGTGAAGAATTTTCTCACCGTAGAGTACGGTGAATCACTATGTCTAGTTTTATAGTTGTTTTGTCCCATAATTCAAATTGATATTATAAAGCACCACTATGCATATTCCTGAATCAACTTTGGTCTATGCTCAGCTTCAACCTCGAATAAGCAATTTAGTATATTCAAAATAAGCAATTTTAAAACTCTTATAGGCACATGAATGAGTGGGTAGATATTTGCAAATATGTTGTAGGCTAGTAATTTTGTATATTAAGGTTGTTTCCTTTATGTAGCTACTAGCTACTGATGTAATCATGCTTCTGTGTATGGTTAGCTTTAAGCTATTTAAGGAAGTAATTTCTTTGTTGTAACAAGCTGATTCTATAAGCCCCAGAAACGTGTGAAAAGCTCTCATTTTTTTGGCGTCAACCACTCTTAGCTCGAATTCTTGTTACATCTCTTACATGTAGTTTTCTGTACTACCAAAACACTTATCTGCAATTCAGTACCATGCTGATGCTGTTAACTTAGCGGATGGAAAGTTATGCACGTGTAGTCGCCTGAACCAAAAACTGACAAATAAGTATTTGACACCTGAGTAGAAGTCTTTTGTCAATACATATCTATATAACTATAAGATCTGCATATATCTAGACCTGGTTGAGAATTCATAGGAATACCGTCTGTGATGGTGCCTCTAATTAAAGTAATTATCTGTTTATTTGAGCTCAATGAAAACTATACGTTAACGTCCTACTACCATACAATATTTTACATGTGAAAATTGAAAGTTACTGCACCTACTACAAGTATTCAGGAATAATTATAGGAGTAATATCTATGATCCACCTAATAGGCTTTTTTACATTAACCGTTTGCCTCTAAAGTTTAAACTAATCTTAACAATCAAGGAGTCAAGGACCATACATTATTTCTGCTGTTAGCTTTTAATTGTATCAAAAAGGGAAACAAACATTACTTCGTAAGTTGCAGGATTTTCGTAATTAATGATTTGAAGAGGAAAATTCAACTATTTCAGTCTTGCGAGTAACTTATGTAATAAATCCTTTTGGTAGATAATTCTGTACTGCTATGTAGCCTGCATGCTTTTAGAAATCTGTTACCAAGGAGAAACCTTCTATTTTTTAATCTAGTTTCACTACTGTTGTGTGAATACATAAAAAGATTGCTCTAGCGGTTGCCACTTCATTTTTTTCCGTTTACAATTTACTGCATCTAATGCGCCTCTTAGGAATGCTCTAGGCCTTGTTTCTGTCTAAGCCCAGTTTTTTTTCTTTGGTATAAAGTTTCAGCATTTACTTGACCAGCTAAAATCTGAGTTTTTTCTAACCTTTTGTCCTAGATGAGCTAAAAGCTATAAGCTGAATGAACCTCCCTTCTTGAGTTAGAAGCTTTAAGCTGAATGAACCTACCTTCTGGAGCTTAAATATCCAGCTTGTAAGCGTAAAAGCTGCAACGAGACTCACACTAAATCATGTTTATACTGTCCACCTTTCTGTTACAATGTTGTTTATATTGCAGGGAGACAAGCTTAGGCGGCGTAACGATTAGCGAAAGTGGATTCCGTCTGCTTTAATTGTAAAAGAGCCTGCAACAAACCGCTTTGGAGGGAGTAAAGGAATATTGCGGATATGATGTGGTTGAGTATGGCTACTTGTAATTAATAAATATGAGTTTATTTTGTTTTATGAAGTTTTGTATGAAAGTGGATGGACAAACTTATCTGGTCTGTTTTATTTTCTTTTTTTGATTATTTTTTTTATTAAATCGAGCTTTGTACATATTTTGACTCGTGAATTGGATATCAATAACATCTCTTCTTTTTTTTGTGTAAGACAAATCTGTTTTCATGAGAAGTCTTACATTTTTGAGATGCTTCTTCTCCTTTACATTCTTTACATAGGTGTTTGTACAGGTCGCTCAAAAAATTAAGTAGAAACCGGAGATACACCTAATGCACGCAACCACGATAGATATTAAGTTGACAACATTTGAAAAGTTAGAGAGCTAATATAGATGGATGAAATCGACTACCACACTAAATTTCGAGAGACAACGGGTAGTTAACCACTTTGCCTAATTAACAGAGAAACAATTACTAGTAGAAAGATTCATTTCGAATAAAGTATCTTTTCACATAACTTGATGATGTTATTATTGTACTATTAAGTATTACCCTCCAAAAGAAGCTTCATATTATCACGATTCACGAGTACATAAGCTAGCTCTTAAATCACAAGTTCTCGGTCTGAGAGAAGAATGTATGAAAAAAGTCGGGAAATACAATATGATTTAAAGGTTTGGGTCGGTCGGTGCCTTTTAAATTAAAAAGACTACTTGTACTATTTACTTAGTATGTTTTCACTTAAAAATAAGGAACTTGTGTTTGTGTAAATCTTCAAAAAAAAAAAAATTGTGTTTGTGTAGCAAGTATATTTTACAGGAAAATTAAGAATAGTAAGAAAAAACTTGTGTGTTGTGTAGTAAGTACATTCTAGAGGGAAATTAAGAATAGTAAGAAAAAACTTATGTGTTGTGTAGTAAGTAGGGAGGGGATCGGTCCGGTTCGGTTCGGTTTTTGGCAAAACCGAAACCGAACAGGTTTTTCCGGTCCGGTTTCGGTCTTTTTCGGTATTTTTGGTATTTCCGATTTTTCGGTTCGAGTTTATTGTAAACCGATCCGAAAAGGTTTCGATTTTTCGGTTTAGCTCTTTTTTCATTCGGTTATCGGTTTGGTTTTTCTGGGTTTTGGCCCAAGCCCTGGTAGTAAGTACATTCTAGAGGAGAAGAATAGTAAGAAAAAAGTTGTGTTTATGTAAGAAGTACTCTCACCGTTATCAAATAAGTGTTCACTTCGAAAATACATGATAAACTCAACTAACCATTTTTTCATATCTAAATTATTGAAATGAAAAATTTAAAATTCCGTAATATTTTGAAAGAATTTTTTCCGACAATCTAGATATGAGAAAATTAATAGTCAAAATTGCATGTTTTTTCATAATTGACACTTATTTAGAGACGAAGTAAATATATTTTAAAGGTAAGCCTCATAGTTCTATTTTCTTGAAGTTGGTCCCTTAGGTTTTTTCTGGTTTTTTTTTTCTTTAATTCTATACTTGCTTTCCCAAGAGTACAAAAGTAAAACTGGCTATTCGTTGACACCAAAAAAGAGTTGAAGGTTTTTATTTTATTTTTTAAGAGGTTCAGTAAAAAATTTAAATCGGTTTTTCAACACTTAATTTATAATCATTTTGTTTTACAAATTAGCACAGTATATCGTAATGTTCTAACAAACTAGGACAGAGTGAGTATGAATTTATGAAGTTATCAATATTGAGATTATATCCAGAATAGTCTATTCTTTCAACAAAAAAGTTGTCACATTATCCGCTGATAGTATTTAATTCAAAATGCAGGTAGAAACTTAACTCAACCTAACAATAGATATTACTCGCATCGACGGTATATAGTTTGTGGCGGGAACGCAATGCTAGAATTAATGAAGGAAGGACGTCTAGTCCCGGACAAGTTTTTAGAATCATTGAGTTTTATGTAATTAATAGCATGAACAAGTTAGGTAATGTTACTAACAATCGTAGAAATATGTTTATTAGTAGACATTGGAAGTTTAGTCCGAACTTCGTTGGCAATTAGGCTTCATAGCCTATCATGTAATGTAATTTCTTGTAATCGTTTTGTTCGAGGATTGTACCTCTTCACTTATCAATACACGGTTCGTTTAATCTTAAAAAAAACAATAGATATTACATTAATGATACTTTGTATTACACTGATGGGTTGGAAGACCCCCCATAAAACATCACATGGCCCCATCTTGGATCTGGGTTAATGCCAACGTCCTTCGCTTGGTAATTATTGTTATCGTTAATAATGTCTAAATTATCCGCATTGATAGTCTTTTGTCCATCCGATAACGACATAATTCGAAAATATGCATCATACTTAAAATCAAGCCTCGATGGAATAGAACCAGCACCCATTGCTGGTTTTGGTGTTCCAGGTGGACTAAACACCTCTCCTCCCCACTCAGCCGAGGCACCTAATTTTGCAAGACCCTTAAACAAACCGTTCGGCCAAAAACCTATTTTAATAATTTTTGTATGGTCTTCAATCTCAAGGTACCAATTTCCATTGATTGTATCCTGTGATGTAAAAGGAAACTTAAACTCATCCCAATACCAATCTACCCATGCTAGACATTTTTTCTATCCAAATTTTAATAATTTACCTGGTAGATGAATATCTCTACAAAATAAATTTGTCCTCCCTGCTGTGAAGTTACTGCCAGAGCTTCTCCTGCTCGAATACTTTTATCCAATACGACAAATCCACATCTTGTGTCAAAACAATGAGATCTACCTGCCTATTTTCATTACGTACGTTTTAGAAGTTCTAATCCCTAATCTATTTATATTATAACATAGGTAACATCATTATAAATATTATAAAAGATACTTACATCTGTGCGAATATATAAGTAAGTTCGGGTATCACCGTATACGGTTGGATCTACCTGTTAAAAAAAAAAAGTTGATAAATGTAGAAGAGAAAAGCATTATTGGTTTCTCGTAAATATACATACCCTCCAACCAGATTCGATACTGTCGCCTTGATTTGAGATCTTCAATCTCGCGGCACTATATTGTCTACCACTAACTTGTGGATTCCAAGATGATGTTGCACCTCTAGCTCCAACAAACTTATTTATTCCCGGTTTTGTTCGGGCAACAGCATACTAACATGTGAACACATACCATGAGAAATAAAGAAACTTCTATTTTACCATACAAGAGAAAAGGTCAAAACTTAGAACTTACATTAACCCCAAGTGTGTTACCGACAAGAGTCCTTTCTTGTGAAGCGAGTTTCTCTCTGATGAGATCTTCTTTAGTGATTCTTTTTATCGGAACCGATCCAATAGGGCATTCCTCACCCTTTGTTCCAGTGTACAATGGATCTTCTAATGTGTTATGAAGTGATAGTGGTTTCTGTTATTAAAATAGTCAAATTGGTTAAACCTACTTAGTAATGTATTAGTTAATTTGTTATGTATAACTTCAGGTACGTATTAAGTAAAGTTTATATATATAACACAACACGTATTTATATTAGTTGGAAGAATTAATTAAAATCTTTATCTTGCTTCTTCATTGGTAATATCCTTTCAATTTTTTCCATCTTATCTAATTTAGATGTCACAATTGCATCCATCTTTCAGATTTTTATTATTTATATTTATGTTAATTGTTATGGATATTGAAAATATATGCTTTATCATAATTTCCAAACAAAACCATCTAATAAAAATTTGTACTTGAGGGAACAACCTGTTTTTAATCGCATGCCAGATAAATTAACTTTGGAGTGATTTTTAAACTTAATAATTTTAAACTATTGTTACCCGGAAACTATGTGTAGGGTACGTATCACGTTTCCTCATAAACGCCTTTCGGAAATTGGTACGGTAATCTTTTAAAATTTTAGGAGAAACGTCTCCGAAACGTTTCAGAAACTTCAGCAAAATTTTTATAAAATCTTAAATTATACTCCTCAGAAAACTTAATAAAACATCAAAGAAACTTGTACGATACTTGTTTTTTAATAAAAGTGAAAAAATGCATTTAAAATATGATGAAATCAAATTAAAAAAAAAGAACGTAAATAAGTTATCTTGATAAATTATATCTTAAATCATACGAAGTTAACTAGTTGTTCATTGTATTATTCATAAATTTGGCATATTTCATAAATATTTCCAACACATTATTATTTTAAAAAATTATTATATCGGCGTTTCCCGTTTCCGTTTCCCGTATCATTTTTCGTTTCCGTTTCTCAACTTGGTAACTATTTTAAACTAATACAGGTTACTTTTGAGAGGATACCAATAAACGATTCACAGCCTTAAAAATTGGTTTCAACGATAGCATGAAATGAAATGATGATGTGAATATGACATGCATCTCAAAGGTAAAAGATTTTCACAAATAATATATAAATGTATTTAGAATTAAAAAAAAGGTGTCAAAATAAATTAAAATGTTGAGGACACAAATATAAATTAATAAGATACAGTATTTGATGTCAAAATAAATTTCAGCAATGGCGGAACATAATCAAATTGCAACGAAACGATTAAATTATTATCAACATAAGTTTTTCCGTTGCCAACAAATGTTTCATATTAACAACAAAACAATTTTTGTTTTGCCATGTTTATTTAGTTAGTTGGTAATGGGTTTCTTGCAACAACATGGCAAGATCAACAATTTGTTGCAAAGTCGCTTTAACAACGAAAAATGAATTCATTTTTTTATAATTGAAAGCGTATTTTCTTATAGTGAACCTAATTGATAACTTAACACATGTGTAAATTACAAACCTCGTATTCAATTGTATAGTTATTCATCCGAGCATAATCAAATGCAGGTTGTTTGTAGAAGTCCACACAATCAAATGTAACCCCTGAACTTGTCTGCAAACATGCGTATCGAACTTTAGTATTTTGTGGATTCAAAAAAATGTGTTTTCTATTTGAAGATATGCATAAGATTTTAATTAATTATATTAAATACGCGTATGGTTTTGATGAATGGTTTGTTCAGAAGTTTGAGTTGTCTCTCGAACTCCAAATCTTCTTCGGCAGATATGTTCCAACGTACTCCTTCAACACCATCGCAAAACACCACATCAAAACATACCAATAGAATGAGCAAATATGCTATTGGATCCATACCTTAACCTGCGCCAAATGTTCTTATAAATCACTAAAAGATTACTCATAACATGATTCTAAGAAAGACCAAGAACACAAAATATCACTATAATTCTAAATTTAAACTCTGAAAAAAATATGTATGACGAAATCAACATGAAAATCTTGTATAAAAACATAATTACAATACCATCTTGTATTAAGAAGTCTTTACAAATATGGGGTTCGTAATGAACATCTACTGCAAAAAATTATTTAGTGGAATTTATTTTATTTTAAAAGTTTTTTTCAACAATGCAACAAGGAAATATATCAAAAGGTGTATTACCTAAAATGTGTAATCTATTAAATTCACTTATCACAGAGGTCGTATTTATAACTACAAAAGCAGGCATTTTAAAGATTTGATTGAATGAATCTTTTTATTAATTAATGTCCAAATTATCTGTACAGTTTTAAATGTAGGTACAATTGAATGTATCTTTTTATTTATATCCAAACCGAACATTATTTTTTGGGTACATGAAACATTATTATTAAATGACAATTAAATAGCATAAATGTTTGTAGAAGATAAGATTTATACACTATTATTATATTTGTGTTGTAGGATATTATTGGTCATATTTTACTCTATTGGGCCTATCTTGGTCTTTCCTACCATATGTAACCCTACCCTCTATTATATAAAGAGTATGAGTGGTCTCTTGATGTATCTCTCTGTACAATCATATTAATGAATAAACACTTCGTCTGTTGTTTCTCATACCTCTCTCTATATCTATACATATCTCTATATATATCTATAACGAGCTAATATGTCACACAACACGTTATCAGCACGTTGGTCACGGAGATTGAAGCAAAAGATAGGAGATTGGGGTATTTGTTCGAAAAGCTCGAATATTGGGTTATAAACATACGGCCAAATTTCGAAGTTTTTTTATATCGGCCTTCCCCAACATACCAAGAGTACGGTACATTTTTTTATATACTGTACGGTATGATAACTTTTACAGAATATATATTGAAAAGTCTGTTGATACTGCATGTGTAACTCGTTTTTTTAAACTACATGTCTACATGCCTACCCGGATGTATGAAAAAATTGTTAGTATTACATGTTATACGCGTACAAGTAGTATTGAATAAACCAATTGTATACTAAAGACAAATACCATGTTTATAGTTGTAGCATTAGAATTGGATAAAACAAAAATTGTATGTCATGCAGTATATGTTTTTATTCACGTGTACAAACTCTAAAAAAAAAAACAGATGTTCATAGTGTATGTTAAATATGCCCGTGTAAAAAAAATTGCATGTTGATTATACTTTATACACATACTGGTACGGCATGTTTTAGTAAATACGTAGTTGGAGTACTTATTAATGTAATTAGTCAATTACCATGAATTAATATTTGATTCCTTTCATGATATAATGAATCTTGTGAATTACCATGTATGTAACTTGCGTGTATATTGTAAATTGGTAAATAAAATATATTACGTACATGAATGATTTAGTTACCATGTATAAAAGTTACACATAAAAGCAAAAGATTTGTATAATATTAATTTATATCTTGCTAGTGTAAAATTGGTAAATAAAATATATTACTAACATGCATGATTTAGTTACCATGAATAAAAACCTACACATATAGCAGTATAATAATAATATATTGTGTTAGATATTGCTGGTGTAACTTTGGTAAATACTAATATAGATTGATTACATTAATTTGGATTCCTTATTAGAAAATATGTACTACCATGCTACTGCTATATTATTTAATCATGCAAGCAGGTACGATCTATGTATTTATTTACTGCCATGTACACTTGTGTAAAATATGGTAATTTGCGAAATCATATATTTTCACATTTAAGTTGGAAAAATTATGAACCTTCCCCAACTAGGCTCACCTATTTGGATACGATGTCTAGGAAAGATATAGGCGGAAGTCGATATCCTAATGAGGTCGGGTTTTAAGTGGCATTCGTGCCCTCCACCCTCACCGTCTTTCCTGGTCGTTTTTCAAATAGAGCTACCGAAAGGGGTTGACTAAATAATAATTTCCCCGAGTGTGTTTATATAGTGATGTATGTTTCGCCGAATTGGTGTTTCAGTATCGACCCGTCGTTCGATCAATGAGAACCGATTCACTTGAGAAGCAAAACTAATGTTTTCGAACCTGTCGTTTCGGAAAAACATTTGTGCTTGTGCAAACCATAAACATATAAACCAGTCGTTTTATATGATAAATAATCCAGAACTCCCAACACATGTTGGATGCCATCTATGATGAGAAAAATCGTAAAACATACTTGCGAAATGACTGTTTAAACGTTGATTTTAATCCGTCACCACATGTTACTCACCCTGATGTGTGGAAAATGTGATGCCCAAATTTTTTTTTGGATGCCATCTTTGATGAGTAAAACACGAGTTTGTTGTTACCCTCATGATGAATGCTAAGGCGTTGATTTTATTCCGCCGCCACATTTGAGACGTGATGACGTCTATGGTGAACAAATGTCTGAAATTGACATATTGGAGCAATTCTTCACCAAAATACCAGCTTGGAAATTGTATTCTATAAGCTGTATCGTGAATTTATATTCACCATGTTCCTTTATCACCCATCTGTTATTGGATAAGAAAATTACCCCGGTGAGTAGTTTTAATCCTATTGGGTCAATGGCGAATTGTTTGCCTGATATTAATTCTCTTCGTGTACATTTTTTTCCACGAATCAAGAACCGAGACAAGTGTTATTTGTCTCGAACTGTCGCGATCCCGATGAATCGCCTAGCCAAGCGAGATTTTAGACAATCGTTAAAATCGAAAACCTGTGGCTCCAAGACAGTAATTGAAAGGAACAATATGGGTCGTTGTCACAAAGCAAGAGATAATACTCAAGGAGTCAACTCTATGCTATAAAGACAAAGGTCATGCATGGTTACTCCTTAAATAGTTCACAACTATTATAAAGGTGGAAAACCGATTTTAATGTGGTTAAAGATAACTGAAAGGAAACTCTTGAGACCCCTGATTTTGTGGCTCAAATAAGTTTGGTACCTTTCTTTATTGATCTTGATAAATCATTGAGCCATTATTTCGCTCATCTGGATTATGTTTTTCCATTTGGATTATGATTTTTCCATTTGGACATACTTTTGTATTATGGTTTGCCTGTTTACAAAATTTCTCGAAATAATTTAAAGTGTTTTGAGCAAATTCCTTTGACAAATGTGACCAAACTTTAAATTATGAAATTTTAGGCAATACTTGTGGGTAGTTGATTTTTTTTGAAAATAGTGGGTAACAGTGTACCACATAATTTCACCAACTATTTGCCTAAAAGAGTACTCAGTGACAATGATTCTGGACCTGTCGTTCCAAATCAAAATCTTTGGTAAAACCAAATTGATTTGTCAAATATGAGGTCTTATACTCATGTAGGTCCTGCCGTACCTTGTTGAGTTATAAAATATTCGAGAAAACCAGTGTTATCTGGTAATAGCTCATGAAAGAAATGAAATTTCTTTACATAGCCTCCACTCAAAAACGTATTTTAGAGGAGTTGAAATGTCTTTCAAGTGGTTGCTACCATATTTCTTTAAAGCATTTAAAGTTAACTTATCATTTCGCCTGTCGTCGATTGATAAATGATTTAGATGCTAAGACATGATTGTCTATACTATCATTCGCCTGTTGTCGATTGATCAAAGCATTTTGATATTGTGGCATTGACCGGATGAGATAATCCCGGGTCAAAAGACGATGCTTGATTTATAATCGCATCGCATTTAGATTCTCTTTGAGGATATATTTCGTGATTAATCCGAAATTCATGCCACTAATGCTCACTTTGAAAGACTAGTATGTGTAAAGATCACGAAATGGACTCATAGAATTCTTGTAAAGAATTGAAGGAGTTATTGTGGACTTATCCAACCATAAGACGGACCAAAAATATAAATGGTTATGGTTGATGCATCGACAATATGGTCACATTTTAATGTTGTCCACATAAATGCAGCACTTTCCAAACTCTTAGCCCTATCATTAAGTTGATGGCTCATGATCCGGATTATCCTGAAAAGTCTAGTCGACTTGATAATTCCGAAGAGTAATAATCGAAATTTCGATTTGAATTACTTGAGTTTGGAAATTGAAATTGAACATCCTGTCGATTATGTTCAGACCCAAATGGACTCACGGAAAGTTTGATGATGCGACTGCAATTGATTGCACGCATTTCTTGGTCTTGCGCACCAAGATTTATATTTCCGTGTGGGGTTATGCTATTTTGCTGCATTGGTCCGTTATGGGGGCCATAGACACTCAAACACCATATGCGTACCAGCTGGTTACTGGTTATGAGCCAGAAGTCTCATATTAACGCGTGTTTAGAGTGATTAATTAATATTTTGATTGAGCCGCTCTAGCGTTCAAAATATGGACCTCTGAAGGGAACATAAGTCGATTATGAATCTCCTGCCTATCATTTGATAGAGTAACCTTGGCAAGCGATCTCTTTACCGCATGATATGCGAAAGTGACATCGCTAAGACTGTTCTCCCCGTCGTTAGGGGGAGATTTGCACGTTACCGTTGATAAGGAACGACGTGAAGTAACGGGGCATAACCCACTCAGTCTTAGCTTGATCCCCCAAACTGCACTTAATGATAAGTAAGTGCATAGACTCCCTCAAGTCTAACTAAATGCCAGACGCATTTAATGACTTTATGAGATGTCACGAGATCATTTATACCTGCTGCAAAATGCTTGCAAGGATAGACGTCCCTGTCGGACGCCGTGTTCCTGTCGTAACACGTTGCTTTGGCCGAACCCGCCAAGTAAAGGACGTTGCCGTCGGCCGTCAGTCTGTCATCCTTCCTAAGATATGAGGAAGTTGACCGGTTCATAATTCGTTCAGCCCCAGAGGTGGTGAACTGAAACTCGTTTGTCGCACGAGATTATAAAGGATCTAGGAGATGTGTGATTCCTCCTCATCCTAAGAATCTCAAAATATCTGTCGATCATGATATCTTAGACGATATTGAAGCGAAACGAGACTGTCATTGATTACTTGTTCATATATTCAGTGACGACTGATAATATGAGCAAATTATGACAGGGAACCATGTACCGTTGCCTGAAGTCAACGTAGAATAGACTGGACTAATGGAAACTTGCAATCCAAGTAGACTCCTTAGCGAAACTGTGTTCGGACCTGTAGCTCCAACACCACCAATGTTAAACGAGTTCGTTTATTTGGTTATTCGTAAGGAAAAGTGATGAGAATAATGAGATTGTAGAATGCTCGCCTAGTAGCGCAAGGCTTCTCTCACACCTTGGAATTGATTACGAGATGGTTGATTTCCTCGAAATGGACGTTATAACGGTCCCCTACTTTATCAGTTTAGTAGTTTCCGAAAAACTGATTATGCAGCATGTGATTATGGTCACTGTTTTATCTCTATGGGGATTTAGACAAAGAGATATAGATGAAGGTCCATGTGTGACTTCATAATGCTTGAATCAAGTAGTTCCTGACCACGGAACACGATCTCAATTAAATGAGACGTTCACTGTATGGATTAATATAATCCGAGCGGATGTGGTATACCCGCCTAAGTGAGTACTTGATTAGCTTGGGATACTTGAACAAGTATTATGCCCTTGCGTGTTTTATTACGCGATCCATTTTTGGATTTACCTTCGAGATGAAGGATCTTGGGAAGACACGGTAGTGACTCGGACTGATGATCGAGTCCCGTAAAAATTGAATCTAAGTCCATGATTCATACTACACCCAGAAGGTGTTATGACATTTTAGTCATTTGACGCTAAGTCGTCAGATTCTCCCATGATCGTTCGATCACTAGACATTGATATAGACCCAGTCCGTCACTGATGAGACGATGAAGAGATATTGAACCATCATGTTCATATCTAAGTACAATAAGCACATCATTGTACTTGGTCTAATGTGCTAGGACGAACATCTCGTCTGCTGTGAATGGTATAGCTCGACACAGCATCGCGCTAACACGCTGCCATCGAAATGGCATAAAAGACATTTTCCCATTACCTTAAGGTAACTGTGGATGAGGGCTTGTCTTATCCCATTTTGCGTCATCGAGTGTACCTACCCCCTTCGGTACTCGAATTAACGCAACCCTTTTTTCGGTTATACCGATGCCGGTTACTTATCAGACCCGCATAAGGGATATTCCTAACATGGTATGTCTTTACCATTAGGAATAAGGCAATATCTTGGAGGTCTTGGAATGACTCCAAACGAATCACTCTGATTTCGTGCTCTATGAGACGACTAGAGAGTGTATATGGCTTCGAGCTCGTATTAGCCATATTTGAATTACGTATGCTCTGTCTCACGATCCAGATAAAACACTTGTCTTATTTGAGGACAACTTGTTGTTATCAATCAAGAGAGACATGACTAGATTATGCTATTTAGCATTTCTTGCCGAAATAAATCTTCACATATGAAGTTTAAGAGCATCCTGTCGAATGCTCGTTTTATTTCACGTTATATTTTCTTGCATACAGTCGTGTGCAAGTAAATGAAGCATTCAGTCGAATGCTCGTACTCTTTCTTGGAATATGAAATCTTTGCACCCAGTCGTGTGCAAGTGAGGGGGAGCATCCAGGTGAATGCTTATTGCACTAATTACTACTTAGTCGAAATCCTCGCACCCTGTCGTGTGCAAGTGAGGGGGAGCATCCAGTCGCATGCTCGTGTACTCTTTTTGTCCTTAGACCAAGGTTTTTTTCCCACTGGGTTTTCCTTGGCAAGGTTTTTAGCGAGACGTTCCCATCATATCTCACTTAAGATTGCCGAAATTAGGGGGAGTATCCTGTTGTATACTTCTTACCACTGTGTACTCTTTTGTCCTTCGACTAGAGATTTTTTTCCCACTAGGTTTACTCTAGCAAGGTTTTAATGAGGCACCTGTTTTGTGGTTGATCCCTACTACTACCATTGTTGCACTCTTTTTCCTTCGATCAGAGATTTTTCCATTGGGTTTGCTCTGACAAGGTTTTGATGAGGCACACTGTTTTGTGGTTAGTTACTTACATGATATTTCGGCATATATCATTCGACTACACAGTTTCTCCTAGGTACCGGTTTTGTCCCACACTGGGTTTTCCGGCCCTAAGGTTTTTATGTGTTTAGCACTGCGAATAAACTCGACTCACATCGACAGCATGAAGACGAAGAAATCAAGACGTCCAAAGGGGGAGTGTTGTAGGATATTATTGGTCATCTTGGGCCTTACTCTATTGGGCCTATCTTGGGCTTTCCTAGCATATGTAACCCTACCCTCTATTATATAAAGAGGGTCAGTGGTCTCTTGATGTATCTCTCTGTACAATCATATTAATGAATAAACACTTCGTCTGTTGTTTCTCATACCTCTCTCTATATCTATACATATCTCTATATATATCTATAACGAGCTAATATGTCACACAACAATTTGCTCATTAACATGTTTAAAATAGTAAACAGCTACAAGAAATTACATATTCAACAACAGAAACTTTTATTGGCTTTTATTTATTTTTTGTTGCAATAAGATATCTGCAACAAATTATATTTTGTTGCCGTGATGTTGCTAAAGCCTTGTTGCGAAAAGTTACGACAACAATGCTAGAATTTGAGGTTAAATACTGAGTTTTTTTGTAACAATTATTTTGTTGCTAATTCTGAACATTATTGTTGCTGAGATAGCACAAGATTCGTATTTAATGTTCAGAATTAGCAACAAAATAATTGTTAATAGTAATGCTATTTGCTAATTTTGAATTTAATGCTATATTTATATGTATTTAGGCAAAAAAAAAAAAAAAAATACACCGCAAAGCGCTATGTAACAACACTATTTGCGTTTTTAGCGTTTCTCTCGAAAAAACGCTACGGTAGCGATAACGCTATTTAAAACATTGGAATATACCAAGGGAAGAAATCGGTGAGGAGAAAACAAAAATAACAACGAAGAAAGAAAGAACAAAAAGAACGCTCCTAAGCTTACAAACCGGAACCCTTGTACTGGTATCTAGTTAGCTCTTATACCTCAAGTCGGGGGGGGGGGAATCAAAACTTATTAAAAAGATTGACTTGATAACCAAAACAAACTGTTTTATCAGCTGCATAATCTTATAATCAGACTTCCAAATACAATATGACAAACCATTATAAGAAAGGGGTTGATTAAGAAGGCTTCATGGGTACATGGGTTTATATCTTAACGACCTAAAATTATACAAAGCTACAGATCATAAACACCCAAAAGAATATAATGTTAAACCTTGTGAAGTGGATGTGCAGACATTTTATTCTCAAGGTTTTCAATTTGATTGACCAACTCAACAAGTTCCGTCTCTTCAATGCCCATGTCCTGTCAAAAAGTGTACCAAGAAAGTAAATTCAAATATACCAGTGTTAAGTACGATCCCCCATCTGTACGAATTTTTTCCTTCTTTTTTATACCTTGACAGGATGCAGCTTTTGGAAGCCATGAGGGTAGCCTTTCTCAAGCTCCTGCAGTGCGAGAAGTGTACTTTGCCGCTTCAAGTGGCTGCAGATCAGAAAGCATGCTTATCATAAGTTTACTAAGAGCGTATATTATCAGCAACTGTACTGGAACCTGAAAGAACAAAATGAAGGCAATTACTTCTGCATAATATTACATTAATTCACATTTCTATAAACGTCCAAACACAACTAGTTCCTGTAAATGTTATCTCTAACCGCCTAGCGGGAATTAGATATTAGTTATGAACAGAGTTCAGATCATCAAAGAAGAAATGTAAGTAACTTGAAGTTACTTCCAAAATGACCTCATGAAATGAAATAATAGAACATTCTGTTTGCAAGAAGTGAAATTCTGAGAAAGTGGGCTTAATAACGAGTTAATCACTGGACTAATCGCTTGAAGATAAAGTACAGCTAGACCTTAAGAGTATTTTTGAGATTCTGTATCTGTTGATTTTTCCACTATATTCTAGTTTCGTTCTCCCTTTTAGACATTCGTAAAGCAACAGTTTTCGCTGGCATATTTAAGCCCATCGCAAACTGTCAATAAAATCAAACAAAGGGAGCTATCAGCACCGACAGCATAACATTTCAATTACTATTATGTAGAGTAACATAGTCGGGGTACAGCATAGTAACGGAGAGAAAATACGTTAAACACTAATATTATCATGTTCTCATATTTTGTACACTTACTATTTCGTTTTTTCTATTTACTTCGTCTCCTATGGCCTCTTGCTATGTAACATTGAAAAAAATTAGGTCATGTTACAGCGTAGATATCAGCATCACTAACAGAGATAACTTCCAAAAAGGAGATAAGTAAGCTAAAGAAATGCACAAGAATTTTAAAGACGTTACCCCTCATTTCCTTCACAAGACTAAGCTTAATAGTTTGAAAAAGATTAGGGATGCAGCAAATCAGAAACAAAGAAGCGAGGACTTGATCTCACCGTCTCTGTGGCAAAAAGGGCTTTGACAAGCCCTTCTTGGAAGAGAATCTCAACCAACTCCTTAATAAGAGGGAGCTGCCCAGAATGATGAACGGCTATTCCTCTTTGAAGAAGCGGCAACATAAACTCAATGGCAGGTAAGTTCCTGTCATCTTCAGTCAAACACATCACTGCGTTTTTGAATATTTCTTCCACGGTATCCTTCTCTTCTTGGCTATTAAAGTCGAGTTTCGATAAGGACATTGCGTGTTGCTCGCATTCCCTTCTACTAAAACTGAATATTATAACTCCATGATCAGCTGAAACATTTTGATAAATACATAAATTAAAAAGCACATGGCATAAGAACTTACTTCACACCCAAAAAGTGAATACCTAGAAACACATACAGTGATACAACACATTCTTATCAATTGTTTAAGTAGCTCCACAGACCACTTAGGAGTTAGGACTGTCCTACTAACAATTTTAAAAAAGAAAAGGGGAAAAGGTTTAACTTCACACCAGTCACACCCAAAAAGTGAATACCTAGACACAAATACAGAGTAACTACATAAAAGCACATCATTACCCGTGATCTGTATTATTACTACAAGTGCACCCAGAGCAGAGTAACGTTTCTTTAAGAAACAGCACTCTCACTAGAAAGATATGAAAAGCATAAGATAATAAAAAAGTGAACACTCCAAACACAAATACAGTGATAGAACACATTATTATTATCAATCATTTCAGCAGCTCCACAGACGACTTAGGACTCTACTAGCAACTTTGAAGAAGAAGAAAAGGGGAACTTGTCGACTGTTTCTCAAGAAAAGGGAGCTTTTTATACTCCATAAAGCATCATAATAACAACAATGACTCTATATCATGAATAATCAGGCTAACTACATAGAGCACATCATTACTAGTGATCTGTATTTATACTACAGCAACTGACGGTATAGAGCATATAAAAAGCATAACAAGCAGTAAGAAAAAGATCAGACCTTGACAATCTTGTATATATCGGAACCACCTTTAGCAATCCTGCCTCCTCCGGACTTTCCCGTGTTGTTCTTCTTCAGATTAGAAGCAGTGTTGGTCATCATCTGCTGGTTTTGCTTGACGAATGTGTCCTGCATCTTTAAAAAGTTGTCCTCTCGAAACTGCTCATTCTCGTCAACAACAAGGTAGAGCCCCGACCGGCCCATGGGAAACATGTAGTGCCGGAGAGGGGTGGGACAGAAGTCGGTGTAGACGATGTGGCATGGCTGGTTGTGCAGGAAGCATATCCACTCTGCAAACTCAGTGGCGTTCAACATGGTTGCGGATAAAAACAGCATCTTGATCTGAGGAGCTAAAAAGATGATGGACTCCTCCCATATGACTCCCCGTTCGCGGTCCTTCATGTAGTGGATCTCATCGAAGACCACCCAAGCGACTTCTTTGAGGACTTCCGAGCCTCGGTAGAGCATGCCACGTAGGACCTCGGTGGTCATGATGAGGCAAGAGGCGTTGGGGGAGCGGGTGACGTCGCCTGTCATGACAATTATTAGTTTACAAGTATTAAAAATATATTAGTAAAGATTCAAATTTCAAACTATAGCTCGTATAGCACCTGATAGCAATCTTACCACACATAACAAATCTTCCTCTTCTGAAAAAGAACTTACCGACAACCCACAGCTGCAGAAACTAAGCACAGTAACGCTCATCCAATGGTCACTGCACCCAGTCACGCCCTCTTCAATATCTTCCTCTCTTAACCTCGCCTTCATAAGCCTTGTCAGCACCCCGACTCCATCGTATTGCTGCGCTGATCCTCCTGCCTTCGACATCAGCACCGCCCTCAGCAGATGCCTCCTTTTTACAATCTAAAATTTAAAAGAATCAAGACCAAATTAGTTTATGCATATAAATTCACATAAAATTAATCTGGAAACTCACAAATGATCGTAAAATTGAAACAAGTTAAACTCAATTTGAAATATTCACATGAAATTAATCTGCACTTATCAAAGTCTATAACTAACTTCGTATTAACACCGACAGTGTCCATATGACCACGTCAAGTCCACTTGAGGTTCCTAAATCCATGAACTCTTCACTTCAAACCTATACTAAAACCACAAACGACACCATTCTGCAGTTTTTTCCATTTGATTGGAAAATCTAATAAAAGTCTTGAGTTTAAATTAAAGAAAATCCATTTCAACACGGTAACAAAATCTATGCAGTAAAAAAATCATTAAAGTTCAATAACTTATGTGGCTATAGTGTATTTGACATCTGTTGTATCTTAGGCTCTTTTTTTTTAACTGAAATTCACTTCAAAACAGTAACAAAATTCTTACAGTAACATAATTCATTAAATGTGAATTTGTCATCTGTGGTATCTTACCCTAAATAAATTACAGATATTCACTTTCAAACCAGTAAAAAAAATCATAATCGCTCATGTTACTAATGTTGAGTAGCCTTAAATTTCATCATATGCTCTGTCCCATTTCAATCAACGGGTAATTGCTATGGTTTACCTCCATATCTAGGACTATAAGAAATTCACTTTCAAACCAGTAACAAAATCCATCACACGGTAACAAATTGACCACTCAGTAACCAAATTCATCCCACAGTAACAAAATTCATCAAACAGTAACAAAATCATACATTAAAAAAAATATCATTCAGTAACCAAACTCATCATATGGTAACAAAAATTTATACAAAATTAAAACCAGCAATAAAATCCAAATTAATAAGTTTTTATTATCTTCAAAGCCTACAGAAATAACAACCACCACCAAACGAACTTACACCCTATTCCTACATTTCCAAACAACATACACTTTCAACTATTCGACCATATATTAAACCGACAACCCACAGTTACAGAGACTAAACCACAGTAACACTCATCCAATGATCCTACACTCAACCACCCCCTCTTCAATACCTCCATCTCTTAACCCCACCTTCATAAGCCTTGTCAGCACCCCGACTCCGTCGTTCTGTTGCGCTAACCCTCCTGCCTTGGACATCACCACCGCCCTCAGCGGATTCCTCCTTTTCACAATCTAAAATTAAAAGAATCAGACTAAATTAGTTTATATTTGTTGTTCACAAAAATCCAAAAATATTACGTTACAAATACAAAGTTCACCTGAAATTAATCTGGAAACTCACAAATGGTCACAAAATTAAAACAAGCTAAACTCAATTTAAAATATTCACATGTGATTAATCTGCACGTTGTCTATAACGAACTTCATAGTAACACCGACATTTTCCATATGAGTCACGTCAAATCAACTAGAGTTTCCTAAATCCAAGAATTCTTCACTTCAAACCTTATACTAAAACCCCCACACAACGCTATTCTGCAATTTTTTCCATTTAATTGAAAAATCTAATTAAAGTCTTGAGTTTAACTTAAAGAAAAACACTTCAAAACAGTAACAATTACAAACAGTAACAAAATTCATTAAAGCTCTGACCAGTAGCTTATGTGGCTTGGTGTATTTGTCATCTGCGGTATCTTGCCATAAAAAAATTAAAGATATTCACTTTCAAAACGGTACCAAAATGCACAATAGCTCAAGTTGCTAATGGTTAGTAGTCTTAAATTTCATCTCATGCTCTGTCTCATTTCGTTCAACGGTTAATTGTTATAGTTTTATCTCTCATGTCTAAGCCTATAATATTCACTTCAAAACAGTCATAAATTCATATAGTAGTAAAAATAATCAATGACATAACGTTAACTACTTTTATAATTCATTCTATGGTCTATATCATTTCCAACAACGATTAATTGTTACTTCTTTTCCGTCAAAGCGACCACCACATTGTCCACATCATCGAACCCCACCCAGGTTATTGTGACTGTAGTGTCCGTAAACAGTCAAATAATGTGACTTTTTCAAAGAGTCACTCAGAGTAATTGAATTGAAGTTTTTGACTATTTTTCTTATTCATACGCTGCCGTTTCGGCTTTATTTCTTCCATTATTTAGTACTACTACTACTATTTAGGAGTGATCGGAAATAGCTTCAATTTTTTTACGAAAAACACAAACCAAATCAATTAATACTCATCCGTTGGACTATTTTTTTTAGTTGATTTTTGAATTTTAATAATATGTGGTGTTTGGGGAGTCAGATTATTCAGGTTTTAAAAATCTGATTTTTAGGCTGAAAACGCACACAAACACAAGTTCCTTATTTTTAAGTGAAAACATACTAAGTAAATAGTACAAGTAGTCTTTTTAATTTAAAAGGCACCGACCGACCCAAACCTTTAAATCATATTGTATTTCCCGACTTTTTTCATACATTCTTCTCTCAGACCGAGAACTTGTGATTTAAGAGCTAGCTTATGTACTCGTGAATCGTGATAATATGAAGCTTCTTTTGGAGGGTAATACTTAATAGTACAATAATAACATCATCAAGTTATGTGAAAAGATACTTTATTCGAAATGAATCTTTCTACTAGTAATTGTTTCTCTGTTAATTAGGCAAAGTGGTTAACTACCCGTTGTCTCTCGAAATTTAGTGTGGTAGTCGATTTCATCCATCTATATTAGCTCTCTAACTTTTCAAATGTTGTCAACTTAATATCTATCGTGGTTGCGTGCATTAGGTGTATCTCCGGTTTCTACTTAATTTTTTGAGCGACCTGTACAAACACCTATGTAAAGAATGTAAAGGAGAAGAAGCATCTCAAAAATGTAAGACTTCTCATGAAAACAGATTTGTCTTACACAAAAAAAAGAAGAGATGTTATTGATATCCAATTCACGAGTCAAAATATGTACAAAGCTCGATTTAATAAAAAAAATAATCAAAAAAAGAAAATAAAACAGACCAGATAAGTTTGTCCATCCACTTTCATACAAAACTTCATAAAACAAAATAAACTCATATTTATTAATTACAAGTAGCCATACTCAACCACATCATATCCGCAATATTCCTTTACTCCCTCCAAAGCGGTTTGTTGCAGGCTCTTTTACAATTAAAGCAGACGGAATCCACTTTCGCTAATCGTTACGCCGCCTAAGCTTGTCTCCCTGCAATATAAACAACATTGTAACAGAAAGGTGGACAGTATAAACATGATTTAGTGTGAGTCTCGTTGCAGCTTTTACGCTTACAAGCTGGATATTTAAGCTCCAGAAGGTAGGTTCATTCAGCTTAAAGCTTCTAACTCAAGAAGGGAGGTTCATTCAGCTTATAGCTTTTAGCTCATCTAGGACAAAAGGTTAGAAAAAACTCAGATTTTAGCTGGTCAAGTAAATGCTGAAACTTTATACCAAAGAAAAAAAACTGGGCTTAGACAGAAACAAGGCCTAGAGCATTCCTAAGAGGCGCATTAGATGCAGTAAATTGTAAACGGAAAAAAATGAAGTGGCAACCGCTAGAGCAATCTTTTTATGTATTCACACAACAGTAGTGAAACTAGATTAAAAAATAGAAGGTTTCTCCTTGGTAACAGATTTCTAAAAGCATGCAGGCTACATAGCAGTACAGAATTATCTACCAAAAGGATTTATTACATAAGTTACTCGCAAGACTGAAATAGTTGAATTTTCCTCTTCAAATCATTAATTACGAAAATCCTGCAACTTACGAAGTAATGTTTGTTTCCCTTTTTGATACAATTAAAAGCTAACAGCAGAAATAATGTATGGTCCTTGACTCCTTGATTGTTAAGATTAGTTTAAACTTTAGAGGCAAACGGTTAATGTAAAAAAGCCTATTAGGTGGATCATAGATATTACTCCTATAATTATTCCTGAATACTTGTAGTAGGTGCAGTAACTTTCAATTTTCACATGTAAAATATTGTATGGTAGTAGGACGTTAACGTATAGTTTTCATTGAGCTCAAATAAACAGATAATTACTTTAATTAGAGGCACCATCACAGACGGTATTCCTATGAATTCTCAACCAGGTCTAGATATATGCAGATCTTATAGTTATATAGATATGTATTGACAAAAGACTTCTACTCAGGTGTCAAATACTTATTTGTCAGTTTTTGGTTCAGGCGACTACACGTGCATAACTTTCCATCCGCTAAGTTAACAGCATCAGCATGGTACTGAATTGCAGATAAGTGTTTTGGTAGTACAGAAAACTACATGTAAGAGATGTAACAAGAATTCGAGCTAAGAGTGGTTGACGCCAAAAAAATGAGAGCTTTTCACACGTTTCTGGGGCTTATAGAATCAGCTTGTTACAACAAAGAAATTACTTCCTTAAATAGCTTAAAGCTAACCATACACAGAAGCATGATTACATCAGTAGCTAGTAGCTACATAAAGGAAACAACCTTAATATACAAAATTACTAGCCTACAACATATTTGCAAATATCTACCCACTCATTCATGTGCCTATAAGAGTTTTAAAATTGCTTATTTTGAATATACTAAATTGCTTATTCGAGGTTGAAGCTGAGCATAGACCAAAGTTGATTCAGGAATATGCATAGTGGTGCTTTATAATATCAATTTGAATTATGGGACAAAACAACTATAAAACTAGACATAGTGATTCACCGTACTCTACGGTGAGAAAATTCTTCACTAACCAAAAACAAACAAGCCAATATATAAAAAAGTCAAGGTACTGCGGTGAACAGTTAAACTGGAAAAATAAAAAATTCGAAACAATGAAGTGGGGGTAGTAGAGGTAGCACCAAATCATGAGAAATCGGTAAAAATGGCTTAGGCATTAACAACTCTTTGTATGTTAGTTTCACATAAAAAGGACTATGATAACATGGGGAGTGGTTGCATCTATTTGTCACAAACTTTTGCCATATTTTGCACATTTCTTATTTCATGTAACCAAATTTAACATATCTATATCCTAACCTGCTCATTTCGACTAAGTAAGTTTCCGGAATTGTTGTTATAACCGTCCATAATTATCACAATAAATAGAGGATCATTTCAGCTAGCCTGCTATACATATATATATATATATATATATATATCCTACCAGTTTGAAAAATTCGACAGATGTATGTACATTTGTATTTGTATATACCACGTAAAACACATAAATGCCATTCCACAATCAAGCATGCTTGATAACAGCATGGAATAGTAACACAAATCTCTATATCATAGTAAAGTAAACGGTACAAAAGGGGTTTTATAAGGTTAATAACAAAAATAACAAATATAAAAGTGTTGATCAGTAGTGGGTAAACATCAAGAGAATGCCACAAGAAAAGCTTCAAAGTTGACTAACAAAACAAACAACCAGAACAAAAACACGAGATAGTAGTGAGCAATATCTCAAAATATCAATAAGCTTAAAGAGTGATAATAGATTAAACCATGACCAATGTCAAATAACATTAATATCATACCACAAAAACATATATCTGTTACGGTTATTTTGTGTGGAAATTCTGTTAGGCATTTTGATTTTGTCAAACACCATATTGGCACCTTAAAAAAGCACTTACAACCAAAGCACGAAAAAATTACACACCTATAATCAATTGAACCATCTAATAACCTAGCTTTCCTATCATAAAACCGGAAAACGAACGATAAACCAAATACAAATCTAATTATAACTCTGAATATCCAATCTAAAATGTCACATATATATATCTATAGATGTAGACAATGCTATTCTGATGTACATTTACGTGTTTTCATAGTTGGTCTGCAATTTTTAAGGCATTTCAGATATTTTTTCAAATGAGCGGATGATTGGGTATATAGATAGGCCTTGTTTGGTTGCAGTTTATAAGTAGAGTTTTCTTTTAAAAAATCTCTGGTTCATCAACTTTAAAGGCTTTTTTGGTCTTTTGGTATGAAAACCCAGCTTATTCGCTTAAAAGCTGAAAATTAAAAAAAGCCCATTTACACTTTCCAAAAAGAAAAGCCCAGATAGAAGAATACGGTTTAACTGCTTAAAATCAGCCAGATATGGCATCATCTTCACTATCATCGCTGCATTTTACAAATCAAAGAATTCTCAGAGGACAAAACTTCCCCTGTTATACATCCGATTAGCCACAAATATGAAATACACATGTATCGAACACAGAAAACTAAATAGTAACAGATGAGCCAAACAAGCATCAATTAGCATGCAACTTCATATTTGAGAAAGAAACCTACCACCAGTAGTTATATAAAATAATTTTCCATGTCATGCTTGAGAGTCTAAGAAGTAAATTTCAAGGACCATATCGAATATATATTAACACATATTTAGATGTCAAAAGAGTGTGCCAACATGTGTGTTTGGCTGATTATTTCTACGAGGTGACCTAATATGGTAGAAGAAGAGTTGTATGCCAATAGGGCCATTGAAAACAAAAAACTATTTGGTTCTCTTCTCATAGAGTCGTAAAGTCATCAACGTAAATAATATGCGAAGCTAATATGTTACACAGTAAAATAGTAATAAAAAAAGCAGCATTGCACCTGTTTTCAGGGAATTTGGACAATCGTCTAGCATCCAAGCCGGTTATGAATTTTTGTGCGGCTTGAACATTTTCTGAACCTGGACATGCAAAGGAAATAATTGGTATTCACCCTCTAAAGGCCAACAAAAAAACTTAGAGACGTTAACGAGATTACTTGCCAAGAAACAAAGTTGGCAAAGCAGATTGTCAAATAAAACCAAGAGTTGAGCCCAACAGACAATTAAAATGCTCGCATGAAAAATGTTGTAGTACATACCCTTAATGAATTGAAGGCAGTGCAATGCACATCTTTCTGCAGCAAGTCTAACAGGGGTATTTCCGTCCTTTAAACATTCAGCAAGAGCAGGGCCGATAATTGAAACATGATTTGATACAGCTCTAGGATTAGCCTGTCATGAAATTGTAATGTTAAGAAGCAAATCAAAAATCCTAAAGCTGTAGGAGGGAGAGAGAGAGAATACGTACCTTCGATAATACTTTGATAGCAGATAAAGCCTTCCCCTAACTTCACTGGAGTCTTCTTGCAAGGCCAAAACTAACGATTTCAGGATTTCCAAATAAGCAGATAAGTTTATACTACCTATGTTCTACAATTAATCATGTTTCACTTTTGTCCGTTCAGTCAATTTATCGTCAATGTATAACAAGTAAATTACACATCAAAACCCAAAAGTTAAGGTCAGCGACTACAATAAAACACCAGTTAGTCATTTAATAAAAGGAAGTTGAGCATACTCTATCCAATACAACCATTACTCAGCCGTTTTAACTGCAGCAACTACACTCAACTTTGAAAGTTATTAGTTTTATTGTGTCATCTAACTAAAGTAAAGTGTACCATTTCGATTGCAGTTGAACAACTCTTTAGCATGAGATAGCTATACCTGTTATACGATCTAACATAGGTTGAATACAACGTAAGGATCACATAACGTAACCAACTCGTGCTACAAAATTGTGTAACGGCAGCAAATGCAGTGGCTGCACCAAGTCCAGTTAGTTATTTCAATATCAACACAAACTATCTGTAGCGTTTTACTGCATTGAACTTTGTAGCAAATTAGTATTTGTTCTGAAGTGATGTATGACATTATCAAAATTCCACAGTAAATGCTCCCCAAAAAAATTACCGATCTACACACACACACACATATATATAGATAGATTCGTATTCTTGACCTAATTTAGCAAAATCACACAGTAAATTCTCCCAAATAAAATTACCGATCTACACACACACATATATATATATAGATAGATTCGTATTCTTGACCTAATTTAGCAAAATCACACAGTAAATTCTCCCAAATAAAATTACCGATCTACACACACACACATATATATAGATAGATTCGTATTCTTGACCTAATTTAGCAAAATCACACAGTAAATTCTCCCAAATAAAATTACCGATCTACACACACACACACATATATATAGATAGATTCGTATTCTTGACCTAATTTAGCAAAATCACACAGTAAATTCTCCCAAATAAAATTACCGATCTACACACACACACACATATATATAGATAGATTCGTATTCTTGACCTAATTTAGCAAAATCACACAGTAAATTCTCCCAAATAAAATTACCGATCTACACACACACACATATATATAGATAGATTCGTATTCTTGACCTAATTTAGCAAAATCACACAGTAAATTCTCCCAAATAAAATTACCGATCTACACACACACACACATATATATAGATAGATTCGTATTCTTGACCTAATTTAGCAAAATCACACAGTAAATTCTCCCAAATAAAATTACCGATCTACACACACACACATATATATAGATAGATTCGTATTCTTGACCTAATTTAGCAAAATCACACAGTAAATTCTCCCAAATAAAATTACCGATCTACACACACACACACATATATATAGATAGATTCGTATTCTTGACCTAATTTAGCAAAATCACACAGTAAATTCTCCCAAATAAAATTACCGATCTACACACACACACACATATATATATAGATAGATTCGTATTCTTGACCTAATTTAGCAAAATCACACAGTAAATTCTCCCAAATAAAATTACCGATCTACACACACACACATATATATAGATAGATTCGTATTCTTGACCTAATTTAGCAAAATCACACAGTAAATTCTCCCAAATAAAATTACCGATCTACACACACACACACATATATATATAGATAGATTCGTATTCTTGACCTAATTTAGCAAAATCACACAGTAAATTCTCCCAAATAAAATTACCGATCTACACACACACACATATATAGATAGATAGATTCGTATTCTTGACCTAATTTAGCAAAATCACACAGTAAATTCTCCCAAATAAAATTACCGATCTACACACACACCAAAAAATATGTATCTACATGTGTATATAGATACATATTTCTAACCTAATTTGATCTATTTATCCAATTAATACGTAACTATCTCCAAAAAACAGTTCGATATAGATATAGATATAGATATAGATATATATATAGAGAGAGAGAGAGACCTGAGAATCGGTAGGGGAAAAGGCGAAGCACCTAGTAACGAGAGCGGACCCATACCCCTTACAAGCCTTGGCGAACTCCTCGGTCACGTAATCTAAATCGGGACTAGACGGACAGTGACAGATCCCGATAACAGCGAGTATCTTCCTATGAGACTGGACGGCGGACAGCCACCGAGGACGAAACGGAAGAGGAGGGAGGATGTGTCCCAAGGCTGGTGAGCGAAGGGGGATTTGTGGTGTGAAGTGTAGAAAGAGGAGACCGATGCGAGGGAGATCGAGTGATGAGGGAGGAGAAGCGAGGCGTAGTCGTTGAAGAGGGAGGAAGATATTTTTCCGATTGGAAGCACCGCCACTCGGATCGTGCAGCTCGTTTCGATACTCACATCTGGCTACATTTCTAGAGAGAGAGAGTGATATGTATCTATAGGCTGTATCTATATCACTGAATCTATGGGGAAATAGAGAAGAAGATGGAATTACATGGATGGTCCCTAGTTTTAAATAAATGACAAATTAGTACCCCCTAGTTCTGATTTGCACAATATAAATGGCAAAGAATTGTAAAACGCAAGGTGAGCGTAACTCAAATCCGTACGAATTGGGGCGGGTTGAGTGTTCAAAAAAAGTCAATTTGTCCCGTCTAAATCCGTTATATATTTTGCGGGTTGGGTTGGGATTGGGGTTGGGGTTACCAAACCGCGGGTTAATCCGTCCCAATCCGTTACAACCTGCTATATATATAAATATATATATATATATATATATATATATATATATATTTATATATATTGTGTGTATTTAAAGATAACAAACTTCAGGTATTATTACATTTTAGTTTTATTACTTGTTGTGAATGTTATAAACGTACTATAATTGGTTTTAATTTTTATTTCTCTTTGAAACATACAATTTATTTTAAAATTTAGGCTGATTGTGCAAACTATGAAAAATAAAGGATTAAAATAAAAATTTAAGAATAAACTCTCCCCAATCTGCAATATTTTTTGCGGGTTGGATTGGATTGGGTTCGGGTTTTAACTATAACGGGTTAGTTTTGGTTGGGTTGATATTTAAATTTTACGAATCCGTCCCAATCCGCCCGTAATTTATTTTACGGTTTGGGTTAGCGTTGACGTCAATCCGTCTCAATCTTGTCACGTGCCCACCCCTACTAAATGGAATCAGATTTAGCCCCTGGCTATAGATAGAGTGCCCGGCTTTCCGGTAAATAAGGTGCGAGATATTAGTCCACTTTAGTAATAAGGCGGAAATTTTGGCCTATTTTTGTAAAAAAAAAAACTGTTTTTTGTAGCAAACATAAATCAGTATTGAACATTAATTGACTAGTGAACTAATAAAAAACATGAATCTGGAAACTATGAATTTCAGTTATTAGTGTCTTTCTATTTTTGCAATGTATTGCGTCCTTAACATGGACTAAATTGGTAGATTTATCTAAATTTCGAAGTATTACTAGTACAGTGTTATATTTTGGGGTGGAAATGAGAAGAGAAATGGAAATTTCACTTATGGTTATTATTTTTAATTTAATGACAAACAAGTAACCCTAGTTTCATTATGTGCTGAAAATTTTAAAAAGATGCAGTTTTAGCCCCTAACCATATAAAGGAGGGTATATGTTTCTTTCTATATATAGTGTGTTGCCAAATGTTCCCGTAAGGCACGAGATAATTGGCCTGTTTTTGTAATAAGTCGGTAAATTTGTCCTGTTTTGTTAGAAAGAAATGTTTTTGATAAATGATAAACCAGTACCCGTAGTTTCGGTATCTCCTAAAAAATTGGTAAAAATAGTTACAAGTTTCGGTTAAACTAACTTCCATCTAGTTTAATTGATGGTGGTACCTTGTGAACTTATAGGTAGATGAGTCTCTTTAACTATATATTTTAGTAGCCCACTACCTAAAACTCTAACAACATGTAATATAGTACACAAAACGTATTTTTTCTTATTAAATAAGTATGAAATTTTATTGAAAAATTATATTTTAAAACCTTTTTGTATATTTGATAATGAATTTAATTATATAAATTATGACCAACAACTGTATAAATAACTGTTTAGAAACTGAATTGATGTTTCAAAAAATACATGACTATTCTGTAATTTATATGTGACTTATTAGATTAAATTGAAACTAATTATTGATTTTATTTTTTTATTTTCCGACGACGCAGACTTTTCTCTCCCTGCGGAGTCGCATCGAACATGTCTGCGCCTCACTTCGTCTGCGCCTCTGCAGGCTTGAGGCACGCTTTTCTTGCCTCCGTTAAACATGGTCTAACAGACCCTGCTAAATTCACCAAATAGAATACATCTACTATATGCATAAAATCAACTATTAATGTGAATGAAAACAAGTAGTCTCAAGGAGAGCACCTAAAGTTTGGTACAAGCAAAACGAAAAATTACATAAAAAGAGAAACAATAACCCGAACAAGATACGCATTTCAAGATTTTTCATCCAACATGGAAATAAACTAGGATTCGCGGTCATGCACTCTCAGGCGATAGATACACGTATGTGCAGAGTTCCCGTGAATAGAAGTGAAATTGAACCTAATCGTATCAACAACAATAGGAGTGTCTAAAACTTCGAATGTTTGCGCATTTCTTTTCTCAAGATCATAAGTGAATTCTGTCAAAAGAATCATTTGGTTAATAATATCAGGCTTATGTAACCACCCAAATATTTGACAATCTTTTGGAGCACTTGACCTGTCATAAGCGACACTCTTTGCGACATGCTCCAACGTGACAGCCTCGGGAACAATAGAGGTCCTAAGTCTAATATTCACAAACCCTGAACTACCCTTTAAAGGAAAACACTGCCCAGGCTCACCAAAACTCGGGCTAATCATCTTCACTGAATCGTCATGAACCCCCTTTTTAACCCTTTTGAACCCCCCATACTTCGAATGCCTCACCACCACCGCCCCAGCAGACGCCAATGCATAGTCCACCTTCCCTAAACCATCAGCGGCAAACCTCTCTAACTCTCGCTCTACAACCTCTCTCGCCACTTCCCTCACCTCATCTAATCCCACCCCATTCTTCTTCCTATATTCCTTGATAAGAATACCAGTATCCTCCTATTTCAACCATTCTCCGGTTTTAAATTCCCTCTGCAAACCCTCGATACTCACTTCAAATTTGTCGATTTTCTCCACCAATTTCTTATCTTTCTCGTCGATTTCCGTTTCTAAATCCTTTCTAACTTCATTTAAGCCTTTTTGGAGCTTTTTATCTACTACCTCGACCTGAAGCAATAAAGCAAAAATGAAAAATTAACATAAGCTAACTGACCATATACCACTAATTACAAGAAAACATCAGAAATTAGATAAACAACACCATATAAGCCTTTAAAATTAATGGAGTTATGGAGACAAAGGACAACAGTACTACCTTTTATCATTTAATTTTCTTTAATATTCAGATCCATATTTGTAGATTTCATTTCTAATGTACAAAAAGGATACTAAATAGAATATATATATTTTAAAGGGGTTTATTTGTGTTGTGAATCATACTATTAATATAAGCAAACTTAAGATGTCCAGCCAAATTTTAATCAATTTTTTGTGTGAATCATACTATTTACTTAGTATGTTTTCACTTAAAAATAAGGAACTTGTGTTTTGTGTAAATCTTCAAAAAAAAAAAAAAAAAATTGTGTTTGTATAGCAAGTATATTTTACAGGAAAATTAAGAATAGTAAGAAAAAACTTGTGTGTTGTGTAGTAAGTACATTCTAGAGGAAAATTAAGAATAGTAAGAAAAAACTTATGTGTTGTGTAGTAAGTAGGGCGGGGATCGGTCCGATTCGGTTCGGTTTTTGGCAAAACCGAAACCGAGCAGGTTTTTCCGGTCCGGTTTCGGTATTTTTGGTATTTCCGATTTGTCGGTTTTTTTCGGTTCGGGTTTATTGTAAACCGATCCGAAAAGGTTTCGATTTTTCGGTTTCGCTCTTTTTTGATTCGGTTCGGTTCGGTTTTTCTGGGTTTTGACCCAAGCCGTGGTAGTAAGTACATTCTAGAGGAGAAGAATAGTAAGAAAAAAGTTGTGTTTATGTAAGAAGCACTCTCACCGTTATCAAATAAGTTTTCACTTCGAAAATACATGGTAAACTCAACTAACCATTTTTTCATATCTAAATTATTGAAATGAAAAATTTAAAATTCCGTAATATTTTAAAAGAATTTTTTCCGACAATCTAGATATGAGAAAATTAATAGTCAAAATTGCATGTTTTTTCATAATTGACACTTATTTAGAGACGAAGTAAATATATTTTAAAGGGGTTTATTTGTGTTGTGAATCATACTATTAATATAATCAAACTTAAGAGGCCACCCAAATTTTAACCAATTTTATTAAAAATACTCTGACTCTATTTTAATAATTACCGATGTATCTAATCTAATTAATTAACAATTTATACTCACTATATTTTTCTAATTACAGATATAACATAAATTAATTAAAAATTCGTTTCAACCTGTATAACTAGAATAAATTATATCAAATCTAAATACTAGGTTCAAATCTAAATATTCACCTATAAATTTTAATAGTATACTAAGTATAGTTATATACACACGGTGGCATAAAAAATAAAAAGTAAAAAAAATAGCAAATAATAAAAAAGGAAATTGCATGCGTATTTTGCGTCCATTAGTAGAAGATTTTACTACACGACAAACCTGCTTCAATGCAATCTAAACATAACATTACTACAAAACTAGAAAGCAAGAAATATATATACTACTGCTACTACTATTACTATTACTAGTACGTATACGCTATCATTTGATCTCTTTATATATATATACAAACAAGGAAATGGTGAGACGATCCCTCTTAGACGAGATGTGGGTGCCAACTCCGGACGCAGCCCCTGCAGCCCCTGCTCCGTCTCCGTCTCCGTCCCCACCACCGTCCAAAGAATTCGATTGGCGGTGGTGGATGCCAATGGGGATACTGATAGTCATTTTAGTTTCACCATTCTTTTACTGGGGGTGGCGTCTCTGGAACAAAAAGAACAAGAAGCCCATTCCCGTCACTCAAAATGATCGTAAGTATATTCCCTATATATTAGTGCATTTGTTCGGTTCTTACTTGGATTGGAGTATTTTTTATTTTTTATAGAGATTTGGATTTTTATGAGGTGAAAACTGTGATGCTGCTAATGTAAAGTATCATTCTGTCCTAGGCTTATGTTTATATTTTTTATCCATATTTTATTATATTTTGTTAATTTCTTTATAAATACGTTACAGATTTACGGTTTTATGTTTGTGATATAGTGAATATATTGTGAATGAGCATGTCATGTCTATTCCGAACCCTTTAATTTTATTTACGGTTTCCCTATTAACATTTTGATATTTTTAAGCGCAACCCTATTGAATTTTTTCGGAAGTGAAGGGTTGTCTCGTCTGCTTTTATAATTTGTCATTGTAATTAGAAAAGGGGGTTTGTTTTCTGGAAAGCAATGTGATAAGAAAGAGCTAGGGTTAAATGATTTTGGCAATTAACTCTCTATTACCTGTGAATTCTTCTTCTATATGCAGGCACTTTGGACAAGTCTGGAATAAATATTGCCCTTAAGCGAGTGAGTTCTCTTAAAACAATAAATTACAATTTATATCTTCAGAATTTTGTATTATTTGTTCTTACATCCCACTTACCTACCAAGTGCTTCTTTGTTGAACTGTTTGATTGTCTTTTACAAGTCTTAATTTATCAGACTTATCTCGTTTAGAGCACAACAGATCAAGTTTCTTAATTACTATCAGTATTCGGACTTGTTCTATATGTATATATGTCACTTTATTTGGTTAAAATGTGCAAACCAGACAATCCCTTTGTTAATTAGACTATTACGACAACGACTTGTTGGGTTAATTAGACTATTATTGTGCGTTTTTTGCGTGTTTTAAAATGATAACTTTTACTGTCTTAGTCTACCATGGATTTTTATGGGGCTTACTATTTGGACAGAGAAGGTTAAGTTTCAGGAAAAGCTACTAAATTATTTCCTTTGATTCATATTTCCTTTTGGTTAGATTTCCTTTATTTCTGCAGTTTGGATAATATTGTCTAGTGTTGTATGGATCTTATGAAAATGTGTAGGTATGTTTGGGAATTTTTTGTAAACAGCGTACTTATAAGCTGTGATCGTTGCTTGTAATGACTGGGTTAGGTCCCAACTTATGTGAATATAATGGGGTACTTAGTCCCTTTGCCTTGAAAAAAAAAAAGTTTACCATGGATTTTTTTTTTTCTAATTTGGAGTATTATTTATTTGTTTAAAGGTATGTCACCCTTCTGCTTTGACAATGTTTGATGAGATTATATCAGAATCGCAAGGGAAACAAATTCTCATGTTTCTTGATTATGATGGCACTTTGTCTCCTATTGTCGAAGACCCTGACCGAGCTTTTATGAGTATCGAGGTTCGTTCTCTAGGCCACTTGGTTTAAAACATTTTAATCTGTTGAGAAAGTATATTGTAATTATGTCTATATTTCTCTTATCAACAGATGAGAGAGGCCGTGAGCGATGCATCGGAGTATTTTCCTACTGCTATAGTCAGTGGCAGGAGTAGAACCAAGGTACATATTTTCTCACATATACAATACTTAAACAACAACAAAAAAAAAGACAATGAAAATATCCAACAAAATTTTAAGGTGTCCAACTCTGAATTTGTGCCTTCTCAAAAACAAAACAAAAAACTTGAATTTAGTTAGTTTTGAAAATATCCTACAAAAATTTGAGGTGTCAACTCTGAATTTGTTCATTTTCAAAACAAAACAAAAAAAAAAAAACTCTGAATTTAGTTTTAGAAAACATGGATCCATCATTTTGCTTTTTAGAAATAATGTACAGTTGACATATCAGTTTTTTATAAAACTATGCAAGTTTTGTGTTTGTCCATCATTACTACTCTTAAATAACTTAAAACCATTTTTTTCGTATTTTTTAGTACAGCATTTTTAAAATGACATGGGCTTTAAATATTGCAGGTTTACGACTTTGTGAGACTATCCCAGCTTTACTATGCTGGTAGTCATGGTATGGACATACAGGGACCAGCTCAGGTGAGGGAAAAATGCTACATTTAACTTACCATAATTATTTACTTAAGACTGGATTTTTATACTATATTTTTTCTGAAAAACGCACAAACCGTACATTTTTTATACGAACCGTACATTTAATCTACGGTTTGGGCTGAATTGCAATTTTTTTGAATTTCAGGGACTCAAATGTAATTTCTGTAAACTTCAGGCAAACCATACATTTAATATACGTTTTGGACTGAATTGCAATTTTTACAAAATGCAGGGACTGAAATGTGATTTCTGCAAACTTCAGCCAAACCGTACATTTAATCTCTGGTTTGGCTGAAGTTTGCAGAAATTACATTTCAGTCCCTGAATTTCGAAAAAATTGCAAATTAGTCCAAAAAAATTAAAAATTTTGAAATTAAATTTTTTTTATCTATATTTGTGTAAGTCTATGTTTGTGTTTATTTTGAGAGATTGTAAGAATTGACCAATTTTATATATAAAAAAATCACGTTTAAAAGATTTATATAAAAAAGTTATGTTTAAAAGACTTATAATTTTTATAAAAAGTTCCTTTTTATTTTAAATATACGAATAGGGAATTTAGTTTTTTCTATAAAAAAAATTCATGTTTAATTTCAAATTGTTTTTTTTTGGACTAATTTGCAAGTTTTTCGAAATTCAGGGACTGAAATGTAATTTCTGGAAACTTCAGCCAAACCAGAGATTAAATGTACGGTTTGGCTGAAGTTTGCAGAAATAATATTTCAGTCCCTGCATTTTGTAAAAATTGCAATTCAGTCCAAACCGTAGATTAAATGTACGGTTTGCCTGAAGTTTACAGAAATTACATTTCAGTCCCTGAAATTCAAAAAAATTGCAATTCAGCCCAAACCGTAGATTAAATGTACGGTTCGTACAAAAAATGTACGGTTTGTGCGTTTTTTCAGAAAAAATATAGTATAAAAATCCAGCCTCTATTTACTTTTTGTAGTTATTATTGCATAATTGTATATTTATTTGTATGGTCAGGGAAGCCAAAGGATTATGTGCCAGCCTGCCATCGAGTTTCTTCCATTGATAGACGAGGTTATACATATATTTATATTTAATTTTGGATTTTACACGTTCGATAAATCAAACTATCTATTTTTAACGATTTGAGTATTTATGTTTCGGTTTTTTTTAATTTGGGTAACAAACTATAATAAGTTTCCAATTTATATAGCTCCGTCTAAATTAATCATGAAATCATGTACATTTGACAAACGTTAATTTGATAGCGTAATTTGATAATTTTGCACAAAAATATGTTATACTATAAAAATATTTCCCTCAATTTTACACATAATAAAAATCAGCATATAGTCAAAATTTTAAAAAAATAGTTGTTTTAAAATGATATATTTCGATACAGAATAACAAAATTAGCGTGTGACGTGATGGTCTTTGTGACATGATACTGAGTAATATTACAGTTTGCGGCATAAGCAAACTTATTTTTTCCAGGAAAAATGCTAAAATGGTACATAACTTATCAACTTTTAGTGATTTGGTACATAACCTAACACACTTTCTAATTTGGTACCCAACCTATACATTTCGCTCTAATTTGGTACCCAACCTAACACTTTTTCTAATTTGGTATCTAACCTATACGTTTCGCTCTAATTTGGTACCCAACCTATACGTATACAATCCAATTAAGGAACTCAATCTGTCTTCGATCATCGGTTTTTAACTCATAGGTTGGGTAACAAATTAGAAAAAAATGTTAGGTTGTATACCAAATTATAAAAAAGTGTTAGGTTGGGTACCAAATTAGCGAGAAATGTATAGGTCGGATACCAATTTCGAAAGTGTGTTAGGATGGATACCAAATCAGTAAAAGTTAATAGGTTGGATATCATTTTAACAATTTCCCCTATTTTTTTCTCTATTTACTTTCAAATGGTTAATAATTTATCTCATGAATTTACAGATTTACAATATTTTGGTAGAGAAAACCAAAACGACTCCGGGCGCATTTGTCGAAAATAATAAATTCTGTGTAAGTGTGCATTTTCGCCGTGTTGACGAAAAGGTAAATTTGTTGAAAATAGTTTTTAGTTAAAGTTAAAGATATTACTATCATTTAGTTGTATTTTGTAGCTTTTATATCATAAGATACTCATCTTATAGTTTTATATAACAATAAGGACCAGTGATGAAAATATGGATTTTGTAGCTTTCATTTAGTTGTATTTTGTGGGGATTTTGTAGCTTTCATTTAGTTGTATTTTGTGGGGATTTTGTTCGTTGGTTTAGGGTGTTTGCTGAATTGGGGATTTTGTAGCTTTCATTTAGTTGTATTTTGTTTGCTGGTTTAGGGTTTCTGTTCGCTGAATTGAGGATTTTGTTAGCTGAATTGGGGATTTTGTTAGCTGAATTGGGGATTTTGTAGCTTTCATTTAGTTGTATTTTGTGGGGATTTTGTTCGCTGGTTTAGGGTGTTCGCTGAATTGGGGATTTTGTTAGCTGAATTGGGGATTATGTTAGCTGAATTGGGGATTATGTTAGCTTTGGGTCTTCAGCTATTTAACTTTCGAAAGTCCAAGTTGGGAATGCTTAATCTGCATTGTCCACCTTGAGAGGGGTGTGTTAGATATATCATGTAGTTGTATTTTGTAGCTTTTATATCATAAGGTACTCATCTAATAGTTTTATAGAACAATAAGGACCAGTGATGTAAATATGGATTCTGTTATAACTGTCAGCTAACGAACAGTATATAAGCTCAATAACTGACTACGAAATACCATCTGGTTAATTTGTTTCTCTCGTTTTCTTGATTTTCTCTCTCTAAAAGTGTTGTATAAATCTATGGAAATCATAGATTTTACAGTTAAGAATCTTTAAAATGGTTACAAGTGTTTTATTTAAAATAAATGAGCTAAATATTCCTTGTTATAACAGAATTGGAGTTATTTAGAGGAGCAAGTAAAGACGGTACTCAATAACTACCCAAATCTAAGAACGTCAAACGGTCGCAAGGTATGAATTACTAATTAGAAAACTGATACTCTTTTTTAATTTATAACTAAGACTCGGTACTTTGTAACAGGTTTTGGAGATCCGACCAACAATTAAATGGGATACTCTTTTAATTTATAACTAAGACTCGGTATTTTGTAACAGGTTTTGGAGATCCGACCAACAATTAAATGGGACAAGGGAAATGCAGTTGAATTTTTATTAAAGTCACTTGGTAAGTATACCTATTTATATGTATATATATGCAAGCGTATAAAAGCACAAAGGTTTAAAATTTGACATTCCGGCCTGTTGTAATATTTTCCTTTTGGTGTTGTTCCAGGTTATGAGAATTCAAAGAATGTTTATCCTATATATATTGGGGATGATCGTACTGATGAAGACGCTTTTAAAGTAAATGTCTTGAATTTTTAATTTGAACAAAGTTCGTAATCCTACAAATATATTCACATAAATCTCAATTAAATTGTTTTTTTTTTTAAATTATCAGGTGTTGCGCAAAAGAAAACAAGGACTCGGAATACTGGTTTCTAATATTCCAAAGGAAACAGATGCTTCTTATTCTTTACAAGACCCACCCGAGGTTAGCAAACTATATATAAATTCAACATTCTTTATTTGGTTTATCTCAATAATATGATCATGGTCTTATAATATTATTGATTTATTTGCTAAGTAATTTTTGATAACTTTATTAGGTAATGCATTTTCTCCGACGATTGGTAGAGTGGAAAAGAGAGAGAGAGAGAAAAGGAAAATTCAGTTGCTGTTCATCTTAAAAGGATCAAGACTTGCTTACCGTACAAATGAAATCAATGGGTGACTAAATTTTTTTTTAAAGTACAAATGTACAACCAAACACAGCTTCATGATCCTCATAATCGGGTCAATCTTATTCAGCTTTTTCAAGGATCCTGTCTTTTGGCAAGTCGCCATCTTCTAAGACCTCGTCCTGAGCTTCATTTCCAGTTTTCGCCAATTTATCAGTAACCTTAGCATCCTCTCCATCGTATTTGCCTAAATCATCAGAGTGACCATAGGCTATATTGTCCTTTTCAACAACCGTGTCTCCTTTTGGGCTTCTTTCTGTTATCAGCTTCCATTTGCACAATGGTCTCCTTTGCTTTAGAATTGGCCAACTCGAGACCACGATCTCTTGCAGAAGTTTCCACTTTTGCCCTACAAGCATCTACGAGGCTTTCTATCCTTTCTTTTTCTACAATAAGATCTCCGTACTTTTTCTGTAATATTTGTTCTAGCTCTTTTTGCTTCTGGACTTCTTCCCAGAGGATATTAATCCTGTGTGATGCGGCTACGTGTTCTTGCTTCTGTAGAAATTTGAAGAACTCGAGTTCTGTTCTTGCAGTGTCCATTTACAAAAATTTGTAGCACGCATCTGTAAAAAGTCATTTTTTTCCCCCAATATTAGAACAAAAAACAACTTGCACGTTAAGTAGCAATCAATTGCAGAACAGTGACACTAAGATCATGGAAGGAAATAAATGTTCTTCCGATATAGCAATGATATTAGACCTGTTCAATACCAGCGAGTGTCGGGACCAAATGTTATTGTGGAAAATGATTCCACCTAATAAGCACATTAATTAAGGAAAGAAGGTATCATAAGAGAACAAAATCCAAACTACAGGTAAGATCTCTACGATTTTAAACTAGAAAGCATTGCAACGCGTTTTCATAAGGGTCCATTACCGTCAGCATCGAAGCATTTCACGTTAAAGTATGTGCTTGTGAACACAGCAAATTGGCTAAACCAAAAACAGATGAATTAAATTACAATAACTAAGTTAATCTCTTCAAAGCAAATTAAGCAATCAAACAAAGTAAAACGATAAGATCATGCAAATATAAAGGACAGAATTACACAGATAACCAAGAAAAAACTTAATTCCTAGAAGCAAATATTTTTCCACTTCAGTAATTTGATCAACTCTGTAATATGAAGAAACAAACTTATGCTTATGATTGATTATCACATAGAATGAATATAAACAGAAATCAGATAAGTTTATATGATTGATTTCACCCTAAAAAACTTCAAGTGCATTGTTTTATAAGGAAAAAAAGTTGTATTAAATTTTAGCATATTATTTGTTTCTTCGTTAAAACATTTTGTCCAACATTTGAAAGCTATATTTGGTTAGAGATGGTTTATTACTACTTCACATACCAATCATCTATCAATTTAAGAGTCAAGTACAGTCATATATATACCCCCTACTATCACCATTTTTTGATTTGGTACAGACAATTAACAACTTTTTGTAAATGCACTAGACTTTCGTTTTTTTTCTCATTTAGTAGTCATGTTAAGATCAGTAAAGTTGGGTGCATAAAACAAAATAAAGGGCCATACAGCGTGTACGAAACTGTAACCAATCTCCTAAGTGACCTCACATGTGAAGACAATGGAAGTCGATTGCATTAATAAAAGAAACTGCTAATTAGGTGTACTAGACCAAAGAGATTGTGATAGTAGGGATATAAAGCTGTTATTTACCCAACAACAAATTAGAAGGGCACAGAGCAATAACTAATTTACATACCTGATATCCTTTAGTAAGCATTATGACCTTCTCAAGGCGATCTGCTTTTTTAGAATCATCTTCCAATCTTCTTTTAACAAACTCAAATTCATTTTAACACTTGATTGGCCATAAGAATTACGTGTAGGAAAATACATAAAATCATTTAAGCATGTTTTGTGTGCTTCAATGAAGTCATCAAGGGTTTCATCTTCATGCCCCATTGCCAAACGCAGAAATGCAGACTCATCCTTGATCAAATTATCAGCCTGGAGAAGAAAAAGTAAGAGGAGAGTGTTATATTCTAAAGAAATCACCTTTTCTCTTATTTGGATTTGGATAGTATGACTGTATGATTATATTGTACTAATGCATAATCAAACTCAAACCACCACTTTGTACTTTATTAAAGATCAATGACATGCAAAAAACATGTATATTTAGGACCAGTTTTGCATTCAGTTATATACTTAATCAACTTCTAAAACCTGCTCTTAAACACAATATAGCAATTATGTTTAGGAAGTTGATAGGTTCTTCGGTATGAATTGCCAACATGATCTTATTATGAAAAGAAACTCAGAAACGGTGATCCACACATAAAAATAGATGAAAATATATGCTCAGTTTGGTTTGCAGTTATAAATGGAACCACCTTCTGAAAGCTGCTCTGGTTTTAACGTGATCTTATTATTAACTCCATTTGTAACCCTTCTGGTTTCGCTGTTAACTCCATTTGTATCCCAAAAAGCAAGCAATAGATTTTTAAATTTCACCCTAGCTGCTACCGAAATGCAGTCTACAAAAACAGAAGATAGTAGAAAGAATTAAATTTATTATATGAAACACTACAATGCCTGTTTCCAGGAAACTAAAAGCAAAAGCAGCAGTCAAAATATACAACTCTCTCTAAAAAAAAAATCATTCGGCTTGGCAAGCAGTGTAATGAGCGAATTTCTAATTTCTCAATTATTTGTAGTTTGAGAATGCTCGAGACGCTGATGGAGCAATCAGGGGCGATGGTTACAACTTTGATGGTTGTCACTTAAGGGTAAAAGAGAATTTAGTAATCCGATGTTTTCTCTTGCACTTACAATTATCCCTTTTGATTTCGGGTCTCGAACATGTATTTTTACAGGTCGAGCTTGCTCATGGAGGTAGAGGACCATCATCTTCGAGTGATCGTCGTGGTAGTTACGGTAGAGGTGGTGGTGGCGGCAGCAGAGGTGGTGGTGACAGTGGCCGTTATGGGATCTCGCGTCATTCTGAATTTCGTGGTAAAAACTATTAATTGCCACATATATTGTGTGTGCATATATAAATATGTATGTTTATGTAAGTATGTATATATCATATTACTGGTCTAGGCACTTGTAAAGAAATCTGATTGAATATATTCCTTTAATCTCAGTTATTGTACGTGGGCTTCCATCTTCTGCCTCTTGGCAAGATTTGAAGGTATGTGTAGTCTGTGGATAACTTTTTTGTGTTCACTTTTCTCGATCATAGTTGTAACGAATTTGAAATGATGATGTTCAGGACCACATGCGAAAAGCTGGCGATGTGTGTTTTGCTGAAGTGTCACGTGCCCGTGAATGTAATTCTATTCTCTTGTTATTTATCTGTTTTAACGTTTAGCCAAACAAACATAGGAATACTGTTTTGAGTGATCTGATTGATATCTGAGATGTAATCATGTCTTGGCATATTTAATTCAGGAACTTTTGGTTTGGTTGATTATACCAATTATGAAGACATGAAATATGCGGTAAGTTGCAACCCTTGCTTTGTTGTGGCTCAGTTTGTTAAAATATTGTTCCTACATAGACAAAACTTACTTGACTAAAGAAACTGGTGCTTTTGTTGTCGCCCATATTAGGAAACTCGATGACACAGAGTTTAGGAATCCATGGACGAAAACTTACATCAGGGTAATTTGCTGTTCTTTCTTTATCTAATTTTTTGGTCATCGTGAAGATCATAACTAAACTGTTTGCTTGAAACATTAAACCTCTTATAATTATTTCAATTTGATTATGTTTTCATGTATACTTGTTCATTATGGCAGGTGAAAAAATTAGAGCATAGCCCATCAAGAAGCTGTAGCCGTAGCCTCACTAGTAGCCGCAGCCCAAGAAGAAAAAAGAGGTATGATAGGATTGAGTCGTATTGTTGCACATCTTAAATGTAAAAGTATACTATTTTGTTGCACATTTTAAATATAAAAAGTATATTATCTTGTTGGAGGAAGGAAAATTTACATTTGAAACATAGAAAATTAGGTATGCTTTTGAGTGTATGAAACTTTAGTAAGGCAGACATTGAATGTAGTAAAACGCAATTTAGCTAACACCTCAAATGCTAACAGAACCAACCTTAAAAACTAAAAAACACAGATCATGTTGCACACAAACAACCTTCGAAGCAGGGCAAGACCCGGCAAGCTAATGAAGGGTAACATGTCATTAAGCAAAAAAAAATATCTTTCAAAACGGAAAAATTAGCAGATACATAACAGATCCAAGACTAAAACGTTAATGCCACAACACACACGTAGATATATATGTATATACATTTGTAATTAAGTTACAAGATCTGCAAAAATATTTTAAATTAATTTTAAGAGCTACGCCTACATATATGCACAAAATTATGCTCCAACACGTCTACAACATACCTGAGGGTAAAAACAGACATATAAAAACATATTTTCATTCATTCATTTTAAAGTCCCAATGAAGTGTTCATCTAGCAGTCGGCTTCAATCTCAAGGATAAAAAATTGTACTGCCGATCAAAGTATTTAATATAACTTTTCATACAGCTTAAATTATTCAGATCTAATTTGTCAATTATAGCAAATTTAAAATCTAAACTGGGGATGTTCACAAGTTGACCGTCTCCACTGTTATAAAAATAAGTTCAGAAGCTAATAGTTTTGAAGTATTTAGAAGTTAGGCACTTTCCCCTTCAAGTTTATAAGACACCAAATTGGTCCTAGCTTTGAAAATGTTTTTGCAATGACAAATACCTAATAACATAATCAATCACAAATAGAAAAGCAATACAAAATCACAAATTTCAAACTAATTTGCAGTTAGTTTTGTCAAGGCTGCGTTCTGTCCTAACTCCTAAGGATTTGAAAACCCACCTGGTCGAATAACAAATTGTCAATAAAAAAGATTAAGATCTAGTACTAAGCATTTACTACAACTAACATTTGTAAGTTCAGAGTTACTGATGTTTTATACTAAAAATTTAATCCCGGCCAATTTTTTACAGATTATATTACATGAAGAAACTGATTAATTTAACATCCAACAGAAGCACACAGAGTTACCTAACTAAAATATCAAACTAGACTTTAGATTGCCCATAAAATTGGTATTAAGTTGGGACATACACAAATCAAACAGCATTGGCAAGATCAACATTCTTATAAACTGGTAGCATAGGGCTACAGAAAATGAGACTAAAGGAACATCTACAATAATTTAATTTATAAAAATTCTGCCCGTAAAATAAAAATACGTATCGAAAACAACATTGATTGGATTGAAAACAATTGCAAACCAAGTATAGAAGTCCAGAATATGTATTAATACTACGGGAACATCCGATTAATTTTTAGTGTTTTGAAATATAGTGACATAAACATAAGAACCTCTATAAGAAAAAAAACCATTTAAGATTAAGCAGGAACAAACACTGCTAGAAAATTAAGAAAACGAAAATAAGGCCATTTCATTTAAACTATGGTAAACAATTAACACTTCCAAGTTCTACCACCATAAATAAAGGTAAAATATATATATATATACATACACACATCCATTGGACAACAAATGAGGCGAATTGATAAACATAAAGAAATCCAATTAGACTATGAAACAGTGCTGTAAAAGAAAATTTAAGCAAGCAAACATACAGAAAAATATCACTTGTGTACACTAGCCTATCAACATTGATTAATCAAAAATTACTATACCAACCTATCAAAACTCACAATCTAAACCAGATGCAAGATTTTTTGCAGATTGGCGTCTAAAACATGAAATTCAGAATTTTAGCCAACTCCTAAAATATCTAGCATAGTTGCTTAACCTAAAAAAAAGTGTAGCAACCAAATTTTCTTTTAATAAATACAGGCTAAAAATTGGGGCTTAGATGTTAAAAAATCCATCTTTTAAGCCAGTCATCTCAATGCAGTGCAACTTATTGAGTTTAAACGTTGCAACCAACAAACCTTATACGCAATTACTAAAATTCGTTAAAAGCAACAATAAACTTGAAAAGTATGTGCCAGAATACACTATAAGAATATCTCGCTTTAAGAGCAGAATCTTGATAGGAAGAATATGAAGGTTTTGTTAAGTTGCAGTTAATAAAGATAGGAAAACATGTAATATTTGGGGAGGAAAAATTCACTCTTTGTCAGAGATCGGGACATCACCTCCCCTCTCCATTTGACTAGAATGAAAAAATCTCCCATAATTACAAAAAAAAACATATAGTAATTGATATCTGTACATATATAATAATAATAATGATTAACTAATACATTAAAAAATATTAAGAGTCGGACCTTATTATTTGAATTTGGTTTGGGTAGATCTTCTGTATGAATCAATGTCTCTCTTTCTATATATCATACTATTATTTATGTCCTTGAAACAAATAATTACAAAAGCACTCTATAATTTTTTAAACTATTAAAACCACCCAGAAATAGCAATTACACAGATTTAAAAAAAAAACAGTTACAAATCAATTAAAAAACCAAAACTGTTCGAACAAATTAATGGTGTATCCATAAATTCTAAGAAAACCATTCAAACCCAACACATAATATCTTAAAACAGTTTAACAACCCAATTTACTTCAGAAAATATCTAATTTTTCACCCTTTAGGTCAGGCAAAAGATCAAACAAATCGAAGCTATAATCATAAACAAAAACATATAGAGGTGAAAGGGAACAAAGGTAAACAGCTAATGTCGTCCATCGTCTTGGACCGTCACTGCCGCCTCCATGGACCACCACCACCGCCCTACGTGGTCCCCATCGCTGCCTATCTATCTATATATATATATATATACGTGTGTATATGTATATATATATCATATCATATCATCATACTATTAATATAATATAAGTCAACCAAGCATTTTGAGAGGCTGCCCAATTTTGCCCAAATTTTCCAAAAATACCTTCACTCTAATATTATAATTACTCTTAAATGTCATCACTCAATTCAAATACATAAATAACTTAAAAAATGTTATTTTCCACACATTTATATTCCAAACAAAATCGTTGTGTATTTTTTATAAGAGTAAAACATTATGTTACTCTTTGTATACGATTGTTAATTAATTATATTTAATCATTTGATATTTAAATTTTAAAAAAAATATTAAGTTTATTTATCGGGATCATATCTATGTCACTACGTATTCCACACGCAACGCGTTGGGCAACGATTACTAGTATATATATATGGGAATGATATATCGACACATAAAAAAACACAATATGATTACATTTTAATCATAACCATTCATTACATATGTTTTTTAAGGGTTGTGATGATTTTTTTATTTTAGTTAATCTTGGTCATTGAAAAAACCCGTCTTATTCCTATAAAACAACTAATTTGGTCTCAAGATATTATCTTTTTTGTGTTTACAGTCAATAAATCTCAAGATATTATCATAACCATTCGTTACATATGTTTACAGTCAAGATATTATCCTATGAAACATCCATTCCTTTCACAGCGTAAGGAAGGTCGATAAACTTCTCTCCTTTCTTTGCAAGCTGGCAAAGTCAATAAGACCAAGGTCAAGCCGAGCTAAAAAATATCTTATCTTATTTAATTTTTATTCATTTTCTAAAAGCCATGAGCAATTAGAATGCTGAAATCCAAAAGTTCCTCAAACCTATAATGTGGGTGTTTATACTTAATGTACAGAATTCAATTACCAGAATCCCTTATAGTCTACAGGGTGTAAGAGTCAAAACTGACTGGCAAAGCCCGTGTTTGGTTGCAGTTTTTAAGCTCACAATTTGTTTTATAGTAAAATCTGCCCTTTTTTTTGGTTGACCAGCTTAGAAATCTAAATTTTTTGCTATTTGTCTGAAAGAGCCTTTTAGCCCGACAAACCCGTCTTTTTCTTTCTCAAACTTAGAAAGCAAACTGATTTACCTAAAAGCTGCAGTCAAACGAGAATATAAGAAAGGACCAAAAACTTAGTAGCTCATTGCATCAATGTGTATGCCAACTTACTAACGTCATTCGTATGCACAAATCCAATCATATCCGCTAAAAAGGGAAGGAACAAAAAGGGAAATAAGTTTCTACCTGTTCAATGTTGTACCCAGGACTTGGATCATTTGACAAAGTCAGAACTCTTGCAAATCTATCCAAACAATTCCCAACAACAAATCTGATGCAGATTATAAAAACTAGAAACTAATTTTTAGTTCAAGCAGAAAACTAACCCTTACCAAAAAAAGGTACAATCGATCTAGCTTAATATTTCTACACTTTCTGGTCTAAAAAAAAGGTTGATGAGAAGAAAACCCAACAAAGACGGCTTCTTAAATGTACCCAAGAAAATGTAGTAAAATAAAACAGACTCAAAATACCAGCTTCTAAGCAGAACAGAATGAGCTTAAAAGGTCCATCCAAACAAGCCACCTATTCATATGAGCCAATAAAAGGATAAAAAGGACTTGAATTTATATAGTTTCAATTTCATGTCCCTGTTAATCCTATGTTAAAGCAAGAATTAATAGAAGTACAAAACTAGACATGCTATATCAACAAAATTAAGAATTAAAATGCTTAAAAACATTTTTAAAAATCAATGATAAAAGAGAGAAAGTTACAAGCATAAGAAAACGGTATAATGGTTTCATATTTCTAGTCTTTCCTGTGTAAAGTAGCAAAAATAAAATAAAATACCAGCTTATAAGCAAAATAGATTGAGCTTAAAAGCTCCACCCAAACAAGGCAACTATTCATGTGAGCTAATAAAGGGTATTTAAGAAGTTGAATTTACATAGTTTCAATTTCTTAATCCTATGTTAAAGCGAGAATTAATAGATTAACAAATACCAACAAAAATAAGTCTGAAACACCAAATACCAGATCTAATTAACAGATTCCAGTTTATTTGTACTAAAAAATAAACCCTAAATCTGAAATTAATTTATGCCAAAACCTTAATAACCAGTGAACAAAATCCAATCGCAATTTAAGTAGCAAACAATAAAAAAAGATGATATATGTTGTATTAAAAATGATAAATAAAAGATGTAATTCTCAAATGCAAATACAAAAACAAAAACAGAAATAAAAATAGAAATTAACAGATATGATGATAAAAACATAAGAAAGGGAGACGATGAAGGAGAAGGTGAGATGAGGGAGGCGGCGCCTTCTTCTCTCTCTCTCTCTCTCTCTCCCTGCTTTTCTTTTGGAGCTTATAATAAGTCTTTTTAAGTGTAACCCTACAAACTATGTTTTTTTCTTTTATTTTGTTTCATTTTACCACACTTTCTAATTTGTAACTATTTATCCATTGGTCCTTCTTTAAAACATATTGACATATTCAAACCAATATATCTGACCCTACAAACTGAATTCTGAATCGATTTTTGTTTAAACCATTCACTTTGTTATTGAACGCTCTATCATTTTAAGATCTGTAATATACATTTTATTTCTTTAAGAAAATACTCAAAGAAATTGTAAAAGTTATTAAAACACTTACTGTATAATCAAAATCAATTATTTAACCATGTTTTAATATATACCAAAAATAAACGTGAACTAAACACCAATTTATTACATAGTAAACATAATTCTAGCTAACATAAATATAAACATATTGTATTATTTGCAATCTTCCATCCCATGTTAGTAATACTTTTTTCTATTTTTTTTTATTTGGTTTCATCTCCAAAAAGAAGCATTCACAATTTATTCACTATCTTTGAACGCAACATGTTTTTCATTGGTAGTTCTATCAATTATCGATAGTATTTCAATAATTGCTCTACTTTTGATGGTGCAAACTTTTATTGATTTCAAATATTTACCAACTTATTTAGTGATCGCTTAGCGAGATTATTAATAAACGTGTTCTTAATATTTTTTGGGTTATGTGAGGGTTTATTGACATAACTAATTGAATATATAGGGAAAACATATATGTGGTTGTGTTAGTTTGTGGATATAAATATACATATATTGATATTGGATATTAAATTATTATTTAGCAAACAAAAATTAGTTGGTAATATACTAACTAAAAGAGCAAACATTGTTAACCCGGTTGGTATTTACCAACTAACAATTGTTTGTTAGTAATCAATTAGTATTTAGCAACTGTATTTTTTTAGTTAGTGGTCAGTTAGTATTTAGCAACTGATAATGTCGTAGTCACCAATTAGTTAGTATATACTAACTGTTAAAGTACTAGTAACTATTTCCGTTGGTATTTACCAACTGAAAATTGTAAGTTGGTATTCAGTTACTATATAGCAACTGAAATTATTATAGTTACAAATTAGTTAGTAAATATTAAAAATATGAAATTTAGTTAGTAAATCGATTGTTATTTACTAACTACCAAATAAGTTAGAGTTTTTAGTTAGTATACGGTCATTTTCTTGTAGTGCCCTGGTCTCACAATTAGGTTCTAGATTTTCATATTGTATAGGAAATATAACTAATACTGAATATGAACATAACCGCCTAGTGATAGGAGGATATGCGAACATGGAAGGTGCCACAACAGCACTAGAAACCAATAACAATGGTCTTTTATTCGTTAAATTGGAGGGCATTAGTGTTGGAAATAAACGCCTTGACATCGACCCCAAAGTATTTAGAAGGACTACATCGGATAATGGGGTAATTATAGACTCAGGGTCAACAATCTCGTACCTGCCTAAAAGTGCGTTTTACAAACTTAGTGAGGAAATGCAAAATTTGATCGATAACATAGTGCCAAGAGACTACGTTGGAGACAACCGGAACACTTTGTGCTACAAAGGAAATTTAGTCGACCAACTTAAAGGGTTGCCATCGGTAACATTTCATTTTGCCGGAGAAGATGCAGATTTTGAAGTCGAAGAAGCAGGCATGTTTAGGCAACGTGGCAACATTTTCTGCTTAGCTGTAGAACCAACAGAAGAAGATGATTTTAGTGTTATTGGTTTATATGCTCAACAATATCAAAATATAGCATTCGACCTCGAAAAAATGATCGTTAACTTTGAGAATGTAGACGACTGTGAAGCTCTTGCATAGTGATCAAATTCCATTTGCACAAACGTTTGCTATCTTTGTGATCTAACTTTTTATATATGCTTCATTTATAACTCAAGTATTTACCCTTTTAACTTTTGACGAGTTTAATTAAGTGTTTAATGTTTGATAAGATATTGTACCAAACTAAAGAAGCTTTTTAGATACAAGGAATATGATTTCTGGTTATCTTTAACCTTATCATAAAATCAGGTTATCAACTATATCCATTAGCTATTCATCACATATTCACGACTAACACTATCGTACACCCGATACATTATAATTTAAGGTGTTTTATCCACTAAAAACTCAACACATATTAATAAATCCAAAAATAACAACACTACAATTAATTTAAAATTAAATCTTGCCTATTATCTGTGTTGAAACATGAACTTTATAAAAACATTGTATGCAACACAACAAGCAATGCGTATAGTGGATTTTTTTTAACTAGTAAAGCAATCTAATATTAATTGAAATGATGTTGGCCAAAATAATAATCAATTGGTATATATGTGGGTGATGAGTGTTACAAGGTATATACAAGGGACTACGATGATACTTGAAATGAAATGATGTTAACCAAAAATATAATTTATTGAAAAATGGGTGATGTCGTGATGAGAGTGTTATAAAATGTAGTTTTTTTAAATAAAAAAAACTGTTTCCTATATGATAGGGATTAAGATAATTAATAGTGATCTTAAACCTAATAAATACCCATATATACAATGAGTTATCAACATCTCTATTACTCATGTACATGATATATATTCTGCACACTTATTTTATTTGATATTTGGTTACTTTAAATGGTTTCTTTAGCCGTACTTGTGTTTGTTCTTCTCTTCCTAGAAAGACCATATCCTAAAACCAAAGAGGTAATTGTGGATCACAACAACAAATCTAACTTTTATATCCCGCTCAACGATCCGTGCAAATACAGTGAATGTGAAAAACAGTGCCGTCGTTTACGCCCAGGCTCTCACATTGGAGGCAAATGCTGTAACCCTCGTAAACGACGACAATGTTATTGTTTTTTTCACAAGTACTACCAGCGCCCTAATCTGACGGAGCCGGCGTCCTTATATTATCCAAAGGACTTTAGCTCATTCCGGGGCATAAGTAGGCATAGACGCACAAATCGAACTCAATTACCTAGGTATTCTGATGTTTCGATTTTTCGTAGATAAATGTAAGGTACAAAACGACTATCGACCTTAAATACTTGTATGTCATTTACTTAAGTAGCACCTAATTAGGGCATAGGAACCTTGTGGCAGATATATATGTTTCTTTTTCGTTAATTTATGGTGTTCGGAATGTCATGTACTCCTCTCTTTTCCTTACTTGCTGTTTTACCAGTGGTTTTATGTTTTTATGCAAATAGTTATTCAATTTTATGGACTCTTGTTCATTGTTCAAAATTAGGTTTTCGTTTTTGTTTCTTTTTATAAGTTTCTTCTAACTCCTCTTAGTTTCTAACCTTATTTAACTGCTGTTTTTTCCTCTAATTCTTATTTATTGCATATCTTGCTATATCACCCCATCTTATATTCTTATGCGGGTTCCATAAGACCAAACCAGAATCACTTGAATGTGCAAAAAATTATAATGTGTATTAAAAAATTCAAGAATCTCCAAAACCTAACATTTAATTCAATCTCTCCTGTCATGACTTATATACCAAGGATTTGTTTTTATTTTTTATTTATTGTATGTTCAGGATGTCACATATTGTGTATATTTTATTATTTTCATAGTCATCCAAAATAGATGACATGATAAAACATAAAAGTGTGTGCCACAAATTGTATAAACTTCCTCTAATATCTCATAGGGAATTTAAAATCATCTATTGGCCAAATACATCATGTCAATATAGCCCGTGGGATTGCTCAAAAAAGAGCGATATTGCTTGAAATTGAAGAAAAAAAGACCAAAAATAATATTTATTGAAATATGGGCTATGAGAGTGTTAAAATGAAATGGTACTGTCGTTTTTACTAAATAAGTAAGAAAAGTAGTACTACCTACACCTAATTTTTCCTTTTTTTTCCTCTAAATTACCTGTGACTGATTTTTTTTTAAAAACTGTTTCCTATATGATAGGGATTAGGATTTGTGCATGGTGATCTTAAAACTTATCATATATACAATGACAAGAAGTTATCAACTTCTTCATGTATTAATTGATATATTCAGCACATTTATTTCATTTTATTTTGACCTATTCGAAATAGCCTTCAGTAGAGAAATACTTTAAATGACTTCTTTAGCCGTACTTGTGTTTGTTCTTCTGTTCCTAGAAAGACCATATCCTAAAACCAAACTGGTAACTGTGGATCACAGCAACAGATGTAACTTCTATATTGGACTCGAGGATCCGTACACATGTAGTACGGAATGTGAAAAACAGTTCCGTCTGTTACGCTCAAGCTCTCACATTGGAGGTAGATGCCCTCCTAAAAGACGACAATGTTATTGTTTTCTTCAAAGGAGCCTTAATCTGACGGAACTGGCCTTATATCCGAAGGAGTTTAATTCATACCGAAACATAAATAGGCATTCTAGACGCACAAATCGAGCTCTATTACCAATTAGGATTTCTGATGTTTTCGAGATTCATAATATGTCATTTACTTAAGTAGCACCTAATTCGGGCTTACGAACCTTATGGCAGATATATATGTTTCTTTTTTCGTTTATTGTCTTCGGAATGTCACATACTCCACACTTTTCCTTATTTGCAGTTTTTCCAATGGTTTTATAAGGTTTTTATGCAAATAGTTATTCACTTTTACTGACTCTTGTTTGTAATTAAGTTTTTTTTTTTTTTGATAAATTGTTCTTTATCCTTTTGTCTATCTACACTCTTCTAACTCCCTCGTATTTTCTAACCATTTTAATTTGCTATTTTTTCCTCTACTTCTTGTACATTTATTATCTAGTTTATTTTACTATCTCACCCCATCTAGCTTATATTCTTTATTCGAAATCCATCACACCGAACTAGACACTTGAATGGGCATATAATTAAACTTATTTGTAAAACTAGTATATTGACTAAATCACTTATTTTCTACTTTGTCTATATAGCTTTAATTTTACCTAACAATAATTGACACAATGTACTTGTCATACTTGGTCATTCACCCCTTTAATGTAAGGGTGTGTTTGCTTGGTGTACTATATTCATGGAATAGTATTAGTAGTGAAATGGACCATATAGAAATGATATGTTTGGTTTGTAAATTGTAGCGGGACTAATAGTCCATATGTCACCTTTTATCATTATTTCCAATACTTGGTAGGGGTGTTATTACCAAATGAAAGATTGACTCAATTTTAAAATGACAAAAAGAATCTAAATTCGTGTTTGTTAAACTGTGCTTATCTGAGAGTTTTATTTTTTGAAAAAAAAGATCATTTATAAAAATAAAAAATAACGACAAGAGATTTCTATCTTTCGATGTTCATTTATGAGAAATTTGAACTCTGATATGATCTACCTAGCGAGAAATGAAAATGATATTAGAAAATAAAAGTTCTTATGTAGGGTAAAATTGTAAAACTACAAAAATTATATTCCCATACCGGATATAATCTCATGTTAAATAAACATTGTACTATTAGTCCCGTTCCAAAATTTTAATCCCACATCGTTTGTAATACTACAATTATCCCATTGTATTTGTAATATCATCGAAAATAGTACCGTTACCATACAATTATCCCATTATATTTGTAAAATAGTACTGTTACCAAACAAGGCCTTAGAGTAATTGACAATAATGTTTAGTGTCCAAGTGTAGCAACGTTATTCTATTAGTTGGATTGGTTTTCGATCCAACCCAATGTATTTCGGTTTCGATCTTTTTATTTTTTGGACCGAACCGGATCAGTTGTTTTCGGTCTGGTTTCGTTTTTCTTCAGGTTTTTTCGTTTATTTTTTTGGTTTTTCGGTCTTTTTCTGCCTTCAATTTTTCAGGACAGTCTGTCATATTTTTTTAAACCAGTAGATAAAATGCAATTTCATCCGAGTGTCAATAAAAAATTTGGAAAAATTTCTATTTTATCTTAACATATGGAAAAACAATTATATGAACCTGATGCACTATTATTTAGGGTGTGTCAACCAATAGTATTTTTTTGTTTTAATTTTGAAATAATTTTTGGGTATATATTTTTGGGTTTATTAACATGTATTAGCTTTTTAGTATTTTTTAGTTTTAATTTTGAATTAATTTTAGGGTAGATCTTTTTTGGTTCATTAATATGTGTTAGGTTTTTAGTATGTGACACATCCGGAAAAAAACCGAAAAAGACCGAAAAACCAAAAATAAAACCGAAAAATAACCGAAAAAACTCGAAAAATAACTGAAACCGGACCGAAAAAACCAGTCCGGTTCGGTCCAAAAATTAAAAAGATCGAAACCGAAAAAAAACGAAAAAAACCGAACCGAAAAATCTGCTGGTTTTGGGTTTCGGTTTTGCCAAAAACCGAACCGAACCGAACCGAACCGAACTCAGCCCTAGCAATTAGGACAGGCTGCCTTGAAAAATTCAAGAAAGCAAAAATGAATCCCTATTAGTTACCCACATTATTTATAATATATAATATAATAATAATAATTATGTCAATGTTAATTAAAAAAAAAAATTGTAGCAACAAGAGGTGAAGTACCCTTACATTGTTTTATTTGCACATTATAAATTATAAGTTATATACAAGCGTTAATCGACTTTTTAAACATGTAACAAAATTGTCGTAACATATTTTTTTTCTTAATAATTTAAACGTTAAATTGTATAATAGCATTTAATTTTTTAAATATTAATAATTTAGATAGTAAAAACGAAATTATGATACTAGAATAATACTAACAAGCAAGCAAATTAAAGATGCAAGCAATTACCTAATTTTCCCAAAATACACGTATGGACCCCACTGTTGTTCTCTTACCAGACAAAGTCAATTACCAGTCTATATTAAGATTTTGCATCATTTACCATAAAAAAAAAATGAACATTTGACTATTCCAGAGAAATGTGGTTAATGCAAGTCAAAATATTCCCCCTTATAGTTTGCACCTCATTTTGTTTCCATTTAGCTATTTTTATTTTATTTTTAAATTTGTAGAACTTTTTCTTTATGTTTATAAGCTGTTACAACGTATTCTATACATATTTCATAATATTTGGACATATTGTTGAGTTGCATTTTTTTTTTGATTTTATATTTAATTTATTCTAGTTTTTATTTAATTCCAAAATAAAGCATGTTTAAATTTTTCGTAACAAAAAAATTATTGAAATGTATTTATACATGTCTAATTGTAATTGTAGTATTTTTTTTTTATTTTTTTACTATTTTAAGTTTAAAAATCAACGAACCACGAAATAGGGTATAAATTATGAAGTAGAAGACTCGTACTCGGTTAATGCTTGTTCACTTTTTTTCACTTGAGAACACAATTCATCTTATTTGTTCCTACCCGTCCTAATATACCCACACAATACAAATTGTTGTTTGAAGTGTAAAATAAAATAAACGTAACATTAACCACATATCTCTCGAACGAAACCCACAAAATCTTCTAATAAGTATGCTATCTAGCCGTTAACACAAGAAATGAATAGACGAGAGAACAGATCGCATTGTACCCCTACTCGCTTGAGATAAGAGTCGTGTCCGCCATTCTACTTTTGCAACCCAAATGTATCAATGATAAGTATTTTTCTTGTAGAGTGTGTTTGTAACCCAAAAAATGACACGGAAAAGAAAAAGAAAATAAAAGAAAATCATGAAAAATTAACTTAAAATTATTTTCTGGTTATTTGTTTGTAATGTTGAGAAATCAAGAGAAAAGAAAAAAAAATGTGTGAGAGAGGGAGTTTGTCACATCGTTCCTATTTGTTTTCGTTTTCCTTTCAATTTTAAAAATAAAATGATTTCTCACATTTTACACACAAATTTTTTCCTCACTTTCTTTTGTTTTATTTTTTATTAGTTTTAATATGCAAGCAAACATAAGAAAATGTTTTCTCGAAAAATCATTTTCATTTGCATTTTCACCAAAATCCTTATTATAGTACAATGGAATCAATTTATCAAATAGATAACCATCTTTCAAGGTAATCAATGAAATCTAGTTAAGTTTATATAGTACTTCAAGGATTGGAAGTTTGGAATCCCCATCTTTTTTAGAATTTATGCTAGTAACAAACAATAACCATGATTGAGAAATTATTTAGTCCTTCAGAAGGACTATTTTAAAACACTTTCTAGCAACACATTCACAGTCCTGCAGTTTTACATAAAAATAATTAATAAAATATATTAGTGAACGTGATGTAACCGATTTTTTTTGATTTTTTTTTCAAACATTAATCATATAAAAAAATATAACGAAATTGAACGAAAAGATAATAACCTATGCTGCCACGGCTGATCATGGTAAAAATTTAATCCATATTTTCAATACTTTTATAGTTTATACTTTGTAGAGAATGAGAAAAAAAGAAAAGTACAGACTAAACAGTAATGGGATAAACGAATTTAATTGATGATAGCGTAGAAACGGTTACTTCATGAGCAATTACATTTTTTTTTAGAAGACCAAATTATGTATGTGATCACGGTTGCATGGATCATTTGTGCATTACTCATTACTTCGTTAGTTGTTTATTTAATTTATACGATGAAATTGAATATACAAGAGGTTGGTGGAAAAACTTATGATCAATACTTTATGTGAGGCTTTTACTTTCCACAATTGGACTTATAAAATCTAAATTATATTCCCACAATGAGGTTAGTACTAGCTTAATAACAAGATTAGGTGTGAATTAATGAAGAAAGTGGAAAAAATTATAATTGTATATTAAAAGAATGGTAAAGAGTGATCATAATTCATATACCTTGCTCAAGATATTTAATCATTCTATAGAATAATTGATAGGGATCAATTATGATTTGCATATCAATTAAATGTTAATGGCTACAGCATTGTTAGATTTTATAAATGTTGAAAAGAATTTATAATTTTTAGCATTTGAAATTGATCAACAAAACATAGCTGTGAGTGGAGATTATTCAAATTAAACAGATTAAAGAAAGTTGAAGTAACGGAATAAATTGAAGTAATTGAATGATATATTTTATCTTTGAACTCATTGGTATATTGTATCTCGTCACTGGATGTGCGTCGTCTAACCCATGCTTAGTCGGCATTTTGAGTAAGAGCATTTTCAAGTTGATTCGGTCAGTAAAAAGCAAGAAAGTCGACGATTATGTCGTATTGGACGACTACTCGTGTCAACGAGATTTGTTTTATCGAGTGATAGCAATAAACAAGTGAAAAGGTCGTAACATGACTTCTTCCCTCACCCTTAATATGCCCACTGCCCATTCAAATTTATAAGTCAAATTTGGAAGTAAGATCTAATTTACTACTGATCTGTTTTCCTAGTCGTAGATTGAAAGTGAAATTCCCCTCACCCTTGTCATGCATATGCCCATTCAAATTTATAAGTCAATTTATAAGCAAGATCTAATTTAGTGGAAGCAGAGTAGCTGACTCTGAGTCAAGTTTACTCTGTTTTTCACAGTCATTAGATCTGTTACAGTATTAATAAAATAACAAATCTAATGGCTGTGGAAAGCAGAGTAACTCAGAGTCAGGTACTCTGCTTCCTAATTTAGTACTCCGTCTGTCGCTAAACAAATATTTCTTACGAAAATGCGTACAAATTTGACTGATAATTTTTTCATATCTAGATTATCGAAAAAAATTATTTCAAAAGTTAATCACGTAGTTCATGGTTAGAATTATACGACGGAATTTTCAATTTTTTCATTTCGATAATTTCGATATGAAATATTTGATGGTTAAAGTCGCACGTATTTCGTAAGAGACGTTTGTTTGTTTAGTGACAGAGCGAGTATTACTCTATTTTACTAGATTGAAAGTAAAAAATTTGAAAGATTGCAAAATTGTAAACATGAAAAGTGTAAAATTAATTGTGGCTTAAATTATATTAATTTATTTTCCAAAAAGACAAAAAAAAAAATAGTAGAAAAACATTGATTCACTTTCTCAAATTCAACGCTCACGTTAGCCTCTCCACCACGGCTATATATATATATATATATTTAAATATATATATATATATACTTAAATATATATACATTATAATATTATTATATAGTTAAGCTTAAATATATTACTATATTGAGCAATATTTAATATAATTTCTCTTTATCTTCAACTCTAAATCTCTAGAAAGAGAAAGAGAATTGCTAAGCAAACTTTTATCAAATCTCTTCTATATCTGGTAATTAATCACCTTATTATTTTTAGAAATATTTAATACCATATTTATTGATTTATACTTTAAAGCCAATTTTATTCCCTTTTGTTGCTTATTTTTAACTTAAAATTTGACCCTTTTGTTGTTTTGACCTATTTAGGAACTTTGTTTTGAAACCTTAGAAATCGGTTTTTGTTTTTTGAATTAAAGGTGTAAAATTTCGGATTATTGAATTAATTGAGGTCAAAAGTCTATTGATTTTAGCTTATTTTTTGAGTAATCGCTTTGAAACCCTATAAATGATTTGTTTGCCTATGAACCGAGGGTAAAAAAGATTGGATCTTTTTGTAGTGATCTATAATCGGATTGGGAATCGGTTCAAAACCTTATAAAGGGTTTATTTCTGTTTGATTGGTGGAATAAAAAGATTAGATTTTGTCGTGTTACTAAAGATAAAAATTTTTTGCTGTAATTTAGGTCAAACGTCTCGTGATCGTGCTTAATAAGAAGCCTCCAGTGCTCTATTCGGCTTAATTTGGTTCACAAGTTTTCTTTTTGGTGTCTGGTGATCGAATTGGGAATTGGTTTAAAACTGTAGAAAGGGTTTGTTTCTGTTTGCTTTGAGGTAAAAGGATTGGTTTTGGTTGAGGTTAAAAGTGTTTGTTTAATACTTGGAATATCGAAAGTAAGTTCAAGTGGACCTTGCTATAGCTGAATTCAGTTCGTAATTTCGACTATTGGTATTTGATCATTGATTTAGATTCGTTACAAAACGGTACAAATTGGAGAAAACGTCTTATTTTGGAAATGGATAACAGGAATGAGAATTTAGGTGTGAACAAATTGAGTAAAAACATACGAAAAAGCCCCTTACACCAACCCAATTTCCCAAACCCCAATCGCCAACAACCCGAGCCTCAGATATACAATATCAACAAGAACGATTTCCGTAACATTGTCCAGCAGTTAACGGGTCCAAATTCACACGATATTTCTAATATATCACCACCACAGAATAATCCGATTAGGCCCCCTAGCGAAAGGCTACAAAAGATCAAACCCCCACCTCTAACCCCCGTTACCCGTCCCCCAATTCCTGTGCCACCTCAGCAGAATTTCTCCCAACCGGGGTTCAATAATAACGCACTTTATCGACCCCAAAATATTACAGCTGAGTCCCCAGTGTCCGCGTATATGCGATACTTACAAAACTCGATGGCAGGTACTGGTTTAACACCACAAGCTCAAAGCCAAACCCAACCCCAAACCCAAACCCAGTCTCAACCTCAAACTCAATCTCAGCCCTCAGTTCCAGAACAGCCACCTGGTGGGGGGTTTCCGCCTTTGCCCTCACCAGCTTCGCAATTTCCTTTTCCATCCCCTGGTTTTTTCAATTTGTCGCCTTTCCCCCCACTTTCTCCAGGATATCAGTTTCCTCCCCCATTGTCCCCGAATTTTGCATTTTCACCTCTGCCTCAGTTTGGAATGCCAGGTCCAGGGACTCAACCGCCTCTCTCTCCTGGCGTTTCGTTCCCGTTATCTCCTTCAAGTTTTTTTCCCTTTCCAAGTCCTACATGGAGGAGTCAATAATGATACATATATGGATCGACATTCAGTGAAAGGATGAAAATTTGTTATTTCTGATGCTGAGGTTTCGACTGAGGTACTTATCATGCAATTCGATATGATTAGTTGATTGTTTTCTGCAATTTTAGCTTCAGAAAATGCAGTTTCAGTTTATTGCTTTTGTATTTTATTTTCTTTATTTTTGTCAAGTCTAATACCAAGGAAATGTAGTTCAGACTATTGAATTGTTTTCAGAAATTTTAAAATTGTTGTAAACTTGTACTGTAATCAGAAGGAGGATAGGCTTAAACTTATTTCTTTGTTGACCGAGTTCGTGATTCCTTTAAATTGTTGATCAACTTAAAATAGGACGAATTAATGTTTTTTTTAATTGGCATTTGTACCTATTCCGATGCAGCACCTTTTCTTTTATTTGCTGAAATGAGCTGATTGTAGATACTGCTGTTTAAGTTTGAGTTTGAAGTTAGCAAGGGACAATCGATGGAACTAACTTCTAACTTTTTATGAAATGGTATTTCATGTGAGTTGCGAATGCTCTATATGTTTAACTAGGGGATAACCTGGTTATCAGATTGATACTCCCTATTTTTACCAATTTGATAATCAATACGAAGCCAACTATAGGCTCCATTTGTTGCTATATCTAGCTTAAGTGAAAACTTTCTTTAATATTTTGACCCTTTTGTTGCTTTGGACATTTGTTTGGGAATTTTGACAGGATTCCTAGAAATGGTATGTTCCAGTTTGATCTGAAAGGTATAAAAGATCTGATTTTTGCCTTTTGCAGTTTGTCTTGGCTTATTGATAGCTTAATTTGGTCCACAACTTCTATTTTTGGGTTGGTGATCAAATTGGAAATCTCTTCAAACCTCTAGAAATGGTTTGTTTTCCCATTAACAGAGTAAAAGAAAAAACACGGATCGTTTCAGTGTTAAGGTCAAACCTCTTTTGACCCCGCTTCATAAGAATTCCGAGTGCTCTCTTTAGCTTAACTTGGTTCATAAATTAGTTCTGAACCCTATATTTGGTTTGTCTCCGTGAGATATGCAGAATGTTGGATTTTGCAGTTATTGGGGTTAAAATTCTTTTGACTAAGTTGTTACGAATCGGCCAACTTGGATTTTCCAGTTGAGCTCTCTTTAGCTCACAATTTCGGTTATTAGTGTTAGATTATTGGTTTGGATCTCTCTTATATACCACCGCATGATAATCCCTTTAAACCCCCACCACTGATGCCCGTCACCTATCCGGCTATCCCCCAATAACCTCAGCATAATTTATCGGAACCGGGATTCTATGTTAACACCCTTTATCGACCCCAAAACCCCAAGTCCCCAGTGTCGGCCTATATGGGAAAATAAGATCAATATAATATATTTCTCAAGATGAATGCTACTACAAAATACTATTTTATTTAGCAATCTTATACAAAAAGTTTGACTTAAAATGGAGTAGCTTATTTGGTGATACTGTGTGTAACGAACGAACCTACAGCTACTGTTGATTATTAACCTGTTGCAATCCACTTTACTTCTCCACTCGATTGTCCACTACATACTAGGGGTAACTACTAAGTCAAGTGCATATACCAAAAAAGAACCAAAGTGCACGCTATATTGGTATGGTAGGTGTGTGACAACACAAGCTCTCCATTAGTTGGGACCATAGTTGACCGGATGGGAAATGAGAGCGGCAAACAAAAACGTGAATAGCCAGAAAAATGAAATAATAGGAACCGGGAAACGAGATTTTTTAAAGGGGAAACGAGTTCCCGATAGCTATGGTTGAAACTCTTTCATGTGCATGATCGAATATTGCCATATAAAAACCCCAATTTTTGAGCGTGCGCGTACACAGTCAATGTCAACATTGTAGGTGTTAAGGGCGAAGAAAATCGAAACATATGAAAAAAACTATCGTTACATAAAACAAATGATCAAGCATATATACTCTAGAATCATAAAGTTTCAAAGCTGATTTTTTCGAATCAACAATTCAACCATACAAGAATGATTGGCAAAACAATCGAACAAAAAGCCCTAAGCTTTGTCCTTATAAGGGAAAACTAACCAAAAAGTGACTGAAATCAACAAACATATTGTAAATGCTGGAATTATAGATCTCGATCGATCATAGCATGACAAGTGAGATTAAATATAAATAACTAAAAAACAAAACCAACTTCTGAGCTTCATAATAAACACAATGTATCTTCAAGGTCGTTTAGTTGGTAACTGACAATAACGAATCGTTAAACTCTTTCATCTGGGTTGTGTCGACCTAATAAATATAAATGCCTCCGGCTATAATATTTTTGGTTGCAATAAAATACAAATCAAAACAAAATTGTAGCTAAAAAATATTGAATTCATGACACACTACACAAACATTAGGTATTATAACACAATGTAAATGAATTATTATTCATACATCATGTACAGTTACAAAACATATTTAAAAAGAGTTGGCGTGTTTTGTCCGATGTCCAAACCTTACTAGATTTTACCCGGAGCTGGTCGTGCATACGAAATCCGACTCTTTTACATTTCAAAGTATTTGGGTGCCCACTAAAGGAAGGCGAGTTGGTAATATTTTTCAAGAAGAACTACACCAACTTAGGTCAATCATTTCAGACCATAGTTTACTAAGACGAAAACGAAAACGGAAAACGAAATGAGAAACGAAATCGTGAAATGTGACAATAAATAAAATAAAATCTAAAATTTACAAGTGAAATAATAGAAAACGAGAAACGAGAAGCCGCAAGCAAGAAATGAGAAACCCGTTTTTTTTTTTAAAAGGAAACGAGATTTTCGGTAACTATTTTAGACATCGAATCAAAGATCCAACTGCCAACTGTTGTAACTAAAAAGGTAATTTTTTTAATCCCTCTTAACATTTAATGATATTAGAACATATTTTATTCACTTATACGTAACATTACATTTATCATTTATTTATAAATGAAATAAAAAATAAATTGACAATGAAATATAACATCCCATGAGCCAGTCCTAAATTTCACCAAAACCACCTTTTTCCATCCAATTGGGAGCTAAAATAACCAAAGGTACAGAGAAACAGACAAAGATTTACATATATATATATACATATATACATATATATAATATTAATGATTTTGTAGTTAAACTCTCCACCAACCAATAACAAAATACCCACTTCTTTTTTTGTCTTTTTATTACCTTTCTCATGTGATTTTCATCACAAATATCACTTTCATACCCACCCTTTATTATCACTATCATAAATATTTACATACCCTTTCTTTTTTATTATTTAGTATCTTGGTTTTTTTTCCTTATTTAAAAAATGGGCTTTAATTGACTGATTTCCTAACAGCTGGTATATGATATTCATGAATTAAGAATCTTTCCTTGATTTTGTTATGAAATTTGCATTATTCTGATACCCTTTTATTTATTTTATTCTATTTGTTAGATCCCAGAGGTGTTTGCTTCACTCAGCTTTTTTTGCCTCTTTTTGCTTCTCAGTCTCAGCTTAGGTGCAAAAGAGGTCATTAGCAAAGGTTGGTTTTTTTTTTTTGTAGTAATAGATATGTTTTGTTTTATTTTATTCAACTACCTCGAATCGAATATATTTCTATGCAGCTGTTTTTTGTTGTAGTAATAGGCTAATAGATATGTTTTGTTTTGTTCAAGTTTTATTCAAATGAATCGAATCGAATATTTGTTATGCAGCTTCGAAGCTATGGAATTTTTTGCTTATAAGTTGCATTGCATTTTGTTGTTCCGCTTAAAAGGTGGAATTTTTAAGTTTTCTACCCTGAAACGCTAGGATTTTTAAGCTTGATAGATTTATGATTTTTATGAGCATTATCAAAGGTTGGCTTTATGGCTTTTTTTGATGTTGTAGTAGTAGTGGATTTGTTTTGTTTTATTCAAGTTTTGTGTATTGTACTGGGTAAGTACATCAAATATCTCGAATTGAATATATTTTTATGCAGCTTCGAAGCTATGGATTTTTTTGCTTATAAGTTGCATTGCATTTTGTTGTTCCGCTTAAAAGGTGGAATTTTTAAGTTTTCTACCCTGAAACGCTAGGATTTTTAAGCTTGATAGATTTATGATTTTTATGAGCATTATCAAAGGTTGGCTTTATGGCTTTTTTTGATGTTGTAGTAGTAGTGGATTTGTTTTGTTTTATTCAAGTTTTGTGTATTGTACTGGGTAAGTACATCAAATATCTCGAATTGAATATATTTTTATGCAGCTTCGAAGTTGTGGATTTTTTTGCTTATAAGTTGCATTGCATTTTGTTGTTCCGCTTAAAAGGTGGAATTTTTAAGTTTTCTACCCTGAAACGCTAGGATTTTTAAGCTTGATAGATTTATGATTTTTATGAGCATTATCAAAGGTTGGCTTTATGGCTTTTTTTGATGTTGTAGTAGTAGTGGATTTGTTTTGTTTTATTCAAGTTTTGTGTATTGTACTGGGTAAGTACATCAAATATCTCGAATTGAATATATTTTTATGCAGCTTCGAAGTTGTGGATTTTTTTGCTTATAAGTTGCATTGCATTTTGTTGTTCCGCTTAAAAGGTGGAATTTTTAAGTTTTCTACCCTGAAACGCTAGGATTTTTAAGCTTGATAGATTTATGATTTTTATGAGCATTATCAAAGGTTGGCTTTATGGCTTTTTTTGTTGTTGTTGTAGTAGTGGATTTGTTTTGTTTTATTCAAGTTTTGTGTATTGTATTGGGTAAGTACATCAAATATCTCCCCGATTCATAGGAGATGTGCATCTCTTTCCTAAGGCAGGGAATGGACAGCACAATGGTCACACAGGGAGAGGAGCTCAGGGACAACGCACAGCTGTGTCTAAAAAGACCGCTTTGTGCCTGAATTGAATATATTTTTATGCAGCTTCGAAGTAGTGGATTTTTTTTGCTTATAAGTTGCATTGCATTTTGTTGTTCAGCTCAAAAGGTGGAATTCTTAAGTTTTCTACCCTCAAACGGTAGGATTTTTAAGCTTGATGGATCTATGAATTTATATGCATTAGCAAAGGTTGATTTTATGGTTTTTTGTTGTTGTTGTTGTAGTAGTAGTAGTAGATATGTTTTGTTTTATTCAAGTTTTGTGTATTCTATTGCGTAAGTACATCAGGTACCTTGAATCGAATATGTTTTTATGAAGCTTCAAGGTTATTGATTTTTTGCTCATACGTTACATTGCGTTTTGTTGGTTGGCTTAAAAGATTGATCTTTTTTTTATGTTATAATCCTTCAAAAGCTATAAATTTTAAGCTTAGGTACAAAAGAGGTCATTAGCAAAGGTTGGTTTTATGGGCTTTTTTTTGTTTGTCGTAGTAGTAGATATGTATTTGTTTTATTCATATTTTGTGCACTCTATTGGATAGGTATATCAACTACCTCTAATCGAATATTTTTTTTATGCAGCTTTGAAGTTATGGATTTTTTTTGTTTAGTAGATATGCATTACATTTTGTTGTTGGGCTTAAAAGCTTGCTTTTATTGTTTTTTATCCTGAAAAGGCTAGAACTTTAAAGCTTGATGGATCTGCGATTTTATTAGCATTAGATTTACCAATTATTTGCTTAAATACTGCAGTCATACTAGCCCTGAAGCTTTTTTTCTTGTCGTAGTTGTTGCAACAAATTTACTGACTCTGAAATTCTTAGCAAAAGCATTGAATTGAGTGGATTTAGATGAGTTTGATTCAAAATCAACCGCAATGGTGGTAGATTCTGTCTCTCGGTTACGATGTCCAAGATTTACTCGTCGGAAAGTGAAGATATTAGGAAAAAAATGTTATGCCTATGAGTGTGTTTAATAGGAAGATCTTATGATGGTTGCCAAACCAAAGATTTATGGTTCCGTTGATGTATGTTAAGATTGTTCTTAATAATACAAATTGGAGGTATTGATGTTAAACATGTAATCTTTCAGTTGATTTTAAAAGGAGTTAACCAGGGGGTTATATCTACGATCTAGTAAACTGCTTCTACACGTCCAATTTAGATGTAAACTTATAGAGGTGTGAAGGTTGTAAGTGTTTTTGGATACAGTCTAGTGGTGAAAATACTTATAAGCAACTTAAAAAAACCTAAATAGTTAGTATTTTTTTCTCAACAAAAGGCGGTACAAATTTGAGCACCCATTTTGATTTTTTGAAAGTACTTAAAAGTAGTGTTAGCTGATTGAATTATCTGTGGTAAAGATGATGCTGGTTTAGATATAACATAGAGCTATACTAGGTTAACAAGATTTTTTCAGGACTACAAGTAGAATGTTAACATACACTAGTTATCATACTTTTTTCACCTTTGTACTAAGTATCTGTTGAAATGGACCTCGAGGAGAAGAGGGTTAATATCTTGGCCCTCATTAGACGAGCCTCCAAGTTCAGTATTTTGCTTCAACGATTTGCATGTTGAACTTATAATCAGTGTAATCAACTAATCAGATACCTTAACAAGGACCTTGGCACATAGGCAGTCTTGGATAAATCTGAATACTGTATCTGGTTATTTTGTATTTCTGCTTACCAAGACACTTAATAGTTGTCAATTCATGCGAAACCTCAATAATTCATTTTTTATCTGGGCATTTAAAATATTTTGACAACTTCTATTTACAGCTTTTAAGTTCATCTAGAGTCCATCTGGTTGAGCGCCTTTTAAGCTTGAATAAGGTAAAAGCTTCAGGCTGGATGAACCTATATTTTTTCCGAATTTTAAAAAATCTACTTCTTAAAGCTGCAACAAAACAAGACTGAGGTCGATTAAATTGTACCTGAATGAAATCCACCCTGATCTTTTTACGCACTTGTAAGTATAGATGGGTGACGTAACGAAGGACCTTATCTCCGGCACTATTGGAGGAGCAGCCCAGCTAATCGTGGGGCACCCCTTTGACACAATAAAAGTGAAGCTCCAAAGTCAACCAGCCCCTGTCCCTGGTCAACCCCCCAAGTTTTCCGGTGCTATGGACGCAGTGAGAAAGACTATAGCGGCTGAGGGTCCAGGTGGACTCTATAAAGGAATGGGGGCTCCACTAGCCACTGTGGCGGCTTTTAATGCTCTTCTTTTTACTGTTAGAGGGCAAATGGAGGGTTTACTTAGAAAGGGAGCTGGTATACCTCTTACGATAGACCAGCAGGTTGTTTGTGGGGCCGGAGCTGGATTTGCTGTTTCCTTTCTGGCTTGTCCTACTGAGCTGATAAAATGCAGGTCAGTAAGATTTTATTTTTATTTTATATTTTTTTTACCCTACGAATATTCTTACTGTGGATATGAATGTGGATTTAATTCTTGATTTAGTACTTTGATGGGTCTATGTATGACATATTAGGCACACCATTCGGCAGTTTTATGGCATGTTTATTAGTGGGAAATTTGTCTTTATGCTATTCTTGTTTTTATGCCCTGGCAATGTACCCAAATTTATAACCTGATCCTATGTGGCATGTGTTAATTAGAAGGCTGTTGGAACTCTTTCGATGAAATTTCAAGAGTATCTTTGTGAACTTCCAAACTTTGATTAACCTGTTCGGTGCATATGCCGGGGTATTCTTCCTGGTGTATGTTTACTAGTAGGTTTGTCGCAGCTTTGATTAGCAAATTGTGGCCTTGTGTGGTTATTTAAAGCTCAACCTCGATAAAGAAAAATATGACCGACAGTAGATCGAATATATGCATAAATAATTTCTTCTTTTAATTATACTTACACTTATTTGAATTTTTGCTAATGTAACCTGCTTTTGGCTAGTCAACTAGATGTCTAAAATAAGTTCCAAGTTGGATGGCCCCAGTTCTTTTCTCAACCTAAATTTAGCCAGCCTGTTTGATCTCCATCTAAAAAATCCCTTTTGTAAAACAATTTCTATACACCCATGCTGCGAGTGTAATTTTGTTAGGAGTTATATTTGTTCCATGCTGAGACTATATTTATCAGGCCTCGAGTTATATAGAGTTACCTTTCCTACTATGAAGGCCTTCTAGTGTAAAGGCATATGGACTCTAAACAGATTTGAACTTAAACTAATTTGTTAAAACTTGGGACTTCATTTACTCTTTTTCCAATCTGTACAAATTTGGGATATATGTATGCAAAATGGAATATAGCTCTCTAATGTAGATTAACCATTGAAGGTTTAATACTACCATCAGTGACTACTGTTGGATATTTTCACCTATCTATTGTGTTTTCCCGCCTTTTCTCTCTTTATGCTACCTCTCTTTGAATGATTGGCCTTGTTTGGTTGCAGCTTTAACAGTCAACCTCTTTATTCATTTACTAATAAATTACAATGCATTTTGTTGGTCAGTGAGGTCATTTTTTTTTTTGCTTATAAGTTGTTCTGTCATTGATAGCATTCTCTGTTGAGCTTTTTTGGCAATTTGGCCTGCAACGGCTATAACAAGGAAGAACTCGCCTCATACAATCCAACTTTTCCTGATGTGTTCTATGTCTAGTTGTCTGGACTTGCATGTCCTAAGGGCTAAGATTAGTGTATTCTTAAGAGTTTAATATATGACAATTCTTCAAATGAAATTAGCATTATTTGACTGTTATTCAACTGATACAACACCAAATTTAACTTACTTTTTTTTTATTTCGAAAACAGATTGCAAGCTCAGAGTGCCCTAGCAGGCTCCGCCGCCACCACGTCGGCAGTTAAATACAGCGGCCCAATGGACGTAGCCAAACACGTCCTCCGTTCCGAAGGGGGAATGAGAGGCCTCTTCAAGGGCTTAGTCCCAACAATGGCTCGAGAAATACCTGGAAACGCCGCAATGTTTGGTGTATACGAAGCCACAAAACAATATATTGCTGGTGGGTCCGACACGTCTAAATTGGGCAGGGGTTCTCAAGTCATTGCCGGTGGCGTAGCGGGAGCTTCGTTTTGGGCAATGGTTTACCCTACGGATGTGGTTAAGAGTGTTCTTCAAGTTGACGATCATAAAAATCCAAAATTTAAAGGCTCTATCGATGCTTTTAAGAAAATTGTAAAATCGGAGGGAATAAAGGGTTTGTATAAGGGGTTTGGGCCGGCTATGGCAAGGAGTGTACCCGCTAATGCAGCTTGTTTCTTAGCTTACGAGGTTACAAGGTCTAGCTTGGGATAGTGTTTTGTTTTTCTTAAAAAAATATTCTGTTTTGGCAATTAATCTTGTAACTGCCCATGATTTGATCAAAGAATAACAAAATATCCTTAATCCTTAATCATTACTGATTTACTGTTGACTTTAACTAACAAGTTTTGAGTTTTCATGGATCTAAATCTTGCTTGAATATGTCATTGTATGTTATAGCTCTCTAGAGTACTTATCGGAGTGAACTTGTTATGACTCATGAGCTTGTTGGATAATGAAGGTGAGAGTTAACACTTTCTATACCTTCTCTGTCAATTTTATTTAGAAAAAAGGCAAATTTTGTATTTAGATCGTCTCCTTGCAATCTAAAGACTTTCCTTTTACAGATTCCTTGGGGAATGTTTTCTGTTACGATCGGTTGTTTGATTGCAGCTTTATTCGTAAAGGTTATAGATTGTTATAGATTAGCTTAAAACTGAGCTTTTCTGATACTTTTCACCCGAAGAAGACAGAATCACTGAAGTTGGATGAACTTGGCTCTTTGCTACTTCCTAAAAATCAACTTCTTTAGATGCAGATTTCAAGCTAATAAACTGGATTTTTCGGGTTTGAGAAAGCTTTTAGCTTTTTTAATATACAATGCTCATAATTTGAGTTGATCAATCAAAATGAAATCCAACTTTTAAGCAAAAAGAACTGTAACTGGACAAGGCCCGAGTCTATGCGGCTATTCTCCAACCAAAAGAGAGAGAAAAGGTTCAACTTGCCGATTATCTAACATATCATATGTAGTTAAAGTGCTTAGTAATGGCAGGTCCAGTCCATCTTGAAGATCAGCGATAGCTGGAGCTACTCTTTTTCATTTGTAATTACTAACGAGCACAATTTTAACTAACTCGAAACAAATGACAAAAGGTTCAAATATGAATTCAGAAACATAGGAGAGGTTTTGAGGACGAACGGGGCATGCGATTATCTCTGTTGCTTCTATCAATGTACGAGGGTGCAAATCTGGTAAATATCCAGATACGAATATAAATTTCGGGATGCGGAAATTTTGATGCATTTAACCGAGAAATTATTAATATATCTAGTATTAATTTCGATTATGTAGTACAGAGTATAAATATGTTGTGTAAGCTGTCTATTTAGAAAAGTAGAAATTTCAATTCCACAAATATTTTTCACAACTTTTTTGTTAATGTACTGGCTAAGCCTTCTATTTAGAGGCCTACAATACTCACATTACCACTTTGATAGATCTATAAACATATTCTCTTTTTTGTAAATGTCTAGATGTGTATTTGGGTAGGAAAACAAATTTTCAAGTCAACTTTTGTGTTACAAACAAGCCTACCACTTCCTTGTCTTCTGTTCAATCCACTAGTGCATCTATTACTTTAGCATTTCTCTTCTATTTATGCCATGTGACTTCTTCTTTTTTAAATATAGATTCTATTATATTAAAACGAGTATTTTAAAATAACATATCACAGCTGGTCAGACAAAATTACGGAGCTAACGTAAGTTGCATTATCTATTGCTAATTTAGCTAAATAGTGGGTAACATTATTGGCCGATCTTGGACACCAAACGAACTTCCAAGAAAAACTATCTCGAATTTCATTAATATCTTCTATGATCGTTTGCATCTCCATAGAAGTTATAGTGTCGAAATCCGAATAATATTTTGTTAAAACTTTATAATCCGTTTGAAAAATTAGCTTATCCTATTACATATCCTTAGCACGAAAATATGAGATACGAAGAGTATGCCATGTGACTTCTATTAAGCATGTTCTTATCTTCTTTAAATTATTAAAAGAGTGATGATGGAGTATACGCACTTACAAAATACACCTAAATTGTTACACTTTATATAAAAGAATTTTGGGCATTTTGTACAAAATGTCATTTAAGTTTGTCCATTTAGCTAGATCTTCCTTTCATCCGCCACCAAAAACAAGCAACATCATGGAGTAGATTGATTATGTGCAACATTTCGGGACATAAACCATTTCGCTTATTAAAAAAGGGCAAACCAATGCGAAAAAAACTCCTGCAATGTACAGGCTTTGCGGAGGGATCGGAGTATCGGACCATTATGTTATGTCACATATATCCGAGCTGTATATATACCGTATTTGTTGTCTCGGTTTTCGTATGGTATCTTAATCGGATACTAGAGCTTCATTTTTTTAAAGCTATTTGAAGTGTTTGGTATGCTGCATACCGATAACAATTTCGCGGGTTTCAACCTGACCCGACCCGTCATGGGTCAGTTAAAAGTGTAATTCTATTCAGGTCGGGTTTAAATGGGTAAAAGTGTAACTTAAAAAGTGCAAATTAACACTCTCGCCCTTCTATCTCTCTCACATATACATTAAACTCTTTCTCCTACTTTCTATTTTATAGTTTAAATTGATAAAAGTGAAAATTAAAAAGTGCAACTTAACACTGTCTCTTATATACATTTCGGTGGGGTTTTAAAAAAAAAACTTATATACAATTAATTAAACGATATTTATGGTAAATTTGAATGAAATTAATTCATATTAATTAATAACTAATATATTATCGTCTTTATTTATAAAAGGATTTACAGGAAAGCAAATCATCATATCAATAATATACATTTTTTTACATATAGCAATGTTTTAATTCACGAAATTAATAAGCCGAAATTAATTCAATAAACATGAAAATGTCAAGCAGAATAATGCAAAATTTAAATCCGTAAATTAATGTGAAGGGTATTTAATATCATGTTTTTTATATTATATTTCTAAATCAAATGATTTTTTTACTCTAGTTAACAAATTTTATTCAAATTTTTTGACATTTATGAGTTTTGTTTTTTAAAAGGGAAAAAAAGTAAATTTTTTTTTTTAAACGGATCAAATAGGTCGAATCGGATCAAATAGATAAAAATATAAGTTTATACTCGATCAGATAGACTTGAAACCCAATAAATTGTGATAGGTATCCATAATGTTTGTTACTAGGATTTGTACATAGAATCATACATACTAGTACTACTTTATTTATATGACAGTAAACTTTTCTTTGAGTGGTTTGGTTTCAGAAAATTCTCTGTCAGACTAGGAAACTAGCTTAGCAATTTGTATAGGGATCCTGGATCCACGTAGTTATTTGTTCAAATAATTTTGCTAAAATTTACAGGATTATGCAGACGCGTTTTTATTAATACAGACGGTAATGGCACAAATCACGTTACGTAATAAAAACTCAACCTATTAAAAATCCAAATAAATATATTAAAATCCTAGTTTGAGTCTATCCTAAATTTAAATATAATTAAATTTTTATTTTTACCTATTAAAAATCCAAATAAATATATTAAAATCCTAGTTTGAGTCTATCCTAAATTTAAATATAATTAAATTTTTATTTTTAATAGATTGAGTTTTTATTACGTAACGTTATTTATACTCCAGTCCACTAATACAGACGCCGTATACATCATCAAACAGACTCTATTTAGGGATGTAAAATTTATATGGAAAAGATCCACTTTCGAGTTGAAGAAAAGTCAGATTTCTTTTTCCTTAAATGAAAAGTACAATAAAATGAGATAACAGAAGCTCAAGTCACACTAACAAACAATAAAAAGAAAATAACATTTTGGTACACTTTCATTCATGAAACCAATTGTATCCACAATTATCTATACGTGGCTAAATATTATTGGTTTTTCAGATATTCTTAATTTTACTCCACACAACAAAGATGATATAAATCCACAAGGGCCCTATACAAAATATCCACCCTTTGATTCTTTAAAACAATCAAACTTTGCCCTTGATTTACAATTATTTTAAAGACAAGAAAACAAAAACTACATAAAAAATCCGATAGCTTTGGATGAACTTTCTATATGGTATGAATAGTTTGTACTAAAGTAATATTAATCTGCATTTTAAAAAAAGTAAAACATGTACAACATTTTAAAGAAGTGAATATTCAAACATGCATAAAACTTGCTACAAGCTTTGAATATCATTTTTAGGAACTTCATTCTTCTTTCTCTTTACTATATTTTCAAGATTGAGTTATTTCAAAAACGTAGGAATTAAGTCCCAACGAGTATTTCGTGTTTTATTCAATTATGTCAAATTGTTTTAAACATAATGATTTAACGGTTTCTGACATAGACGATTATCCATGTATAACTTCTTCTTTTTGAAGATGACACATGATGTACTAACATGCCACAATCATGTACTAATGTTTGTTTTCGATCTTATAATTAGACACTACCATCAATTCTAAATTACAACTTGCCAAGTGTCGAGTACATTCTCTAAAAACTATGTAATGTAACTAACGACTCACGTGAGCGCTCTATATCGTGTGATATGCATGCTTAAAACGTTAAATTTGTAACCGCACTACAGTAGCTCACATTGCAGCATATGAAAAGTTATATTCTCTTACTCGAAATGACAATTCATATCTTAATCAAGTCATCATATGGTTCAACACAAACATATTAAATATGAGCCAAAACGAGTGACCACCTATCTCGACTGACTTGATACAAAGAAATACAGTCTCTTAACAAAAGCTGGTTAGTTTCACATTCTCCAAACACATTTCTAATAGGAGTAACCATTACACCCCATGTTCCAGTTTACTTTTCCACTGTTAAAACACCTGAGATGAAAAAAAATCGTACCTAAATTACTAAAGTGACAAATTTGAAAAAAACATATACTCCATCCGTTCCTATTTAATTGTCCATTACGAAACTACATGCAATTTTGACCGGCCAAGAACTTGCATCAAAATTGTCGGAATGAAAATTTTCAAAAGTTGATTATATAGTTCAAATGTTAAATTTTATGATTAGATTTAAAAAAAAATTCATTTCGACAATTTTGATACAAGTTATAAGCCGGTCAAAATTACACGCAGTTTCGTAGTAGACAATTAAATAAGAACGGAGAGAGTATATACTCAAATTGAATATGGTAAATAAAACTTTTGTCATTTCGGTAATTTAGTTAATCAAAATACATGCATATTTACTACTAGTATACAAGAAAACAAAAGAACTTGTAGGGACCAAAGATAACTACAAACAAAACTATAAACACTATATATGTTACTAACCCCTCAAAACATAATCATTATTACATAACAAAAACAAGTACAACAAACACAACACACTTCGACCAATCCTAAAACCCAAGAAACATATTAAAAAAAAAAAAACCCACCAAAACACAAAAATAAAAATGTCTGGTTCTCAGCTCAGCTGAACAAAGCAAACCCAATGGAGATTTCGTTAACTTCACGTCCAACTCCGTTATGCAAGCCGAAAACCGCTGCATGCGATCGTCAGCTACCGTTTCGCTTAACGTCGTTGAAGAAACGGAGAAGCGGATGTTACCCGGTACGCGTAGAGGGAGGAGGAGGAGAGAGGGTGGTAGCGGGGGAGGAGAGGGAGAGAGGAGGAGGAGGAGGGTATAATATGGGAAGTGGTAGTATGGAAGTGAGCACATTTGATCAGAGTTTTGGAAGAGAAGCTGAGTTTCCTGTTTGGGATAAGATTGGTGCTGTTGTTAGGCTCACCTATGGGATTGGTAATTACTACAAGTTTTTAAATCGTAATTTTTTTAGTATCTAGATTGCCGAAATGGAAAAAAATTCGATTATATTGTTCTAATCTTGAACTATGTAATTAGCTTTTGAAAGAGTTCATTTTGAAAATCTAGCTATGAAATTTTACAGGTCAAAGTTACACGTGTTTTGTAGCTGTTAACTGAAAATAATATTGTTGGGTTTTTTAGTTTTTTTTGCGGTATACTTCGAGGAACTATTAGTAGGCTAGAAAGTCTATACCGACCCTATATTGAGAAAGAAACGATCTTTGTACGGTGTATTGGATTGGTAATTACTATTTATTACTCCATCCGTTACGTTTAATTGTACTCTAAAAAGCTATGTGCAATTCTGAACTTGTAATCAAACTTGTTGAAATAAAACTTCTTAATATTTGATCATATTTCACATTTGAACTATATGAAACATATAGCTATTAAACTTAAATTATTGTATTTGTTCCCTGAAAATATTGTATACATGTTCACCTTAAAAGCTAAGTTCTTTTGGTTTCTATGTTGCTTGATAAAAACTAGAAGTTCTAAGAAGAACAATATCATTTGTGACTTAGCCTTGTGCTATTGTATAAGCCAGCTTATATGCCTTAAGATTTGCAGCCAACAAGCCGATTAAACTAAGTACTTAACAGAGGATTTGATGCAACCCGACACCGATTAAATCAAAGCAAATCACTAATCGACCCTTTAGTAATTCAGAACATTCTTATAACTATTGCTGCTTTTATTAACTGGCTTATTTACTTTAAAGATGCAAACAAACAAGCCCTTATTTTGCTTATTTGTACATTGTGCCATTTTTTATCCCTATGATGTGATATTTTGACATTGAACGTATAAATTATAGGTCAAGTGATACTCTTGGAGCTAAATTTTCATCAATGAATTTATGTAACCACTTTTTTTTTTTGCATCTGTATTCCACTTAGCCCCACATTTTCTACAGAAAACTTGTGCAAGATGAAATGATGTGAAAGTTCAGGGACAAATTGTAGACTTTCTTTCAGAAACATAAACGTTTCTGTAAATCATCTTACACCACTAGGAAATATATCCGAGCTTAAAGTAGAATTTGATAGTAGATGTTCATGTTGCAATAGTATAAATATGATAACACTTCAATATCGGACATAATTTTTCTATTTAATAGCATTTTTAAAATTATAATAGCACTCGTAAGCAATTTATAATGCCTCTGAAATCATTTTTATATTATTATTGCCAGGCATCTATGGCGCGATGGCTTTAGCAGGGAGGTTCATTTGTTCGATGACCGGAATTGATAGCTTGGGAGGTTTCGATCCATCACTTAATGCACTTGTTGAAGGATTAGGATATGCTAGCCCACCAATCATGGCCTTGCTTTTTATACTCGATGTTAGTCAATAAACATTTTTCTTTAAAGATACTTAATAGTTTCCTTTTATGGTAATTGAGTACTAACCTTATTTTGCCAATTTTCAGGATGAAGTTGTAAAAGTCTCGCCTCATGCTCGTGCCATCAGAGACGTCGAAGATGAGGAATTGTGGAGTTTTTTCTATGGAATGTCTCCATGGCAGGTTATAATTGAAATTTTTTTTGAAATTAGATAGTAATTCGATAATAGATGTGTTTATAGACATAGATTCTATTCATGGAAAATTGGATTTACATATTCTTTATATAAATTTTGTAGTTCATACTTATTGTCGCTGCAAGTTCTGTTGGAGAGGAGCTCTTCTACCGTGCCGCTGTTCAGGTAGTCGCCTTGCATTTATCGTGTGTTTATAAATTTTCATATGAACATTTCGATGTCTTATAAGTAAAAGTTATCATTTGCATCCTACACTGGATTCTTCTTTCTTAGCTTTTGTTCTGTACCTTTCAGGGAGCATTGGCTGAAATATTTTTAAAGGGCACGGATTTAATCACCGATGCTCGTGGAATGGCGTCTCTGGTATGTGATTATAGTCGATTTACCTACTTTTCCTTCGATCAGCTTTTAATAAATTAAGATCCTTGAATATAATCCATTAGTGACACCGTTTTGTGTACAATGTGTAGACTGGGGTTTTTCCCCCGTTTGTGCCGTTTGCTCAGGCATTTGCAGCTGTAATAACAGCTGCTATTACTGGTTCTCTTTATTACGTCGCTGCTTCCCCAAAAGGTGAAATCTTCAACGAAAACATAATTTTCCTTTGTCATGATATTAAGATTTGAATTTATGTGCAAGTGGTTTATACTTCTACAGATCCTACTTACGTGGTTGCACCTGTTCTACAAACTCGCTCTGGTCGCCAAGATATGAGAAAGCTTTTTGCAGGTTCGATAAGATTCACAACTTGTAATTTTAAAAATCTATCTGCATAACAACATTATGAACTTGTTAAAACTTGAGGTGCAAGAGTAAATCAAGAGAGCCTGATCCCTGATTCAGAGTCTAGCACCTGAACACAAATCGATTTTGATGTCACAAAATGTTGTAAACAAATAAACCATTTCATTAAATTAGGCGTAATGTATGATTCTGTTTCCCACTAATTTGCAGCCTGGTATGAGAGGCGACAAATGAAAAAGATCTACTCTCCACTCTTGGAAGGATTTTTAGCCCTTTACCTTGGATACGAATGGATACAAGTAAGTTGACGATGATCAAGTATAAGGGTACATAATTGATTCAAAATTTTGATGGATTGTTTTCTAATCTGCCTTTCCAAATATTGCAGACAAACAACATTTTTGCGCCTATAATAACGCATGGTATATATTCATCTGTTATACTGGGCCATGGGCTTTGGAAGATTCATGATCACAGGCGAAAGTTCCGCCAAAGAATAGAGCAACTCAAAAAAGAAGGAAAAGAAGGTGATGAATTTAGAAGAAATTTATAGTACTAGTGCATATACATGGGGGGGGACAATTTGTACATTATTGTAGCAGAGTTGGTCATTCGTATAGATAATAATGCCTTTTGCCTTTTTCTTTAACCATTGATGGTAAAAGAAAAACATATATTGTATGTATGTTGGTAGCGTATGTAATAGATGAATGACATTTTCCAATTTTGACAGACATTTCCCTGTAATTGCTAGACTTATATTTTGCTTAAGCTTATCTAAATACACTATGAGAAGTTGCCAGTAAAAGAGTTATAGTAATTGTTGAAGCTATAACCGTTGAGAGAGTCCAAATCTTCTACCGTTATTATCCGCCCTCTTCCGTACGCTCTTGCTTATTTTCACTCAAATTTTAAATTTTCACAATTTGTTCCGTAAGTTTATAAGCTTTCAAATTATACTGTATTTAAATTTTAAAACATTTGGACATAATATTGTTTTAGACAAAATTTCTAAGATTTAATGTTTAATTTACACTAATTTATACATTTATTCCAAAATAAATTACATGTACTGTATTCAAATTTTAAAACATTTGGACATAATATTGTTTTAGACAAAATTTTTAAGATTTAATGTTTAATTTACACTAATTTATACATTTATTCCAAAATAAATTACATGTGGATTTTCTTTTAAAAATAATTATTGAAATGTATTGATACATGTCTTATAGTAATTGTACAATTTTTTTCAAAATTTTTAGAACAATTTTTTGGATAAAATAAGGAGGAGAGCTACAATCGTAAGGCTCGCTACCTTGAAATTGATACATTATTTATTTTTCCGCAGCCAGCATAAAGATAAAAGCCTCCATCATCAGGAGAAAGACTCACCCCGAGAGTAACGGAACTACATCTCATTACTCACTTTGTAGTAAATTAGTAATATTTCCGCTTCTAATGGAGGTCTGAATCTACCGGTGCACGTAGTATTACAAAAAGTAATGAACCGATTTCCATGCCAACACTAAATCATTAGAAATACCAGAGATTAAATCATTTTACATTCCAAAGACAATGATATACCCATAGATTTTATGCAATTCAAACTAGCTCTGCACAAAATGCTGTTTAGATAAAAAAAAAACAACCAAATTAATGACTAAAGATTCACCCGATTTGCATAAAGGTACAACAATTCCTAATACAACTACACGAATCATTCAAGATCCGTAGCTTTCCAGCTTCCCATTTCGGAATGAAGATTTTAACAAACATAAGACTACAGTAACCAAGGCCATAATTTCAAAAATCTAACCAATAAATAAGTACAGAGATAATGTAACTTGTGTCTACGAAGAAAAGGAACTCATCTAAACATTGGTTAGTTCATACCAAGGGGAAAAACATGCCATTAATGTGGATGCATATTAATGTTTGAACTACCCCAACCCGAATACATAGGCATATTATGCATGGGTTGATGTTCGTCATCGTTGGTGTAAGGTACAGAGACCCCGTCATAAGGGCTACCACCACCGTCCTCATCTGATGACGGACTTGAGGGTTGTGATGGTGGACTAGAAGTGTCAACTGGTGGACCAAAATTCAACATATTCGGCACTGGCGGCGATGATGATGACGGGACGTATTTCGGCTTTTTACCATCCTCGATGAAGCTACCCACAATAACCTGGTAACATATATCACAGTTCAGAAGGTTTTGAAACAGGGATTTACTGTTTATAGAGAACTGAAATTAAAAAAAAAAAAAAAAAGAAATTAACAAACTGTTACTAGTTACGTTTTCAGAAATCATTTACCGTTCCAACAAGAGAGACACAAGAGGAAGAATATGAAAAGCTTGAAAATGGAGAAAATGTTTTGATGCGGGTATCTTAATAAAATTCCAATTAGATATGAAAATTGAGAACATGAAAAAGGAATGTTCTCAAATTCATAGCTAATAAACATTATATGAGGTCTTTTCAAATCAAGATATGGAAATGGAACCAGAGATGGCCTTCTAACATGTTTTTTCATCAACATTTTTGTTTAAGAGGACTGAAATAATGTAGGTTTGAAAAGAAAGAGCACCGTATTCATGTCCTATACAATTCATTAGAAGTCTGGTCTCAGGTACAAACAACTTGTAAGTTGATTCTTAGATAAGTGTTATTGCTAAATCTTCCAAGTATCACTATTTCAAAGAAAAAGTACACCCTTATGTCTATCTCACAGAGTTTCAAGTTTAGAAAACACAAAATAGTTTCGAGAACAATAACTATGATTAAGTAAAATCTTATAATCATAATTCACTTGGCAAGAATTCATTTTCCATAAATCATTTTGAGTCATGACTAATTTTTTTTTTACAATATGTCATCCGTTATTAAAGAAATGCAAAATCACAAAAAAGGGGGTATAAGGCAAACATAGACCTGTACTGGTGATGCAGCTATAAGCATTCCTGAAACGGAACCACCGAATACCCGACCATCTGGTCCAGCCAAAGTCACACTCATACCACCTGTTCTACCACGGGCACTATTACTTTCAGAGAGAGAGAAAGAACCCTCTAAAGATATAATTTCATATCGTCCCTGGCAAAATAAACACAGTATTAGACAATTTTAGGAGGCAGAAAAATGATTCTTGCTCTATTATGATTAGAAAAGAACAAAGATATAGATTAATGAACCAAGAGTAGCTTCTAAAGTCAGGCGCAACACAAAAATGTAAAGGAAACGGTCAAACAAATATAATGGCATTGTTTAAAGACAAATAGAGAAGGTAGCAACATCAAGGTCTCAATTTCAGACCAAAAGGGATGGCTGTCAGTCAGTATTCTCTCTCTAAGCAATTACGGTTGTAACATCACTAGCTAGCAGTTATGCTATATCTCTTGATTGTTGCTTCTGAAGGAACTAATTCCATGAAGATGACAAGTTAATATGCTAAGTTCAGAAAATGATACGAACAAGAGATAAGATACATTTAATTACGAATTAAAATGGTTTTGTATTACAAGATATAGAAGCACTTCATAATGAACTATGCCACTATCAAGACAACATACAGGCATAGATATAATATCCAAAATGCAAGTTAACTCAAATATTGCAGAAAAGAGATAGGTGGCATGTCAAAAAATAGAAATTTCACATCACATACTTCAATTATGATCCTAACTACCAAGTGTGAACACAACAAGAATTAACAGCCCAATTCTTGCGGGGGAAAAAATATCACATTGAAATGGACAATTGTTTCCATTCGTGAAAGCACCAACAAAACTGGGGTCGAGTACCAATCCACTGTTTTGTTTGAAATGGATATGTTGATATAAGAAAGAATCCGACCATGTCCAACTTACAATTAAATGATAAATTTTTCATTGGAACTGGAAGACGGAAATTCATCGAATGTATGCAATAACTTCTATAATTAATATACCAATATGTTTTAGGTTCATCTCCACTTCTTTTCCAGGGGGTTGATTCATCTAAGTTCCCACACAGACAACTTCGATTCTTTAACTGAAGGGCATGTTACTTGTCAATACAACTTTGTCAAGTATTTTAATGCAAATTTCACTTAAAGTGAAAGTTTATATTCTACGTTTTAACCGAACTGAATGTTGCCTGTCAAGTAAAACATAGTCACTTTTGTAGTCACAGAATATCATACATTTAATTTTTTTACTAATTCCTTAATTCGTAGTTACAGAACATCAGACATCTATTTTAACTAATTAAGGTGACCTCATTACAGTATGCATTCATGCGCATTTTGTATGATTTATTTTTCCAGAAATAGACACATCCAGAAAACTTGGGGGACGCTCACATGTTCACCAACAACAAATGGAAAAAAATCACATTGAATGCAACATTGCCGAGCAGTGGAACATTCTAATTATTGGTTGTTCATCACTTAAATCTACTAGTTTAATACTCCAGATGATTGAGATACCATTCATCAGTTTTTAGTAAGTTTAGGTGAAAATGAGTTTTTTAAGCGAGACAAGGAATAAAACCGATCAACTATTTGGGTGATTAAAGCTGCACATTTAATCCCTGAACTATATTATAATAGACAAGACAAAATAAAAACCGTCAAGAGCGTGTGAGCTGTTGTGTGTCTTCTATGGTAAGCGTCTCATGTGACATGTCCATAGTCATGCTATATAACTTTTATCTAAGCCCTGCAGAAACAGCCCCATCCAAGGGAAATTCAAACTAATAGTATTATTGTAGATAAGTATAGTGACAAAAGTTGCAGAACAAACTAAATTGTGGAGAAGCTTAATCTCTAAAGATCCAAAAGAGATATATAAAATTAAAAATGTAAATAAATATAAATACCAAAGCAAAATAAACTCCAAAACTACCATATATTGGGATATTAAATTATCTTTTAAGCATCTCTCTATACAGACCTCATATGTCACTGAACTCCCAGACAATGTCGAAGTGCAAATGCAGGCATTGCTTGTAGCACCATTTGCGGATAGAATACAAATAGTACGAGGTCCCTGCTGGGAAAAAGCCTTGATCTTCGAGGTTATATCCTGGAAGAAAAAAGATAGCATTAACATTTTTTTAAAACATGAAAGGAAGTGTACAGTTCCAGCGAAGATGAATTGGTAAACCAGAAAAGACCATTAAATTTAATAAAGTGTTTACCATATGAATTCAGTAAACTGTAAAAGGTAGCCAAAGGAAAGATTATGCAATATTCAAGGTATGCTCCACTATTATACTTCACTCTCTCTCTCTCTCTTCTATTCCGTCACCTATTTGGAAAGTGTCTAATAATACTGATAAACCTATCAGAAAGTTAACAATTTTCCATATATACTTGGGAAAGAATCGCAATGTTGATGGTTTTTTATACAATTATACTTCCATCGAATAGATCATCAAAATTATGATGATTTAACCTTAGTTTAGTTAGTGTAGCCAACTCAACTTGTAGGTGCACGCCTCTCATTCAACAAGAATTTCCCTTTATGCCAGTAAAATGATAAGAGAAATGGGAAATATGCAAAAGAGAAGCTAAATAGTTATATTTTAAATGAAAACAACAAGAATACTCAAAGGTCAGAGGTAGACGTTTTTTCTTTACTTTTCCTTGTGTCATCATTCTTTAAATAGAAATAACTATTCAAAGAGCCATTACTCAAAAGAGATCTCTTCTTCAGCTCAAGTTAAATATATTTTCCTCTTAAATTCACACATCTAAAATGCATGAGGCTTAAAAGATTGATTGGGTTATCTAGCTTTTAGTTATAGCTTTTTAGACTAGACAACCAGTAAAAGTCACCTTCAAGGCTTCCCATTAGAATTATTACAGCTTATAAGCAAACACGAATAAGTTCAGCTTTAAGTTGAGAAGCCTGTTCACGTTTTAGGGTCCAACCTCACCAAAAGTGAAATACATGCACAAAATGTACATTGAACAAATAATTCATAGCAAAAATCTGTTATGCATGAAAACCATGCATCCGTAAAATGAACTAAGCATTTAAAAGCAGGAATTACCTCACCGGGATTAACCAAAATCACATGTGGCGTGAAGCCGATCCCAGCTTGACCTGCCCACAAAACACACTCAAGAGTCAAGAATAAATCTATCAACCTATTGTATTAGTCTGGTAGTTTGGTTATACTTTTTCGGTTTAAAAGCTGTGCTTTTTAAATTCTTCTACCAAAACGCAAGAAGTGTTGCATTTGACTGTAGCATTCAAATAAGACTACTTCTAAAAAAGAAAAGAAAGATGAATCCAGCTAAAAGTTCTATTTTTCCTAGAATATAGGGGAAATAAACAAAATCTTTTGAGCTAAACAACCAAAAGATAGTCAGGTTCTAAGTTAAAGGATACACCCCCAAGCAGGGTTCCAAACAATTTATCTGTAAAAGATGCTACCTCTGACTAGGCAATATATTATTGTTGAAAATAGTGTCCAACAAAACCTAGAAGAAGTAAAGCACGAGGAACTAGACATCTCACAAAGTGCACTCTCCCTGTATCCGGGAAAGGCTATTTTTCCTTCTTGTACATAAGTTTAAATTCTCCATTAATAGCAGTCTACCTCGTAAATACGAAAAAATATAACATGCTGTCACATTTCTGACTCTCCCCAACAAATCCTTGTTCTGATACTGGAAAAAACACAATTCTTCTTTCGGAAAGAGGGAATACGGCATACTAGTAAGTTTAAGGGTACTCTGCTCTAATTGTCAAGTTTAGACTAGAATACAACTGAACTAATAAGCAAATCACTAAATTTCTCTCTTCCAATCCAAACAAACACTGGTTCCGCCACCGGGTATAACAAAATCTCTTTATGGAAAAAATGAAAATACACTATAATAACAAGTTTAGAGGAGAATTTCCAGTTTTACACTAAAATTAATACTCTGTAATTCTCACTTACTCTCCAAAAGGAAAACAAATTCCAATCTCAAAAAACATGAAGTACACTACTAATAAGAATAAGGGGGATAATCTGCTGTAATTTTCAATTTCACACTAACCTCCTTCCAACCCGAGCTCCGAAGCTGGTGCTATTGTAGTTGTTTCTGACTAGGGTGGTGGTTCGGGGAAGAAGGGGTCTGGGAGGCCACTAGGGTCAGGGAAGAGACAGCTAGATGCTTTACGGGGTAATATTTTTCAGAATAAAGAGCTTATTACTCGTACTGTCAGAGTACTTTCATGTTTTTTGAGATTGGAATTTGTTTTCCTCTTGCCACAAAAAGCATCCAACTGCATACTTATTACTCGTTTTAGAGGCCTACTAATCTGCTATAACTGTAAATCTCACACTAAATCACTAAAATTACAAATGTACTAGTAATAAGCTATTATATATTCTGAATAATTAACTCATTATAAAAGCATCCAATTGCATACTTAAGTGTTTAAAGGGCCTAATCTTCTACAATTCTCAATCGCACACTAGATCACTAAAATTACAAATGTACAATTAATAAGTTATTATATATACTGAATAAATTAATATATAATCATCCAACTGCATACTCAATTGTTTTGAGGGGCTCATCTGCTATAATTCTCAATCTCGCACTAAAACACTAAAATTACAAGTCTACTACAAGTAATAAGCTATTATATATCTGGATACAATAATTCATTATAAAAGCATCCAACTGCATAATGATTTTAAGGGTCTAATCTGTTATAATTTTCAAGTTTTCACTAAATCACTAAAATACCAATGGTACTAAAGGTAATAAACTAGTATTACATATTCTGAAAAAATTAATACATCATAAAAGCATCCAACTACATACTTAAGGGCCTAATCTGTTCTAAATCACTGAAAAATACCAAATGTACTGATAATAATAAGTTTTTATAAGTTCTGAAAAAATTAAAATTAATTACCACCTAATGCGTCCAGCTGTCTCTTCCCGGAACCCGCCGACCTCCCTTTCCTTTTCTTCCCTCCCGAACCACTCTCCAAACCACCAGAAACAGTTACAAACTTACAATAGCACCAACTTCGGAGCCAGGACCGAAATTAGATTTGGAATTATTAGAAAGGCCCAGTGCAATGTTATTATCAGGAGAGTATTTCCTCAGGCTTCCTCTCTTTAATTAATTACTATATCTATGTGTGTATTTGTAAATATCTATATCTATACTATTAAATAGTAATAGTAATAGTAAGAAGCTGTTTTAATCGAATAAAAGTCAATACAATAAATTACCGCCATGGCTTTTTTAAGGAAAAAAGCTACGGAAAAAAAAAACAGCTACCAAACAGGCACTAATCTTCTATAATTCTAAATCATCCACTAAATCACTAAAAATGTACTAAAAGTAATAAACTATTATATTCTGAATAAATTAATTCCAAAACCATCCAACTACATATTTAGGGGACTATATCTGCTCTAATTTCCAATTTTACATTAAATGCTGGGAAAAAAACAGCAACCAAACAGACACTAATCTGCTATATTCTCAATCTCACTCTAAATCACTAAAATACCAAATGTATTACAAGCAAGTAATAAGCTTATAATTAATTCATTACAAAATCATCCACTAAAAAACAGCTACCAAAAAGGCACTAATCTGCTATAATTCTCAATCTCACACTAAATCACTAAAATTACAAAACTAATAAACCAAACACCATAAGCTACAAATATACTACAATTAACAAGCTACTATTATATATTCTTGATAAATTAATTCATTATAAAAGCATCCAACTGCATACTTTAAGTGTTTTAAGGGCCTAATCTGCTATAATTATAAATTACTAAACTACCAAATATAACTAATAAGCTGTTATAATCAATAAAACTAAACAATATTAATTAAATAAATTACCTCTCCCCTTCTTCCCCCCTGAACCGGATTCCAAACCACCTCTCGAACCAGAAACCGGTACAATAGCACCAGCTTCAGAGCCAGGTTCATAACCAGCTTCAGAGCTAGGCTTATTCGATAGTCCTAATGCAATGTTATTATCGGGAGAGTATTTCTTCGGCCTCTCTCGTTTCTTCCACGCCGGATCGGAAAATGTCTGGTCTCTGGCGGAGGCAGGGGAGAAGTGGTGGGAGTTGTTGGTGGCAGAGGAGAAGTTGGGGTAGTTAGGGAAGTTGTTGGGGTTAGTGGAAGTGATGTGAGGAGAGTAGAGTAGAAACTAGTTTTTGAGCATTTTTTTTTTAGCTTTTTTGACCAGTAGCTAGCTTTTAAAAAGCTAACAAACCAAACTTTCATAGCTTTTTTTAAGCAAAAAACCTAAGGGGGGAAAAACAACTATCAAACAGGCACTGATGTGCTATAATTCTTAATTCACACTAAATTACTAAAAAGTAATAAACTGTTATAGTTTGAATAAATTAATTCCAAAACCATCCAAATACATATTTACACTAAATACAGAAAAATACCAAATGTACTGAAAAAACAGCAACCAAACAAGCACTAATCTGCTACAATTCTAAATCTCACACTAAATCACTAAAACTACAAACATACTACAAGTAATAAGCAATAATATACATATAATAAATTTAATTACCTCCTAACACGTCGAGCTGTCTCTTCCCAGAACCCGGCGGCCTCCCTCTCCCCTTCTTCTCTCCCGAACCTCCAGAAACAGTTACAATAGCAACAGCTTCAGACCCAGGTCCGGAATCAGGTTCGGACCCAGCATTGGAGCCAGGCTCGGGATTAAATTTGGAAGAATTAAGGCCCGGTGCAATGTTATTATCGGGAGAGTATTTCCTGGGGCGACCTCGTTTTTTTCTCGCCGAATCGGAGAAAGAGGAAGGGTCACCGGCAGAGAAGTGGTGATGGGGTTGGTTGTTGGCGGAGGAGGAGAAGTTGGGGTAGTTAGGGAAGTTGTTGTTGGGGTTATTAAGGGAAGTGGTGATATTATAGGAGTTGTTTGGGGGTGCTCTCTGCTACTAATTTTTTTTTAATCTAGAAGTGACTAGTTTTTTTAATGGATAAGTAATTTCTTACTAATTTTAAATTATAACTGACTTTAAAAATCTAAATAAGCTAACAATACAAACAATCATAGCATTTTTTAAGCAAAAAGCTAAGAAGTAAAAAAAAAACAGCTACCAAACAGGAACTACTCTGCTATAATTCTAAATTTCACAATAAATCACTAGAATTACAAATGTACTACAGTAATAATAAGCTATTATAATGTACTACAGTAGCCTATATGCATTTTTTTAAGCAAAACCTAAGAAAAAAACTGCCAAACAGGCGCTAATCTGCTAGAAATTCTAATATTGCAAAAATAATAATCATTATTATTACCTCCTAAGGCGTCGAGCTGTCTCTTTCCGGACCCAGGGGGCCTCCTCCTCCCCTTCTTCCCTTCCGAACCACTCTCCAAACCACCTGAAACCGCTACTATAGCACCAGAATTAGCTCCGGAGCCAGCTTCGGAGTTATTAATAGCGTTATTCGAGAGCCCTGATGCAATGTTATTATCAGGAGAGTATTTCCTGGGTCTTCCTCGTTTTTTCCTCGCCGGATCGGAGAAGGAGGAAGGGTCTCCGGCGGAGAAGTGGTGGTGGGGTTTGGTTGTTGGCGGAGGAGAAGTTTGGGTAGTTAGGGAAGTTGTTGTTGGGGTTATTAGGGGAAGTGATGTGAGGAGAGTTAGTGTAGAAGCTAACTTTTGGGTATTTTTTTTAGGGGTAATTCCCAGTAAGTACCTCATAGCAAATTATATTCCTCCTAGATACCTTGATAATTTCACATTTCCTCATAGGTACCACTTTTTATACTATACGAGTTTTATTGGTAATTGATTTTTTTAAAAAATGAAAAAAATCACAAAAAATCATAAAAAATCACAAAAAATCATAAAAAATCAAAAAAATTATAAAAAATCACGAAAAATTAAAAAAAATCACGAAAAATCACAAAAAATTATTAAAAAATACAAAAATCACAAAAAAATTACAAAAAATTATAAAAAATCACAAAAAATACAAAAAATCACAAAAAATCAAAAAATCAAAAAATCACAAAAAATCACAAAATTCACAAAAAATCACAAAACATTATAAAAAATAACAAAAATCACAAAAAATTATAAAAATTATAAAAAATCACAAAAATCACAAAAAAAAGAATTATAAAAAAATTAAAAAATCATAAACTTTTTAAAAAATTACAAAAAATATATAATTTTTTTGTCAATATAACACTTCTTATACCGAAAAGTGATTTTTTTATATACAAAAAAATGGTTTTTCCATGATAAATGTGCCTTTTTTTAATCTAAATGAGCTGAAAGTGCATCTACTTCAGTCAAAAATACATATAATTCAGTCAAAGGCGTATATAGTTCAATAAAAGTGCATATAGTTCAGTCGAAAGTGTATATAGTTAGTCAAAAATGCATAAAATTGAGTCGAAATTGCATTCAATTCAGCTGAAAGTACATCTAGTTCCGTTAAAAGTGCATACAATTCAGTCGAAAGTAAATATAGTTCAATAAAAGTGAGTATGCATATAGTTCAGCTAAAAGTGCATCTGGTTCAGCTGAAAGTACATCTGGTTCAGTTTAAAGTGCATTTAATTTAGTGGAAAGTACATATAGTTAAGTCAAAAGTGCATATAGTGTAGTCGAAAATGAATATAGTACAGTCGAAAGTGCATATAGTTCTGTTAAAAATGCATCTGATTCAACTAAAAGTGCATCTGGTACAACTGAAAAGTACATATGGTTCAGCTAAAAGTGCATATGGTTCAGACAAAAGTGCATCTAGTTCAATAAAAGTGCATATCGTTCTGTAAAACCTACATCTGGTTCACCTAAAAGTGCATATGGTTCAGCTGAAAGTGCATATGGTTCAGCTAAAAGTGTATCTGTTTCAGCTGAAAGTGCATATGGTTCAGACAAAAGTGCATCTAGTTCAATAAAAGTGCATATCGTTCTGTAAAACCTGCATCTGGTTCAACTAAAAGTGCATCTGGTTCAGCTGAAAGTGCATATAGTTCAGCTAAAAGTGCATCTAGTACAGTCGAAAGTGCATAAATTTCAATAAAAGTGATTTTTTTTGTGATTTTTTTCATTTTTTTTTTATAATTTTGTGATTTTTTTTATATTTTTATAATTTTTTGTGATTTTTTTCATTTTTTATTATTTTTTTATTTTTTTTATCATTTTTTTATCATTTTTGTGATTTTGTTATATTTTTTTTAATTTTTTGTGATTTTTGTGAATTTTTTGTAATTTTTTATTTTTTTTTGTAATTTTTTTAAAATTTTGTGATTTTATTTATTTTTTTTCATTTTTTGTGATTTTTTGTGTTTTTTGTGAATTTTTTTTATTTTTTTTTGTAATTTTTTTAAAATTTTGTGATTTTTTGTGATTTTTTCATTTTTTATAATTTTTTTGTGATTTTTTTGTGATTTTTTTTTCATTTTTTGTGATTTTTTTCATTTTTTTTTATAAAAATACATTTTTTTTTATTTTTACAATTTTTTGTGATTTTTTTCATTTATTTTGAGATTTTTTGCATTTTATATGATTTTTTTCCATTTTTTATGAAATATGTGTATGGCGTTTTGGTAAATAAATTAAATAATTAAAAAGTGGTACCTATAGGGAATGTGAAATTATGGAGGTACCTAGGAGGAATATAATTTCAAAAGTGGTACCTATTGGGCATTAATTCTTTTTTTTAAACCTTGTTTACCTAGAAGCTAGCTTTTAAAAAGTTAAAAAAACTAACAAACCAAACACCTAAGCTTTTTTTTAAGCAAAAAAGCTAAGAAAAATAAAACAGCTACCAAACAGGCACTAATCTGCCATAATTCTCAATCTCACACTAAATCACTAAAACTACAAATGTACTACAAGTAACAAGCTAGTATAATATATTCTGAACAAATTAATTCATAATAAAATCATTCACTAAAAAAACAGCTACCAAACAGGCACTAACCTGGTATAAAATCCCAATTTTGCACTAAATACTGAGAAATACCATATGAACTGGAAGAAAAAACAGCAACCAAACAGGCACTAATCTGCTACAATTCTCAATCACACACAAAATCACTCAACAAATAATAAGCTACTACTAATATATATTCTTAATAAAATTAATTACCTCCTAACGCGTCGAGCTGTCTCTTCCCGGACCCAGGCGGCCTCCCTCTCCCCTTCTTCCCTTCCGAACCACTCTCCATACCACCTCCGGAACCAAAAACCGGTACAATAGCACAACCAGCTTCGGAGCCAGGTTCGTAACCAGCTTTGGAACCAGACTTATTCGAGAGCCTTAATGCAATATTATTATCGGGGGAGTATTTCCTAGGCCGGCCTCTCTTCTTCCTCGCCAGATCACCGCCGGAGCAGAAGTGGTGGGGTCGGTTGGCGGAGAAGTTTGGGTAGTTAGGGAAGTTGTTACAAAATAAACTAGTTTCTCTGCTTTTGAGCTTTTTTTTAGTTTTGTTGACCCAAAAAAGCTTTTCTTAAGCAAAAAAGCTAAACAAAACAGCTACCAAACAGGCACTAATCTGCTATAACTTTCAATCACACACTAAATCACTAAACTCACAAATGTACTACAAGTAATAAGCTGTTATTATATTAAAAAATCATTCACTAACAAAACAGCTACCAAACAGGCACTAATCTGCTATAATTCTCAATCTCGCACTAAATCACTAAAATTACAAACATACTACAAGTAATAAGAAAGTATTATATAAGCTAGTATTATATATTCTGAATAAATAAATTCATTATAATCAGTGCTAAATCACTAAAATGCGAAAGCGTAACTACTAAGCTATTTAAAAAATCAATAAATGACCTCCTAACGCATCGAGCTGTCTCTTCCCGGACCCAGGCGGCCTCCCTCTCCCCTTCTTCCCTCCCGAACCACTCTCCATACCACCTCCGGAACCAAAAACCGGTACAATAGCACCACCAGCTTCGGAGCCAGGTTCGTAACCAGCTTCGGAACTAGGCTTATTCGAGAGCCTTAATGCAATATTATTGGCGGAGAAGTTTGGGTAGTTAGGGAAGTTGTTACAAAAAAAACTAGTTTCTCTGCTTTTGAGCTTTTTTTAGTTTTGTTGACCCAAAAAAGCTTTTCTTAAGCAAAAAAGCTAAACAAAACAGCTACCAAACAGGCACTAATCCGCTATAATTCTCAATCTCACACTAAATCACTAAAATTAAAAACATACTACAAGTAATAAGCAAGTATTATATTCTGAATAAATAAATTCATTATAATATGTGCTAAATCACTAAAATGCGAAAGCGTAACTACTAAGCTATTTAAAAAATCAATAAATAACCTCCTAACGCATCGAGCTGTCTCTTCCCGGACCCAGGCGGCCTCCCTCTCCCTTTCTTCCCTCCCGAACCACTCTCCATACCAACTCCGGAACCAGAAACCGGTACAATATCACCACGAGCTTCGGAGCTAGGTTTATTAGAGAGACGTAAAGCAATGTTATTATCGGGGGAGTATTTCCTCGGTCGGCCTCGTTTTTTTCTTGCGGGATCGGAGAAAGAAGACGGGTGGTTTGAGGCGGAGAAGTGATTGTTAGCGGAGGAGGAGAAGTTAGGGTAATTAGGGAAGTTGTTGTTGTTAGGTGAAGTGGTGATATTATATGAGTTGTTTTGTGGTGGTGGTGGTGGTGGGTTTTTTAGGTGTTTTTCTCTGCTACTACTGCTTGACTCCATTTTCAATTTACTTACTTATTTCAAAACTTTACCAAAGCATCATACATTTAAACTATTAAAAGTGCATCTGCATTTTGATACACCCAAAAAAGTAGGACGGCATTCGGTTCGGTTCGATTCGATTTTTCACAAAATCAAAACCGAATATATTTTTCGGTTCTATTTTGTTCGTTTTCGATCTTTTAATTTTTTAGACCGAACCGGACCGGTTTTTTCGGTCCGGTTTCGGTTTTATTTTTGGTATTTTGGTTTTTTTTGGCCTTTTTCGGTTTTTTCGGGTCTTTTTGGGTTTCAGTCTTTTTCGCTTTGGTTTTATTGTAAACCGAAACCGACCCGAAAAAGTTTCGGTTTCGGTCTTTTTCGGTTCGGTTTTTTGGTCCGGTTTCGGGTTTTTTCGGTTTTATTTTTGGTTTTTTGGTTTTTTTTGGTCTTTTTCGGGTTTTTTGGGTTTCGCTCTTTTTCGGTTTGGTTTTATTGTCAACCGAAACCGACCAGAAAAAGTTTCGGTTTCGGTCTTTTTCGGTTCGGTTTTTCCGGTTTTTGGTCTGGCCCTAACCCAAACTATTATGTGTTTTTAAGGATTTAGATATCCATAGTAATTTGTATACCACGCTGTAAAAACTTTTCAATTTAGGTATAACCGTATAAATTTATCATGTAAATCATGTCACGTGACAGCACGTGTTTGACAAACGTTAACGTGAGAGAGTAATTTTGTCATTCTGCATCAAAAATTATCACATGGTCCAAATTTGGGAGGAAGCGTTATTCTAAAATGATATATTTTGATGCAGAATGACAAAATTACTCTCTCACGTTCAAGTTTATTAACCACGTGTTGTCATGTAACATGATTTCGTTATTAATTTAGATAGTGGTACATAAATTGGACAGTTTATTATAATGTGTTACTCAAATTGGGAAAGTTGAGTATACAAATCGTTAACAGTAACATAGTTTAGTGTACTAAACGTATTTTTTCCCCTTTTATAAATTTACCTAGCTAACTATTGTCAAATAAACAAAAAAACGGTCACTAACTCACATTCATAAAATCTAACTTTAACTTGCATTTTTTTATATACTGGACTAGCTAGTTTTGGCTAGCAATAATATATTCTATTAATATATTGGTACCGGTTAATTTGATAAGTGGAAACTATGATTATTAAAATGAAATGATAAAGTGATTGTCACTTCACCCGTGAGTGTGATTGCTATTTAGCACAAAAATTAACGCGTGATTGACAACATGACATTTAATGATTATGTTATCAAGTATAATGTGACCAAAATAACATACTCTATCTAACAAATGATAATAGAATGTCATATCTGGTCCAATATAGTTACCCTTGAATATTAATTTAACTAAAGTTGAGCGCATTTTTAAAAAATATATACCAAACCATCAATTTATCATTAAAAGTTGGATTCCCCAAGCTTAACATGTGTGTAACTTTGTATATTACCTCCGTCTGTGTTATTATATTTTGGGCACATTTTTAACAAGTTTAACATTTGATTTCGATAATACGAAATCAACTGTTTGGTTCGGTTTTTTAATAATCCATCGATCCGGGTAACTTTTAGCGATACAAACTTATATTTAACATTTGAAATATGTGACTAAATTTTTAAAAACAACAAATTTACATTTAAGTTATTCGTCTGTCAAAGTTGAGCGTAGTTTCGTATAGCTCTGACAATTTGAGACGGAAGAAGTAATGTTTTCAAACAGACCAAACTCATTGGTATCAATGTTAAAGAAAATAACTTATAATAATTATTGACACACATGTTACACTATACTCACTAAGGATAGAAATGTGGTTCGATGTGTTGAGTTGTTGTGTACTCACAAAAAACAAGTATCATATGGACAAGTTTAACGGGCTCTAGTTGGAAATAGACCGTTTAATGACTAATGGCTAGTCTAGTGTAATCATGTATAAACACGTTTACTTACGTAATCATCTAAGTTTTTAGACTCCGTCTAATTTTCGTTTAAGTTTGCTTTTATTTTTTTAAAAATGACGCCAAACAGGCCCTTACAATTAGTTTGTTAACATTTTTTCGATGGATATTTCACATACTCTTTATCACGGACCTTTGATTAGGCAAGATATAAATTGGGTTATGTATCTTAATTCGATTAGTGCCGGTTTAAGATGAATAGAAAATGACATTTTTTTGTAAGTATATGTTTGAATGACACTCTACAAAAATAGTTTCAAAATTGAAAGTTTTTTCATAACTTCCCTTTTGAAGAACAAACTAGATTGAAAGAGTAATTTCCCATCTTTAGATTAGGTTTAGCAGGTATATATGTTGTTGTTTTTACTTCCGCATAGTTATGTTTTTGTAATCGTAGTTACCCTCGGAGGTAATAAGGATCGAACCCCGATCACGAGTGGGGTAACTCAAACCTTAATCACTTTTGACAATTCATATTGTTTGTTATGGAAAATAAATCATTGAGGTACCAAGATATGAAAAGTGAAACAAAACTATATGAACAACTCTCCAATATAAATCCCTATTGTTTTCTTATGCACTTTTCACAATGACCATCACGGCAACAACTCGGCTGTTATCAAACTCATTCACCCTGATCTTATTCCCAAAATAGATGGTAACTCTGGCACCGCATTGTTTCTAAGGACCGAAGATAGTTCCAAATAGCGTTAGAAGTATCTAATTACATTAACAATGAATTTATAATTAAAGCTAAATCCAATCAATCTTGAAAGGTGATGTGGGCGGTGGTTTATGAGTAATACAAATAACATATGTTTTTTTTGTCAGATTTGACGCACGGAGCATTATTTGGCTTTGTTCGTTTGAATACACCTATCTATATGGAATTTTTTTGGTGATTCTCTTGGTTTGATACTTGTCTTCCTCCATAGAGCTTGCGTCTTGCGTCTTGAAGCGTGTGTTTTTCCCGAATTAGCTCTTCCTACAAGGACTGTAGTATGACTTCTAATATGATCCTGACTAGTTTTAATGGTAATGTACATTGGTTTGATCAAGTCTCAAGATGAGACCCATAACAATTAGGTTTTAATATTTAATTGATAGGAAATTTTAAACATTTGATGTGTTTTTTGATTATTCGGATGCATCCTGTTTAACTAAATTATAGGATAATTTGACTTTTAGTAGACTTTCTTTTCAGAATAGATTTCTGACTTGTACATAAAGCCTATTTTCTGTAATTTTATTTGCGTCTCTGGTCTCGAACCGTGAGGTTTTCCTGGCAAATTGATAATCAACTTGTTCAATGGTGATAAAGCAACTTGTGTAATTATGCGTGCAAACCATCAATGATCTATAAGGATAATTGGATCCGATCCCACATTAAAGGTATGCGTGCAAAGAGGCATCAAATATATATTGATGATGGGATTGCGTTATGAAATTATGCTGAACTTTTAACTTTTTGAAATTTTTTAAAGGATTTTTATCCGGACGTTAAAAACTATGACTCTAATTTAATGTCGAATGATTTTAATAATCCTTCCAATATCTCAAATCCAGTTGATGTTCACAATCTTGAATGAGAAATGGGTAAATGTTTCTAAAAGCATGGAGAAAATGGTTCTTTGATATCCACCAACTCGAAGGTATTACAATTTAAAGAAGTGAAAAATCAACGACAGATCGGAAAAAATAGAGTTCGGAACATATAACTAGAAGTTTGACTTCTTTATCACTTTCGTTTATTGGTTATTCTTTTTCTTAATTTATTTTTCTTTCTTTTTATGCTCTTCATTTATATCAATGAATGAGTTTTAGAAAAATTTACAAAGAAGTTATTGTCACGGTCATGCCGTAAAGAGAATAAAGAACAAAAATGTAAAGGTGAGGGGATATCATTCTATTATAATAATTTAAATGAGACTGTTCAATTTAGTCATTTTAAAAAAAAAAATGCTTCTATACTTTTATATTAATTACAATAATACCCTACTCACATAAAAATATATAAAGTAAAAACTAATAAAATTATTTATCACTCTTTAACAACCAAACATTCTTTTAAATCTTAAACTATGAGTTTTTTTTTATCCACATATTTATATCATAACTATACTTATTTTCTATATTTTTATTGCATTACGAGTCGTATGCGTAACACGTGGGACACGAATATTGGTATAAAGGATACGATAACAGGTTTTAAGCTATCAAGTTGAGAAAAGGGAATGTGATGAGACGAAATGGAATTTAAATTTTCGGTGTAACTAAACCCTTTTATTTACTCATAAAATTCAAATAACGTTGGACACCTAACCCTCATGTTTATTGGTTGCCTAACTAATTTATCATGCCAATTGTGTGCATAATAAAGACTTAAAAAGAGTATCAAGAACAAGCATGTAAATAGGAAGGAAAATGATACTCACACAACTCCTGCACTTCATACCATACTCCCTTACCTGGCAAGTGATGTGGCAATTTCATTAAATTGGAAAAAATGATAGGAATAAATTGGAGGAGAGAAAATGGTGGGAATAAATTGGAGTGCACTCCAAACCACACTCCCTTAGGTGGGGGTGAGTTATATATATATATATATATATATATATATATATTAGTAATACCAGATTTAATAATTTTTCTTATTTTTAATTAATATTTAAATTTAGTGTAGTTTCAACTAGTGTTCTACTATATTTTTATTAGGGTTTTTAATAGATTGAGTTTTTATTATATTGAATATTTATATTTTGGTTTATCAAATTATAGATTGTGTTTTATGTACATTTGGAGGGATACATATGTCTTTCGAGTGTGGGAGTTGTGTGTGGAAGGACCCACCTAAGGGAGTGTGGTCTGGAGTGTCCCAGTTGTGTGAATAGCATGACCCAAAGATGAATCTGAAAATTCCAGCCACTCTCTACATATTTCTGTAATCAGTGACGGAACCATGATTGTGAAATGAGGCTGATTTTCTATATAATTTTTGTATAGCTTATATGAAGTTATTTTACGGAATAGGGGCTGAAACACTAAAATTAAACGTTTTGATCAAAATACATAAGAAAAATCTATTTTTTCATATCTTTTTTCCAAAATGGAAGACCGTAACCCCCGACTGTACCTACCAAGTTACTTCGCTGTCTGTACTATCTTTTTTCCAAAATGGAAGACCGTAACCCCCGACTGTACCTACCAAGTTACTTCGCTGTCTGTACTGAATGTAACGTAGATACCGGAACTAGTAATATTTGTATTAGCCTGTATGCATTTTTCGTGTAAATATGGTTTGCTACATTTTATGTCGATCATAGAAGTAAATCTGAATTAGTTTAGGAAATGAAAGTAAAACTACCTTTTTCTATTCTTAAAAACACAGTTTATACTTGGTCTTACTGCTCTCAGAACCAAAACCAAATTTATACAGCAAAAGTGCAAAACGGAAAGTAGAAAATTTGCTGTCTAAACAAGAAAAACAAGAATGCGGGGTGCAAAGATCATTACGTAGGGAATCACACAATTTTTTTCATGAACTAAAAGCATAAAAGACTAGTGCTTTTATATAAGGCACATCTTGTAGAACCTTTACAACAGAATTATAAAGTAAATGTATACTCCTACAATATATTCTCCTACCACCAGAGTCTATAAATATAACACAATATTCGACGAACAAAAGTGAAGATTCTTCTTCACATTCTTGCGGAAATGTTTACGCTACACCAGTCACAAACATGTGCTCCTCTCAGCCCAAGAAGTGTACTCGTAGGAACTACGAAGAAGCCGAATAAAGTCTTAGAGTCTAATTTCATAGGACCCGGCTTTGGTAATGTATCGAACCCACTCAACTGTATTGTACCCACTCTTCTCCCATACCTAGGAATCCAACACCCAGTGTAAGTAATTGTATATCCAGAAAATGAGAGGAAAAAGGATGATATATAAGAATCTCTACAGAAATATTTATTATACCTTCAGAAACCGAACCCGTAATCCAGATGCAGTAAACATAGGAACCTGCAGAATACTAGGTGGTTAGTTTTTAAGAAAGAATATATATTTTTTGTGTTAGTTTTAATTAGGATGACCAACTCAAGCATTAAGGAAGTCTGCACAAAGAGTGAACTGACATGAGTTTGAACATAATGAGTGTACTACAAGCGTAATCTAAGCTAAGATCCCTTCCAGAGTCGTTTGCTTAATTTGATCATTGGTAACTTTACATAATTAAGTGGAGTATGAATGATCAAAAAGAAAGGTGCAATTCTGTGCAAAATTCTTGCACATTGAAGGGACTGAAGACGTTAATTAAAATAATATATAAGTCAGTTTTCTAAGTTTGACCCTGTGACTAAAAAAGCAATCAAATAACCCTAGACCTGTTCCAATGTCAGTCATAGCTTCTCTAAAAAATTAGTAAAAAACACTTTGATGGATATAAGACGGAAACATATTAAAGAAAACCTGAAATTCCATCTGAATCGGTGGCCTGGTCCATGACTTCTTCTCTGCAATTGTAGAAATCAGCTCCACCTCTGCACTCAAAGTCGTTTCTGTTTGTCCAGGAAATTTCCTTATCCTACAATATTTCTTAAATTAGATGATGAACTACATATCAGAATGTTAAAGCACACAACTAAACAATTAAACAAGTGCCCACGTGCAATGAAGAAAACAAGATGGCAATATCTTTCTCACAATAGCAAACTCGTATAAACCGAGACAAAAAGGAAAAACGCCACAATATCCACCATTGCATGTGTAAAACCTTGAACTTACAAGAACATGGTAATACATGTTACAGCTACTAGCTTCAGTGTGTAAATACAACAATTTATCAGTTCAACCCTTACACTTCAGTATTCTGGAGGTAAAATGATCTTAATTTGATAGATACAAGCAAGAAACTCTCGCATTGAATTCACCAGAAAAATGCTATTATCTAAAAGGTTACTGTCATCTGCCAAGTACTCCCCTCTCAGATATGCGTTAAACTTTCTTTTCTTTTATTAGAAGGTAAGGTACATTTTCAGAAGTCCTATCAGTGCAAACATGGAGTAGGTAGTGCGTAGCACTTACCGGACAACATAGTACTTCATCACAAAGAAACAACAATGAAGTATATAAGATACTTCTAAAGATATTAGAAATTACTACTTAATTAGCTACTTACTTCCAAACCAAGCAGTCAATAGAAGCGTTGTATTTAGCTTTTCCAGAGGTTACTTGGAAACTTGTTTTTGCTGTTTGCTTAGGTACCGGAATTTTAACCACTACCCCAAGTGCAAACATTTTTGCCCCAAAGACACTCTTCACCTGAGAATAAAGTAGACATAAATTAGTGATGCGATTTATGCACAATATCAAAGCTACAGAAGAAAAGACAAACCTTAACATTAACTTCCAAACGCGTCCGACCAAGTTCCTTAATTGTTGGCAAAACACGAAATGGAAGGTTTACACCCTCGGTAATGCGATACCTGTAAAGAAAAGCGGCACAGTTGGTTGAAACATATTTTACATTACATAATAAGCAAGAGATGTGAGGTGGGGTGGTTTCAAATCCAAAAGACGAATTACATGGCTTAGTAGTCGAAAGATACTAGATCCATCAACAATTAATTTCACTCTCAAAGTTGACGAGATTTCAAAATACTGTCAATCTCAACTGACAGTTAACTTTAAGACTACGAAAGTATTGAGAAAATTTCCATAAAAATAGTTTAATCACATTTAAGATATTTATGGCTGCAACGTTAAACTTACTTCATCAACTCAAATTCACCATCGGGCGGAACAAAGCTTACTGTCTTCTCCGAGTTAAACCTTGTCAGATTTACACACTGATGAAACGTTACATCATCGAGCTCTATGGTTTTCCCACTGCACAAAATTGGAGGTAAAAGGGTGATTTGCAGAGAAGGTAAAGCCATCAAAAAGTACCATAATTCAAAATTCAAGTTATGCCTGCCATCAAAGAAAAGGATGGGGGACTTTTCCAATCAAACTATTTATAGTTTTAAAGACAAATAGTCAGTAGGATTTGGACTTTGTAGTCTCTCTACAGTCCAATATGTTCAAATAGCAGCAATGGAAGAAAAAAGGTAAGAAATTGGAAGAAACCAGCTTGAAAACCTACTACATAGTTGCGTTACTTGGGAGAATAAACTTACTGAAAGGAAGGATAAAACAAAGTATATGTTCTCTAAAGATACCTCTTAGCAGGGCGAGATTTTATTTGCGACTCTTTCTCTAGACCAATTTTATCATTTAGACCTAATTTCAGATCAGGCATTCCAGAGAGGAAACACTTCATGAGAACTTTCCCAGTTACATCACAACGAAGCACAGTACCTGAGATCCCAAAAAGAATTCCCAAATAAAAATGAGCATTCTAATCACTAGGTAGGTATCAACCATCCAAAATACTAGTACAATATTTTTGTCACCTTTTGAAGACATTAAAAGATTGACACTTTCAACAATATCCAGAAACACCTGTCAAGACAAAGGGTTAGAGCTTTAAAAGGGTGACAGGTTTAAAATTCACCATAACTGAAGGAGAAAAATGATATAACCTCGTTTTTCTTATAAACAAGACCCTCTCTCCGCCATCCAACAGCACCAGTGACTTGTAAAGTTGCGTTTGGGACCGGTTTATTTGTAGGCTATTTTAACATGGAAGATGAAGAGAGAAGAATATCAGATATCTATGTATATTTAATAGATAAATAATGTCAAATAATTATCAAAACATCGGAGAAATCTAACCTTGGCTGAGAATGGAGAGCGTACTCCTTCTTGGGTGATATAAAGCTTAAGAATTTCCGGCGAAAGATTTTGGGGATAACCAAAGTCCATGATCTCTGGATATATATAAAAAAAACCATTTGTTATTCATCGCAGGTCGATGGTTGAAATGATTTCTTATTTACATATGCACCTTAAGCAGGTATTCCTAACTCAGTCCTGTTCAAATGTGTTATTATGATACTATCACTTTTTAATTTATCCGATTTTTTTCAGCAGATCATTGATTCAGCGTGCAGAATGCCTAATTAAGCAAGACGTTTCACATAGGTTCATATTTGAAAACATAAGCCGTCAAGTAGAGATAATATGCTACCTCCCTAAACATTTGACTATAAATTATAGAAGGAGAGGTCCCAAACTAGATTTGTACTTTAATAAAAATGCGCTCTCTCAAATATCAACAAATTGTAACCTATGCTGATCATCTTTATGTGCTTTTACTACTTCACAATCTTTCCTGTCTCTTTTAAAGACCTAAGTTTGCTTAAATAGTGCTCAAATACTCATGGGATTGCCATGCTTCAACCCAGTATAGCACAATATACCACATGCGTAGTAACATGGGGCGGTATCTACATATCAATTATCTTAATAAGATAAAATTGAACAGCTATAATATTTATTCTCAACTCCAGAGGATTCATACCATCCAACAGCTCATAAATCAAAACAAAATTATTCCTTATTGCATCTTCATCAAAAGCCCCACCAAAATACGACTTAAACAAGTTCACAGCCTGCAAATTGAACATGCTACTGCCATTAAAATACATTAAAGTGCTAACTTGTGTGTGTGTGTGTGTGTGTGTGTGTTGTTGGGGGCGGGTACCCAGACAACAAATACGCCCCGTGGGCTAATTTGTAAGAAATTGGTGACAAATATTACCCAGAAAAAAGATGCACTTAAAAGAAGGGAACCCCAGGACATGGAAATTCCAATATGGTCCCAAAGCAATTGTATAAGTTCCTTGAAAATGTTTATGCTTAAAAAAAGCAGATTTTTTTTCCAGCAAAAGCAGCTAGAAGCTCTACCTCGACGACAAACTTGAATGCACATGCTACATTAGCGTTGCTGCTTACAACAATTACAATGTATACATTGCTGATTCTCATGTAGAAGAAAGAGCATCCACCAATTTGCCGTACCGGACAAGTACCGAGTTCTTTTGTTTGCATAATATGTGTTCTAAAGGCATCCACCATATTACCCCTAAATCAACCGTCAAAGGTAACCCAAAAAAAAGTTAGTATAACAATAATTACACAAGAATGTAAAGTTGAAAGGATATAACTATAAAGGTATAGACTATAGTGTTCCTAATTTTCAAAGACAATAAAGGTATATGCTATAGCATGAGGGAAACACAATGGCGCTCGAAGCAAGTTAATAGTTATATCACATAAAAATAAGGGCACTGAATATTATTCTACATGTTACATTATACCATAACCATTCACCCAACAACAACTAGATTAGATCAAAAGGTCTTATAGACAAAGAAGTCATAAGTTGCTCGATCAGAGTATAACGAAAACCGCTACTTAAGGAACTGTGTATCAAGCAAATAATCAATAATTTAATATAGAATAAAATTCCTTAGATATCCCTGCCATATGTCTTATATTGTTTAGAGAGAGCGAATTTAGTTCCCAGGATCCATCTTAACGTGTTGTCAATACCTCAATTCTGGTAACAGAAAGTTCATCTATAGCGACAATTTATCAAAATTTTCATCATCATCCAAAACCAAATCTTACGAATTTGTAACCCTGGAAAATGTAAATACGAGCTCCTAGTAATATATTAGTTTAAGGCTGGTGCGTCCTAAGTAAATTTATTGCAACCATGTGCACTGCTGGGCAGCCTTGCAAATAGGTAATATGTTATTCAATTATGCTAATACTACATGGATGTACTGTCGAATTTACATTAGCATAACATTTCTATCTAATTAGATATGTTAATGTTAATGCACTTAGTTATAGTTATTTACAGTTCATTGCATTCCTGTCTCGACATGTTAGTATATGCAAAACAGATATGCTACCAGCTACCTTGCTTAGCGTATAACATGTCTTAGTTTGCAAATGTACCTATTGGCAATGGAAATTCAGTGCCTGCTTTTTGTACAATTACTTCCTCCGTCCCATATTATTGTGTCTTCTATAAAACTACGTAACTTTATACCTGCAAACGTATCAAAATTGCCAAAATGGAAATTTTCCAAAAGTTAATCACATAGTCTAACATTTAAACTATGTGATTATCTTTTGAAATCTTCATTTCCGACGATTTAGATAAAAAAACTTTTGAAATTCAGAGTTGCACGGATCTTTAAATAGGGACCGATGGAGTAAGTAGTTAGCATACTATCTGGTTGCAATTATCTTTAAATATGCTACCAGCTAACCTGCTTAGCATATAAATTTATCAAAATTGCGTGTACTTTAGTACGGGACAACAGGTGTTTAAAAAGCGAGCCTAGACTTTAAATTAAATGTAGCGTAAAGCTTAGGTGATTAGGCGGTTATTAAGCGGAATTAGGCGTTAGACAACTTATTTCCGCCTACAACTTGCTTTGCACCTTCTATAACATTGGGAAGCACTATATTGCAACAGAGGGGTAAAAAATAGTGCTACATTATATCCAATATATATATATATATAACCTAGTTTAAATGTTAAACTATGTTATTAGATTTTAAATACTTTCATTATGACAATTTAGACAGGAGCCTAAAAGTTTATGTGATTAGGCTACATAACTACATTAGGAGATTATTAATCATAATTAAGCGGGTTCAGCATAGACGACATATTTCCGCCTAGAACCCGCTTTAGGCCTTCCATAACATTGGGGACAGCTAAATTGCAGCACAGGTGAGTAAAAAACAGTGCTACATTATATCCAATATACTATTTATATAACATAGTTTACAAGTTAAACTGTAAAATTGGATTTTAAGAATTTCCATTTCGACAATTTAGATAAGAGGTATTTGCAAGTTGAAATTGCACGCAGTTCCGTAATGTACAACTAAATCGGAATGGATGGAGTTTGAAATTATCAAAATTGCAACTAGTTTAGAACGGCACAACTAAATTGCAACTAGTGCTACATCATATCCAATATATACATAACATAGTTTAAATGTAAAAGCATTTTTCGAATATTTAGACATGAATTATTTGCGAGTTAAAATTGCACCCAATTTCGTAGTAAATATGTTATTGGAACAACTAAATTTATCAAGTATGTTGTATATATACATACATACTTATTTGCACGTAGTTTAGTACTCTCTCCATCCCAATATAAGTGTCTTGCTTCGAAAACTGTGCCATTTAAGGATTTGAACCAATTTCACTTAAAATTCAAAAAAAAAAGCATCAAAAAATCAAAATTTTCAAACAAAAACTATTTCTTACTTATAATATGAGATTATAGTTGTAAATTTGATACTCCCTCCGTATCAATTTATATGTCATATACGAAACCACGCGCAACTTTGACCATCTAACTAAATTGCCGAAACGAAAAATTTCAAATTTTTTTTACATAGTTTAAATGTTAAACTATATGATAGAATTTTTTTTAAAATTATTTCGGCACAGTTGGTCAAAGTTGCGCGTGGTTTCGTATAGGACATATAAATTGATAATGACGGAGTGTGATTTAACTACCAAAAATAGATATTTCAAAAAATAAAAATGAAAGTGGACATTTATTTTGATACATCCCAAAATAATAGAATGCATAACACTTATTTCGGCAATTTATTTACATGTTCAAAGCTGATCAAAGCTGTTCGTGGTTTCGTACAGGACATATAAATTGATACGGATGGAGTATGATTTAACTACCAAAAAGACATATTTCAAAAAATAAAAATGAAAGTGGGCACTTATTTTGATACGTCCCAAAATAATAGAATACATAACACTTATTTCGGCAATTTATTTACATGTTCAAAGCTGATCAAAGCTGTTCGTGGTTTCGTACAGGACATATAAATTGTGAGACGTTTTAAAATAGAATACATGACATTTGTTTCGGGACGAACAGAGTAGGATACAACTAAATTTGCAACAGATAGACTAAAAAAACAGTGCTACATTATATATCTAATAATATACATAAATACATATACATAAACACATATACATATATAAAAAGAGAGATAGATATAGAGAGAGAGAAACAAACCCGACGTCATCGCGGTAGAGGCGGTTAATAAGAACGTCTCCACGGAGGTTTAAGAAGTAAATTGCCGAAGCTACCACCGTCATCTCTCTCTCTCTCTCTCTCTCTCTCCTAGTAAATGGGTTTTGGATCTCAGCTGGATTTTGAGTATTGGTTTATGAAATACTGAAATGTTTTTTAAATTGTTTTTGTTTTTATATTGAATAAGGGGAGAAATAAAGTAAAAAGGGTAAAAGTAAAACTAATTTTAGTGAAAGTATTTACAGTGGTGGCGATAGTATTAGTTAATCACCCTCTATTTCGTTTTTTTTTTTTTTTTTTACTTGTAGGTACGTATTATTGTTTATATTTTGTCTAATTTTTTTTAATTTTACGAAGAGTCGTTGGATCGAGGGTGAACGTTGGATCAAATTATTATGACGAGAATCTATAAATTACTCTACTATGTATAAATGTAGAGCTGTGTTCGGTCCGTTTCGGTTCGATTTTTAGGAAAACCGAAACCGAGCATATTTTTTTGTTTGGTTTTTTTCGGTTTCGGTATTTTTATTGTTTGGACCGAACCGGACTAGTTTTTTTCGGTCCAGTTTCGGGTTTTTTCGGTTATTTTTTGAATTTTTTCGGTTTTTTTCGGTTTCGGTCTTTTTCGGTTCGGTTATTCTGGTTTTTGGCCCAACCATGTATAAATGGTTGAATTTGGTGTATTGGTTTATGAAATACTTAAATGTTTTTAAAATTGTTTTTGTTTTTATATTGAAGAAGGGGAGAAGTAAAGTAAAACGGTAAAAGTAAAACTAATTTTAGCGTAAGTATTTTTAGTGGGAAATTGGTTGATACGATTAGTTAATCACCTCCTATCCCGTCTAATATTTTAGACTTTTAGGTACGTATTAATGTTTATATTTTGCCTAATTTTCTTAATTTTACGGAGAGCCGTTGGATCGAGGGTGATGACTCTGCTGACGTTGGATCAAATTATTATGAGGAGAATTTATAAATTACTCTACTATGTATAAATGTATAGGGTTGTGTTCGGTCCGGTTCGATTTTTTTCGGTTTCGGTCTTTTTATTTTTTGGACCGAACCGGACCGGGTTTTTTCGGTCAAGTTTCGGTATTTTTCGGTTATTTTTCGAATTTTTTCGGTTTTTCTCAGTTTCGGTATTTTTCGGTTCGGTTATTCTGATTTTTCGCCAAACGCTATATAAATGGTTGAATTTGGAGTATTGGTTTATGAAATACTTAAATGTTTTTAAAATTGTTTTTGTTTTTATGTTGAAGAAGGGGAGAAGTAAAGTAAAACCGTAAAGGTAAAACTAATTTTAGCGTAAGTATTTTTAGTGGGAAATTGGTTGATACGATTAGTTAATCACCTCCTATCCCGTCTAATATTTTAGACTTTTAGGTACGTATTATTGTTTATATTTTGCCTAATTTTCTTAATTTTACGGAGAGCCGTTGGATCGAGGGCGATGATTCTGCTGACGTTGGATCAAATTATTATGACGAGAATTTATAAATAACTCTACTATGTATACATGGTTGAATTTGGAGTATCGGTTTATGAAATACAAAAATGTTTTTTAAATTGTTTTTGTTTTTATATTAAGGAAGGGGAGAAGTAAAGTAAAACGGTAAAAGTAAAACTAATTTTAGCGTAAGTATTTTTAGTGGGAAATTAGTTGATACGATTAGTTAATCACCTCCTAACCCGTTTAATATTTTAGACTTTTAGTTATGTATTACTGTTTATAGTTTGCCTAATTTTCTTTATTTTTACAGAGAGCGATGATTCTGCTGACGGTGGATCAAATTATTTAGACGATAAATTATAAATTACTCTATTATAAATGGTTGAATTTGGAATATTGGAGTATTGGTTTATGAAATACTGAAATGTTTTTCAAATTGTTTTTTTTATATTGAAAAATAGGAGAACTACATTAGAACGGTAAAAGTAAAATCAATTTTAGCGAAAATATTTTTAGTGAGAAATTGGTGGATACTATTCCGTTAATCTATTGTCTAATTCATCTAACATTTTAGACTTTTAGGTACGTGTTACTGTTTATATTTTGCCTAATTTTCTTAGTTTTACGGAGAGCCGTCCGATCGAGTGCGATTATTTTGATTATGTTGAATCAAATTATTTTAATGATAAATTATAAATTAATCTACTATAAATGGTTGAATTTGGATTATTGGACCTCGTTTGGTTGCGGGACTCGTAGTTTCGGGACTTGAGCTCAAATGCGATTACTAATGACCTTTCGTGTATAGTCTCGCGACTGTTAATATCATACCACAATGGTATTATAAATACACTATTTTGGGGTCATTTGTTATCTCGTTTCATTAATAATATAAACCATATTTACTCATCAAAACAAAATATTCATGGGACCCACTACATTTGAAATACTATACCACCCTAGTTTCATGTAGGAGGGCGGATTGGGGCGAGCGGATTGACCTCAATCTTAACTCAACCTGTAAAAAAAATCGCATGACGGATTGGTAAAATTTAAATATCAACCAAATCCAACTCAACCCGTTACAATAAAAACTCCAACCCAAACCAAACCGCAAAATAAATTGCAGGTTGGGGGTTTGGGTTGATTATTAAATTTTTATTTTAATCATTTATTTTTCATAGTTTGCATAATCAATCTAAATTTTAAAATAAATTGAATATTTCAAAGATAAATACAAACTAAAACCAATGAAAATACGTTTATAATATTCACAAACAAGTAATAAAAGTATAAATATAATAAGAGTGAAAGGTTAGTATTTTGAAATACACACACATATATATATATATGTATATATATATATATATATATATATATTATTGTGGGTTGAAACGGATTAACCCGCGGTTTAAAAACATCAATCCTAACCCAACCCGCAAAATATACAACGAATTGGGACGGGTCGGATTGATTTTTTTTGACACTCAACTCGTCCCAAGCTGCCCAATCTGCATGTGCAAGGTTACGGATTGGGTTTACCATTTAGAATCTTAGATACATAATTAAACTTTACAAAAAAAATTTAAAGATCAAACAATTTGGAAAAGAAAGAATATCATTTTTGAGTGTTAAGTATTAAAATTACAATAAGTTTCGATTTTCCTGTAAAGGGGCCTCTAATTGGATTATAATGTCACTATGTCAAATAATCAATTTTGAGACAGTTTAAAAACCGTCTATAAAAATTGTAAAATCGCCCTTATTGAAGGCGGGTTTTTTTTAGCAAAAGTACAAGGAGCTTATAACTAATAAGTAAGGGTTGCAAAAGGTTAGAAGACGGTATGAACAACCTCGAAAAATTAAGACGGTTTTGAGCGTATTCGGGGTTGTTTACTACCGGTTCAAATGAGACCCAATGTTTTGAATTATTTAAACTACTAAAAACACCTCAATAGAATCAAATTTAACCACCTTAAATGGTTTTTAAAATGCCTTTATTTAGCCAGATATTAACCAAAATCCCACACAACTAATACAAAATAACTCAAGAACACTATTTTACCGCATATCACATACAAAATCATATGATCCCATAGTCACCGGATTCCACTTCTAACGCCACTAGTGTCTCCGGAGATCACCGTCACGGCCAGTAATGCCTTGGTCAGAATTGAAGTCTCAGAAGATGATGGTGAATGGTGACGGGTCTAACATTACGGTTTTCAAACACTTTAGCGGTCTCTATAGCTAGTTTAATTAGTTGTTTCTTTCGCAAACATCCGCATAATCAAATTAAGATTATCAAATAACATAGTAATTCAATAGGTATAATAACTAAATTAACATAAAACATAAGTAAGACCAAGTTTCCACACACTCCGACGGGACTGGAAGACCAAGTTTCCACACGCTCAACGGGACTGGCAGGATCGCCTCTCGAGTATCTATCAAGAAGACAAGAACCTTCTCTCGGAGGTCCTCCCCGGTAAAAAAAAAATTGGTTTATGGACAAAATGAAATATTTTACTGCAACAACTACATAAGAGTATTAATTATTAAGTTCAAGACTTGCTAAAGTCGAGACACTAAACAATGAAATAACATGTCTAATTTTCAAAATCATTTACTGTATAAATTTTAGAACGAAATAGGAGCAGCAAAACATTTAATATCCATTCATCAATATTACAAAAATCAGTAATTAAAAAACACTTACAACACACATCTTTCATTTCGGAATTGACGTTATTTTGTTACAACAATCAACAAGTCACAATCACACCACAAAATAAACAACATTGTACCCTAATAACGTTAGGTAAAATTGCAAATAAACAAACACACACGTAGTTCTCTCCTCCATAGTAGTACTATATAGTAATCAGATATATTTATGATGATGTCCAGTTTGGTGTTCTCCAAGAGGGTAAGTCGGGGCCGTCGTTCCGGTAGTGGGACCCACCTCTCCCAACATACCGTGCTGATGTGGCGCAACGTGACCATGAAGGCCATGATGGGTTTGTTTGTTGTGTAGAGTCTCGGCCGAGTTTTCGGCCTTGGACATGTGTAGCTCCATCTTGGCTTCGGCTTCTTTAGCTTTCCTTCGTTGTTCCGCTATCTCTTTTTCTTCCTTTGTTCTTGCGGTTGCCTTTTCCGCCTGTAGATTATTAGAAGGAATGTTAGTCGAAAATATATAGTAACGGAACTTGGATTTTCAGCGTTTTTATTTTAGAATTGCTAAATTCATAATATTGTTTTACTTGATCAACAGGATCAAAGACAATTAATCAAATCTATACAGAAAATATTTAAATGACGGGCACACCATAACTGTAAATAAGGATAATAGGGTACAAAGTGATACTTCGGTTAATCTTTCTGTTTATAATGCAAAATCTTAAAACAACTTAATTACTAATAAAAATCTAATAGCAAAAATTTGATTTAATTAAATAGTTTTCTAAGTAACTAAAAGAAACATATTTCGTAATATATAGACTAAAATTCGAGCATGATTTCTTTTACAAAATGATGAACATGAATGAAATATTTGAAAAAGGGTAGCTAGAAATTCGAAGGGACAAATAAAAATTCCCTTAGTGCTATAATTTATTTATTTTTTTACCTTTTCTCCAACTTTGGCTTTGTAGATGTCAACTTTCTCCTTGGCAGTGCTTGCTACGTTGTTAATCTTTTCCTTTGCAGAATACATATTTGCCCAACAACTTCTTAGAAATTTCTGTGTTTTTAATTTTGTTTCTCTTCCTTTAATGAACGATAGATTAATATTTTTATGAATAATGTCCTTGTTCACGAACCCTATATATAAAGAAGTAATGCAGCTAATGCTGGTGTCTTTTTGCTAATTATTATTACTTTATTTAAGTGACTCTAAAGTTGCATGTCACGTTTTAATGCCACGTCTAGGACACTAGGCATGATTTGAAGCTACCAACGTTACTGTCTCATGCATTAATAAATTATGAATAAAAGATCAGAATATTTATTTATTATTGTTTCTAGATTTTATTTGGTGTAGTTTTAGGAATTTTAATTCGCTATTCTTTTAGCCGATTTATACTTTTCTTTTTAGGGTAAAGATTTGTATCTTACTAATTTTAAAATTGTATGGGAATGGACGGAGAGAAACTAAGTACCGCTTATCGGGGGCACCACACCCCCATTAATCTTACAATTGTTGGTTTCTCACTGTAAAAAAAAAAAAATACGCAAATACCGACAGCATTAGTGATGGTATTTTTTGTTACGAGCTTATTAGCGACGGTTTTTGTGACGGTTTTATGACAGTTTAGTCAATTTACGACAGATTTGTGACAGCTTTTTAAATTAACGACATGCTTGTGACAATTTTTGATTCTCATTAAATCAAACATTATTTTATAGTGATTTATTTTTTGACACATATTTTTATTATATTTTGTTGAAATTTATGACTTGATACGCCCCTGAGAATAACACTTTTGTATAGCGTCATCTAGGGTTCGGTTCGGTTCGGTTTTTAGCAAAACCGAAATCGATAATATTTTTCGGCTCTTTTCGGTATTTTTATTTTTTCGACCGAACCGGACCGGGTTTTTTTGTCCAGTTTCGGTTTTTTTTGGTTTTTCGGTTTTTGTAAGTTTGTAATTTAAGAAACAATTTATTGAAAATCGAAATTGACCCGAAATTTTCTCAGTTTTTCGGTTTCGGGGTTCGGTTATCGATCCGGTTCGGTTTCTCCGATTTTTTCTCCAGCGCCAGCGCCATGTCTGTTTTTGTAAGTTTGTAAATTAAGAAACAATCTATACATAAGTCGGGCGAGTAATGAGTAGTTATGGAGATCATCTTTTGTTGATAAAACGTTGATAAAATTTGTAGTAATGATAAAGTCATAACTTTAATTGGTGGCGTTATACTTTTCAACAATAATATAATATATCAAAATAGAATAAATAATGAACCCTTCTTTAATCTTTATTAATCTCGGTGGTATAATTGCTCAGAATACAACTTTCTATTTGTATTTATGCTCGGTATTACAACTTGCTCTGATAATCTTGATCTTTCTTCGATCTCGGTATTCGGTATTGTATCTTGCTCGGTCTACTTTTTAGTGTGGTGAGTTCTGACAAGTTTTTCTTTTTTCTCTCTTTCTCTCTATATTTTTTAGATAGATTTTTTGGTCCTTCTTTTAGGGGTAGTTGGCTATTTATAGACAATTATGTCTCATGGGATGTTGACAAATGTCGTTATCTCAAGAGCCATCTCATGGGCTTTTCTATTGTGGATCTTTATTATTGAGCTGGATCCTTATAGATAATGGTCTGTTAGAAAAGCTCTATTAGACCATGGATTTTTAGGTTTTACCCTTGGTTACCCTCAAATAATTGGTGGATCGATTCGTACCCGAATAGATATATTCGGATCCAATTTTTATGTTCTATCAAGTAACGTGTATAATAAAAGGTTGATAAAATTTGTTGTTTATATAGATAACAGTGATGATTTTATTCATGTTCAACCATTTTTAAATATGGGTAATCACGTCATAATGCTGCAGAATATTCTATTTTTTAATAGAAAATTATGTATTATGTAAATAATCTTCAAATTCATAAAGAGATTTGAAAGAAACTGAAGCCGAAGTTTTGAGTGTTTTACGCGTTTTCAGTTATAACCTCAATCATAACTGAAGTCCCCGTTATAATTCAAGTTGTAACTGAACTATATTCTGCGAAGCTAATAAAAAAACAATGAATACGAGACGTTTAATACGGAGTTCGACCCAATCCAGATCTACATCTCCGATACACTCATCCAGTGATTTATTAATATGTCAAAGACAATAACGAGTTTTGAGACTTGCAATACTTAAGCGTATATGACTAACTCTATAACTCACAACTTAAACACTATCGATCTCTTTAAAAACTAAACCTATGATTTTTCTCACTTTTTAATCTCTTGTATACAACGGGTGTTTGACCCCTATAATAAAACACACACAATAATAAAGTCGCTTTATATATAACATTTACAAAAAATCATAAGTTGATCAAATAGAAAAAATATTCCTAAATTTTCTTCCTTTATTTTTAAAATCATGAGTAAGTTTTCAATCTTTCATATTTCATCTCTTATCTTTTCTAACTTGGTGACCGCGTTTTAATATGCAAGATATCAAAAGCATCATTATGTCTACCATATTCAGTTACGTCTTAAGTTATAACTGAACTTATAAGTCAACTGTTTTTGTTAACAACTTATCGTAAATTATTAATCAAATAAACTATACTATAAAGAATTTATACAGTATAATCTCAAACATAATTTTAGTATTTTTAAAATCCAGGCCCCCTCATTCCTTTAACCCTAGCTCAGCCACTGGATACATGATAATAATCTCAAATTTATTAATTAAAAACCATGCCCACCACACATCTTTCATTTCTGAATTCAAGTTATTCAAATTACAACAATCAACAGCATTAATTTCACACCACAAAATAAACAGCATTTCACACAACAAGATTACATAAATTGCAAACAAATAAACAACTCACACAAGTACTTTCCCCCAAATTAGTAACATATAATATAGGAGTAGTAATCAGATATGTTTATGATGATGTCCGGTTGGGTAAGTCGGGGCAGTGGGGCCCACCGCTCCGTGTGCACCATGGTGCTGATGTGGCGCCACGTGTCCATGAAGGCCATGATGGGTTTGTTTGTGATGCAGAGTCTCCGCTGCGTGTTCGGCCTTTGCCATGTGTAGATCCATCTTGGCTTCGGCTTCTTTAGCTTTCCTTCGCTCTTCCGCTATCACTTTTCCTTCCTTCGTTCTTGCGGTTACTTTTTCTGCCTGTAGCATAGAAGGAAATTGAGAGACGGAAAATAGTAAGGGAGCCAACATTTTTCGGGGTTTTATTCTAGAATTACTAAGTTCATATTGTTTTACTCTACATGATCAAAGACAATACAAATTCTACAGAAAATATATAAATTGCAGGAATGCGACATAACCGCCAATAACAGGGATCGATGTAGCGACCAGACAAGGTGGGAATGGTTAATTTGTAAAACGAAAATATCATTTTTATACATACATAGACTATGATTAAAAATGTCAAGACTTTACTATTATTTCCAGATTAATAAGGATAACAGGGTACAAAGTCATGATACTTCAGTGAATCTTTCTGTTTATAATACAAAATCTTAAACAACTTATTCTTATTATGTTATGTCCCGAGAAACAAAAATCAGTAAATCTGCTTACTCAATTAAATAGCAAAACTTGATTAATAGTTTTCTGAGTAACTAAAGAAAATGCATCAACTTATTTTCATCTTGAACGCATATTTTTTAAGGATAAAATCATAGAAGGCAAGTGCTGTCTATAAAAATAGTACTTTCTTTCTATTTAATTGTCAATTAATGCAATTTTGGTCAATTTTGACTGATCAAATAGTTTATATCAAAATTGTCGGAATGACAAAAATTGATCATATAGTTCAAATGTTAAATTTTATTATTAGATTTAAAACTCATTTCGACAATTTTAATACAAGTTATAAGTCTATCAAAATTGCACGTATTTTCGTTAGTCCCCATGGTTTCAACAAAGGTAACACTATATCCGCATGTATATAAATTAAAACACTAAGGTAACAGTGTAACACTAATGTAGACTAAAAATTGAGCATGATTTCCTTAAACGATGAACATATAAATGAAATAATAAAAGGGTAGGCTAGAAATTTGAAATAATTAATAAAAATGCCCTTAATGCTATAAAACTTTAACCTTTTCTCCAACTTTGGCTTTGTAGATATCAACTTTCTCCTTAGCGGTGCTTGCTACGTTGCTAATCTTTTCCTTAGCAGAATACATACTTGCTAACAACTTTAAAATTTATATGTTTTTTCTTTCTTTTATAAACGATACTTTATTATGTTTATGAAATTATGGGTAATATTGTACTTGTGATTTGTGACCATATATATAAAAGAAGTGATAGTATGGGTAATATTGTACTTGTGATTTGTGACCATATATATAAAAGAAGTGATATAGTACTAGCTAGTGCCTTTTTTTATTTAATATTAGTTTATCCTAGTGACTTTAAAGTTGCATGCCACGTCTGGATAAGATCAGAATATTTATTATTGTCCAAATTTTAAGAACCTTCAGTCGGCAGAGTCTATTTCAGATTACTTATTCGAGCGCCTGGTTAAAATTTCAACTTCACCTCGTATCTTATTTTTATTTATTTTTTTAATTTATTTTATTTAATTTTATTACAAAATAAATAACTGTAATATTATTTCATTACATATTATTACACTTTATTTATTTATAAAATAAATAAATCTACCCACTCTATCATACTATTAATTAATATATTTTTCTGTTTTTTTTTCACTCAAACTAAATACAAAATTAAAATATTTTATAATAATAATATTATATCAAGTTAACATTTTCAAGTAATTTATATTTTACACTTTTTTATTTATTAATTTTGTTACTTATGAGTAAATAATTAAATTATCCCAAAAAACCCTACACGTCATTATTTTCTTCCACTTTTACCTATCCACATTTAATCACTTCCAAGTTAACCCGGTTAAATGTGGGTAGGTAAAGTTGAAAGAAAATAATGAGTTACGATAGTAAATAATCAAAGCAATGATCTCTTATTTAATTTTAGATAACATTAACAACTGAGCTAAACATACTTATATATCTTATGGGGTTATTAATATATATATAATCTAATTTTTTAAAATTTCCACTATAAAAAAATTGTTTATAAAATTTGTGGTGTTCCGACCTCTTTCCCTAACCTCCTAAATCCGCCCCCTTATAATAAGGTACATTAATGCATTAAAATACATATACTTTCTCTTTATCTTGACTTAACCTAAATTTCAATTGGGAATATTTGGCCATTTTGGGGTCTTTCTTTATTTCTAGTGTCCCAAAGCTAGAACAGAACAAGCTTGCAGACCATTATCATTATTTTGAAATCATGAGGACCATTTTGTAATACAGCCTTTCCTTCTGAAAGTTGTTGTATTATTCTGATTGATTATAGCATTTATAATAGTTTTGTTAACTTTTTATCTTTAACCAGTAACCCATCATCATTTAAAAAGTATTAAATGACACATATGTATATTAACTTAAACACGCACATTAGTTTTAACTTTAAAAATGTTATCTATTTTAACTAAAAATTAATTATTCAAAATATAGTACTATGGATATGTGCTGAGAGAAAATAAATAGCAGTATGGTAGAGATATAAAATATATACATGAGAAATAACAGTTAATTGTGGGTGTGGATAGACTTTTTTGTCATGTCATCAAATAATAACAATTAAAAAGATTGTTATCTTTAACAATGTTTTTAACATCTGTAAAGTTAATACACACTTTAACACAACTAATGGGAAAACACATCTGTAAAGTTGTATTTTTCTTTTGATAAGCCTTTTATTTTAATCAATTAAAAATTCATTCATTCTAGAAATGGAAATAAAGGATAAAATAAGATAACATCCTTTAAAAAAAAATACTTAATGTTAGGGATTTTACAGATAATTGAAGTGTTGTCTTAGGAAAGAGTGTATACAAACCGGTTAAGCATTAACAACATACTTCATTCGTTCTCATTCAATTGTTCGTTATGAAAATACGTGTAATTTAGACTTATAACTTGTATTAAAATTATTTAAATTTTAAATCTAATCATAAAATTTAAAATTTTATATATATGATCAATTTTTAAATTTTTTAATTCCGACAATTTTAATACAAATTCTTGACCGATTAAAATTATACGTAGTTTCGTAACGGATAATTAAATAGTAACAGATAGAGTATTCAGAGAGCTTCTATAGAATTTAACTTGTCTGAACTCTGAAGTATCAGTAAATACAATTTATTATAACAAATTACAAATAGTTTTAATTGTTTTTACAAATTAGCTGCATTGTGAAAGTGTACAACTAAAGGCTAGTTCCTTTACAAATTAAACTAAAATATCTAAAATTCTTCATAGAATGTATTTCTTCCAAAGTACTAAGTATGTACTTTCGTAAGAAAAAAATAATAACAACAAGATGCTGCTAATGATCTATAATTGAAAATTCAAAGTACTTCATTGATAAAAATTTAAAATAAGTGAAGGATGATTAAGAAGAAACAAGGGAAGTAACTATGCGGGGTTACTTCCCTTGTTTAATTTATTTTGTAGTGTATTCTTTGGCACAACATACCTTAACTTTTTTTACTTATACTTGATTTACAACTTGTTATTGTTGATAAATCTGTTTATATTTATTTTCAATTACAAGTTGTGACTTGAAATATATAAAATGACTTAATTGAATTTTTTTACTTGTAATATTTTCTATCTAAAAAAAATCCCAAAATTCCCAACTTCTCCGTTTCTAAACGTTTTTAAGCTTATCTTAATCTAAAATCTAGCTTCTGAAAAGGTAAAAAAGATTAAATACCAAAAACCAGTACTTTTTATATGCAAAATGCTAAAAAGATGAGAAAAAATGTTGTTGGCAATGAGTAATTAATTAACTAATTACACTTTTTTTATTATCCAAATATGTTGTCATCTCAAACAAGTACCCAAGTTATTCTTGTTTTCTTATATTTAATTAAATTACTAGGTACTAACATTAAATTAACTAATTGAAATATTTATTTATTAACTATACTAACATTAAATTAAACTATTACTCTGTTACTATTTAATTATCCGTTACGAAATTACGTGTAATTTTGATCGGTCAATATTTTGTATTAAAATTGTCATAATTAAAAAATTTTAACGTTAAATTTTATGATTAGATTTAAAAAACAAAATCATGTTGACAATTTTAATACAAGTTATAAACCGATCAAAACTGTGGAATATTTTTTTATTTTTTTTTTTTAATATTATCCAAAGCTATCATCTCGACAACACACAAAAACAAAACAAAAACTCAAAAAAAAAAAAAATGGATTTGCAGAGCACATTCATATTCATAACACTCTCAGCTCCTCAACTTCACAACCGTCAAAATATAAACTGAGTTAATAATTTATTTTTATTTTGATACAAGCTATTTAATCGTTCGTAAATAAATCATATGTAATTATGACCGGATTATAACATGTATAAAAATTATCTAACTGAAAATTTCAAAACTAAATTATATAATTAAATATTTAAACTACTCCGACCAACTTTTAAAAAAATTCATATCGACAATTTTGATACAAATTATTTTGTTATTTATAATATTATCCAAACCTAGGGCTCGGCGAAAAACCGAAAAAACTGAACCGGACCGATAACCGAACGGAAAAAGACCGAAACCAAAAAACCGAAAAAATTTCGGGTTGATTTTGGTTTTCAATAAAACCGAACCGAAAAATACTGAAACCGAAAAACACCGAAAAAAACCGGTCCGATTCGGTAAAAAAAATAAAAAGACCGAAACCAAAAAATATACTCGATTTCGGGTTCGGTTTTGCTAAAAACCGAACCGAACCGAACGTAGCGAACCAAGCCCTATCCAAACCTATCATCTCAAACAGCACAAAAACAAAAAGACCGAAACCGAAAAATATACTCGATTTCGGTTTCGGTTTTGCTAAAAACCGAACCGAACCGAACATAGCGAACCAAGCCCTATCCAAACCTATCATCTCAAACAACACAAAAACAAAAAGACCGAAACCGAAAAATATACTTGCTTTCGGTTTCGGTTTTGCTAAAAACCAAACCGAAACGAACTGAACCGCCCCGAACGTAGCGAACCAAGTCCTATCTAAACCTATCATCTCAAACAACACAAAAACAAAAACAAAAACCAAAAAAAAAAAAGACCGAAACCGAAAAATATACTCGATTATGATTTCGGTTTTGCTAAAAACCAAACCGAACCGAACCGAACGTAGCGAACCAAGCCCTATCCAAACCTATCATCTCAAACAACACAAAAACCCAAAAAAAAAACCCAAAAAAAAAACTCAAATAAAAATAAAAATGGAATTGCAGAGCACATTGATAATAACACTATCAGCACCACCACCTAAACTCCATCACCGGCTAAAATCACCGGCTACCGGCCCTTCATTTCCCTTAAAACGCTATAAAAAGATGACGTCATCTCAGTTACAGAATAGTAAAACAACATTACAAGTGACCACCGGTTCACCCGGTTTACCAATTCCTATACATAAAGTTACTGTTCATGATAGGCAACGTGGCTTAACTCATCACTTTTCCGTTCCTGAGGTCTTTTAATTTCTACTTCATTTTTTTTAATTATTATAAAATATTCTGTCTATTAATTATAAAGAATATCCGTCCGTCTCGATTTTAAAATTCATGGTTCCGTCCCCGTCCCCTGTGTGTACCTATTTAGTTGTACTGGTTTCCATTTTGCTACGTCACAAATTAAGTGTTCGCGTTTTATTTTATTTTCTTTTCTTTTAGTTTTTGAAATAGTCCTTTTTTTGGTTGTTAATTCGTATCGAATTTACCCTTACGCCTAGGGGTGACATCGGTTCAGTACCGAACTTTTTGACTACATACCGATACCGTACCAAACTAGTTTGGTTTGAGAATTTTTATACCATTACCGAACCAAAAAATTCGGTAATTCGTATCGAATTTACCCTTACGCCTCACATTTTCAGTAAAAAAAAACAGTTTTCGTTGGAAATTTTGACGTTGATATGTGCTAATTTGTCGAAACTAGAAGAAAAAACATAGATCACACACTCATTTGGTGAAATTTGATAGCTTGGTATATATGTATCTATGTTATGTATAATGCATTGGTGATTGTACACTAAATTATCATCGAATTTGGATTTATGTTGTGTGACCTACTCCATCACTACCTATTTTATTGTATATTTAATTGTGTTAATTTCATTTCGGTACGTCTCATAATTAATAATTGTTCGATTTCGTTTTTATTAGTAAATTTCCTATGTTTTTTTTTTAAAGTCCCTTTGTAGTTAAATCGTATCGAATTTACAATTATAGTCTCACATTTTAAGTAGAAATATTTTTGGTTTGAAAATAGTGATGTTTTGATGGTTGCTTGTTGAATTAAGTGAAAGTGTTTTGAATTGCAAGGGAATACAAGATCAAAGTCAATATTTTTTCAATTAAAAAAAAACATGGTATGAATATGCTTTCTCTTAAATTGGGGATGTTGTAGTCAAACTGTACAAATTGTGCTTTACAAGGTGTTCATTTACGTTTTTTCTGCTAATTTGTCCAAATAAGAAGAAAAACATATGTCGCACTCATTTTGGGAAAGCAGATTGCTTTCTCCTCTACTCGAATTGTTTTTTTCTGTCTTTTGCATGTCGTCTGTCGGTTTTAGTTCTCAGCATGTGGGCTTTTCTATGCAACGTAGAAAAGTATAAACAATCCGGGACTGCGCCTCCCCCATTTTGAAAAAAATTGACAAATAGTAATTATTTTCTATGTAATTTGATTAAAATTCTCAAAATTAGCTTTTCTGCCCCTCATACTACGAAAAAAAGACCAGATACAATATCATCCGTCCCTGAATAAAATGTTAGGTTAATATTATAATTGCTAACATTTTATAGGCTGTACAAAATTGTAATCTCATGATATGTTATTTTATACAATTGTAACTATATGGATATTTTTCTGTTATTCTCACTGATGTTGTTGTTGTGTACAGGACCAATACATATTACACACCGCTGAAGATCAGGATATATCACTCCCATTTGCTTGCAGGCACGGTATTGTTCTTCACGTTGTCATTACTGCTGTTGTTATGTGTGTCTAATTATAGCGTAATACGGTCTTTTAATCAAGTGAATTGCCCAACAAATTTAAGAACTTGATCGTTGCGGTTTTATCGTTTATGAAGTCGTTCTTATAGTAGTCCTGTACATACAAAAATTGTGCAAGACCAGCTTGAGGTGTAATGACCCATTCATCCATTTAGACATAGAACACTAACTAGAATGACCCCATATTTCAGAAGTGCTATGTACAGAAATTACCATGGTCACATTGTTATGCACATGGATAAACTTATGTATGCCTCATTTTACATTATGCTGTATCGGTACATACTTAGAATTTTGTATAGCTAGAAATTAGTCCCTTCTATACTCACAATGAGAACAATCACGAAGCTGTAAAAAACTTGCAGAATTGACACAAAGTTGTAAAACTATAATTATGTAAGGCTGGCATTTTCCAATATGGAGCATTAATACTCATTGATAATTATGTACGAACATATTTTAGTTGGCAAACGTACATCCACTAATTCTGAAAGAGAACAAGCGTGAGATCTATGAAGAAATGTCTTAAAAAATAACAAGAATGTCATTATCACTTTGCATTGTACAACATAATCATGTATTTGTAGCATTTTCTTTTATGGATTAGCACTTTACTTGACAAATTCTTGTCCACTCATTTAAGAAGAATATACCCATAAAAGTAGCTTCTACTGCCAAAATTGTTGCTGCTTGGCTAGTAAACACAGAACTGTTGTTGCAGGTTGTTGCACTAGTTGTGCCGTTCGTATAAAATCTGGGGAACTTAGGCAACCTGAAGCATTGGGAATATCTGCAGAATTGAAATCTAAGGTATTTACTTTTGAATCTGCACTGTCACCAACAAGTTCTAATTGTTCTTTTCACAAGAATATCTAAGTTATACCAACAAGTTTGGTTTCCCTTTCGGATAATAGCCGTACTCTATTTTTAGTACACTGCTTGATGCATTTTAGTAAGTAGACTGTCCAGGATGCAACAGGCGAATACGTATATCTCTGCCCTTCAAAAACTGAGTTAGCAGAAAACCTCAGTGACCTTTTAAATTAAAATTGTGACATTGGAGAAATTAGATAGATGTGCCAAATTATTATTTCCGTATGTAGAATCGGGAATAGATTTCTCCTTCTCTGGAGCTTCCATATGAAATATAGAAAAGAAATGACAAGAGATCTTGATTTTGCTTCACTGAGGTCACTAGTTTGAATAATTGAATCTCTACAGAGCTAGTGGAGGCTTTGTATAATCTTTGATGAACATCCTGGTTAATAAAAAGAAAAGTAGATGAAAGGAGACGAAATGAGAAAATTGCAGCTTAAGTAGCCTTTCAGTTGTCATGGACGGAACTACAAACTTACCTTTGTGGAATAAAGTAAGAACTTAGTATTTTGGAAATTTGTTCTACATTTAATGTTTTCTGAAATCTGCACTGCAGGGCTACGCTTTGCTCTGTGTAGGGTATCCTTCTTCCGACATTGAAGTCGAAACACAAGATGAAGATGAGGTAATGTGAAAACTTGTTATGCATTCGACTTTATAAAAAATATATTGGTTATTTCCTTGGTTCATTGGATGGTGTATTTTTACTGTCCATATTTAGTGTTCGGCTTATTCCCAAACACACATGCTAGAGAAACAAAATGGTCTAGATTTTTTGTAATGACATGTAACCTGTCTTTTGCCCTATTGAACTTACTCATGCATTTATTTAAAAGCACATAAATAATGGTTTGAAAGACAAAAAATGTAAAAAACAGCAGTGGCAACTTTTCTAGGTATGCAATTAACAAGACCACTGAATGAATTGCATGAAATGTATAAAGAGACCATAGATCATGGTGACCGACTTCAAAACGAAAAAGTTACACTAAGCTGTTACTAAATCTTTCCCAGTATGTAAATTTCAATGTAAGGCTTTCCTTTTGTCAGGTATATTGGCTTCAGTTTGGAAGATATTTTGCTAGAGGACCTATAGTAAGTCATCTTCTTTTTTCAAATATTGTCATTTGTTGCTCCAAATAATGAATGTAAAGAGGATAAGTGATACATATCTAACCTTTTAAATGTGTTTCGACTTATCATTGCAGGAAAGGGATGACTATGCGTTAGAGCTAGCTATGGGCGATGAGTAAACTGTACTGAGAAGAAATATGAAGATGCTTAACTTTTGGCTTTTACTTTCCTGTAATAGTTGCTCCTGTATTTTTCTCAAGCCCTTTAACCTTCATGTCGCGATGTATTGTTAATCTGAGAGACATTGCTTACTATCTTAGGATAAAATGTCAATTATCTGCAAATATATTCAAGGTTCTTGTTCTGTGATATCGTTTCTCTTCTCTAATGGAATTTGTCAACCCAATTTCATTTAGCTACTTTAAGGCAATAGTATCAACAAACATGAACCAAAGATCATGTTTAAGTGTTCAACTAAAAAAACATAGTTATTTTGTACCCCAAAAAAAAACCATAGTAACCAATATGGTTGACCCGACATTGATATATAGATAGATAGATAAAATGGGAAAAGGGGTGACAGACTCGTATGTCTATCTACCTGCCTGCAAAGAGTGTACTCCACAAAAGGATGTTTGTTTTTAATTGTGCTAAAAAAACAGAATGTTATGCATCTAATCAAAGTTTATGTAGCTTTCTTTTTCTTGTTTCCATTACTATAACTCTATTAGAGCTACTCTTATCAGTACATCGACTTCGAACATACTACAACTCTTTTCCTTAATTTCCATCTGATGTAACTGTTTAATACTAATAAGATCTTTTCATAACAAATGCTGAATTACAAGTCTCGGATCTCTGTTAAATAAAGGCATTATAAATATGTACATTAACACTTAAAAGTCTGAAGCGTGTTAGTAACATCAGTTTACTTAAATGAGAAGCACCCTTTACATCGGCCTCAAAAATGACATGTAAAACTATGAAACTGGATCTCACAAGGATGCTTCTTCCATAGCCTAGTTTTTGAAAATTGAAGACAACATGAGATGGGTCAGCTACCACCAATTTTTGATATTTTCCCCATCCTGACGAAAAACAAGAAGAAAACATCTATCAGTAAAATCGGGTTTGACCGCCTACATCTGCATTCACCGGTATAAACAAAGCCCTACATATAAAGAACTGACAACATTTAAGCAAAAATATATAACCAAGACAATTCTACTTACAATGGGTGAAGAAGTTACTCATTGTCATCTTTAGCAATGTCATCTTTAGCAACGTCATCTTTAGCAACGCCATCTTCATAAACAACAGCAAGATAATAATTTAACATGGTCGGTGTGAGACCTGGAAACCTGTTAGAACTGCCAGGTGGCACATCGATCTTAACAAAAGGCCATTTTAAATTTTGGGCAGCTTCACATTCTTCCCATCCATCTCCAATCGCACAAAACCGGACATTTGGACCATTAAATCGCTCCTTTATAAGAGAGAAACACCGGAGTTTACTTACGTCCCACGAGCTGTATACTAAGAAAAGGGTAAATTAATTAGTATGAACTGATTAACTTCACACTTCCACCAAAAATATCCATTCAATAAGATACTTTGACAATATCTGAAAAATATAAATTCCATACTCTGTTGTTTCTTCAATTTTATTCTCCACCTTTCACTTACTATTTAAGTCTTGAAGTCTTTCGAGTTTAAAGGCGAATAAAATCACTTAAACATTCTTGGATATAAGCTAACATATCATATTATCAACCATGTCTCCAATTTGAGCTAGATTCAGTATCAAATCAGGAAAGACCAGACAACAGAAGATGGAAACAACTTTTGTATAAATTTTACAAGAATATTGAAAGTACGAGCAATCGTAAGGTTGCCTTTAAACAAAAATATGTCCACTCACGTTTCCCGCACAGTACACATGCAAACCAAATGGACCAAAAACACTTTGTCGGCTACTCTGTTAAGATTTCGAATCTCCAGGATTCAATACAAGTATGTATACCTCAAGAATACTAAAGTCGTTTTGATTGATTAGAGAGAAAAAAGTCTGTAACTTAAATATTTGTAAACCTGTCACACGAAAAGAATCCATACACTAGGTTTATTTGAATTGGGAAAGAAAAGAGGTGAATTTAGGTTCCACCAAGGGTTGGGTTCTGAAATTGAAGATTTGATGAATTTGAATACTTGATGTCAAGTCATTTTATTGAATTTTGCATCTCTTTTGGGTAAGAAATGTGTACATCTAGACAAGACTCCAAAAGTGAGCTTTATGTAGTAGCTGTCAATATGTAATTATCATGTTTAAAAACCAGAAGTCATGAACAGTGTGCGCCTGGATGATCAGATGAACTTATGAAACAAACTAAACCATTATAAAGTCTGGGTTGGACGTAATAACATGTGGTATTGATTGAACCTTCTAGATAAAGCTCCCACAGAATATCTGACTGGAATTAATAATATTATCTTATAAAATTCTTAACACGCTTCAGTTGAGTCACTCCTGAAACATAATTATGGGCTAGGATCAGACTTGTTAATTAGGAACTACAAGATATCATGTACCGAGTTTATGGAGTTCTAAGGCTGTAGTGAAATTAACATTTTAACCATAAAAAGGTTAGGTTGGTTGTACGTAATATGTGACATTGCTTGAGCCTTGTTTTCCCAGTTCCCACAGAATATCTGACTGTTTTTAATACTATCATCTTACGGAATTCTTAACACACTTCAGCTGATATCCACTTAAAATATAACCATTGGCCAGGATCAGACTTGTTTTTCAGGAACTACCATATTTCATGTACCGAGTTTATGAAGTTCTAAGGCACCGTTAAGTAATGTTAAAGGGAAATAAATCCCGTAGAAGCCATCACGCAACAAGCGGAAAAAACCAAAAAAACAGTAACTAACATCTTTTTATGCGATTAATATTAGATGCAGGAGACAACAACGGTTGCAGTATTCAAAAGCACAGAGAAAAGAATATAGCCATGTCTTTCAAGAAAGGAAAGATGAAGATAAACTAACCATTTTCATGTGTTATCAAGCCATCTAGTCTAAAAAGCAAGCATTTAACCAGGCTCGGTATTAGTGAACCAGAAGTGACCAGAACATGGATACTCTGAGACGAAATCTTGCCTTCCCCGTCAACTGAGTCAGCAGTGGAACTCCTTGAACATTCCTCTAAACATGCTCGAGCTGAGAAGGGAAAATATTATTAATAATTAGCACGCAAAAAGGAACTTTCTAATAACGCCAATAAAGTGAAGACTACCACCAAAGAAAGTATGACTCCCTATATACCAACTTCGCTATTCCTATTTGAAACCATTTTATCGTCGTTAACACACCTCCTCAGCACCATTTTTTTTCCATATAAAAGAAGAGTTAAAAATAAACTGGAAAGCTATTAATAAGTGAGCAGTACTAATTAATGAATATGTATTCGTTTTATTTTTGGCGAGTTGCTTCGTAATTTTTTCTTTACAAGGTAGTATGTACCTGAAGAGAGCCATCTATCTGTGTAACTATCGGTAGCACCATAGAGATTTTCCCAAAACTTCATCATTTCTTCGTCAAAAACACTATGCAAACCCTGCGATATAGAGTTCATTCAGATTTCAGAATGTGTAGCACTAGGTATTGCAGTATCTTTGTTAGAAATGCAATGTGAAATATGACAAATGGTGACGTGATACATGAAAATGGGGGGAAATTATGAAGAACTCAAAACCTTTTGGTACTTTTCCGCTATTACTCGATGCCGGTATGATAATTTTCTTTTATTGATATCGTCACACGGGGAACTAAAACCATCCTGCTTGAAATCATAATCAGAAAGATCCCGGCCATCGTCATGTTTGCTAAATGCATCAAGGTGTGGTGCATTACAGTTTTCAATCTGGATCGTAAATACAAGGTTAAGTAAACATGGAGATAATCTTTGAATAATAATTTTTCTAGTTGTTACGAATTTGTCAGAATTTCGAAGAATAAATTGCAAATAACCCATACGTACTATGGGTGGTCGTTTGCAATGACCTCCAAGTCCATGTACTTCGGTTTGCTGCCCCAATGAACTAACTAAATTTTGCAAAAAAAAACCCCATGATCAATTTTTAAAATGGCAAAAGTTCGATGTGTTTCAATATGCATCCATCTGCTTGCAGTGCATATGACACGTAAAGTAAAGAACGTAATTGTCTACATCGGAGCACCAAGCTCAAATTTATAAAATATCAAGCATGGATATGGCGTCAATTGCAAAATTATAATAGCTAACGGGGTAAATGCGAGGAATGAAATACACAGAGGCTATTTTCAAAAATTTCATGGTATATGGGGGTTATTTTTCGCTTTACCCATTATTAGACGTAGACACTCATGAAGTAGTAACCGTACTAATGGAAAAGGAGTTTGTTACTTGTTCATAGAAGAAATAGTCATCGCAGACTTGAAGAATATGATTCTCCCACAATTCCCCAATCTGAACACCCTTCTCTACATCTTTTGAACCGTTGAAAGCTTCTGCATATGTCTTGTTTATCAAGGACTTGAGTAATATTAGTGTCTCGTCCATATCCCATATATAAACATTTAGTATCTCATCCTCAGATTTCTTAGGTGAACACTTTGTCTCTGCTGATTTGGAAATACCCTTTACATCTCCCATTTCATCTGAGGTACCCATATACTAAAAACCTCAATACTCCAAAAAACTACCAAAGAAGACAAGTTTCATCTTGTTCTAACTCATATAGTAAACGTTACATGGATTTCGTTACGCTACCAAAGCCTCAATACTTCAAAAAGCTACCAAAAGTTTATGTATCTATTGTTCTAACTCATATAGTAAACGTTACATGGATTTCGTTACGCTACCAAAGCCTTAATACTTCAAAAAGCTACCAAAAGTTTATGTATCTATTGTTCTAACTCATATAGTAAACGTTACATGGATTCTGAATCTGCCATCTATTGTGAATAAAAAAAATTACGTATCTAACTAAAAGCCTCAATACTTCAAAAAGCTACCAAAAATTACAAGTTTGATCATGTTCTAACTCATATAGTAAACATCACATTTTTTTTTACGCTCGATACAAAAACCTTCCGAATCTGCCATTTAATGTAAATAAAAAGTTTATGTATCTGACTATAAAAGGGAAATTGATTAAACTTATTCAGCTTGGAAATATGATTGTTTTCCTTTATCAACTAAAATGTCACAATAACCGTTTTGTTGTTCTAAGCTAAATAATAAATTAAAAATTTTCGACATTGAAAACAAAGTTCCATTATTTAACTAAACATTCTTTTTTATACACTTATGATTTCTTCAATAACATCAAATAAACTCAATACACAAAAAAAGCAAATAATACTTTAAGACAAATGATCGCCATTTCGGTTTCATGACCTAAAAAGACTACATTTTTTCAGTCAAAATAACTACTTTTCTTTGCTTATAAAAAAAAATAGTTATTTTTAATATTAAAAAAAAACTAGTCCTACTTTTCTTTTTAGTTTACGAAAATGCTCATCAATTTTCAACTAAAAATCTGCAGCTAAAAATAGTATTAGCAAAAACCAATTTACTGTAATTCTGAAATATATATAACCTAATTACAGACACTCAGAAGAAGTCCTCAATAATATATAATCAAATCAACCAATTTTCTCATTTAAATCCATTAAAAATTTAGAACTTTAATGTATGCTTATATATAATTAAAGGTTAAATATAAATTAACTTTAATTTATTGAAAAAATCACCTGAATATGTTATTTGCAGAGAGAGAGAGAGAGAGAGGAAGGGATATTTTATTTATGACTTTTATTTATATTTAACTACTATAAAACAAAAGAAAATTACTCCTAGTAATATAAAAATTAAAAACAGTGTTTTAAAAAGCAAAAATTTAGCTAAAACATTTTTGTAATACATATGCTAAAAACGTAAAGTAAAAAAAACGTAATATTTTAACGACTTAAAAATCGATAAAGCAGGTTGTTTTAGTACGAATCGAGCTTTTTTTAAAGAAGAATAGAATTGGGTCATAACGGTTTAAGCCGTTGATTTATTTTGATTATCTAATTTCATATTTGTTTCTTTTAAGATTAAAGTTATTACTAATATATTATTTCTCTGGTTGGTTTCCTAACGCATTTTAACTTTATATTTATCAGTGATTTTAATATATTAGAAAAATGATAAAAATTTTGATCGTAAGTAAATAGACGGAACTACAAAGATTGTGGGTACATAAGATTAGCGCCCAACAAGTTTAGTGTGTAATCTCTTTTACAAACAATAATCTTTAACTCTATTTTTTGTTTTTCCGAGTTTTACGGATTTATTAATAGAATTAGCTGCATAGAATCATGCCAAACAAAAAATTAGTCTCGGCCTTTAAAATTTTCCATATCCAATAATATTATTTTCTAGTGTGTTGTAAAATTATCAATTTACTATTTTTTGTATTCGATTTTAAAATGGATTTTGTTTAGTTACAATAGTATTATACTTATTGGCTAAGTACTATATGTATATTGTATCAGTTTTCTACAAGTCATTTACAACATGTGAGACGTGATCAATTTTATTAGACATGATCAATAGTAGGACGGTCTGGACATACATGTGAAAAGACGTATCTTGTGAACAAAGTGTCATGTTAAGTCATAAGCAGGGATGACAAGACAAATATCATTTCAGGTAAACTGCTTGTACTTAGCTCGTCTCGAAATTTAGTTCATTTCGGTATATTTTATATTATTTTATGTTAAATCTTCTATTTGATAATTATATATTTAATAAAACCATTTTATGTTTGTTTGTCCATTTATTTTTACGCTTAAGACGTATAATTGTTTAGGCGTTTTTTTTTTAACTTTGTCTGAAAAAATTCATATCATGATATTAAAAAAATCTTAATAAAATTACAAAATCTGAGCTATTTAGATGTAAAAACAAAATATTATCTTTTACATTGCACAAAATAGACCACAAATAATGTAGCTTCTATTCTAAAAAAACATTTGGTTTTGTTTGTTTTGAATGCAATTAAGTTACATGAGTTTCAAAACATTTATATCCGGATATCAATGGCTCTCATGAGTTACAAAAATTTGCATAAATATTATGATCTTTCATCATTTTTCTAACAAAATACATATCATACAAATAAAACTATTAACTTAGGCGCAGATCCGTAAATAAGTGCGAATTTTTTTAATACTACATAAGTTGTCAAAAGTGGACATGTTGCTTAACCCGACAAAAAGAAAATAACATTTTTATGCAAGACAAGATTACGTTGATATTTTATTTTTTTAAGATTGATATTCTTCATTGGAACCTATAATTTTCAATATAAAAACTGTAATAAGATCATATATTTAATCAACCTTTTTTCATAATGAACTAAAAGCTGCCAAAAATAATAGTGCCGTAGACTTCATAATATCCCATATCGATGAAACAAATAAATTTATAAAAGTTTATATAGATTAAATGTGAAAATCCATGTTGTGTTCGTTAAAAGGAGAGATGGTTGGCATCTCCCCCGACAGGGATGGGAACAGCTTTCGAGCTTACCTGTTACCACACATCCGGTTAAGGCTTTCCACTTCGGTGGATCTTATAACCCAATTTTTTTCTACATCTTTTTTCCGACTTTGTTTTCATTATATATTCTGCATTTCTTGGCTATTTACCAACATAATTATTGGTTGTCAAGACACTATTATAAATTGTGTCCTTCCCATTTGTGGCTTTCCGGTTAAAGCTTTTCCACTTCGGTGGATCTTAGAACCCGATTTTTTTCTATTTTCATTATGTTCTGTACTTCTTCGCTATTTACTAACATAATTATTTTTTAAAAAAAATATTTGCAAGAAACTACAGTAAATGGCGTCCTTCCCTTCCGTCTTTCTTCTGTTGCACGTTTGTACCTTATATTTTCGGCAATGAGACCATTCTTGATTCTCATGTTTACACCATAATGTAACGAATATGGTTTGATGGGAAGAACTTATCAAACCATTTTAGTTTCATGAAAAATGATCGTCCTTTTTCATCCTGATCTGCTATGAGATGCAACAATCTTACTGTCAAGAAAGTGGTCTATGGAGTAAAATGTTTTAAAGGCATGAACAATCAAAGCATCCGATCATCATGGCGCAATGGAACTTGAGATCGATTAATATTATATGTTTAACATATAATATTAAGAGGCCAAAACTTTACTTCAGAGCTCATAAGAACAACGAACTCGGAACTTGGTCGATCATAATTGCCTTGATATATTTAATGTACTGTTTTTCCATTACCATATTGAATAGTAGTACATTACAAAGTACATAAAAATCACATTTCGGGTCTAAAAATCCGGCTCAGAATTGCCCTGCTCGAATGTCCCTATCTAGGCGTTCAGCATTAAATGTTCCTGGAAGCTCTCTAAAGTCCTCGTTGAATATCGAATATGCACTGCATATACCCAAAAAGAATAATAAGTAAAGTGATGCTTACCTCATATAAACAAAATACTTTTTGGTAATTAATTTCGAAAAATACCTGACATCTCCTTGCTGCCGCTTTCCAAGGTTAAAGAAAATGATGGCAAAGCCAGTGGCAAGAATCTACAACATGCAAAAAGTGAGAACGATTTCAGGATTTATGCAAACATTAAACGAAGAATGTATATGAGACTAACATGGTTCTAAATTGAACAGATTCCGGATTATAAGGCTTACATATAGAGGTCCCAAATCCCACTTATGAGCAACAGGTGCTAATGTAAACCAAAGAGCGATAATAGCCCACACTTTCAAAGAGAGGGAGAAAATTGCGACCAAGAGCATCTCTATTCAGAACAAGAACCATATATATCAGAAAATAGCCAACCCGAGGAGTTATAAAAAGGGAAAGTTATTGTTTAATACATACTTTCGGAATTAATTATAAAAAACCCGAAATTGTGGTTTTTGTTTAAGCTTTGGTACAAATCATATCATTGTAGCATCAATAAGCATCAAAGTTAATAACAAAGAGTAAAAAAAAGTAGCATTATTGAGCATATTTACCTAGTTTTAAAAGAAATTTTAACCCTGAGTTTTTTATAATTAAGTCTCAAAATATGTACTAGATGATCTTTTTTCCATATAAAAATGTAAGTGATTAAAGCGAAGAACGGAAAAGAAAAGCAAACATCTTAACCATATGCGTACCTGGGATTCTTAATTTATGGCGTAAAATGTAGAATAACCTCCGCTGCCATCCCCTTTTCAGCTGCGAAACCTGAAACTTCTATATTTGACAAAACAAAAAATCAAAAACCCCTAGAGTTTCTTAGACATGGTAAGACAAAAAAAATGATTTGGCAAAATGCCATAGAATCTTATTTTCAAACCAGATCGTCTTCTTCTTCATCATTATCTTCATCGTCTTGAGTATATTTAACTGGGCCTTTTGGTTTCACAGCGACTATCAGCGAATCTAAGACATAAAAATAAGATAAAGAATTATCATCAAACCAATGAGTCTGGAAAGAACACGTGTAGACCCTGGACTACCACTGAAACACAAATCAGAAGAGGCTGTCTCACAAAATCTCAATTTCACCGTTTTATTAAAGGGGCGAAAACTGGATATATTCATCACAGTCTACAATTACATATGCCGACCTAAATACATTAACTGTTAAGGTCAGATAGGTCATGTTTCTAGTTTTGAGTTTTCAGAAATTTGTTTTGGGAGTGTTTCCGGACAAGTTCTTCATAAAAAATTTGTTTACTTTAAATGAGGTCTTCTGTTTTGGTGTAAATACAATTATCAGATACCTAACAGATGGGAATATAATTTAGTAGAAAATTGTGCATGTGTATACCTCCATCTTTAAACTGAATGGATTCTTCTACGCCATTTTTTTCGTCCAACAAGGCATTTCCCCGTAGAATAAGCCTCAAATTTTCAATAGGTAAACTAGCTTTTTCAGCTACGAGTTTTCTCAAATCCTGCACCTAATCATGAAAACAAAAATATCCATCACTACCAAACTATATCGAAACCAAAGGAAGAAACCAAAACCAGTAGTTCTGTCTACTTTCGTTAGCCATATAATTCAACAAAATAAATTTATAGTTTCACTCTCTAAGTAAAGGTAATGGCTTTCTTCTAGAATGTAACAAAGTTTCAGCAAGAGGAATTACTCAAGCACATTATTCCGAATAACAAAGATAATAGACAACAAAGTTTATTAAAATTGAGTACCAATGTCTGGATTTAAAAGGGGACCCTCTCACTGTATTAGAAGCGATAATCCTCTTTGTATAAAGTTTAGTTAAATTAATATTATCTTTAGGGCATAACCAAAAAGCGTGTCTGCAGAAAAAGTTCAACGCTTTCAAAAGATATTATTTGTATATTGATCTCATATGAGAGTCATCTTTTACACATCGAAGCTTCTATATTACTGACTCAAGAGAATAGGAAAAACAAGAATAGCGCAGCTGTAGTATTTCATGCTCATTGAAATGCAAGTGTCTTTAATTTGTTATTTGGTCTTTGTTGTGAGTAACTTAGTGCACATACTGGTCAATCAAAAACACAAGAATTCACTAAGTCTAGATTGAATATTTCCTAAAAGATAGACTCAACAACTAAGTTCAAGTTTATGAGGAAAACAAGGAGGAGAAGAAAAAAGAAACGATGAGTTCAATCCTATCAAATACATTGATCGAGTCCAATTCAGTAATCCCTAATCATATGTAAATATGAAAAAACTCAGCTTTACAAAGTTAGAATAAGCAACTTTCTGATACTAACTTCAAATTTTCAGAACCCTTCAATGAGCTTACTTAAGGTTTGTTTGGCTGCATTTACGCTGCTATGCGTTTGGCTGCCCAACCCTTAGGCTGAGACTTTCTGCTACATTTTTAATTCTATTTTTGCTTTAAAGCTACTAGTTGGTTCCGCAATTTTTTAAGCCGAGGTCTTCTGCTTTTGTGGCTTGAATAAGCTAAAACTCTAGCTTGCTTGATCGAAATTTTCTTACAAGTATGAATATTGAAAAAATACTACCTTTTCTTTTAACTGAAATCTGCAACCAAACAAGCACAAAGTATTATAACCGTAAAACAGCAACACGGGAAAAAAAAAAAGTTTCCGTCAGAACTTACAAACAACTTCTTTATTTTTGCCCAACAAAAAGTAAGTTTGCCAGTAACCATTATATCCATAAAAAGATACAACTAACTTGATATAGTACATACAATTTTTTTATATATTTATTTTATTGGCTTGAAGGTGCTATATATATTCAGTTTTCCAATTTTCAAGCTGCGGTTTTCTTCTTTCGTGTAGCTTAAATAAGCTAAACACTCAAGTTAAATTTATCCAAGAAAAAAAAAATACCACCTTTTTCTCCTACTCAAATATGCAACCAGACAAGCACATAATAATTCAAGAAAATAAATTCAAATCATAAAATATCAACACAAGAATAAAACATAATTCTAAATGAGTATATATTTCATTGGTTTGAAGGTGCTATATATTCGGTTTTCCAATTTTTAAGCTGCAATTTTCTTCTTTCTTGTAGCTTAAATAAGCTAAACATTCAAGTTGCAACCAAACAAGCACTTAATTATTTAAAACAAGCTCAAATCATAAAATAGCAACACATTAATAAAAACCCATATTTCCAGTCATAAACATAAAATCAACTTTTTTCATATTTTGTTCAAAAAAACTAATTTCTACTCTTGTAGCTCAAATAAGCTACAAATATAAGCTTAATAATCCAAACAAATTCCTATATATATATAAAAAAAAAATGGTACCTTTTTTCTAACTCAAATATTCAACCAAAACAAGTACTTAAAAATTAAATAAACAAATTCTAATCATAAAATAAGCACACAAGAAAAAAATCAATCTCATATACAAATTTCAACACACATACATACATATATATATATATATATTTTACATATATATATATAGATATAGAGATAAAAAAAAAAGAATACTTTAATGTGAGATGGAACGATGAGACGAGAAGCAGGAGAAGATCCAATTATTTTAAATGAAATTTCTGCCATTTTTATTTTCTCACCCATCACAATTTTATTCATATACTAATGTATCTATATATGTAAAATAGGTGCAAATATTTGGTTCTGTTTAAAATTTAATAAACCGATTTAATCGATTCGGTTTATAATTTTAGTGGTTTTCAAACTGAATCAAATTGAACCGGTTATTTTTATTTCTATATAAAAAAATTTATAATTATTTATATATATACTTCAATAAATTGATATATGATGTTTTGCTTGTTATTTGTAGTTATCAATAATATATATTTTTAAATCATTTGTAAATTTACTTGTTATTCGACTGGTTGAAAGTTTGAAATGAAATATAAGCGGAAATTTTACGAAAGTAGTATAATTTTGAATATTGTGTTTTTTTATTTGTTAAAGTTCAAACCGACCAAACCAAATCGAACCAAACCGATTATAATTGGTTTGGTTTGGTTTTGTTCCGATAATTTTTTGTGTCAAGACCGAGCCGAGCCGAGCCGAACCGGTTGTTTTTTATTGGTTTGGTTCGTATTTTACTCAAAAATCGAACTGAGCGGAACCGCGAACACGCCTAGGTGTAAATAAAGGTGAGTTAAAATAATGGTTTGGATCAAACTCTTTTTGGGACTTATAGATTGAATAGAAACACAACTAGTCACTTAATTTACAAAAGTACATAGATTTATCATTTTTTGCGGCAGGCCGGAACCGGATCGGGTTTTTCGAGGGGAGAAGTTTCGTCTCTGTTTGTTATAGGGGGAAAATTATGTGGAAAAAATATTTTCTGATGATTGTTTGATTGGATAAATTAGAATCTTGTAAAATTAAACTACAAAGATACTAAAATTATATTCCGTTACATTTAGTGATAAAAATATTTTCAGAAACTTAACGGGATATTGTAGCGCTTTTAAAACTATCCGCGCCTAGTAGGCTAGTACTACACATCTATTATCTATATAATACAAGCATATATCAACTAGCTAATCAGTATATCACCACAAAAAATACTTTTCGTCTAGCTTAATTACCTTGGTTCTCTCTAATTGAAAGTAAAAAAAACTCTCTTATATATCGAATATAATATATTTTGGCTATTGATTCTCAAAATAAATAAAAATTAGAGTTTGTTCTTGATTTTATTGTCAAACTAACAAAAATAATTAAGTTTATTTATTCCGTTAATTATAGTATGCCTTTTCTTGTACAATGATATATAACTTTTCTTGAACTAAACAATTTATTCAACCAACCAAATTGATTGCACTATATTATGAAATTGATATAACATTGAAGCCAAATAGAGCTACAAATTAAAATTCATTTTTACAAGGTGTCTTTTATTGCTTTTGCCCTGCAATGAAGTTTTAAGTGTTTTAGCTTGCTTCACTCTTTTTCGAAAAATATAACCATGAATCCACTACTTTTGCTGTAAATGACGAAAACATGATATCTTAAGCTATTTATGATCATAAACAATTCTGTTTCTTCTTTGAATTTCATTAAAATTTTGGATTTCTTTATGCAATTGCATAAGCTTATTGACTTGTGTTCTTTATACTTGTGTTTTAACTTTCAAGTAGCATATGTGATTTATGTTATTTACAGGTTGGCAGGGTTTTTGGGCTTCCCGTTTTCGAAAGATGATGAGAGTGAAGGTATAAGAAGGCTATGCAATTTCGATACAATGAAAGGATCAGAGTTGAATAGAGACTCTGATAAGGCTACTACAAGTGTACACATGCTAAGGAAAGGTGAAGTTGGAGATCGGGTAAATCATCTATCCCCATCCATGGCCGAGAAACTGTCGAAAATCATAAAAGAAAAGTTGGCTGGCTCGGGCCTATCATTTGAGTGAATTTAAATGTAATTTTTTATACTCAGTATCGGGTGTCATATTTGTAACCAGATTGGATGGTGTGATATCTACCTACACGACCCATTGTAGAATTTAGCATGTGATGTGTATAGAAAGCACACCACCCAATGCGGATATCAATGTGGTACTCGGTACCGATACGCAGGTTTACTCATTTGTTCATTGTTTCCTTTTAAATTGAGAAATAATTGGGTCTTTAAAGCTAACTTTCGCACTATTTAGGCTATGAAGACGTCGAAATGGCTATATAATTAACCAGAACAGGATAAGCTGTCTAGCATTTCATGAACCAAATATGGTGTAAACCGAAGAGTGCAATGAGCTAAAATAGTGAGTAAACCGAAAGGTGTAACTACCCCCAACTACTATGTTATAGTGTCATAAGTGCATTGCCCCCGTATTTGGGTCTGGTTGTGGGTTGAAGTTGTGCTGATATTAAACAATTAAACAGATTTTGAAATAACAATGTAAACCAATGGAACAACAAAATGTAATTATGTAATAGTGAGTATGCCATGTTAATTTGTTGTGGGCAACAATATCTACGAAATTATTACTACACTGATGTATCCATTTTGACTTTCCAAGTAAAACTTTTGTGCTATTTAATCAACTTATAAACATTATGTACTATTTACATATATCTTATTCTGTAACCTCAGCAGAAGAACAGTGAACATATATACATAATAAAATATATTTGTTGAATTCGGAAAAGAAACTATCAAGGCAACTACTCAGCCTGAACCTTGTGAACTTGGATTTGGTGAGTTGATGCACGGCGCCAAATAGGTTGTGCCCCACTTTGCACCAAAGTGACATATTCACATTCTTTCAGCAGATTTTTACTCTAAAAATAAAAATAAATAGAAAATTTAAACCACTGTGTTCGTATTTCGGAAACTATTCTTTGGTTTTTAAAATATACACATTGCTAGATTGATTCCGGAGAAATCTTAGATACCTAAATTTTGGAAATTAACATAAAGTTACTCATGCATCCTCAGCTTTTCTTTCTTTTCTGCTTTTGGTTAAATAAATTGAGAACATGTGAGTTCTAAGAAAAGGGTTAATCTTTGTTGTTTCCAATACTAGTTCACACAAAACAGGAACTAAAAATCTTACTGATAGTCAGTAGAAGGATAAGACTATCAAGTGATGTAGATCTATGGAGTTACTTGTTAGGATATTGAAATTATTTTGGTGAAATACAAACCTGTAACAGTTTTTGAGCTCGAGAGTAAGTTTCCTCTGCATCATCTGAAAAGTGCATATAAATGGGTATTACGCCTTGGTAAAGAGCTAGCCTCTGCTTAACCCTTTTTCTGCAATAAAAAGAAACACAAACCTTGAATTAAGTGAAGCATTTATGTAGCTAAGGTCATATTTCTGCGACGCCGTAAATTTAGGAAATGTCTGAAAATGTATATGAAAATCTTAAACATTACTAACTTCTTTTGGTAGAACAAAAAGCAATTTTTCACATATAGTGAAGTCTGTTAAGCCCTTCATAATTTAGTTGTTACAGGGGTTTCTTCGTGAAACATTTCTGTAAACGTCATGAAAAAAATCAGAGATATTCCAAAAAGTTTTAGAATCTTTTGACAGAAGAACAAAAAGGATATGTACATGTTTTGCTTATGGAAAAAAAGAAGAAGGAAATATACGCATATTGAAGTCTACGAATTGCATGAAAACTATCTGTTACTACAATTGTTTCTTCGTGAAAAAATGATATTGACTGTTAATATTGAAGAGTAACCGGCCAAGGACAGAGTTACGTGCCTATAGTAGACTATCCTCTACCCAAGGTCATGATTTTGAGTCACCCTATCATATACTTAAAAAGGTAAAATCTGTAAAATGTAACTTTGATGTTATGGTGCTAGAGGAACTCACTCATTAGTGAATGCAAAGATTGTCGACTGAGGTCGATAATGGCTCAAAAGTATAGCCATGGAACCTGTTCTTGTAAATACGATGATGGGACTCACAAGTGTGTTTGCCATTGTGGTGGCATGAAAAGCAAACATTTCACCCATTTGAGACTGTAAGAAAAGGGAGGAAATACTCTTTAGGAAACTCTAAAATAATCATATTTGGCTGACAATTAAAAAATTTAGCAGCTCGGAAAAAAAAATATTTATTGTTTTGTGTTATATGTTTGCCACATGTCTATTTGTTAAAGATTTGATCAATTAAAAAGTAAATTATCTGTTAACATTCACCCTGTATGTGGTAAAGACACTCACCTTATAAGCATTAGATGGAATTGGAGGGTCAATAGTGATGGATAGACTTGTCTCAGTCGTCAATGCCACCCTGTGCATTACTTTGACTGCCTTCAGCGGATACCTTGAATTGTTAAATTATGATATGCTATCATACTAAGAAAGTTACAAATATCCAATTATGAGAGAAACCCCAAATAAAATCATAAGAGTTCAAAGCAAATCATGCAAGCAGAATTTTGTCGACCATGACTGCACCAGTTGATGAAAGACGAAATAAAGGAACATAATCACGAGAATATATCACAAGAAAGATATCTGACAAGAAAAACTAGATTTACCAAAAACAATATATCACATGTTAATCAAAGTTTTGTCTACTAACTTATCATCAAATTTTAAATTTAAGAAACCAGCCTACAAAAATAAACAATTAGTAACCCGACTAACATATCCTTTCGATTTTGTACAGAAATTAGGAAAAGTAACCATGTATTGGGTACTATAAAAAGTGTGAAGTAGTCTATAATATATATAAAACAAGACAGAATACTCCATACGATGCTTTGCCTTTGCTTTTCGTAATAATTTAGTACACTTAATTTAAAATCCTTTTACTATTTGGTACATTATGGGTACTGATTACTGTCAAAAATGTAAGGTTAGTGTACTTAATTGCTAAAACAAATAAATTTGGTGAACAGAAACGAAATCTGAACACACATTTTAGTATAAAACAGTAATAACAATGCCAAGAAGAAGAACTACAGTTTATGCGTGTATTCAAGTGAATGAGGACGACTATCTTACTTTCCATGTGCAGTTTCACCGGAAAGCATAACTGCATCTGCCCCTTCGCGTACTGCAATTGCAATATCCGAAACTTCAGCTCTTGTTGGTGTTGGGCAAGTAATCATGCTTTCCAGCATATTTGTTGCAACAATAACTGGTTTTTGCATGCTTCGACACCTTCTGATGATCTCTTCCTGTTCACACAACGTTGCAGTCATAAATTCAGGATAATACAGTATAACACTTTTCTGCAGTAACTTATTATGTGATTTCGATTTGGTAGACAAATACTATTAGCAATTAGTACACAAACGCTACCACTCTTGCTGATCAGTACACTCAGTGTACCAGATAGATAAAAGTAATAGGTTAGGATACTAGTTAATTAATAAACCATATTTCTTATAAAGCATTCTATCCTTTTCTCGCTTCTCTACAATGTTCTATCATGTTTTTTTTCTTTTCGTCCCGAATCTATGAATTTTCTTTTTAAGTAGTGTATGGAAGCTGAAAGAATATAATATCATAAAAGTTGTAAATTTGGATGACAGATTAGTGTCCAGAATGTAATTCCCCAAAACTCAATATTTTTCAAGAGCAATAGCAAATAATAACTTGAGAAATTTAATATAAAGAAATGAGCATTTGACAAAACTTCGTAAAGGAGATTACAATTTCCATATTGATCATAATGTGTGAACAACAAAAGGACTTAAAAAGTATACATGTTACCAACACATGGAAAAACTTACTGTCTACCAATTTTATGTTCATGTATGTGAACCTATTAGTGTCAAAATTTACCTGCAACAACGGAACTTCTTCAATTGGAAGTTCTGCTCCAAGATCTCCACGAGCCACCATAGCCTATCAGCAATTTTAAGCACGTAGACAGTACCAGAAGTATTAGAATTAGGATTAGGATTAGGATTAGGATCATTATCAATGGCGATGCATAATATCCACAAGGTTAATGTACCTCTAGAAACTAATACCATATTTTGCTTTGGAATATATGGTACTATGTGAATAGATGAACTAGTAGCAACTACTTTCCACGTAGCAACTACTTTCCACATGACTAACTAACAAGAGAATGGACATGAGCAGTGCATTGGATGATGGCCAAAACACAAAAGAAAAGCTAAAGTTTAATAAAAAAAAATCTACAAGAATCATTAGAAGTTAGAAAACAAGAATTGGAAAGCAGACAATACCATACATGATGAACACCAGAATGAATTCAATCAGATGCATAAACTAGGAAAATTATGAAAAGGTGCATACTATTGGTACTTAATTAAAGAAAACCCACACTCTAAAACACTTTTAAAGATTAGTACATATGCTACATGATGCTACTTCTTTTTACTCTTTGTTTTTAACTTTGATGCTACATGATGCTACATTATATGTACCAAATCTCAAACAAGACTTGAGAATTTAGTTTTTGGAAATTAAGTATGTTTTTATGTACTAATCAATGAGTTTTCCCATAAAATATTTAGTGCGACCTGGGAAGTTGTAATACCGAAAAATTAACATGACATTTGCAATACTCTCTGCATCTCTAAAAGATAGGCGACGTTGCTATTTTGGATTTCCCAAATTAAAAACTTACTTTACATCAGTAATCAAAAAAAGTTCAAAACTTTACATGTGTTAGAAAACATCGTTTAACGTCATTGTTAAACAAAACAATAATTTATATTTTCAATGAAAGACTTGCTAGGAAAAAATAATGAATGCATTTCTCGCCTTGACCATTTCAACTAAAGTTTCTTAAACAACGTGAAAATTCAATCAAGCCTATCAACTAGGGACGGAGGTAGTATTTCTGATAGTATTAAGTGAGGACTTGCCAATTTAAAATATTGATATGGCATTTATGCACAAACTGTTATCTTGTTCAAATTTTCTAACGCGCCATTGTTGGGAATTCGAGAGATTGAATAACAGACATTACAAAGATGTCCAAACACGTTAGCAGTTATTACAAATTATGAACATCAGAACTAACCCCATCAGATGCAGAAAGTATCGAGTGAAGATTTGGTATAGAATCTGCACTTTCAATTTTCGGAATCACATGAATATCTGCATTGAAACCTGCACAAAGAGTAATATATTAGCCATAAAATATCTTAGGTGGGATCCCGTAGACATAGTGAAATTGATCACAAACTTTACTTCTGAGATAGTCTTTCAGCTCATGGATGACTTTAGCATCCTTCACAAACGAAACAGCATAAAAGTCAACATTGTTGTCCACCCCAAATTTGATATCTTCCCAGTCTTTGTCTATAACCACAGAATAAAAAATATTCACATCATCAATTACATGTTAGTTGGAAGAAATCAATCAAAATAAGACGTATTAAATATTAATATTGGTTCATGTTCATCTGAAAAGACCTACTAACCTGTTATCGAGGGAAGAGTTGCACTTTTTCCACGCACATTAAGGTGACGCCTTGATTTTAATTCTCCACCATCAATTACTTTACATGTGACAGTATCATTTGTCTTTGATTTAACAACTAAGGACATCATCCCACCTAAGACAGAGGCGGTAAAAAACAAAAGAAAAAAACTTAAGCATTTTTTAAGGCTTAAAGCAACTGATACACGTTAAATATTTATTACAGCATTTGTTCTTGTTTTAGAGTGATCAAGAATAGAAAAAAATTGTGTAATTAGGACAAAAATATTACCAAAAAGAAAAAACAATAATCATATATTATTCCCTGTATGAAGTTTATGAGTGAAATTTGACGAACTAGAAAGTGAAAATAGAATAGTTCATTTGTCTGTTGAACTGAATTAAAAGATCTCAGTTTCCAATGAAGCTACTTAACTCAACTGGACTCATAAATGGCTTAATTTGCAGCTAAACCTTTTTCTTTCCAAGGGCTAATCTCCTTTAACGAGGTTTTTGCATCTTTTTAAGCTACTACTTGATTACCAAATAAGTAAACAAAAGTGACCTGATTACATTCCGGTTAAAGAGGGGGGGTGGGTTAGTAAAACGTGAAAAACAATCAAATGTATAGATAAACCCTCGAGAGTGCTAAGAATGTATGCAGAAAAGGTATGCACCGTTTTGTCTGAACACAAAATTACACATCAAGGTGGCAGGCGGCGCATACTTACCATCAACCAGTATCGTGTCTCCTACTTCCACATCATTTATAAAGTCATCATAATTTACGCTGACGGTATTTTCCGTGCTGACTCCTCTTTTAATAGTAAAATTGAACTTTTGTCCCTCCTTAAGCATTATAGGTTGAGGTACATCTCCACTTCTTACCTCAGGACCCTGCAGCAATAATACAAAAGGGCATTAGTAATAATGTATCATCATGGCAGTTTTGTATCTCTAAAACATTTATTTCAAGAAAGAACTTACAAAACCTGAGGGAAGTAGTTTCCAAATAAAAATGTAAACTTTCTGTTTGGTATACAGAATTTACATTAAGAGGCAGCATAAGGACTAATTTAAAGTATCATGTCATCACCAAACCGTTCTAATTGCAAATACAAAATGATATTGAAGGACTCAATGTTTACAATCAAAGTTTATTAGGAAATGCAATTGCTAACAGTCATGCGCTATCATGGTTATGTCATTTAAAACAAATTACACTAGATTTACGCTTATGCTTTTTGGAAAAATAGCAAAGTTTAAGCTGTTTCTGTTTTGGAGCGCAAAAAAACATGTCTGAAAGTGTAAATACCATTACTTTTGAGCTCTTTGACTTTTTCAGTAATAGCGAGCTTTAAAAAATTTCTGATGTCTGTTTTTATAACAAAGACGGTAACTTTAGACTAACTACGTACGTATGTATATATATATATATATGATAGAAAATTGTTAGTGCAGAAAAAAAAAAGTATATGATGACTTTTTTTTAAGTTAAACGATAGCATACCTTAGTATCCACCATTATGGCCACAACTTTGTCTTCAAATTGAGAATTATACTCTTTAACCAAATCAATGGTCTTTTGGTGCGATTTATGATCGCCATGGGACATGTTCAAACGTGCCACATTCATCCCCTCTTTGGCTAATTTCCATATCATTTCTCGTGAGCTGGTCGAAGGGCCAATAGTGCAAACGATCTTTGTTTTCCTTTGAGAACCTAAGTTTGTGTTTGGCTGGCCCACATTAACAGTGGGCTCAAAAGGAGAAGTCACCTCGTCCTAACGCACACACAAAAACTGTTTTGATAATTAATAAATGAAATACTCATATGTGGTGATGTGTCAGCTTTGTATTAGTAATTCAGTTCATAAACAAGTCAGGGTCCATCGTTCGATTCGCATCCAAAACAAAGATGACAAGTCGCTATGTATGTAATATGTATGAGCTTTAAATTGTCCGCCTAATTTACAATTGCCAAAATAAATGGAGAAAAAAAAGTAGGAGTATTAATAGAATTCCAATGAAATAATCAGATAATCTATGTTCCTTCCACGATATGGGATATACTACTTACAGGAGGATTTAGAGGAATACATTTATTCCAAATAGCCTCTGCATCAGATATCCAGTAATAAATCTTCGGGACATAAAATTTAAACTCTTTGACTTTCTACGCCCTTGTGGCTTAATTTAAGAAAATGAAAATCTAATATAATTTGATGAGAAAAAAACTCTTTAAGAATGACCTGTGTCATATTATTGGGTAATTTAAGGAGTTTTAAATTTAAACTCGACCTGTAACAAATGATCATGAAGACGAAAGATGGAAACTGCACTACAAGTTTTTCACATAATTTCCATTTCTGTCACTAGAAATAGGAACTAATTCTCATCATCAACTGATACCTGCTTGCAAGGAGATACTCTACAAACTAATTTCAAAAACTCTTTTTTAATACAATGCTAACCAATAAATGAACAACAGAAAACCATAGCCTGGCCTATCTTTCATTTGTTTGTCTCACGAAATCTGATGGCAACTTATTCACCTGTCCCATTCTTCGCAAAGACCAAAATAAACTACATATATTGTTCTACGTGTTAGTATGTAAGCTTCTATCTAAAAAAGTATCTACTCTCACACTTTCTTAGCTGGAAAAAAATCGCCGTTAAATTTGATGCAGAAATTTACCAAAATAATATGTACCTTTTTTCTTTTCTTTTTTGCAGTACACGTCTAGTTAGTAAAAACAATTTCACGTAACTTTGATATACTATTGCCTTTACATTTTCTATCGTAGTCGCCTCAAATAGTTATAGTTACCAGAGAGGAGGAGGTTCCAGGTGATGACAGACTGACAGTATAACAAAGAGCCCATACCTAAAAGTTGCAAAATTATATTTTTTTCACCATGAGTAATACTTTAAATCTATAGTTCATCATATTGGCCTATGATAACAAAAAACTCAATCCTTGTTCCGCATTAACAGTCAATTTAAAAAACTTTTAAAAAAAACTCCTCATTCAAACAAAAGATTAATATTATACTCCAATATTTGCACTTACGATGAGCCCGTAACTCTAACCACACACAAGTTCTCTTCTTCTATTTTTACCTAAAGCAAGGTCATCACTAAAGTATAATTTTTCAGTAAAATCAAAAAGAGTTCCAATGTACCAAAAAATAGAGCTATGGGCGGATCGCCACACAGAAATATTACAAAGATGCTATTTTTTTTATAAGAAAATTTCAACAAAATAAAACAGAAATATTTGTTCTGCAACCCCGCGAAAGATGGGAAGAGTTAGATGGACCCCGGCGGTTGCTGTCGTACTCTGCAATTCACAAAATGCTATTTTTTCCAAAGGGATCTTTCAAAATTATTCATAACATAATGTTCTGCAACTTCTCAACATAAAATTTGCATCTAGCAAGATAAATCTAACTTAAGAAATTATTGTATCTAAAATTCTAAAGTGTCGAGAAAAAATAAAAAGTTAATCACACAGTTATGAGGTTCGACTAATGGGCCAAATTTTTCATAGTTCTAATTTCGGGAAATCTATCTAAATGTCAATTTTTACAAGTCAAAGTTACAAATAGTTTCGTACTATAGAATAGCTTCATCGTACCCCCTCCCGGTTTTTCGTACCCGCTCCTATTTTTCTGTACCCTCTCCCATTTCTTTTTAAAAGCATCATTTTGATTTTAAAAAAATATGATGTCATAATAACATAAACTATGAGTGTGTGTGTATATATAGACGCGTAAAGAACTAGGTGGAGACAATCGGGTGGTATCCGCGGTCCCCCACCATTTTGAAAAAAAATTATAACTTCCCTATGTATTTCGATCAAAAATTTCGGAAATTGGCGTCCCACCCCCACCCCAATGTGTAACGGAAAAAACTCATATATGCTATGATAAAAATCAATACAAACTATCATCGGTCCCTCTCCTTTAGAATTCATGTTCACGTCACTGTTTAATTACCGTCATTATCTAGACATATTTTTGTAGTGTTTTAAGCAAGAATTTTCTAATTGCTTTCTAAAAGCAGCCTTTTGATTACAAAAAACTATACCAAACGCGCAAATAAACCAGTGTTCTAAAAGTCGGATTAGTCGGCGACCAGTCGTTAGTCGTTCCCCATCCGACTCGGCTAATACTAGTCGGACTAGATTAGTCGGTGGAGACGTCAATGACGGTCAACGCATCGATTAGTTGGTGATTAGTCGGGATCAAACCAGTTAGTCGGAAACATATTAGTCGGTGACTAATCAGATTACTCTACGATTAATACAATTAGTCGGGATCAAACCAGTTAGTCGGAAACATATTAGTCGGATTAGTCGGTGACTAATCAGATTACTCTACGATTAATACAATTAGTCGGATCAAACCAGTTACTCGGAAACATATTAGTCGGATTAGTCGGTCATTGATACAATTAGTTGGTGATTAGTCGGGATCAAACCAGTTAGTCGGAAACACATTAGTCGGATTAGTCGGCGATTAATACAATTAGTTGGTGATTAGTCGGGTCTACCTTGAAGCTATTTAAATACTTTAATCATCACCGATAAGTCGACTAGTCGGTTCCTCGGAAATAAAACATTCGGGGAACATCTAACGAGTTCTAAAACCTTGATATAAAGTATGAGTATATAAATATAAAAACAGAGGAGAAGAAATAGAACTAACGGGGCGAGTGAGAGGTACGTTAAGCGAATCTCCTGCGGTCGAGATCTTCACACACCTTACGGCTCTGCCGAGGTGTCTTCTCCGAGTCTCGGGAGGTGGTAACAACAACAACAGCTCTCTTATTTGTGACCGTACCGGTGGCGACGAACCGGTTCCGATAATATTGATGGTAGTCATGTGATGACGTGGCGCCCGGAGAGGGTGAATCAGTTAATATAGCTGTGTATGAAATATGTATGTGTGGAGTTTGATAGTTCAAATGGGGCCCAATAAATATCACGCTCCAGACTACGTGGAATTTTGAAATGAAAATTTAATCGTATAGTTTAAATATTAAATTTTATGATTAGATTTTAAAAAAATATCATTTTTATAATTTTGATACAAATTATAAGCCGGTCAAAATTATACGCAATGGACAATTATATGGGAACGGCGGAATAACAAAATAAGGGATCACTATCCAACTTTGAACTAATTTAACATATAACTAAATTGTCGAAACGAATTTTTTTAAAATTTATATACATGGTTCGAATGTTAAATTATATGATAGAATTTTAAAAAAAATCATTTCAACAATTTGCATATGAGTTATTCGTATACATTTAGTGTGTATTATACTAATTAATGTTAACGATTTAGTTACTGAATTACTAATTTTAACAATTGAGTTATCAAACTACGAAATTTCGTTCAATTAAGTAACTAACAATATAAATCAACGAGATTGCATTCAGTGTATCTCACATTTCGTATGTTAATATAATTGCACTCATCGTGTGGTAGGCAATACAATGTGAGTGCAATCTCATCATTTTGTTTAATTGTGACAAATTCCGTAGTTTGGTAACTTAATTGTTAAAATTAGTAGTTGAATACCTAAATTGTTAAACATTAGTAGTACAGTACAGTACACTAAACTAAAAGTTTTTTTTTTCATTTTTTGTAGTGTGAACTAATTTTAAAAATTACATTTTCTTTTATTTTAATAAACTATGATTGATTGGATAGTTAGATTATTTAGATTTTAAAAAACTGATTTTTAGGTTCAAATTTCTAAAAGAAAATGTAAGTTTTCATTAGATTTTTTAAAGTTGAGTTTGTACAAGAAAATATGTTGTATTTTATCAGGGTAACAATTTGAACAAACTTATAGTGTAAAACCTTTTTTGCTTAGGTATTGTAATGGAATAAGACATGACAATCAACGTTAAGTAATACTTTCTTTTATTTGTTTGTTCATTTTTTTATTATCATCCATAGCTATTATCATAAGATTATATCTAGTATTACTCTCCGTTCCTAATTAATTGTATTTTATAAAATTACGTGCAATTTTGATCGGTTTATAATATTTATTAAAATTGTCGAAATAAAAATTTTCAAAACTAAATCATGTAATTTAATGTTTGAACTATATGATTAACTTTTAAAAAATTTCATTCCGACAATTTTGATACAAGTTATTGACCGATCAAAATTACACGTAATTTCGTAATAAACAATTAATTGGGAACAAACGAAATAATTTTTTTTTCCTTCTGACATTCCACTTTTGGATGTAAGTCTTACACCGTGTGTCCTAGGTACATCAGATACATTTGTCTTTAAACCTATTCATTTCCAAACAAGTTATCATTTGCATACTCAACTAACAATTTTAACAATTGAGTTACCGTATTATGAAATTTCGTCCAATTAAGGGACGAACAACATAAATCGACGAGATTACAATCACTATTATATCTCACATTTGGGATCCATTTTTAACATATTTTGATAGAATTGCGCTCATTATGTGGTAGTTAAGATAATATGAGTGCAATTTCATAATTTTGTTTAATGGTAGGTCAATTGTGACAAATTTCGTAGTTTTGTACCTCAATTGTTAAAATTGATAATACAATACCTAAATCGTTAAACATTGTTAGTACAATGCACTAAACGTATTTTTTTTCACGAACAATGCAAACAACTAAAATGTTCATAACCTAAATATTATCATGTATACATATTTATTATTACGGTAGGATATATCCTATCATATTATCTTATTTGAATTTAGAAGCTATTTTCATTTTTTATGTAAATCTTACACTTTATGGCAACATCCTTACCAAGTGAAGAAAAATGATAAATTATTAACGTACATTTGTGATATATTATTAACGTACATTGACCAAGTGAAAACAAATGACTGAAATTACGTCATTTTGTTTAACACAATTTTGTTTAGATCACAAGTTGAATATCAATATCAATAAACAGAGAACATCCGGTCAATACATCGTTGCTCATTTGACGTAATTTCAATCATTTGTGATATATTATTAACGTACATTGATGGAACGACACTTACCAAGTGACAGAGCAAATGACTGGAATTACGTCATTTTGTTTAACCTCGTTGCTCAAATTGGATAAAAACAAGACATCTAAGGATCTAAATTACTAAAAATCAAAAACCGGATACAAAAATGATAAAAGTAAACAGTAAACGATGTTTTTCTGAAAAAATGAAAAGTAAATAAAATGTAATTTAATTTGCGCCGCAAATGGTACAAAATTAGGGTTTCTTACCCTTTGCCTATATATATGATACATACAACTAATGTTACATTTCATATACCCAGCCGCATTATAACAAATATATTATCTCTCTTTTTAATTCATTTTGTTGGCTTTATTTTTTTTTGTAATAGTATTTAGTTTTAGTTTTTCTAATAAGTGATAAAAATATAAATTGAATAATAATTGAGCAAGGTGACGATAGAAATTCATTGGTCTGTCAATCCACTGATTTATATTTGATGTTAACAATGAATCCCGACAGGTCCTGATTGCTCAAAAATTAATTCAATTTTTATTTTTATTAGTTCTTTTTCTGGTATTTTATTAGTTCTTTTTATTTTTCTGTTTCCAACTAAAGTATTGAATATATTTAAATGATTAATTTGAACTGAATAATGAAAAAATCCCATTATCAAACGTGCTGTATAATTAATTAATTTAATATATAATGATCTGGATCCCAGTAGTAATTTTGTATGGTGTTAGATTATTTTTTTTTTATTTTTTTTAACTAATCTACGGTTTATATTTTATTCTGAAATTGTTAATTTGCAGCTGAATAAAAAAAAGGAAATTATGAATTGTGCAATTGGTATTAATCAATTTTATCTACTTGCAATTTTGTATGAGTTACTAATTTTGTTATCACAACAGATTTTATTATATTCTAAAATAATGAAGTAGCTGATTTGGATCTGGATAATGAAAATGTTTTTTTTTAATTTTAAATTATATTTATAAATATAATTGAGGCAGGGGATGAATCCCATTATCAAATGGGTAATTTACATCTGAATAATTAATTTGATGTTTTTTCACCTTGGAGAACTGATGCCTTGTTTATTTATCTAAATTTTTTTTAATGAAAATTAGATTTAGTTAGAAAATTAGTTTTGTTGATAAGAAATATTTTTGTACAATAAGTCAAATTCATTCATTAAAGTCTCTTAAATCTATATAAGGGAAAATTTGTAAGTAAATAAGTTGTTTATTTGAGGTTTGCTTACAATTCATTAAAGTTCATATAAATTGTATGTTGGTTGTTAAACATCTCAAAATGAGGTATTGTAAGAGAAAAGTGAAGTATTTTAATGAGAAGAATAATTTAAGCAAAAATGTTTAATTTTCCTGTCTTCAAAATTGTATTTTTTAGAGAGAATTATAATATTGTGTTGTGAAAGATTGCCAATTTGCAGAGCAAGAACATCTATATTTAAATGATGAGCCTTGCATTGAAGGTTGGCTATAAAAAAATACGATTCTCCGTGCCTATCAAATTTACTGTTTTGAACGAGGCCTCGAACAAGTCGATACATATCTTATTAATCTATTTTTGCTAAATCAGGCTAGTGTTTCACTTTATGTTTGAATCCTGTTCCTCTCCTTTGTTTGCCTGTTAATTTTAAGCAAATAATAAGTAGGTTTCCATTCGGTTTATATGATATATTCGGTTTAAATAATTGAAATCTAGTCGCTAAAACAATAATTAGAAACCACATTGAATTGAATCATGTATATTAAACTAGCAACTGTGTTTTTCAATAGAATAACTAGAAGTTTTTGTAAAATGATTGCCAATTTGCAGAGCAAGAACATCTATATTTAAATGATGAGCCTTGCATTGAAGGTTGGCGATAACAAATAGCGATTCTCCGTGCCTATCAAATTCACTGTTTTGAATAAGGCCTCGAACAAGTCGCTACATTTCTTAGTAGTCTCTACAAATTTACCGTTATTTTACTTGTTGGGGCAGATGATGAATCTAAGTTAACAAATGGGTAATTTGCATCTGAATTGTTAAATTGATGTTACATCACCTTGGAGAACTGATGCCTCAGAATTCTTATTATAGTCCTATTAATTTTTTTTCTGAAAAAAAATTGTTAGTGAACTTGGATGCTTTGCTTGTTTAGTTGGAAATAATTTGTGCTATATGTAGGTTATCACACTGTTTCGTATTATGTATGTTATAAACGCTAAATTTTGCGAGGGGAACCGAGTTTCATAACTATATGGACCTTCACCACACCAACAGCTTGATTAGACAAATCATAGAGAATTCTAATTTAATTGCGCGACATTTAGAATTGCAGCAACTCTTGGGACTATGTTAGATTTGAATGACTTTCAGAAAGAAATTTTCATATATTCATTGGCAGGACTTCAGTACCAATCTGTAAGCGAAAGGCAAATTTGCATGATTTGTACCTGGGTTGCCATGAAGAGTTATTTGATAGCATTGAGGTGTTGGAACCGCAAGAGGTTGCGGCCAATAATGGAAAATGAACACCAGAACTAAAATAATGAAATGAGTCGGCAATGAGGCTGTTATAATGATCATGTTAATTTGGGGCTAATTTATTTTGTTGGATATGTTTGTACAGTAGCTGACGTTCATTTGAATTCGGTCTTTGGCTCTATGAATTCGGTCTTTTGCTTTTGCTTATTATGAATTCGGTATCTTTTTGCGGAGACGGGCTATGTTATTTGTCCCTTAAAGATGCTACCAAGATGCAAACCTTCTTAATTACGACAGCTTGTTAATGAACAAGAACTAAAGCAAATTTGAAAAATTATCACTTTCTGTTACAGTAATGTGCTTGAAAATGTTCAGTCTCCCAGAGTAAGGCACAGAGATTAAAAAACAACGCTACTACTGCCTACTCGTCACCAACAAACCCGATAACATTCAAAACCATACGTGCTGTAAAGAATACCAATCTTAATTTGCTGCTAATTTTTTTTAATTGTATGCTAGAATGCTACCATACAAAATCTTGATCTTCGTCAAACGAAAACTCTGGGTGGATTGCGGCAGTTGTTGCATTGAGAGCCCTTTGAAGCTTTCGTTTGTCAAAAACTTCAACTTTAACGATGAAATTTGAACTAACTGGTCGATGATCAGATAGCCTTAGATCGGCTTGTTGATAATTGATTTGTTTTATGCCTTTTCCAAGCCACAGTATACGATCACACCTGCAATAAAATGAGACCATTAATGTCAAGGTCATGCTACAGAAGTTACTGCCTTGTTTCTTTGCAGCTTATAAGCTCGGATCTATTACTTAAAAGCTAAACTGATTATACGAAGTTACTGTATATGCTTTTGTCATTTTCGTAGCAGTAAGCTTGATGAACCAAGCTTTTGTATGAACCCAAAAGTATCCAGCTATTTCTCAAGAAATGATAAGAATAAACCAATCCAATAACTAATTGTCATGGGAATAATAGTATTTTTGGCTTTGAATTTAAATGTATCGCACTCACCAGGCAGGCGATCTCTTTTTCTCTCCCTCTTTTGGGTTTTCGCCAACGTATGTGTTTGAGTTGATTTCGAATTTGTAGGTTGGTGGAAATGATATTTGCCCCTCTTTCCATCCTTCGAAAACGCCCCCGCCACAAAGTTCTTTCCTCAGCTGCACATTCATAATATGTTTTAAACTTATTACCAATGCGTTATAGATATAATAGAGGCACAACTGAACTATTAGAATTGACATGGAATTTTAATGAAATATCAGCATGAAGTAACACTAGTATGGTTGCAGTTTTTAAGAATTAAGCTAAAGGTTTCGAGGTTCAGAAAAAGGCTAGGTACAACGAGCTATAAGCTTCTAGCTTATTTAGTAGAAAATCCAAAAAGTTCAGCTTTTGAGCTGGACATCCAAATCCAGTTTTTAAGCAGAGAAGCAAAGTTCAGCTTTTGAGCTTTAAACTTTAAGCTTGTTTCTTGGTTTTTAAGCAAAACGCTTAAAAACCTTGAGTTTAAAAGTTACAACATAAAAGTTTTTTACTTTGTATTATCATAGCACTATATTCGAAATGAACAGGTAGGCAGATATTCACCTGATCGTCTTTAAAAAGCTCATCCCATTGTTTATTAGCTACGAACTTCCTTATATCGGTGTCCAATCCATTAAGCCGATAATTCAAGTCCCCAAACCAGAATACCTGGCTGTTAACAAGACAGGTTAAATTTCAGAACCGTGCCAAATAGTGAAATAGATTATCAAGTTTTCAAAAAATCAAGGTATTATCGACAAGAAGATCATTGGTACAATAAGTTTTACTTACTCATGAGCTTGAATAGTCCTCGGTTGGTCAAAATCAACGAGTGATGAAAAGCAAGTACGTTTTAGTATCTCTTGCACGTTAGCGTTGCGCCTTATTTCATCACCTTCCTTTTGACCGGAACTCAAATGCGTAGAAACAAAGCAAATGCGCGTTTGATATATAGACATGCTAACGGAAACGGAGCCCTGAACCAAATAATATTTATCAGTAAAGGCATTTTAGGAAAACGTAAATAGGTATAAGTCCGCATTAAATCAAGTTATTAATAATTAGGTAGTGAATATTGCTCATTATTTGGCAGGAATAAAAAATATTACCTTGTTTCCCATATATCCCATTATCCCGATTCCAACGGGGGAAACTTTCAAATGGTTTACATGTCTCCTCAATCTTCTCCGGACCCAAATCGACACATATATTCCAACCATCTGCTTACTCACTATTCGGACATATTTTTGTCGTAATTTCAATCCATCACCTGAAACCGCATTTTCCTGGTTTAAATCCGAATTTTCCAGCAGATAATCATCCTCGCATTCTTCTTCAACTTCATGATATCTGTTAGAGAAATCCGACATTAAGTTGAGTGTCTCTATTTTATCCATTTTCGTGACTTTCCCGAGGTTCCCAAAGCTATTATAAGGCCTTTGTAAACCAAAACCAATAGGCGCATCATGTAATGGATTTTCTCTTAGACCAAACCCGATTCTTTCATAACTGCTCATTACTCTTCTCAATTTGAAACTAGAAGAAATAGCTTGACACTTTGTGTCCAAAGATGTTTCGGGCCAGTCCAAATTACTATCACCATCGATACCATATATTCTTTTCGGTCTAAAGCTCATCGATTTATTTATATCAGTACCCCCTAAACTAGTCTTGGTTAAAACAATATCATCAAATGCATTAATCATAGGATCATTGATCTCATCAGCAGCTAGTATATCAGCCACTGAAGAAGTTACAGATTCGGGCGAAGGAGGGGCACTAAAACTTTTGTACTTAGTTTTCTGTTCAAGAGGATCATTTGGTCTGTTTAGTGTTTTACGGATTATTTTCTCCCATTTTTCAATTGGTTTTCTATTTTCCGCGCCTAAAACGTTTCCGGCATTCAAGGGAACTACTTCTTGGAAGCTGTAAAATATTAAATGGAAACACATATTATCAAACATTTGAAGAAAAACAAAGTTGCATTATCCAAAACGACGAGGACAAATTTAGTTAACCATGATTTAAAAACATGTATTTTAAAGTTTACAATAGTCTTGCATTTGATAAAAAAACTAATGACATTAAGTTGGAAGAAGTAGGTAAACCATATTTTTAACATTTCTTCTAACACGAAATCACAGATTTTACACTTTGAGCATGGTACTACAGAATAAAAATAAAAACCTCTCAGTTCCACCATTAGACTAAAACGGCGTAAACAAAACTATAGAGAAAATTAAACTTAGCTTAAGGATTAAAAATGAAAACGACGCCCGCTTTTTCTCCAACAAGTTCAATATAAATTGACAGAAGCTCAAATTTTTGGTAGTATAATGACTTACCCCAAAATGTAAACATCTGCAGGCTCTTTAGTGCAAAGCCACTCATCGATCTCAAGATCATCGCCTGGGACTTTACCAGCAACATTCCAAGTGCCCACAGTCACCCTGAAGGGAATAACTCATAAATTAGAATTTAATTTCACTTCCCGTATGAACAAAATATAGAAGTGTTGAATCAGAAGAAAAAAACGATTTTTGTTTTTATCGTCAAACCTTATGTCTTTTTTGTCAATGTACTGAAGACGCATCGTTTCTGATTTTCCTCTTTTGTGTCCTGAATGAGCTTCTGAAGATTTCCCTGTATTATAAAAATGATAGTTCGGACTTTAGACCCTCATAAGTTGACCGATACTCGTACCCATGAGGAAATATTTAGTCACAAAGGTAATCGATCAACTTTGAAAACAACATATACACATGTCACTTCATGATTGTAATATATAGATTCTTTTGTTATTAACAAGAAAGTATTAAGGTTTTAAGGAATTCATGTAAGACCTTGGGTTGGAGTTGCACATGCAGATTGGTCCGGTTGTAATCTGCGGGCATGATCGTGTACTCTGGCGTCTTTAATAGAACAAGCTGTATTACAAAAAGTTGAAAAAAAAATGTGATCAGAAACAGAAATGACAGGAAAAAAAAATGATGTTTATAGATGTTATTAAAGCTTTTTATGATTTTGAAACGTCAATAGTTGTAGAAAATATGTTTAGATAGAAATTCCTTAATCATATTCTCTACGAAACCTTAGTTTAAGAAATATGTGAAGGTTCATTCCTTCGTATAGAAATGGAAAATAAGAATAGTGAACATTTCGAAAAACAAAAGCAAATAACGACCAAACCATTCACAATTTATAAATGAAGTCCATATTTCGTACCATCATCCTCGCTCTCCGTTTCCGTGTCAATTTCATCTTCGCTAAAATCATGAACCTTCGGTCTAACGTTGAGCCATTTTTTCATCACAATTGAAGGCCAAAAAGGCTGCATAATAAAGAAATCGCAAATTCGAAACAAAATAAGTTAGCAACCACTTAGCCATTTCGTTAAATAAAAAAACTGAAAATGTTAAAAGAGAAATTATAGCCAAAACACACCTCGGAGCGCCTTCCTCTCCTTGATTTCATTGCTCCAACAAATGAAAGAGAGGCAAATAACTTGGAGATAATTGCTTAATTGGTTGCAGCTTTAGAAGAAAACTTGCTTCTCCTTTTTGTAGAACCTAACTTAATAACTGAGATTTATTTTGTAGAATCTAACTTGATACTGCTAACTTCTTCAGGCTAGAAAACATAAACTTTTTTGCTAGAAAATATAAATGCACAACAACTTAAGGTTGAAAGGAGAATAAAACTTAATTTGAGGTGCTGTTTTGCCTGTTTTATTGGAAGTTTGTTTACAACAAAAACAAGAGGTTTTAGGTGCAAAAAACAATGCTTTCAGTGAAAGAAGTTGTGTGAAATACGACATTAAATCAATTATTTTATGTATATATAGTCTATGGGAAAGACAAGTAATGGACAGGAGGCTCAACTTGCTTAACAAATTCCCTCAAGTCGGTTTATATAATATACAGAAGAAATTGCTATTGGTTGGTGTTCAGATAAATCCAACAAAAAGTAGTATAAAATCAAGAATGTCACACTCATTTATGACCACTTTGATAAATAAAATTAGTTAGTACGCGGGTATCATCTTAAGTGATAGACTAAAGATGAGCTGTGGTCATGTGAATATTGAAAATTCTATCATAAAAAGTAGGAAAAATCAAATTGCATATGTAGACTAGACTATACTACAGAAACTAAAAAACCACTTGCTTTCAAAATAATGGGAAACAGCATGTTGATAACTATGGATGGCTATTTGTAAAGTAAATTGAAACAAAAATCAAGAGGATAACATATTGGAATGAATCTGTCATTTCCAAACAGATGGAAAGAATATAAAATGAATGGGAATGAGTAAAATGAGTCCCCTACGAATGAAATGCTAATAAACATACAAGATTAAGTACTCACATAAAATGATAATTATTTTTTTCTGTGAAGCAGTTCATGGGTTCATTATAATTGTTTTAATAGGTAACAAGATCATGCTCATTATTATTGATAAATGATAATAATGTGCGTTATTAGAACGTTCAATTTGCTCATGAAAAAGGTCAAAGGGCTAACAACAAATAACCTACAAGGCACAATAGCCCTCCAATCCGAAACTACCTACCTAAACTGTTTTTATGACCAGATTTTTTTTTTAATTTGCATTTCAAATTGTTCTCTGGACTTTTTATCAATATGAGGTGATCGTAACACAGTATATAATACTCGTGATTCAGGCAATCAAATCTTCCGTGTGTAAGGCGGAAGCCCAAAAAAGGGTTTTCAAAAAATGGGTGATCAAAAGATCGAACATCACACCTCAAAATACACGAGTTATCTCAGAATATACAAGTTAGGAAAACTCAAACAAGTGTAATACATAAAGAGATTCGAATCAAGTATCTAAAAAAATGATGAAATATTGTTATGCAGATCGCTCTTTCCGGGCGAGACAAAAGGAGGAAAAACCACTCGTGGTGGAGCGAGACGGGATCATTGTAAATGAGAAGAATTACACACCAATAATCTTATGATGCTCATGAATTCATTTCGAGGACAAAATATTTAAATAGAACAAGAAAGCAAATAAACCAATCATAGATATAAAAAGAAGTCAAACCAAGATTGGGACAGTCTGATTGTTAAATAAAATTAAAATTTGTAGCAACAAACTTCCAACTTACAAGTTGAACAAAAAAAACAGGTCGGATATTAGTAGCATTTTTTACAATGGGTCCAATTGAGTGGTTGAGTTGTAAAGAAAGTCAAGTTGTTAAGGGACCGATTACTAGATACTTACAATGAGTGGTACAAAACGAAGATCATATAATTTCATACACTATAAAAAAAAAACCTTAAATAGCGACGGGATCAGTGACGGTATTTTTTGTTACGAGCTTATTAACGACGGTTTTTGTCACGGCTTTGTGACAGTTTAGTCAATTTGTGACAGATTTGTGACAGATTTTTAAATTAGTAACAGACTTGTTATAATTTTTTACTCTCACTAAATCAAACATCATTTTGTAGTGATATTTTATAAGTTTGTAGGGGTTGAAATAGAATAACTCATGAAGGGAATCAACTAGCTGTATACAATTTTAAAACTGTTGAGATGAAAATGAAGTTGTAACAACACTGAAAAAGAAAGGAGAAAATCTAAAACATTTGTTATTAGAAGTTTTTTTTTCAATTTTCTTGAATTTGAAAATAATGGAAGCCATGAATGAGCTGCATGAGCATAAATAAATTCGAAACCAGCTTGTCTAACAAAACGTGTTAATTCTATTTTTTTTATTTTTTTTTGAATAGTGTTAATTGTAGTTAATGATCACATAGTTTCAAGTATAGAAAATTTATTTGACCATCTATTAATAGTTGCAAAAGTAATGGTCATAAAAAAATGCAAATGAAATATTTGTCCAAATGAGATTATAATAAGTTGATACAAATCTCTTTTCTTTCTTTTTTGGTATTTTCAGGAGTACATAAATTATAATAGCATAAAAAAAAAATCTTTTAACCCTATATATCTTCCCCCCATGGTTGAGGTTCAGAAACAGGGCCGGCCCTGACCACAGCCACAACAACCCCGAGTTTAGCTGCCGTCGGTTCGGAGGCGCCGAAATTTTTATTTTTTAAAAAATAATACAAATGTACAACTTTTTATGTAAAATATAATAATTTAACATCATCTACACCCATAGCGCAGCGAAATGTCATGTCATTTGTTACCTTTAGGTTGCTGTTCAATTATTTGAATTGTCATTTATTTTCTTTTTCATATTTAAAAATATATTTGTCAGTGACAATGGTCGACCTCTTAAATAAAACTATGTTTCTTAACCAACAAAGTTAGTATCATACTTCATACTATTATTTATGTGAAAATGTCTTATGAATTCTTGAAACAATTATTTATAAAAAAATCCTATTAATTTATAAAATTAATAAATAGTAGTAAACATTTTTACACAAGAATTAAAATAAAAATAACTGACATCAAATTCCATCTCTCTCTCCCTCAACCATAATTGTCTATCCCTTCCTCGAAGATTCTACCATAACGGATTACAGATTTTTTATTGGATTCACACCCATCGGGTGGGCAGATCCGCTAGTGTTACTTTATTGAATTAGTTGCACATGTTTACAAAGTTATTAATTTTTCACAAATAACGTCTCCTTTCTAAAATGACTTTTTTTAGGTGAAAAAAAACTCGGGCTTAGGTGGCTAAATCATAAGACCGGCCCTGTTCAGAAACTGTTAACGACAGAGAATCCGATCCCCGCTAAAATATGACAACAGTCTGTTAGCCGAATGTGTACCCCGAGTTTACTTGCTTTCTCTGCAACGTTTCGGTTTAAGTTCAATTCATTATATTCTATTTTTCTTTTTTTCTTGTTATTAAATTATCAAAAATATATATATATATGTGCTTACTGGCCAATGCTCCAGTTGTGACCGAGGAGTGAGTTTTTTTAGAGTGCATATTTTACATCGAACTGGTCATTCTCGAAATCAATAACCATCAAGAAAATTCTACAATCCAGTATTTTATTTTATTTTGGATAAGTAAGCTTGTATATAAACGACGAGGTCACGACTAACAACGCTACACATTAACGGACACTATCGAATCAAAGAAAAGTACCTAATAATTATCAAAGTTCAAGGTATAAAGTGAATATTTCCTTATATAACTGGAAGGTGCACGAAGCAAATGTACAATTTCCTTTTTTGAGACCCCTTTATGGGCAAAATAAGCTTTTAGGCACTGTTTGGTCCCTACTAATTCAACTGGAGCAATGGGTGGTATGCTTAAGTTTGAAAAAGTTGGTTCTTGGTATGGAACTAGTGATGAAATATTGGAATGTAATGCCAGAATAATTACAATCATTTGGATTTCCCATGTGTACTATTATTATAAATATTTGAATCCAGGAAAATACTAAATAGACCAAATACAATGCAATTCTCAAAATATGAACTCAAAATTGTTAGATTTCAAAACTGAGTTCTATTTATGTCATGATTTATACTACAGAATCAAAATACCACTAATATTAACACCATATTTACTAGCAAAAAAGACAAAAATACAAATTTTGTTTGAAGCCTAGCCTACAACAACCATACATGCCCTTAACTTAAGTCGATAAGCTACCAATTACTTGGGGGAAATTTCCGATGAATATTAGTACAAAATAGTTTCCAAAGAAAGATCATATATACATACACTGGCTTCAGTACTAATAAAGAGGAAGTACTAATCAAGTGATAATGCAATGTAAAGAAGAATATACACACTAAAAAGGGAAAAACTCATTGTTATTATACGATATCGATTATCACGTCAACACAATGTTTGGTCAAATTCTATTAATTACTCTACAAAAAAAGGGCGGACCGTTACTGTTTGTATCCCTCCATCACCGAATGCCTTCAATTTCTCTCTTGGTTCAGAAGAGCAATTCAATTCAAAATGTAAAAAAAGTATTGAAATTAATACGATATTGTCTTAGCTTGCCTGTATCTCTGCTCAAAGCTTTTTACTCTGATGTGAATGGCTACATATATTGCATGTCTACTTTTCTTACTATTTAAAATAACTAGTAAATGCACGATTAGTCCACATAGGCATCAATGTCTGCATACGACTTTTGGGAGGGATATTTTGGGTAGGTTCAACAGTATTCAATTAAGCATACTTGAAATACAATTTTGTTTATGATCCATAAGAAAATGTGCTGTTTTTGTCACCAACCCAGTATCGTTTAGTAGCAACCAATACTTTCTCAGGGACCATAGGGCCGTCATCATGGTCCACCATTTTTGTATCCCATTTCATGCCTTTGACAATTTTCTTAACCTTAATTATAATGTCGACTTCGTCGCGAATTAATACTACCCCCTCGGGTCTCAATATGCGATCCATCTCTAGAAGGATGTCTTCAAGCTCGCACCTATCGATTCACAAAGACAAACTTTTGAGCATCTAATAGAAAAAAAGATAAAGTAAGCAAAAGGAACACGACTTTTTCAAATATTATGAAACGTAAGAAAAAGCATGAAGACGCTTACTTGTTCTGATACAAGGTGAAAAGACTGCTAGCATGGATGAGATCATAAGTCCTAGGGTATGTGGAGAAGCCTTCACACCTGAATGAAATTTATCATTTTAATTTTCATAAATTATAAGACATAATCTTAAAATTGAATATTTCTGCTTTCATTGAAACACAAGTACTACGTAATAACTAGCCTTAAAGGAGATATGGTAGAGAATAGACAAGATAAAACTGTACAAGCTTTCGTACAACTAAGATCAGATAGATCTATCACTAACTTTGTCCTTGGGAAAGGCTCAGGGTACGTAACAATATAATCACCTATAATGATTATATTCCCTTGAAAAAATCAGCTCAGCCACTTAATACGAAACCTTCAATTTTGATAATTCTGCTTAAAAACAAATACTCTTAAAAAGATGAACCATGGTCACTGATGCTAGCCAACTATAAGTCTAAATTAGGGAGTAACATATCATAGGAGCCGCACAGTTTGGAAATACAATTATGAAGGTTTAAATTTAATTGACCATGTATGGATGTTAAGAAAGCATCTTTTTAAAAATATTTTTTCGGCATTTGGCTATACAAGAAAACTGATTTCTAAGGAAAGAATCAGACATTTACGGCTCTTCGGACTTGGCAATCTTATTGTTTTCTAACAAGGGTCACACGAACCAAAAAAATTTCATGAAACATTACGAAGATGGTTAAAATGGGGGTAAAATATAAAAGCAACTGTCCATTAACACATTTAACCCTGTCTCAGAAGTTGATATTCAGAAAGATAAACAAAAAAGAAAATGCCATCTAAAATCAGTTTGATTATAGAAGAGAAAAATGAGAGAAATTTACATACCAGTCATGATATATGCCAATGAGACCCCTCTCATAAACAACACCGAGAGTATTCTCAGTAATGTTAGGTACAACGTTCATCACCCACAGTTTTGGTGACTCAATAGCTGCAGCAAATCCTCCTAACCCTGCATTCATATCCATAATATTCCGATATCTTCTGGTGCCGATTAAACTATTGATCCTTTTGTAGACATTTACATGCTTTTTCCACTGTTTATTGTCTTCATTATAAGATTCAATTGTGACACTAGGAATAGATCCGCTGACAATACGACGAGGTACTGCAAAAAGCCTAGCAGGAAACTTCTTTAAATCCATTTTGGCTTCGTCTTTGTTGGTAATTTCCGGGAAAGGAGTTACACATGCTTCCATTTTCTTGTACCTTCAAAACCATACGCCCAGAAGATAATTTTCAAATACAATTTCCAATAGTCTTGTACATTTATAAAATTGGCATTCATTCAAGACACATGACAGGCATAACTCAAATAGATTCACTTGGAACACCACTCATTATCATTTCCTCTTGATACTAAAGTCTTCTATTCAAAGATTTTGGCAGTCTTGGTTCATATTTATTTTAATGCAAATTTATTATTGAAATTTGGAAACAAACCAAACCCGTAATTTTAGAGTTACAGAATATAAAATTTCATGATCCATAAAAAACGAGTCCCCCCCCCCTAAAAAAAATAAAAATAAAATAAATAAATAAATAATCCCATTACGTATTAGTTGGAATGTGACCGTTAGATGAGACAAGGCTAAACTACACAGGCGCAAATGTAATTATGGGGAACAGAAATAACTCTTTTTTTCAGAAACGAAGAAGCAAACATACATCAAATATAATGGGCATATCATCAAAAGTATGGGTAAGAGATCTTCAAAAAAATTCAATTGAAGTGGTTTATCTTTCTCTCGCCGACCCAGAAGTTGACAAAATTAAACCTGGTTACATTTACGAGTTTGATATATTCGGTAACTCACCATACATCATCAGCATCCTTAGATTTGCAAATATTAATAGTCTTTCTATTGCAGGATTTGGTATCTGGACTTTTCTTCCATATTGCAATATCCCCTTTTTCATATTTTTTTTCCCAGCAAAGTTGTTCAGCAAGCTCTTCAATGCTTGATTGTTCTGCCTTTAAATCTTCCATAGACCGGTTCCATGTTTTGTACCATGTTTTCCAATTAATTGGAGGTCCAGACAATATCCAATAGCCACCAGGTCTAAGAACGCGATCGACTTCCATCAGGTACATCCCTTCTGGATTTTATAGTCGTTGCAAAATCGCAAAATAAACATGTCAATCAAATCCGTGTTGGCAGTGGTGATGGTATTCACGCTCTCAATACATGGATCCTTATATTTATCCTCAAAAAAGTATTTGACACGCAAAACACGTAAATGATTTTTTGGTAAATTTTTCAAACTTTTAACAATACAAAACCACCTTGAATTCCTAAGATAATAAAGATGGGTTAGTTACAATTTTGTAGACTGATGCATCAACAAACTTCAAATTTGTAAACCAAGTTACAAAAATTAGCAATTCTAGCATACTAACGTCACATCTCTCAATGCTTTAGTACACTTTGACTTGGTGTACCAAACGGGAAAATTTTACAGGTTTGGGTCCTAAATAGTTGGGAAGACAAAAAACAAGTATTAACTATCCTATCATAATTTGTTAATACTTTCGACCATATTCGATGATGTTATCCCTATTTTTAAACTTCACTTATGTTTATTTTTGTAGTTGGTCTCCTATTTATGGTAGTTTTCCTACATAATGTAAAACAAGTGAAAAATGTGATATCAGTTTACTTATAGGCTTATAGCTTATCTGTGTACCTTGGTGTACAAAATCTGATGATAAATTAGTGGACAAACTAGTATTTGCCAAGAACTTACATCCATTCAGAACCACCTCTTGAAATTTAAGAAAATAAAGAGAAACAAAAAAAAGTGAGATATTTTCAAGATTTTAGAGAAAGTACCATTTCCTGTCCAGGGAATTAAACAGCGAGAGCATTGAGCCATATCAAACGCACTTGATGGGTATGGGAGATTTATTGTCCCCATAACACCAATAACAGCTGGTACGCCCCGTTCTAATGCAAATTGTACTTGAGCTTCGTGGTTGTCTTTTGGTGCAAATGACATTGCTAACACGTTTCTTTTCAGCAAATAGGCACCCCAGCTTGCAACCTGTGACATTATTTAATTTATTATACAGTATATGTACAAACTTTTAAAAGACGATCTAATGGTTGTTAATGAAAATAGGGAAAAAAAGGAAATAGCTTTACTTCCATAGACTGTAATTGCTTCAGTTCGCTATTTCCCAGTCATAGGTATTGTCGTTAACTAGTTATTCTTGAACCACGAAACCTCCAACTGTTAAGGAGTATTTGGATATCTATTTACCATAATCATCTTAACCAAATCCATAAAACTAGCATTCGGAATTTGATTTTGAGCATTATTGGGTGCGGCATTAAGAAAATAGGCTGGGGTTTTTTGGGGTTCATTCAGCTTATTGTTTCTAGGGGTTTTCTGGCCAAAAGACAAAGTAAAATCAGGTTTTAAACTGATCAACCAATTTCACCCTAGCTCTTAAAAGAAAAGAAAAATATTGATCTTAGAGCTGCAATCAAACAAGGCTAAAAGAACTATCTTGTACAAATTGGAACTTCAATTTCCTGCTGACAATGATTTTGTCATTTACTTAATTGTCTAAATCCTTAACATGGGATATGCGGAGTAATTGTCACACAATGAATCCTTATATAAGCTAAACCCAACAACACAAAAACGATTCCCCTATTACTTGATGACAGGGTGTTTGGTTGCAGCCTTTTAAGGAAAAGGCTTTTTTCCCCTCCCAGTAAAATCTAGGTTTGTGCAGCTTAAAATTTCTAGCTTTTTCAGGCCAAAATTCCATAGAAGTTCCTTTTAAGCTGGGCAACCAAATGCATCCTAGCTTTTAAAGCAAAATCATAAAGAATCTGAGCTAAGAAACTGCAACTGAAGAAGGCATAATTGTACTGAGCCTAAAAATAAATACATAAGAAAAAGACATACCCCACAACCAGTGTCTAACGCTGTTCTAACCGAGCCATCTGTAATGGGAATAACAGTTGCCAGCTCGTCGATATACTTATCCGCACCTTGAGGAAACATTGTTCCTCCACCTGGGAATTTAAACACATCTCCTTTATACTGCACCCAATTCTGCCCAGCTTTTTCGACAGTTAAGTGCTTATACGGAACATTCGCATAATGTACGTAATCCCTTCCTTTTGGCCAACCAAACGGGGTCTTATAACCTTTTGGTGCTGTTATAAGGCACTTCAACCTTTCCTCTTGTAGTGGGCAATGCCTCTCTCTATATATCATATTCTCTCTAGGGAATTGCATTGCCCGGCCTTGTTCGTGACAAGGTGTATAATCTGTGTATTTAACATCACAAGGCTTAAATAATTTGGGTTTTTGTCGTACAGAAACAGATGTTTGGAGTTGTCTGTGTTGAGGCTCGAAAACTAATGTGGGAACGATTGTGCAATCCGATTGATTGGACGTATTAAATGTTAAATTGTCACTTTTTCTGAACCCATTCCTTTGCCATGCTCCTAAGAAGTAAAAGAAGCAGCATAGACCGAAAACGATAATTATAGAAACTGGGCATCGGCTTCTGTGGCCCGATGGGCTATTTCTGTTGCGCATTTTAGGTCTGAGCTGGCAAACTGAAAGTGAAGGAGAAACTAGAAGAAAAGAAAAATCACAAGCATGCAATGAGAGGTCTGAATATCTCCAAGAAATATATACCGTCACAATCAACTAAAGAAATGACTGGAACATTGAATCATCCAATTTTTAACTCCATTGGCCCTAATTGCTAAAGAATTGCTTGCAATCAGAAAAGAAAGTGAAGAATTATAAGAACTTCATAAATGTACAAAACGCTACTGGAATGTCTTTGAGTTATTATCTCGCCTTAAACCTTTTTTCCACTTCTTTTATCTAGGCCAAATATATGAGTGTCTAGTGTATGATAGTTTGATAAATGACCAAAAGATGCTTCTAATTTGTTGTCAAATACAGGGTTGGCTAAAAAGATGCAATTTTCTCAACAAATGGGAGGTGTTGAAAAATTTCGTAAAAGCATAACCCAATTATATATGAAGTTAACAAGACTATGCGCTGAGTAGCTAGATCTTGACTACATAGTAGGATCAGAACAAGCTAAAAACCCAATATAGATTGATTTATAAATGGAACACTATGCTTGTATAAGATTCGATTGACAGCATTAGACAAAGCTAGATGTGTGGTATGCCCATAACTCGGCTAATTAAACCAAGCTTACAAAATTTAATTTAATCCTCTTTTGAACTTGAGACTAATGCAACAACCAAAACATTAAAGAACGGTTCACTCACATGAGTAGCTCCTCTTAGCTTAAAAACAAAAAGCTAAGCTTTTTTTCTCAATTGCCAAAAGATTGATCTAATCTAATTGACAATTACTTTTTTAAGTCAAAACCCCAAAAAACTCCACCTATAGCATAAGTAGCTGAAAACACGACAGCTTTTAAGGAAAGGAGCTTAAACTGTTAAGGGATTGCTTAGTTGCAGCTTATAATACTAGGATTGCATTTTCGAATGTGTCAGCATGAAAGCAGAGATTGTTTGTATGCAGGCCTAAAAATAACATAACATTGTCTCTCACACTCAAATAAGCCAGCTTATTTGCGTAGAAGCTGCAACCAAACACACCATTATAATACTAAAGCCTAAAGAGACTCGAACACATCACAGTACCACACAATTGGCTTATATCTATAAAAACAATGATCTCATTATTAAAATAAACATTCATCAAAGCAAACTATGTTCTTCTAAATAAAATTTATTACAAAAGTTAATTTTATTTTGTCTTCGTAGCCTAAAAAAGATAGAAGTTTTAAGTTGAAGGAACACAACCTTTTCTCTCTCACGCTCAAATAAGCCAGCTTATTTGCTTAGAAGATGCAATAGTTTCATTAAAAAAAAAAATTATGATACTAAAGAGACTCAACACACCACAATATCACACAAATGGTCTATATACACACACACAACGATCTCCGCATAAAAACTAAACATTTGTCAAATCTAACCATGTTCTTCAAAAAAAAAATCATATAATAAAAGTTTACTTTTTTTGTCTTCATGGCCTAAAAAAGATACTAGAAGTTTTAAGTTGAAGGAACACAACTTTTTATCTCTCACACTCAAATAAGCCAGCTTATTTGCTTAGAAACTCCCATAAACTAAATTAAAAACATCTGTTCTATATACACCACAATATCACACAAATGGTCTATATACACACACACAATGATCCCATTATAAAAACTAAACACTCATCAAAATTTAAAGCCAACTATATGTTCTTCTAGATTAAATTTATTATAAAAATAAAAATTGTATTCATGGCCTAAAATAATAGATTTTTTTTAAGTTGAAGGAACACAACTTTTTGCTTAGAAGCTGCAACAACAACAATTATAATAATAATAATAATAATAAATAAATAAAAATACCCTTATGATACTAGATATCAATGTAGAAAAAGATCTTAGTATAAAAACTAAACATTCATAATAAGCAACTAAACTATGTCCTTCTAAACAAAATATTACTAGTTGAATCACCTTATGATAAAAAAAGAGATGGGGAGCTCAAAAAATATCAGATTTCTACCTCTGATACACAAATATGTGCTTTTATATATATATATACACACTAATTATTTGTGTTTGTGTGTTTTATATTTATATGTATATGTGAAGTGGAGAGTTAAGTGATGGAACTAGTGTAGATAGACAGACGGCTTTGGAATTTTATTATTTATATTTTAAAATGATATGAGAAAATTTTAAGCATGTGCTTGCATGGATTTTTTTATTATTATTATTATTTTATTTTTTATTTTTATACCGGCCGGTTTTTTGTCCCTAGTTTAGTTTTTTTTGCCTTTTATTATATATTAATAAAATTGAGATAAGGAAAATTATTAGATATGAGTTTTAAATAAACACCCAACAAACTGTGTCGTTGTCTCTTTGAATAGCAAATCATAACTTATATTAAGCTGAACCTGCAGTCATCATATTTCTGTTCATAATTTTATGTATTTTCCTGAGAAGTTCAACGGACTCGGTAGATAAAAAGTTAAATGTATAAAACGTAAAAGGTATGTAACTGTATTGATTGTCTTGACAGCGCTTCTCATGTTTCTCTAGATTCGCTGCCGCTAGATCAAATGTGTGTTTAACAGACATTGTCTTTTTGAAATTAAGCCACTCTTTAGGTAGGAGGGAATTTGTTTCATATAAGTCATTTATTTGAAAAAATATATGTAGCTTTTTGAAATTTAGTAGCTGTTTTAAGCTATGAATATTTTTTAGAAAAAAAAAAGGTGATCTTTTATAGAAAAGTTATTTGAAAGTATCCATTTTAAAAAATTAAGACACTTTTCTTTGGGTGTTGATTTTGCTTTTCATTTACTCGGTGTTGAGTGCCAAACACTGAAAAATATTTTCCGAAGAAATGTTCTCACTTTCTTGAAGTTTTCGTCGAAATGTCAAACAACAAGTAAGATAGGAGAAAACAATTTTCTTTCCTTTTATGTTAATTTTAATCTTTTCAGCATGTTTTCCGGGTAGTAAACATGGCCTTAAAGGTGTAAACAAAAATACAACAACGACGAAAATGAATATAAGGGTGGAGTAACAACCTCGTCACGAGTACTCGATACCTAATGCTTTTTAGAACGATAACAAAATACAATTGAATGTTACTAATACTCACACGCACACGTGCACATACGTGTACGTAAGTTTATAATTTTAACAAAAACATATCATATCCCTATTATATTAACAAAAACATATCATAATAATTTAAATTATAAAAAACATACCTATATATACTTATTATTTCTCTAATTCTAATCGGACCATAATATAACATCTCTCTGTAATCTAACATCTCTCTCTAACCGCAACACTCTCTCTCTCTAACCGCACATCTCTCTCTAACACACGATAATCGCTGTTGGTCCGTAGGTGTCTAAACCTTAGAGGGGGGTGAATAAGGTTTTCGTACGTTTTTCGCGGAATAAAAACTATGTGTATTTAACTAAGCAAATTAGTGGTTTTTATAACTTAAACAATTTCGTTAACAAATAAATGCTAAGTTAATCTATGCAAGCAATGAATATAAGCAATAAATAATTTGCGAAAAGTAAAAGTTGAGGGAAAAGAAATAACGCAAGATTTATAGAGGTTCGGCAAAACGCGCCTACGTCCTCTCCTCGGTATTTTCACTTCCGAGTGTTTCACTAAAATCTCGTTCCAAGGTTACAACCTAACGAGCTTAATCAACCGATTAAGCTCCCCCTCACTTTATGAGTATCCCGAATGAAAAACCTAGAACTTTTAAGCTACACTTGCTTGAAAAGCTTCTACCCGATCACTCGCTCACAAATGAGTTTATAAAATACTCTTTTACAAGATTGAATTTTGAATGGATCACTCACTAACAAATAATATCTCGATGTTTATAAGATTACAATAGTAATAAGCTCGAGAATATTTTATAGATACAAGTGAGACAATTTAGTAGTATAAGCTTGTAAGATCTTTGAATTTTGAAAGCTTGAAGTTGTGTAATTGTTTGGTGTTCTTCACCAAAGGATTTGGGCCTTTTTGTAGAGTGAAAAAGGTCCAACAATTAATTCATGACCGTTGGCAGTTGTTGAGTAGCTTAGCTGCTAGTTTGCAGCAGTTCGCCCAATTTTCAGGATGAGCTTAAAAGCTGGAATTTGAAATTCTACAGAAACGATCGGTCGTTTCTGAAAAACGATCGGTCGTTTTTCATCTGTGCTCACTGGAAGAATTCATACATAAAACGATCGGTCGTTTTAGCCTGGCGATCGGTCGTTTTTCTTCTTTGCTCACTGGAAGAAATAAGTGCATAAATGATCGATCGTTTTAGCCTGGTGATCAGTCGTTTGTTGTTCTGGCAATATTTCGGTTTTCTCGACAAACTTCGAAAGCCCGTAACTAGTCCGTTTCAATTCCGATTGAGGTTCCGCTTGAACCGTTGGCTTCGTATTTACGTAATCTATCATTTTAAGCCTTTAACACACTCGATAAATGATTAGTACGCAAAACGAGCTTTTATCATGTTTTACAAATATTGTTATCATCAAAATAATCGATTAGAAGAACAACGTTCAACAATCGCATCTCTTTATAACACGTGCTAATCATCCATCTATCTCTATAAAAATAACTAAAAACTCACAAAATATTCATCTGCTAATTATAAAACGTCGTACACTAATTTTAAAATTTCATACCCTAAATGTTCTGCATCACAATCAAATATATACAAAAGAATTGATACCATAATTTTAAAACTTCATAGCCTAATTTCAAAACTTCATACCCTAATTTAAAAACTTCATACTCTCATTTTAAAACTTCATACCCTAATTTCAAAACTCCATACCCTAATTTTAAAACTTCATACCCTAATTTCAAAAGTGCATACCCTAATTTTGAATTTTCATACACTAATTTTAAAACTTCATACCCTACATATGAATTTCTCTCAATAATGTACATATGGATTCTCCTCTTTCAACTTGAAACTCATAAGGTTTACAACAGTCTCAAAGCTCAATAAATAGAAAACAATCTCACAAATTTTATAAATTTTTCATATATTACGGGGTATCAACCAGTGTAATATTTGTGTATTACGTATGTATATATATATATATATGTATTTATATGTATATTGATGTTTATATAATCTAGATGGTGTTCGGTAGTCAGTGACGGATTTTTGTGGTGCAGGAGCGGAGAGAGATAGAGTGGGATATGAGAATAATGGAGGAGAGATAGAGTAATATGAGACAGATAGAGAGAATAATTGGTGAGATGAGAGAGAAGAAGGGAGGAGAGAGAGAGAAAGATGAGAGAGATAAAGAAATAATAAACCGTATGTTTTTGTTAATTTAGTTTAAAAAATAGTATGTTTTGTTAATTTATTCTAATTTTAATAATAATCATGACTGTCCAGAGCATCATCCAAATATTTTATTCCCCTAAAATACCATTTATATATTGAGTGATGCTATAGCAACCCACATAAGTCACCCAAAAAGTCTACCGATCACATGAAACAATCCTAGTCACTTTTTTTAATCAGGTGTCAAAAAAATAATACTATTACTAAGAAAAGAGAGACATATTATTCTCAACACTAATTACTATATTAATCCTTCTATTTATTCATTTATACATATCGTTTATTTGTGTCCATATTAAAAAACTTGTGGTCAAATTTTGACATTAACGTTTGAATAAAAAAAATTAGAAGATACCAGTACATGTCACGCCACGTAATAAAAACTCGAGCTACTAAAAACTAAAATAAAAATATACTAGAACCCTAGTTGAGACTACCCTAAATTTAAATATTAATTAAAAATAAAAAAAAATGTTAAATCTAAAAATACAGCTCACTAAAAACTCAAATAAAAATATACTAAAAACCTAGTTGAAGCTACCATAAATTTAAATATTAATTAAAAATAAAAAAATTGTTAAATCTAATATTAATAAAAATCAAAAATTTTGATGAGATGGATATGGCATATAATGTGTGTTTGATTTTTTGGGTAGGAAAAATGTGTAAGCAAAAACATTTTCCTTATATATTTCCTCATCACCCCAACACTTCGATCCAATTTCAAGGCACATTAAAGTTTTTCCCCTTACCTCCATTCACCAATTACTAATTTCAAGGCACGTTGAAGTTTTTCCCCTTACCTCCATTCACGAATTATACTAAAAGGTCGTCAGGCAACGACGAATGTCATCGAAGGTCTAATGGATCTCGGCGAGATCGCTAGCATGGGTTGAGAAAGTGCATACTCATTCATGAACGACATACATTTTCATGGAAAGTGCATACCATTTCTTAAAGTTCACACATGTATTGTAACGACCCGGCCCCACAGACCGAACCGCCACACCTGTATCAACAATATTGTCCGCTTTGGCACAAATTCCCAGGGGGGTCACCCATCCTGGTACTGCTCCAAGCTAAGCACGCTTAACTGTGGAGTTCCGTCCTCGCTATTGTGCCGCACGGCTTTAAAAGGGCTTGTTGATAGGAAATGGATCTTTAAGCTCATATACCACACGGGTACTCTCATATCTGGGTGATGTGGGACTGACGCACAACACTGCACCACAGAATTTCCTTCCGGGAAATCTAGGTCGTCACAATCATCCTCCCTTTAGGCACGACGCCCTCGTCGAACACGTCGTCCTTCAGGGGTCCACACACACACGTGCTAGTCCCCACATTTCCGGCCAGATAGAGGCTCTGATACCATCTGTAACGACCCGGCCCCATGGACCGAACCGCCACGCCCGTAGCAACAATATTGTCCGCTTTGGCACAAATTCCTAGGGGGGTCACCCATCCTAGTACTACTCCAAGCTAAGCACGTTTAACTGTGGAGTTCCGTCCTCGCTATTGTGCCGCTCGGCTTTAAAAGGCCTTATTGATAGAAAATGGATCTTTAAGCTTATATACCACACGGGTACTCTTATCTAGGCGATGTGGGACTGACGCACAACACTGCACCACAGAATTTCCTTTCGGGAAATCTGGGTCGTCACATGTATGGTTTTACATCACTGGCGGAGGTCGCCGGCCGGAGGTCTAACAAACCTTCATGGGCTTGTTAAGGGTTCAACCAAGTGCATAACCATTCATGATTTTAGTGACCGAGAACAACTCTTGATGTCTAGTATATTGGAACTTAATTTTATTGCTTATTTTAACGTAGAATATAGGGGAGGAATATAATGTTATTTGTTTTTTCCATGTAAAGTTTAGCTTATATAACATTTGATTGATTATAAAAATATTTCATATTTATTGATTATTTATACTACATCAAATTTTAGATTAATAATTAGTCTTATGTGGCAATTTGTTGTTTTTCACATGACATATAAAAACAATAATTATATTTATAATACTATTTATACAGTCTAAATATATAAATATATACATGTGTATTCAGACATTGAGTATCATTCTATTATAACAAATAACCTATACATGTACAACCTCGTTTGGTTGCCGGACTCAAGTCCCGATACTATGAGTCAGAACGGGTTATATCCGAAAAAACAAATAACCGTTGCATTCTTAATCCCGTAGTATCAATACCATCCCCACATGACGTTCTAAACACGCCCATTTATGATCATTTGTAGTCGGAACATCACACACAGTCTCGACATATAAATTATAACCAAACACATAATTTAATGGAGACCATATGACTCGACAAAAGATACAAATAATTAATACATACGTGTATTACTCCGTGTCAATAAAAGTAAAATTGAAACGAACCACAAAACGTGTCTGAGGACTAAATTTCTAAAAAAATACTGTTATCAAATAGAAATTATGGTTTAATTTAGAGTCTTTAAGAAATAATTTAAAAAATCTTTGGTAAGTTGTTGGCAAATTACTCGCTTGTCACGTGTCCACCAAAAATATCAAAATTCTGCATTTCTCATATTACTTTATTAATAAGAAATACGGTTGGCAAAGGACCACATAAACTAAGGATATTTTGTAAAGGACCCCACATAATTGAATTCTTTCATTTAACCCAACAAACTATATAGTGTTTGCATACTCTAATCCCATTTTTTTTAAAATGGCATCACTTTGTTCCATGATTCATTAGTATGTTTGATGTAACTACTTATTTGACATATTTACTTTCGATGAAAAAAAATGGCTTTAACCCACGTATGCCTACTTTAGTTGCATATGTTTCAGAAAACTATATAATCTAAAAAATAAAATAAAATCAAAACGGACTATCATTCATAAAGTTGTCCTAATCTAAACATGTTCATATCCATGCACGTAATCTACATAGAATTGGAGTGAATGAACTAGCTAGACTTCGAATAGCCGGCCTTTTTTGGATGCATTGCCTATTTCGAAAAACATGATTTTTTGCTTACAAATAAATAATAATATAAAATATCCTACTATAAAATATTTGATTATATTTTTTTTAGGGATTGTATCCATAGTCCAATTGGAATGTTTGCATCTTCCATGAAATCGCCTTGTTTGCGAAACGAAATTCTCAAAAAAATTCTCGCTTGAGCAAACGTCTACTTCAGTTGCATATGTTTTAGAAAGCTACATAGGCTCAAATAAAGAAAAATTAAAACAGACCATCGATCATAACTTCTACGTATTTTAGCAAAATATTCAAGAATTAGCGTATCACCCATCGCACACAGTGAAATAAATAATCGCTTAATACCCTTAATCCATTCTAATATATTAGGCTTCTCATACTGCCTAATTCCCAACTAGTCTCATTTATTAGAACACACATCCGTCGATTCCGTCTCTAGGAGTATCCCGTCTCCGTATGAAACTCAATTGAAGAAACTTAAATAATTACTGTAGCAACATGGAATTAATTATATATAGTCCATATGGCGCTAATATCATTTTACCCAATACTATTATACAGTTAGTAGTCTAGGGCTGAGCGAAAACCTGAAAAACCGAACCGAACCGAAAAAGACTGAAACCGAAAAACCAAAACTTTTTCGGGTCGGTTTCGATTTACAATAAAACCAAACCGAAAAACGGGAAAAAACTGAAAAAAAATTGAAAAAGCCCGAAAAATACCGAAAACAAAACAGAAAAATAACCGAAAAACCCCGAAGAAAACCCGAAATCCCCGAAAAAACCGAAAGACCGAAACCGGTTCGGTTCGGTCCAAAAAACAAAAAAGACCGAAAACCGAAAAAAATCAAACAGAAAAATCTGCTCGATTTTGGTTTTGCCAAAAACCAAACCGAACCGAACGGTGGATCCTTGGCACGTCATGAAATGAAAAAGGTAAGGTTTAGATGGAAATAAGTTATGTAACGTTTAATCCGGCCTAATAAACATAAACATAGATGTATGGGACTCAATTGTAGAAATGAAATGATTTGTTGTAGCAACATGCAATTAATTACCTAAATGTAATATCATTTCCCAATTAGTACGTCTTCCCAAATCATATATACAGTATATATCTATCTCTCTCTCTCTCTCTACATCTATGGAGAAGATACTTCACTTGCGATGATCACACCACCTCCATAAAACCCCTCTCTTATATATATATATATATATACCATATCTTATATTATTATATACTATATAATTATATATATATAGAGTATAGAGAGTTTTGTATAATTTGATTAAATATGTTGGAAGATCAAGTAGCTTATTTGTTACAGAGATATCTGGGTAACTATGTGCGTGGGCTTAATAAAGAGGCTCTTAAAATCAGTGTTTGGAAAGGTATATCTATATCTATCTTTATATATATATATATATCTAATTATCTATAAATATATATGAGACTATATCTATGTAAATGTATATATGTATGTAGATGAGTAGTTGTGTAACTGTTGTATAGATAAACAAACTGATTTGTTAATTTTACTGTTTTATCGCTAATAGAATAGGAACTTATTAGGACCTGTAATTTTAGTGTAATTAGTTAATTTATTGTAGTTTTACTGTTTTATGGATAAGTAACCTGATTGTCCAATTTTACTGTTCGGTAGTTTTATTTTTACTTTTTTATGATATATATATATACTGGTTTATACAATTTACTGTTCTGTAATTTACATGTGATTTGCTAATTTAGTGTAAAATTGAAAATTCTGGAATTATTTATATATATGAATATATGTATGTATATGAGTTGGTTATTTTGATTAGGTTACTACTATATCGACAAACTGATTTATGAATAAACTGATTGTTGATTTTACTGTTCGGTAGTTTTCATTTTTTTTACTATACTATGGAATAGTATATATAGTGGTTTTTACAATTTACTGTTCTGTAATTTTCATTTTTTTCCTGCATTTATTGAAAAAATAGGACATGGAATTTGCCAATTCAGTGTAAAATTGAAAATTCTGGAATTATATATCCTATCCTATCCTATCCTATCCTATTAATATAAGCAAACTCAAGAAAAGTTGAGGCTGGCCAAGTTTGCCCAATTTTTTCAAAAATACCCTCGCTCTATTTTAATAATTACCAATGTACCTAATCTAATTACTCCTTCCGTTCCTATTTAATTGTCCACTACGAAATTACGTGCAATTTTGACCGACTTATAACTTGTATCAAAATTGTCGAAATGAACTTTTTTAAATCTAATCATAAAATTTAACATTTGAACTATATGATCAACTTTTTAAAATTTTCATTCCGACAATTTTGATACAAGTTCTTGACCGGTCAAAATTACACGTAGTTTCGTAGTGGACAATTAAATGGAAACGGAGGTAGTAATTAACAATTTATCTTCACTATATTTTCCTAATTACGGATGTAGGCTAAATTAAGTAACAATTTGTTTTAACCTGCATAACTACAATAAATGATACCAAATCTGAATATTATTTCAAAATAAAATATATTACGAGATTTATGTCATTACGCGTCTCACACGCAACGCGTGGGTAACTTTTACTAGTATATATATATATGTATGTATATGAGTTGGTTATTCTGATTAGGCTACTTCTAGCTGTGTTAATGTTCTATAGATAAACTGATTGCCGATTTTTACTGTTCGGTAGTTTCATTTTTACCTGTTTTTTAATCTACTGTTCTGTAATTTTTATTTTTTACTGTATTTAATTAAACAACCTTATTAGGAATTGTAATTTATTATCAAGTCAGTGCAAAATTGAAAATTCTTGAATTATATATACAAATGTATGTATATACGAGTTGCTTCTTCTGATGTATGTATATAAGTCAGTGTAAAATTGAAAATTCTGGAATTATTATGCATATATATATGTATGTATGTATATGAGTTGCTTATTCTGATTAGGTTACTAGTTGTGTTACTGTTTTATGGATAAAAAACCTGATTGTCGAATTTTACTTTCATTTTTGCTTTTCTATGAAATTTAAGAACTTCTTAGGACATGTAATTTCCTAATTTAGTGTAAATTGAAAATTCTGGAGTTTTATGTATGGTGGTTTTCAGTCTACTATTATGTAATTTTCATTTTTCATAGAACTTAGGAGGACATGTAATTTGCTAATTTAATGTATTTTTGAAATTTCTGGAATTTTATATATACTGATTTTTAATTTACTGTTCTGTATTTTCAGCTTTCTGTTCTATGGATTTACTGATAGCATTTCCTGTAAAATAAATTTTTTTATCAGGACATGTAATTTAGTGTAAAATAAGTTATGCAATTAAATACTTATACTGAATTTCAATTTACTGTTCTGTAATTCAATTTTGCTGTTCAATGTTAACTGGTTTTTAGTTTCAAAAAGGTCAATTGTAGGGAGGTATTAGGTCACTGATGCTAGGGAAACAACATATCCTTTATTTCAATCATAAAAAAAAAGAACTTATTGGGACTTGTAATTTAGTGTAAAATTGAAATTTCTGTAATTATATATAAACCGAGTTTCAATTTACTGTACTGTAATTTTAGCTTTTCTGTTCAATGGTTTCATTGATTTTTAGTTTCGAAAAGGTCAATAGCAGGGAATAATTAGGTAGGTGATGCTAGGGAAAACATCATTTCCTATATCGTAAAAAAGACTTGTTAAGGTATATGTTATTTAGTGTATAACTGAAAGGAAGGCTATACTCACCGTCCATTCGTTCCTTCTTTCAATCCGATCACCTGTTGTGTTGATATTCAATAAAAATACTGATCGTAAAGAAAAAACAAACTATAACATGTAATCTAGTGTGAAAATGAAAATTACGCTGAATGGTAGATTTAAGAGGTCAATAGCAGGGAGTAACTACCACACAAAAAAACTTACTATGACATTTATTTTGCTGCGGGTTTGAATTTATATTACTCTGCCAGTCCAAAATTAAGCATCTCTCTGTATATGAGCTCCGAGTTACTAGTTTTAGCCTCCTGAAAACACAAAAGGGCAATATCATAAGTAATTGAATCAATATGTATATATCTATTTAAAATTACTGAGAGATTTGAAAACCAAATATAACCACAGTAATATATATTTGTGAGTTTTATAAGAAATCTGATTTATATGGTTCATATATCATAGTATTTGTGGGGTTCTCAGTAGAAATGAAATCTCGGTCAGTTTTAGTTTCCTGGACTATTTTAGAAACAAGGAGTTTCCGTTTTGAAAAGAGTTCTCCAGTGACTTCACCATTCTCTAGTAGTGATTATGAAAAGAATTAGCCTAATAGATACAATTTAGTCTATTTCGGGGTGTTGGGTAAAATTATCCTATTCTATATGTAAATGAAAAAAATACACACGTTTTAGCTGAGTAGCTACATTGAAATGTGATTTTTTATGATAACTTCGACAAAGAATGCTCAATGCACATGACACATGTCCATGTATTGGAACATTGGTTGCACACTTGGAGTTGTTTCTACGAGAATTTTTCAAGTGAGGAGGCTATGAACTATGATATCTTCGCCAAATTAAATTCATCGTTAAGGCTAAGACTTTTATGGTTGCTTACCGGTGATCGGGAACATTATGTTTTGTTATAAACTAATTTCTACCATGCATGGTTACTTTAATAAACTAATGGATATGTATTTATCTAATTTCTCCCACTTGGATTCTGAATATATCTTCTAGTTAGCAAAAGAAGTCGCTAATAGGGCTTATATTTGGATTTCTTGAGAGACGATTTAAACTTATATATGCTCATATTATCTATAACTATGACAGGTGATGTAGAACTGACAAATATGCAACTAAAGCCTGAAGCACTGAATGGATTGAATTTGCCGGTGAAGGTTAAGGCAGGATTCCTTGGATCAGTGAAGCTGAAGGTTAGTTTGGTCTTTTCGTCGTACTCATGTTCTTTGATCTTCTAAGAAAAGTATGTATGGTTCGTTCACAGTATGTATCTTCAACGCAACGCTTGCAATAGGACTAGACAATTACGGATGATTGCATTTCAGTTTGGTCCGTAGGGTTCAGAAATTAATACAGTGTAGGGACATAATACATATTACATGTGTGACACAGAGAAAATGTATACGGAGTACAAGGATTGTTTTTCTCCACTTGGAAGTTACAGTTTGCTTGAGATCCAATGGGATTTATCTTGCAGAATGTTTTGCTATAGATGACCAATGTTGTGCCGTGTTGGGAATAATGGTTGTATGTATCTATCTCTGCACGTGCGTTTTTCTTCATCAGTCAGTGATGTTTTGTCAGGTGATTAGCCGTCTAGAACAGTTAAGTCGTGACTCGTGAGCCCAAAATTGTTGATGCTGAATTAAACATATTGGGGATACTCATTGTTAGACTTGAGTTACAAAAGTAATGTTAGAAACAGTAGAATCATGACAGCCGGGTCTGGCTGTGAGTACTACCTCCTACATCTGCATCCTAGACCTGGAGATTTTAAGCTGTAATTGCAAAGTGTATCAGTTTATTTTTTTTGACTTATTTATTTATTTCAGGTTCCTTGGAGTAGGCTTGGCCAAGATCCTGTAGTAGTGTACTTGGATCGTATCTTCTTGGTTGCCGAACCAGCAACTCAAGTTGAGGGGAGCAGTGAAGAGGCTATCCAAGAAATGAAAAGAAGTCGAATTCGGGTAAGAGGTGCTACCATTCCTCCTGCTGCCCCCTTCTTTCCATATATTTTCTCTTATGCGCTTAAAAATAGAAGCAACATTTTTTTAATTGTTTTTTTTGTGTGATAGGAAATGGAGCAAAAGCTTATGGAGAGTAGACATGTTATGAAGTCGGAATTGGTAGGTTTCTTTTACTTTTGGAAAATTAAATAGTAGGTTTTTTTATAACTAGCTTCCAGGTTTTAGCAATTTGACATTCATTTATTACTATTATTCCACTTGTTTACCTTGGATGGGACGTGCTCTGTTGATATTACGACTTGTGGCTAGTAGAGCTAATTGAATCATTAAAAAAATGTTCTCGAAGTTCTTATTATCATCGACCAGGGACACTATTTTTGGTCCCTCTGTTGTATTCTGGTGGAAACTGTGGACTTTGATTATTTCCCTTTATGCTTATCTTTTCTCCTAAGTACTGTATCCCATGAATCTAACATTCTCTATTTTGGTTGGCTGGTTATGGAGAACAAAACATGGTTAGGGTCATTAATCGACACAATTATTGGAAATTTGAAGCTTTCGATCTCAAATATACATATTAGATATGAAGATCATGAGAGGTATATGATCTCCCAAGCTACTTTTTTCTTTTTCTTTTTCTTTTTCCAGTTAAAACTTTAATGCATGTGTAAGAACTGATGAGATGTGTTTTGTAGCAATCCTGGTCATCCATTTGCAGCTGGTGTAACCTTGGATAAGCTGTCAGCTATAACTGTTGATGATCGTGGTGAAGAGACTTTTGTTACAGGCGGTGCACTAGAGCGTATCATGAAGGTTTTCTTTTTCACAAACTTTTAGTTTATTGTCTCTCAAATTTTTGTTTTTCTTTATATTTATGTTTTTATGTATGATGTATTGCATGGAGAGAAACAACGTGTTGACTAGTATACTATCACATCATGTCTGTTTATTTTTTGTATCTCTTACGGTGATGTTAGAAGTCTATGAGATCAGAAGCCATTATCTTGATGAGGATTAATTAGTATTTTGTACACAATTTATTAATTTGGCAGACCCAATGAAAAGTTTTTCTGATTACAGTGCTAAACTTTCATTTCTATTCGTTAAGTACTCCAATCACTTTTCCTGACAAATTGGATGACACGTGACTTCACATGGATGTTTCCTGTGACCATTGATTACAGTTCTGTACATTTAACCGTCATGAGTTTTTAGATAATTGTACACCCAGCTTCATGAAAAAGGTAATGGGGAGTGTACTTTATGAGAAAGAGACAAAAGCCTGGTACATTTATTTAGTAAGTTGTTACTTGGGTGAACAATATTAAAAACTTGCGATAATTGGATGTATATGACCGTAACTACACCTCTTAGTGATGCTTCCTATCTAAAATTCAGTAAAGAAGGGACAGTGAGAAGATTAGGCGATTTTAATGATGTAGGTGGCTAAATCAGAACATTAGTTCTTCACCTAACTTGAAATTCCCCTTTTAAGGGCGTCGGTCAATATTTTAAAGAAGTAATAATCCATGTGGGTCTATTTTGCTACTTAGGCGTTAAATGTCTGACCTTTTCAACATTAAAAGAATGTTTTTCACAGAGTAGCCTTACAGTCTTGTTCCTAAGTTGCTACATCCTTTTGCATTCCACGTTCAGCTTCTGGTCACTTACCGTGGAAACGAATTTGAAATACCTACCTTCCCAAAAGAGAAGAAATGTAAATATCTGGACTTAAGCACTCATCAAAAAATTTGGAAGGACTCGTGGATCTTTAAAAAAATTTCATATATTCACCTTTATCCAATAATAGTTTGTTAGTTAAAGAATTTTTGAAAAGGTAAAAGCAAAATATTCACATGCAACAAATATAACTGTTGAGTATTATTATCCCACATCACTTGTGGATAGATCGTGTCATGTGTTTAAAATGTGTTGCTCACCTTACTTGCTATGAGGCCTTTTAGTGGGTAAGGGTCAATAATACCCTTTTAGTGGGGTATGAGCTTCAATAATAATACCTCCAACAGGCTCAATTTTTATTAGAGGACCCAACTTTTGTAGCATTATTTATTTGTTATGCTTTGACCATCTCTGTCTAATTTTTACTTGATGTAATTGAAATAAATTCATTGTCTCAATTTGTTTCTCTTGAACTTGTGTTACTCCAGCAAGACTTTAGAGTTCTCAACAATGAGTTATTGATTCTTGTTGAATTTTACATGTTTGCTGTGTTTTGGACGTGTATTTGCTACAAACTGAAAGTTGCATTATTTTTTAATTTGATGCTTTGCCTTTCTTCCTGTTTAGTTTTATTCATGGTGTAAGGTTTCTTGAATAAAGTCTTGGTTGGAGGTTTTCTTAGATGAATTCACTGCCAAGCAATATAAATTTATCATATATTGTATAAATCTGCATGTTATATTAGTTATTCACTTCTTCTTTTTTAACTTCTGACTATGTATATGTTTTTTTTTTTTGTATTTTAGTCTGTAGAACTAGAGCAGTTAGCTGTTTATTGGGATTCTGATAGTTGGCAGTGGAACCTTGATAAACGATGGGAGGATTTGCTACCAGCAGAATGGACCCGGGTATATCTTTTACTCTATTAGCTTTATTGAGTCTTCTCATATCTGGGTCCCTAACGCATGTGTAAAGCAGGTTTTCAAATTTGGCACGAAAAACGGCAAACCTTCTGATAATATTGTCAAAAAGCATAGTTATATTTTGCAACCTGTTAGTGGAAATGCAAAATATTCCAAGTTGAGACCCAGTGATTCTTTAGGAGAAGGGGAGCCTCTGCAAAAAGCCATAGTAAACTTGGATGATGTGACACTCTGTCTATCAAAGGTAAATTTACTCATCCTACATGTGATGGTTGTGTGTTGAGCGGAGCCTACTTTTTTTCAGGATAGGTATCACTTTTAAGAATTATTACAATAAGCTATTAAGCTTCACAATTCAGAAGCACCGAAGTTCAGCTGAAAAGCAATAGTTATGTACTAATTGTTCTATTCTGTTGGTGTACTACTAAGACCTAGTTTGCATAAAAGTTGGACAATCAGTACACCAGCATTGAAGTATTGAACTTCCAGAAAATTGCTAATCTTGATCGGTTGGTGTACTAATTGTTCAATTTTGTGTTGTGAATTTTACATAATTTCTTGTTGGTGTTTGCAATTGTTTAATTTTTTGTAGATTTGTTACTATATTGCTAAAATTCGATAAGTTGGTGTGAAAAAAAATGACATCTTCCCTACTTTTCTTACACGTTTGAAATATTTGGTGCAGAATGGTTATAGGGATATTTTAAAGGTGGCTGATAACTTTGCTGCGTTCAATCAACGATTAAAATGTGCTCACCTTCGACCACTCGTCTCTGTAGATTCTGATCCAAAAGCTTGGTGGAAGTATGCTTGTAAAGCTGTTTTAGATCAGATAAAGAAAACCAGGTATTTAAGCAGTAACGTCAATCGTGTTCCTGTTATCTTTTTATTTACTCTATATTTCATTTCTCTTTGGCTGGACTGGTCATATTATTATTGAACTTCTTGGTAGAAATGTACTTCATTAGAGGTGTTGACTGTTTGGCATTAATTTCAGGGGTTACTAGGCCAATAACATAAACCAACTAAGCAATAAGTTAAATATAAATGTGCTAAGATTGAAGTGGGCTTCTATGGGAAGCTAAGGGCTTGTTTGGTTGCAGCTTTTAGGTACATTATATATATTTTTTAGATTGAGGGAAGAAAAGCTAGTTTTATCCAGCTTAAGCTTTTAGAAATTTTCTGGCCAAACGGACAGGAAAGCTCAGCTTTTAAGCTAATCAACTAATTGCTGTCTAGTTGTTAAGGAGAGAATTAACCACCTCAAAAGCTGCAATCAAACAAGGCCTTGGTGTTCATTTTCCAGTCATCTAAAAAGGATAGAATTTGGGTATTATTGCTGGTACTCCATCTGTTTCAATTTGTCTGGCCTCACTACTTTGTATGGATGTCCCAAATTGTTGGGCCACTTTCCTGAAATAGTAGGCCACTTTATGAAATTTTCCTATCTTGTCCTTTCTTAAACTCCAGAAGTAAAGGAATCACTTTAGACAAGGGAAAATATGTGATTTGAACATAAAAAGTAAAGTCATCATTGGGTGCACTAATATATTTGTGCTCCAATGGGTATTCCTTGGGTGATCATGGCTTTTAGAATTTAAATCAATTTTCCTTTTGGGGTAAAAGCATAAAGCTCTATTAGTTTTAGTCCAGGGTGCATCTGTCTTTAATAATCCAGCCCTCTCATGCTACTTTCCCGCCTTCGATATGTCTTCTGGGGTTTTTTCAATATCAGTTTCCTAATTAGCAGTGACTGGAATTGGAATCTTAGTTCCTTTTTTCTTATGTACTTTTAAATTCTCGACTGTGTTTATTTAAAAAAACATCATAACTGTGGCAGTGGGAAGTTATCGTGGGAGCAGGTCTTGCGGTATGCAAGATTGCGTAAGAGGTATATATCTCTTTATGCTTCGCTGCTGAAATCAGATCTCAGTAGAACTGTGGTTGATGACAACGAAGAAATTCAGAAAATTGATCGGGAACTTGATATTGACCTCGTAGTTCAATGGAGGTATACTCATTTTATTCTTCAAGACCTCATATTTCAATGTTACTGAGAGCTATTTCTATGAATAGGATACCCTTCATTTTGAATAAACATATGTTAAAGCTTATATCATTATATGTTTGTTAAGTTTATGTTCCTGCAAATATAATCTTGGCCTTATGGTTCCATCAGAACATTTTTAAAGTTGTATAGAGTATTATCTTCCACGTGTGGATGGATATTTTCATGTAAGCACCTCTTGAATATTGCGTAGTGTCTCGGTCTCTTATAGTGGGGGAGCCAGTTTTTTTTACCGGTGTGTGTGTTAATTTCTGTCAAATTGTTTCAAAGTAAGCGACAACCAGAAAACAAGCATATAAGTATACTTCGACATGGATATGCCAGGTTTAATCAGTAACTATTACAAAAATTATGGCAGCACTGTCTTCTAACACACACATAATATATGCCAACCAAGCAGTATTTAAGTCATAACTGTGAGTATTATGCTGCCATTATTCTAATAATTATATTGGATGTATCAGAAAACTACACTTACACTTTTTAAGTCTCAAACCCAAGAGGACAAACAAATAGTCTACACCTCTAAACCACTACACCACTTATGAAGATACATGGTAAACAGAAGTAAAAGTTAGTTGTTAATGACATATATACCCTGAAATTCATCCCACTATTGTATACCCGACACATCATTATTTTGCAGGATGCTGGCTCACAAGTTTCTGGAACGGTCGGAATCAGAGCTTTCTTTAAAACGACAGAAAACGAAGAAGTCATGGTGGCCACTAGGGTGGTATGTATGCGTTCCTTATTACCTTGATGTGTGTTCCTTATTTCCTTGATGTTCCGATTTTTCTCTCATTTCTGTTTTTGCTTATTGTGTGCCGATGGATGGGCATATTTGTCCTTCTTTGGAAGGTTGGGAGTTTTTCTATAGTTCTCTCCCCATCTTTCTGGACTTACAGTTGTTTGATTTTAGAAAGGGGGAAATATTTCTTCATTACACCAAACCAAAAGTTTTTAACAAATTATAAGCCAAGCTATTGAGTTTCACCATATAGACACCAATCTATACAAAATCGAACAACAGTTCAAATTAAAAGAAATGGTTATCTACTTATCTAGGTACCCTGAGACCGAATGTACTTAAGTCGAATAATTAGTTCACCAATGCTTAAAGTTATAGTTTTGAGTATTTGTGAATTTTGACTGGTTGGTGTACTAATTCTTCGTTTTTGTGTAGACTAAATTGTAAATTTGATAGGTTGGTGTGGTAACTTTTTGTTTTTTTGTAGATTGGTGACTAAGCTGTGAACTTCAATATATTCACATAATGATTGTCAAAAGATGATACCATTGGCGTACAAAAATGATATAGTTCCTCATTTCTCCGCTTGCTTGAGTGTGTGGATGGATCGCTGTCTTTATGTAGTTTTCTATCTAATGTGATGCTTCTTTTTCAGGAGTACTCAATCTGATAAGGAGGAAGGGGAATCGGGGGTGTTCAGCGAGGAAGACTTGGAACAGCTTAACGAAATTATCGGATATAGAGAAGGCGACGATGCACAGATATTGACTATCCATGATAGCAAGGATGTACTTCAGACATCAATTGAAGTGCATATGAGACATAATGCTTCAAGACTTGGTGATGAGAATGAGTGTTTGGCTGAATTATCTTGCAATAATTTTGATTGCTTTGTAAAGCTTTATCCAGAAGCGAAAATTTTTGACGTGAAATTAGGATCGTATCAGCTGTCTTCACCAAATGGTCTCCTTGCGGAGGTATTGTTGCTTAATTTCATCACGTTAAGTTTTTATTTGGAAAAACATACTTTGTACACCAATCTATCAGTTCTAACCAATTAGTATACTATTATCAAAATCCACAATTTATACATGAACCTTTCACAAAATCGGTCAGTTAGTGCAGGACAATTAATTTGTTGTTGTTTGAAAGCAGTTATTGCTTGGTCAAGTTAGTCTAATGATCGACACCATCTACATTAAACCAGAGAATGAGCACACCAACATTTGATAGCTTAGTAGATTAAGTGTTCGATTTTGTGTCTAAAATTTTAACTGTGAATTTAATAGATTGGAGTACTAGTTGTTTGATTTAGTGTTGATTGCTGTTTAATATGAATGTCAATAGTATTGTGTACCAATTGCTAAAAGATGATATGCTGGAATTGGTGAAAAAAGAGACATATCCTGGTTTGTATTGGAGAGACACCAATTTTCACTTTCTTGCTTGTCTAATGTGTCTTTGGTCTTCCTTTTATCCATTTGTGCAGAGTGCTACTTCATATGATTCATTAGTTGTTGTTTTCTGCTATAAACCCTTTCAAGCTGATTTGGACTGGAGTGCAGTTGCTAAAGCTTCCCCATGTTATGTGACTGTAAGTATCATTTTGTTTTGTTTGTTAATTAGAGCTTGTTCGGTTGCAGATTTTAAGCAAATAAGCGGAATCATAAGGTTCATTAAAAAGCTAGGTCCCCTAGGTTCATACACCTCCGACTGGTTAACCAAATTTGTCCAGTTTTATAAGATAGAACTAAACAAGGTCATTCTGATACCTGGGATAATATTCTCTAATTGGTGAGTTTCTTCTGACCAGTATCTGAAGGAGTCTATTGATGGGATTGTTAGTTTCTTCGAGAGTAATACAGCTGTCAGTCAAGCTATAGCTCTGGAAACCGCTGCCGCAGTGCAGGTATATTTCCATTTGGTGTTGTTTTTGAAATTTATGTTACTCCTTTATGTCCATACACTTCCCCATTAAAAGGACCCATTAGGGAAAGGAGAGGACAGAAGAAACTTGATCGTCATCACAGTTTAGATGACGATACAAGAGTGTAGGATAAATTTCAAACTCTTGTGTTCCCGCTCATATGCGGGATGATTCGTATAAGTCCATTAAGTAATACACTAAACTAGTAGGAAATAGAACAGAATATTGATGACTTGCTCGGGTGTTATATTATGGCCCATACTCTCCCCATTGTAAGGAACTCTGGAGGATAGGAGAATAAATTGTTAAAAACCACAGGGTAGATCCGTAGATTAATACACAATAAGTTACAAAGTAGAAAAAAAACTGCAGACTTCCAGCATATATAGCGGGTAGATAAATCAGATTTTTTTTTATTGTTTGTTTTAGACTTTTGGAAGTAAGAAAAGGTATATACTTATAACACAAGCTTGGCCTGGACGTGGCGCCATGGAGGAGCCTGCATATTTTTTATTTAATGATTCAACATTTTTTAGATTTTGAAAGGTAGTATGGGAGCACTGATTTGCTGTGTCATCGCTAATATAGTTTCTTTTTTTCAGATGACAATTGATGGGGTTAGGCGGTCTGCACAGCAACAAGTAAACAGGGCCTTAAAAGAACAAAGCAGGTTCAGTTTCACTTGAGCTTTTACTAAATTGGCGATCACCAGTTAAGGCCTTGTTTGGTTGCATCTTTAAACTTAGTTTTTTTCCCTTTAAAACTGGATTGTATTTGGTTGAACAGCTTAAAAAGCTAATGCAGTAAGCTGGATGAACCTGACCTTTTCAATCAACTCCAGTGATTTCAGTTTTTTTTCTTAAGAGTTGCAACCAGCCATGCCCTGAGTCATCAGCGTCTGAAGAATATATTAGGTTTTTTAGAATGTTTTCAAAAGCTGAAAACATAGTTAAAGACTTTTCGCAAGAGTTATGCTAAAATCGTAAAAGGCATAAGCTTTATCGACGTAAAATCGGGAAAGCGACTTTTTTCCGCTTTCCGCTTTCTAAGCTCTGAATTGAGCTTTATATTGAGTTCAATCGAGTTTTTTTGTTTCGAAGCGATTTTTTTTTTAATGACCATGTGGTCGCTTTTTGATCGAATGCCACTTTCAGTTCCTACTATAGGGGATTAAGTCTTTCAATCTTTCTTGTTCGCTATACTTTGAACTTTTAAAGGTTTACTTTTTTATCTTCCTACCCTGAGCATGGAAACAGTTGTTTCTTGATACCAGATATAATTTATTTATGTATAATAAAAACCATCCTGATGCAAGAAATCAACATTAGAGAACATCAGTTTTGGGGTGGAGGATTTTTAGATTTTTAGGGAGGGTAGAATTTTTATCTACTTCATATAATAACTTATCGTCATTACTTTTTTAGGTTTTCCCTGGACTTGGATATTGCTGCTCCCAAAATCACTATTCCTACAGATTATTGTCCAGATGGCATCCATTCTACAAAACTAATGCTTGATTTGGGAAACTTAATTATCCGTAGTCAGGTTGATCTATAAACCTTATGAGTAAGGAAAGTGGTCCGTGCTCATCTCTATCCGTAATTAACAGTAATTTTTTTGCTATGTGCAGGATGATCAGAAATGGGGTTCACCTGAAGAGATGAACATGTATCTGCAATTTGATCTCATCTTGAGTGATGTATCTGCTTTTTTGGTGGATGGGGACTTTAAATGGGGTCTTAAAACTCAAAAGAAATCAAGTGGAGTTTCACTATTAAATGCAATTAATTATATGCCTGTTATCGACAAGTGTGGTGTAATCCTGAAGCTCCAACAGGTAGATTTATCTCTTGTGGCTTTTATTTTTTAGAGGTAACTATCACCTTTGTACACCAAACTATTGAAAATTTTAACATTTAGCTCAGAAGGCTACAAAGTTTTACAACTTGAATATCAGACTAGAAAATTGAACAATTACTACACCAGTGTTAGGAATTAAAATTTTAAATACTTGAGACTATTTATATGTTGGTCATTGGTGTACTTGTTCGATTTTTTATAGATTGGTTTCTTAATTATTAATTTTGGTAGGTTGGTGCAGTTAATGCTCGATATTTTATAGATCGGTGACTAATTTTTGAGTTATTGATAGAATGGTGTAGTAGTCTGTAAGACCTTTTATTAAGAGTGGTGTAATTGTTAAAACCTTAGAGACTGGTGTACAGAATTGACATATCTTTCTGTTAGCACATGTTTTCTGTTCATTCTTGATATATATATATATGTATATATGCTGTAATTTAATACAGATACGAGCTGAGACCCCCATGTATCCTTCTACAAGACTTGCTGTGCGTTTACCTTCCCTAGGGTTCCATTTTTCACCTGCTCGTTATCATCGATTAATGCAAATTGCCAATATCTTCCAATCAAAGGACAATGAGAGTGTAAATTTAATTCGCCCGTGGGATCAAGCTGATTTTGAAGGATGGTTGTCTATTCTCAACTGGAAGGTAATGTTAATTGCTTGTACCTTGTGTCATATGGTTTAATGTATGACCATTTATATAATTTTTTTCTGTTTTATTGTAGGGTGTGGGTAACAGGGAAGCTGTGTGGCAGCGGAGATATCTATGCTTGGTTGGGCCTTTTCTTTATGTACTCGAGAGCCCTGATTCTAAATCTTACAAGCAATATATCAGGTTCTGTTACTTTAGTTTCTATTATCGTGTTAGAATGTATATGGATACTTTGGGAGTACCAATTAGTTAGGTTTCCATTAAGTCTTATACTCTCTAAATAGTGTGGATGGAGAGTGTGACTCTTCTCTTGTACACTTTGAATTTGAATACAATTGCCAGGAGAAGCTTCTGCTAAGAGTGCAAAGCTCACTTTTTGAACAAAAAATGAGGATCCAAGTTTTTTTTTTTCAATATAAAGAAGAAAACTGCCTACCTGCCATAAACATCTAACCTTACCATAAGTAAAACTAAGCAAACAAGATAAAAGAACATAAGTAATGTTTTCACAATATTATATTGCTCTCGAGAGATACGCCTTGCCACTAAATGAAATCCTTTATTTACACCAGTTACCAATTTCACTTGCACCATGGTTGATAGTAGCCAACTAGCCATGCTAAAGACATAAGTACTTTAATCACTATATGGTACTGGTGTATTGTTAAGCGTGTCTTCCTTTTATGTCGTAAACTCGTGCATCCAAGAATTGTAGTGATTGGCAGCCAACCAGGAACTCAGTGTAGCATAGGTTGAATAGCAAGTTGTTGATGATCATATTAAAGTATCCAAAGTGGTTGCATTCTGTATATGAATCTCAAATTTCCGTGTATTAACTTATTTATTTATGTTATGCAGTCTACGAGGGAAACAACTATATCAGGTTCCTTCTGATATCGTGGGTAACATTGAACATGTCGTGGCTGTCTCTGATCTTTCAAAATCCAACAACAAGGTCCAAGTTGGTTTCAATATATTGGCACCACTTTTTTATTAAATTTAATTTTTATATGGCTGGTTGTTTTTGTGTTTTGATACCCGATTATTGGTAAAATATCTGTGTAGGTAGTCGAAGATGTAAATTCCCTGATACTTCGATGTGATTCTGATGATTCAAGGAGAATATGGCAAAGTCGCCTGCAGGGGGCAGTTTACCGTGCATCGGTATCCTGTCGTTTACATATCCCTTTTTAATCTCTTTTTAGTAATTTTAATTGTACAGCGTACTATTGCTTTTATTTAGTAAACCTTTATTACAGTTAAATAGTTTTTTTATAGTGAACTAGACTTCTGTAACAAAAGAACTTTCTGATTTGATACTCCTGCGTTTTCACTCAAATTGGATGGCATGTGACATACATGGTTGTTTTCTTAGGACTAATTATAGTTTTATGCACCATACTATCTCCATTATTCAATTTTGTACAACCAACTTCATATATAACGTGACTGGAATGTGCTAAATGAGGGAATAAATGAAAGCTTGGTGTATTAGTTATATAAAGTTAACTGGGCTTACAAATCGAAATTCATGATAGAGGGTTTATAGAATTGTTAGTAACCCTAAAGTTTATTGAATGAGTATAAATTATTTGGTCGTATGTTTGGCATGTGGCAAGGGGTTTTGTAATGAGTCATTGGTTTTGGTGTTGGATGCGATTAAGCCATGATCTTTATATGCGTTTAAAGAGCGATTTATCAAACGTTAAAATAAAAGTTCTATTGCAGATTTCTGCTCCTATTACTGGCCTTTCCGAGTCCTCCGATACGGAAGATTCAGAAACAGAACTAAATGGGAATCAGGGTGAAATTGTAAATCTGGAGAATTTCTTTTTAACCGGAATTCTTGATGAATTGAAGATATGTTTCAACTACAATCCCCTGGTAAATAAGAAACAATTTAGGTGGTATTAATTTTCTTCAGGATGGGCTATTTGACGCAACTTTTTTTTGATGTGTATAGCATAGTAAAAATTTAATGAAGGTGCTTTTGGCTGATGAGGATCGTTTATTTGAATTCCGAGCTACTGGTGGCCAGGTAAACTTTCCATTGAACTGATAGGCTTCAGAAAAGGGTTAAAAACAGTTTTACTCACCAACTTATCAAAACTATTTTGGTTTATGACCTAACCTTAGAAAAAATAGTAATTTGTTCACTTAGCTAACATTTTTATTTTATTTTGTAAAAAAAGTACATAGGAAAAAATATGATAGAATAGTGTATTAAACAGTTAGTTTTTATAACTAATAAGTACACCAACATATGAATTATTTTCTATTGGTACAGTAAGTGTAGTTAGTCGAAAAAAGCAACAACAGGGTAGTAATTGCTATTTTTTTTGTAGGATAGGATACATTAGTGTATAAAAAAGTAATTAACCCCTTTAGTGAATGGATTTTTGTTCCCCTTTGAATATCTAAGAGACTAGTTGCAAACAGGTCGAGCTATCAATAAAAGCGAATGACTTACTTATTGGGATGCTTTTAAAATCACTTGAGATTGAGGATTTAGTTTGCTGCAAGAGTGTATCACGGCCTTGTTATTTGGCGAGGTCATTTATTAGAAACACCGATATGGATTCTGGTTACTTTGATGCTGAAACTCAGAGTTACGACACCCTTGAATCAAATCAAAGTGAAGGAGATGAAAACTTTTATGAGGCATTAGATAATCTTAACGATACCGCAGATCAGTTTTCTCTCTCATCAGAAAATCCCCTTTCTAAGCCACCTAGTTTTAGCCGCGTTGCTGGTCTACTTCCCAGTGGGGATCTACAAATTGGAGATGATGAGATAAAACCGATTGGCACATTGGATACTTTTGTAAAAGCCCAGATAATAATATATGATCAGAACTCGCTTCTGTATCATAACATTGATAAATGGGTGAGTATGCACTTTCTTTGTTGTTGAGGTTCTTCTGTTTCTTTTTATGAGTATGTTGTTGCTATCTTGTATTTCGTATTTTTTTCTTTCTGTATACTAATATAACGAAGGTTCTTTATTGTAGAAGGCCTGAAATGTTTTGTAATTATCTGACTAGGCTAATAATTATTACTTGATGAGTACACTCCCGTTAGTATTAACATTTATGTTGATGTAAAAAAGTGATAAATGACCAATCATTTAGTGTACAAAAGGGGCAATTACTCACACGTTAGTGTATAAGTGTGATTATTTAACATGAGGTTTTTCGTTAATTTAAGATTAAGGTACGCTGATTGTTTTATTTACGTTAGGTACTAGTATCCGATAAAGAAAAGATTTTTAGTGTTTAAATTAGAGTATTGTGATAGAATAGTGTGAATGAAACAGTAAAATCCCAATATTTTTTGGGGGTTACTTATAGTGATGTTTTTTTTTGTATTTCTTGTTTTGTGGATTCAACGGCTAATTTCCTTTCTATGGTTTACAGGTAACGGTTTCTCTGGCCACTTTGTCGTTTTTTTGCCGTAGACCGACAATACTGGCAATAATGGATTTTGCAAATGCTATTACCTTAAACGACGAAAATATTGAATCTTTTAGCGACAGTTCTTCCGTCGGCACTGCACAACAGGATATTTCCAGGGAAGAAACGAGAGAAATTAGTCAATCTACCGAAAATGAGGAACCTATTGTTAAAGGTTTGCTTGGAAAAGGGAAATCGAGGGTCATTTTTTATTTGACACTGAATATGTCTCGAGCTCAGATCATATTAATGAATGAGAATGGAAGCAAGCTTGCTACTTTATCACAGGATAATCTGATGACAAATATTAAGGTTTGATTTAGTTGTCTTCTTATGCTTTCTTTCGTTAGTTTATGTAGTCAGGTCATTTTAACTATGGACTGTATCCCTATTTTGCACTGATACTTTTGTAATAAGCAGTTGTCCATGTACTTTATGAATTGAACATTATTCATCTATCATCCTTAATCCTAGCACCATTAAATTTTCCGTTCAATGTAGGACTGTTATGTACTTGTAGAGCTATTTTACTTCTACCCAATCAACTATAAAATGGGAATTTGACATGAAGTATGGGGACAAAAAATGATTAAGTAGAAAACAAAATTATTTTAGAGGGATACAATACTCAAATACTTACGAAAAACTAACTGCTTTTTGTTGAGGGACAAAAAGTGCACACTTCATAAAGTTCAGGGACAAGAAGTATAGGGACAATAGTTGGATAAAGAGCATAGTTCAGGAACTGAAATGGAATTAACCGCTACGTTACTTCTTGTGCTTGATGGATTGTAGAGATTGATTTTAACGGAAAACATGTTTAATACTTTACCAGGTATTTCCATCTTCATTTAGTATAAAAGCGGCTCTTGGGAATCTGAGAATAAGTGATGATAGTCTTCATAGCGACCACATATATTTCTGGATGTGTGATATGCGAAATCCTGGTGGTAGCTCATTCGTCGAGGTATTCTCCCCCCCCCCCCCCCTCTTTCGTCTTACCTGTATGCACTGGAACGGTTATTCTTGATAATCTTGAAGGTAACCTTAGAAAGCAATTGACATAATCCTGAGAAAAGGTATTCACATCAGATATATAGAAATAAATTTTGGGAATTGTTCAGTGCGGGTAGAACATGACAACTTTACAATTCGCATTTCGTTCTAATATCTTCTCTCTCTCAATAAGAGAGTTAAGTGATTACTGGGCATGTTTTCCTTGTTGATCTAGTTCCAATTAGGCTTAACATTTTACGGACAGATTAGGAATTTTATTATAAAATATTATTTATTCAAAAAATTGCTTTGTAAATTGAAAGTGAAGCGCGGTTGAAGGAGTGTTAAGAATGTAAATCATAACTTGGGCTGTTTAAGTCTAGTGAGGGCATTTAATTAACTTGATCTTGAGAAGAAATATGGTAACATCACCTTACAATATGTAGAAAACTATTCTGAAGAATTTATGTCTTAAGTATTCTGATAACTATTCTGATAACCTCTAGAGATTTATGCCTTAAGTATTTTCTTGAAGTTTCTGTATCCCATTTTTTGGTCAGCTTTCTTCTTTCTCGTGCAAAAGTATGATTGATTTTAAGCATTAGCAATTTAGCCATGGTAATTTACTTAAATTAAAGAAACTGTAGTGAGAAAATTTCATCACTAAGTTCTGTGTTATTACTTTGCTTGAAGCTTCTTCCCGTCTTCACATCGCATAAGTTGAAATCTGTAACATGGTCTTACTTCATTGTACCTGCTTTGTTATATCAAATTCTATGATTGTGTCGATTTGTTTGCCGAAGAGTCAGTTTTTTTCTTGTATGGATGCAGTTGGTTTTCACTTCATTTAGTCTTGATGATGAAGATTATGAGGGCTATGAGTATAGTCTCATTGGGCAACTTTCAGAAGTGCGCGTTGTATATTTGAATCGGTTTGTACAGGAGGTAAATCTCCTTTTTTATATAGTTGGGGCTTGTTTGGTAGGAGCTTTGCTTTTGTACATTTTACTTATTAGTATGGAAGTATAGAGAAAGATTGCGCTCTCTTCACTTAACAGCATGTTTTTTTTTTTTTTTTTGAACTGAAAGGTGGAGTTTTGGATACTCTTCTTCTGAAAGATACAACTTTTCATCAAATTCACTCCTATCAGCTGATTTTCACTATTACCAATACAAACGTCTATTTTTAATGTTTACCAAAGACATTATTAAGTTATTTTAAAAGTATACTTCATACTCCCTACAATTTACGTCCGAACGAAAGGTGATATGCTGTCTACTGCCAAATAATAAATTCTCATGTGAGCTCCTTTGGTTTTTAGATCATTAGTTACTTCATGGGCCTGGTTCCTAGTTCTACTTCAAAGGATGTTGTCAAAATTAGTGACCAAGGAACAAACTCAGAGGAGTGGTTTACAACAAGTGAAGTTGAAGGATCACCTGCTGTGAAATTGGATCTCTCACTAAGAAAACCCATTATACTAATGCCTCGAAGAACGGACAGTCTTGAGTAAGATAATGGCCATATTTGGTATCTGTTTGAAGCAATTAAGCTGTCTTTTTTAGGTTGAGAAAAAACTGGGTCCATACAGCTTAAAAGTTTCCAGTAATTTCAAGGGTAAAATAGTTTTTAAGATAATCAACCAATTGCAATTCTAAACTTCTAAATAATAAATAAAAAAGTTATTTCAAAAAAAAAAAGAACAAAAAAAGAGACCCTCAAAGCTGCAAGCAAATAAGGCTTATATGGCCAACCTCTACTGACTAAACTTTTATGCAAGAAAGGCCATTAGGCTGATTTAATCTCATGTGCTCTTTGTTGCAGTTATTTAAAGCTTGATGTTGTCCACATAACTGTTCAGAATACTTTCCGATGGTTTCACGGAGACAAAAATGAAACTGGTGGCGTCCATGTGGATATATTAACTGTTCAGGTGAGCAATGGTGAATCTTCTTTCGTTTACATTGTGAAGATGCTGAAACATTGTTGCTTCATGCATGTAGTACGCTTTATTACGAAAATATCTATGGTCCAGTTTTGTTTATAGTTCTTATTATACTCATGTGCATGTCATTTCAGTCTATTGTTATCTTTCATGCTACTATTTTCACTCCCTTAAAGGGGTTGTTGTATACCTTGAGGTAGCTTTTCCCAAGTCTTCTTATTACAGCTTATGTACCTGCTCATAATAAGAAAGCAGGAGCAGGTAACTCTATAAAACACAGACTAGACATTACTATTGATGTGGTATAAACAACAAAATCTAACACTCTCACTTGTGGGCTCACCCTTCCAAAGTTCCCATCTAGTGGATTTAATAAACGGGTAGACCCCCCCTGTTAAAATGATGTAAATAGGGAGATGCATTCTTTGCTATACTGAACACTTTCATGTATCAGAAAAAATGTGTAATATAATCATATTGATTTTTGGTGGTGTTATTAGGAAAATGATGGTATTTTTATAATACTTTTACTGAATATCTGTATTGTTTATATCATGTGATATAGGTAGAAGATATCAACTTAAATGTTGGCGTGGGAACAAATCTTGGCGAGAGTATTATACAAGATGTGAAAGGGATTTCTATTATAGTTCGAAGGTCACTCAGAGACTTGTTTCATCAACTACCCAACATAGAAGTTGCAGTTAAGGTACTATAAATCATGTTTTCTGTAGCACTGCTGCTAAAGAAGGATTTCGTCTTTAGTTTAGGCTTAATTTAGTCACAACTTTGTGCAGCAACGTATCATCATATTTCGGATTTATACAGACTTAGAAAAGTTTGCAATTAGTACTAAAACCTAATCTGTCATTTTCTTTCACTTTTGTACACTACATAGAGTAAAGGCCATAGTATGGGGACCAAATTAAGAAAACGTTGGTAAGATAGTGTACAAAAGCGAGAACAAGTGGTAGAATATTGTACAAAATATATAAGTTCCCGGACTTATGCTCTTGTCCTCCTATTTGGTACACTAGCATGCTATATCGTCGAGAAATGAAATTTTGGTGTACTAATTCCCTTTTTTGTGTTTATTTTATATAATTCAAGTTATAAGTAAGTGCACAGAATTGTAATTAAATCCTTTAATTATGTTCGTATGTGACTGAAGATTTCATCATTAAGGTGCTTTGTAAAATGTCTTTGCATGTAATGACAGTTTGTCTTAACTTAAAATACAGATAGAAAAACTAAAGGCGGTTCTATCTGATAAAGAATACCAGATAATTTCAGAATGTGCACTGTCGAATTTCTCTGAAACACCAAAGGTTGTGCCCTCACTGAATAATAGTCCTAAGATTCCTTTGGATGGCGGGGAAGAACCATCAATTCGTCATAATTCAAGTGCTATAGATTCGGATACGGGTAATAGGGTATTATGGATAGACATGAAAGTTGGAGTTGAAATTGGCTTGGTTGAACTTCGCCTTCATTATGGTATTTCGGGAGATGCATCTTTGGCAAGTATTCAGGTATCTCAGTCGCTTAGTACCTCTTTTCGTAGGCGGCTTCAAACTAGTGTGCTTACACTGTATCATTAGGATTATTATAGTTTTATAAGCGCTACTGGCACTATTTTCCGCTTTTGTATACCAACCAACTCTTTTACTCAGGGCATCAATCATTTATTTATTTTTCCTTTACTACTCTCCCTCCATTTTTTCTGTCAAGCTGGGTGGTTCAAATAAAAAAAATCGTAATAGTTGCGTGTTCTTCTACAGCACTGTAATTAATCCTATTAACGGGAGTGTACTAAATGAGAAAAAAATAAAATGGGCACAAATCAAAGAAATACTGTTAGTTGGGAGTAGAAGATTCATGATAGCAGCAATGTTACAGAAATCGCGATCTAATGACGATTAATCGGTGTTGAGTGAGGATTTTAGAGAAATTTGAATAATGAAATGGAAGTTGACAAAAAAACCTAATTTAGGCTTAATCGGTTTGATAGCATATATGGTGATATAGAGGCTTGAACTGAAGTTACTGAACTGTGGTGAAGAGAATTGCTAATCGCAGAAACAAATTTCAGATACTCAATTTAAATTAGGTTTAACAAAGGTTCAGAAATAAAACCAGAAGAGAGAGAGAAGACGACGACGACGGGACATATTTTCTTATGCGTATAGGTTTTTCTTAGAACTTTTGGTTTATAATGAGAAAATCCCTGCAATTGAAAAACTTATAGGAATTTCCTTGCATTTTAAAATGTTAGATAAAAAGTTTCTGAAATTTGCAAAATGCATCCCAATACCTAAAAAGTGAATGTTTGTCCAATCGATTAAAATCATTAATCAGTGAGTTGGAGGCTGTCTCGATTGGTCGACAATTAGTGTTTTTTATAAAGTCGGATAGTTGGTTTAAAAACTGTAAATATCTCATATTCAGATGCTGCACGGCATAATTGAAATATATTCTCCCCCACTTGACATTCCATTGCTGAGATTTTGGCACCTATAGTGGTTCAGTTATTTTTTGTGAATCTTTCGAGCTCAGATATGACACTAACAGCCTAACTGTAATCATAATCATTTAATTTCAGGTTAATACGACGTGGCTCCTTTATAAAACTAATAATGTAGGGGAAGGTTTTCTCTCAGCGTCACTAAAAGGTTTTAATGTAATTGATGATCGTGAGGGAACAGAGGAAGCATTGAGGTGGGCAGTAGGGAAGCCTGACTCCAAATACACGATTGAAGCTGAAGGACACAATGTGGCTAGGGAAGATGATGACTTAGAAATAGTTCCTACAATGCTTATACTCGATGCAAAATTTTCTCAAATCTCCACATTTGTTTCTTTACGTGTCCAAAGGCCTCAAATGCTTGTGGCGCTTGATTTTCTCTTAGCCGTTGTTCAGTTTTTCGTCCCAGCACTTCAAAATACGTCCCCTAACGGAGAAGATGAAAATTTGTTGAACATAAGTGATGCAGTTATATTAGACAAGCCAAATTATCGTCAAACTTGTAAAGAAATTAAACTCTCACCTCAGAGACCGTTGGTGGCTGATGATGAAAGATATGACCATTTCATTTATGACGGACAAGGTGGAATTCTATCTCTACAAGATAGATGGGGATCCATTCTCTTTTCTCCAAGCACTGAAGCTATAATTTATGTCGGAAATGGGAAAAGGTTGCAATTTAAAAATGTCCGTATCAAGGTCGGTTTCTTTGATCCTCTGTTCCCTCTAAGTTCTGTTATATGTTTGCATTTTTTGGGCGGTAAACTGCGATTTATGGGTGCTTTGCCAAGAAAAAAAAACAAAAACCCATGTACTTTTGTTACTAGAAATTAGACCGCATGTGTGCTTTCTGACTGTTGCAGACTAGACTACCCCAATCAGCAAGTTTACAATGGCACAACTTTGTGTTTTATGGTCTGTTTTTTATTTTTTCCCCTCGGACACATGTATTTTGTCAATACCTATGCATGTAGAATAGCAGTTAATGAAAAATGTTATACCAAAGCAGAAAACTGCACTTCTTTGCCCAAAAACAAAATTTGTTGTGCACTTGCATTTAACTGCTTGCTTGCATTGATTTTTAAAATACACGGAACAAGAAAAAATGATTTTATAAAATGGACTCCTAAGCGCAATTGCATGATTCAAAGTTGGATATAAGGGTTGGTTGCAAAATTAATCTAGTACTTGGGGGTTGAATGCAAGTTACTAAAGTACATAGGGGTTATATGCAAAAAGACCCATACATCTGGGGATATTTGTAGTTTACCCTTTTTTTTGGATCTCAAATGTGCTGAATTATTTATTACTAAGCAGAACGGTCGGTTTCTGGATTCGTGCATACTATTGGGGACTGGCAGTAGATATTCAGCTTCCGAGTCCGACCAAGTGGTTTTAGAGGGAGAAGATGAAAATTTTCATTTGGATTCATCAGCGAAAAATATTGACCAGGTGCCATCTCAAACTAATCCAGTCCAAAAATCCTCAGAGATTGTCGTTGAACTACAGGTGAAGTACTTCAGTAAAATTTCATTTTTTTTTTGTTATAGATTCGTTAAAAAATTTATTACTTTTTTAGTTGACTTGTTAGCTCCTCATCTCTAGAGCACGGGTACTTAAAAATTGCCGACATATCTTTAACTACTATTTACCGCCTACTGGTACTTCTGCGTACATACAGAGTAATTTCATATTTAAGAATTATCTCCGATCACGTACTATATACCGGTACATTTGGCTACATACATATTTATACACATTTACTGGGTATGTATGAGAACATTTGAGTCCTTTGAGTTATTTCTCTATTATTTTCTTTCTCTTCATTCGGAGGTTTCTATCCTATGTACCCATGCCATTAAAAGTCAGTGATTAGCATATTCCTATACCCGGTATTCGTACTGGTGCTTCATAGTTCCTTATATATCTCTGCGGGTAATTGCTCAGGGATTTCGGTCATCTGCCACAAGCTTTGCAAGATCATCGCCGAGACAAATTGTAATAGATAATATAGTGGACCAATCAGATTACCTAATTACCACGACTATTTAAGTCAAATAACGCAGGGAAGTAGAACGGAAGTAAGAAAAAATGTCATGTTGAAAACAATCAATGTCTAATAAATTGAGAGCCCGACCTTTACTGCTATTTGTACATCATTTTTGTTTGTAGTAGACCTAGTCAGACGACTCAAAACATATTAGGCAATAATTGAAATAGCAAAAGATTTCGAAAATGTCAGGGAATATTTGCCTGAGTAGCTTTATTACATGCTAATGGATTGTCTGGCTGCAGCTTTTTTAACAAATAAGCTCGATACGGGAGTTAAGGGAAAGCAGGGTTTATCACAGCTTAAGGTTTCTCAGGCCAAAAGGCGAGAAAATCTCATTTTTTAAGCTGGTCAAAACAATCACAGTCTAGATTTTAGACACACGCAAAGAGAAAAAAAAACAAAAATTGAAATCTGCATTCGAAAGACGCCTAACTAAGGGTTTCCTTTCTTTGTTTAGGGGCTCGACAATAGCATGATGTTACTATTTTTCCATGGTATCTAATGTAGTGTCATTGCACTAGCAAAAGTCATGTTGTCTAATATATATTTATTTAGAATGGTTATAATATACAATGTACGAACTTAGTGTTTTGAATAAAGAATGTTCGTAACCCAGATATGTTATCTATTGAATTCAATCCTGATAAGTTTGGATTGATGGAGATACTAATATTTAAAGAATTTAATTCTTTTTAAGAGTTGATTGCTCGCTATTTTAAAATCAAAATTCTTGCTACAAATATAGAAGCTAATTTGAATCCATATGTAGATGCCCGTCCATTCCCCACTAAAAGGCCTATTAGTAAGGAAGGAGAGGGACATATATTAATCCTTGGCTTTATCAATACTTAAACGATGTGGGACAATTCCAACACCATATTTAATTATGATATATGTTTGCAGGCCATTGGTCCAGAGCTTACGTTTTATAATACATCAAAAGATTTGGGAGACTCGCCACTTCTCTCTAACAAACTTCTCCATGCACAGCTGGATGCATTCTGCAGGTCACTGCACTCAACAACTTCTCTTTTTTTTATTGCTTTATATACTTGTTGACTATGTCTTTTCAACACCCACTGTGTCAGAGAAAAGAGCAGCACTTGTATATTCAATAAGCCTCATGTATATTCTCTGTTTGTTTCATTGTGTGTCAAGTACATGCAATTACTAAAGAACATCAGATAACAGTCCAACCTATATAGTCCTATTTGCAGCAGAGGGACCATTCGTGGACTTTATGATATTACAGTTTGGTCCCTCCTATTTTTTGAAGAATAATGTTTCCTTCTGTGCAAATGGAGGGTAAATAGGTAGGTTAAGGACTTTTCCATTGCTAAATGAGTTCTGTGGTAATTAGACTTGACCTAGGATGCATCAGTTTACCTTAGTATTCACTTACCTTCCCTTTTAGTAGTTCTTACTTCTGACTATTCCTTTGATATATTTGTGTTTTAAAAAGTCCACTTTTTAGATATATTTGCAAATAGTTGATTGTGTTTAGTATAAATGATTTTAAAAGGGCTAACAGTACAAAACTTGCAGTTCATGTTAGGTTTTTTAGCAAACTATTGAAGGCTATGATGAAATTACAGGGTTTTTAAAGCAAAGAGAATATAAAGGAAGTTAAAGAAATATTTCAAATGGTATTTAAGTTCCAAAAGATTAAAGATACCAAGATGGCTCTGTTGGAAATCTATTCGGGAAAAAACTCACCTAACATTTCAAACTATGGACTTTTTTGATTTAAAAATGTTTCAAAACACGCCATGAAACGCCTTCTAAATCATTGATTATGACCTAGCTTATTTTATTAACTGCAGACGTTATACTGCCATTGTATAGTAGGCATAAATATCCGACGTCTATACACATTTTTTCTTCCAAAAACTGATTCTCTGTAGATCATTGTATTGTTTCCAACCCGACATGATTAAGAGCAGAAAGACAGGACCACCCTCCTCTTAGTGTTGATGTATCTTATTACTCACTACTTATAATCAACTTATCGCTTCCAAAAATCACATCAGATCCTGTTTTATTTATATGTACAATGTACTATGATCAAACATGCTCATGCATAAAGTGAAAAGCCTGAGGTTGATATGGTTATTTTGTAGGCTTGTTATGGAGGGAGATTCAATGGAAATAAATGCAAATGTTCTTGGATTTACAATGGAGAGTAACGGAATCAGAATTTTGGAGCCATTCGACACATCCATGAAGTTTTCAAATGCTTTGGGAAAAATGAATATCCATTTTTTTGTGTCGGATATTTTTATGAATTTTTCCTTTAGCATCTTGAAGCTTTTCTTGGCAGTTGAGGAGGATATTTTAGCATTTTTGAGGATGACATCCAAGAAACTTACTATGGTGTGCTCCGAGTTTGACAAAGTTGGAATGCTTAAAAGTAAGTTCAGATATTCTTTGACATTCTTTTTTTCTCTTCATGACAAATTTTCAATTGTAATTTAATCATGCTTTCATATGTTGCCCAGATACCTCTGGCGATCAAGTATATGTGTTTTGGAGACCACGTGCCCCTCCTGGGTTTGCTGTACTTGGAGATTATTTGACACCAATGTTAGTTGCTGCTTTTATATAGTTTAAAATGATTGGTTCAATTAGAGTTTGGGTAAACTGCAACTTACCTTGTGGCATGTTTTGCAAATAATCCACATGCACTACGCTTGTTTGGATAATAACCCCCATGTACTCCCAGTAAAAGCAATTAACCCCCGTGTAAAATTTAAGCTTTGCAATCAACCTTCAAGTAAAAGGCATTACTTTGTGCTCGTCCCTGAGTTTTGGAGGATTTTTCTTTTGTTACACGTAGTTTGTCGATATCTAAGGATTTAAACACCGCTTGCCGATAACAATGGTAACCGGCGAATTACGAAAAAAATAGTTTATAAAGGCAAAAATCTTTCTTTATACATAAGATCGTATTTTGGGTGCTACCATCGATAATGACAAAATACATAAGATAAAAAAATAAGTTTGTCCAAGACGGACGATCGAGCGCAAAGTTATGCCATTTTACAATTCCAACGTTCGAGTTAGTTGCAAGTATCAGAAGTATATGGGGACTAGTTGCAAATCACCCACAGTATGTGGGAGTTGTTTGCTTTTTACCGTTATAGTTTTGCAGCTGTTAACATGATTCTTCTTACATGATAGCGACAAGCCACCAACAAAAGGAGTTCTATCTGTGAATACAAGCCTTGTTAGAGTCAAAAGACCTCTATCTTTCAAGCTAGTTTATTCTCCTACTGCTAATAGTGGTGATATTCATGAGGAAAAAAATGCTGACACCTGTTCCATATGGTTTCCTCAAGCTCCAGAAGGTTTTGTCTCACTAGGCTGTGTTGTCTCTAGAGACGGAACACCACCTCCATTGTCTTCTACCTTTTGTATCTCAGCCTCTTTAATTTTCCCATGTTCCTTGAGGGATTGCATTGTTATCAGGTCTGACTTCTCGTTTGTATTTATCGTGTCCTATCATCCTAGTACGTTCTTGTTATGCATGGCCAATAAAGGGCATGCATTACAAGAATGTACTAGGATAATAGGACTAATTTTATCACCTTTGTATTATCTGCGTGCATTATAAAGTTGATTAATATTGCTTTTGTAAATCAATCTCTCAGTTTTTAGCAATTAGTACATCAATTTTCATCAAATTTCACAATTCAGGCACCAAATTATACACAGCCGAACAATTAGAATACTAGCGTCAATATTTTGACTCAAAAACACCAATGTTAATTTTGTTCAGTCACGAGGTCTAGTAAGCACCAATCTAGACAAAATCCCTGCTGGATTTCTATATGTTGATGTACTAAATTGTGAAATTTTGTGTAAAGTGTCGTCTAGATTGTGAATTTGATAAGTTGGTTTGTTCAAATTATTAAAATTTAAGAGTGGTGTACTCTTTAACATTTAAAGATAAGTTTTTATCACTGCTGAACTTCTATAGTTGATTTACTAGGTTTTTTGTATAGATTGGTATTTAGATTGTGAATAATGATAAGTTGGTAATCTAAATGTGCAGTATTTCCTTTAAATTGTGAAAATTTACGTGTAGTGTACTAATTGTTAAAAGCTTGTAGGCTGGTCTGTTTTTGGTGTATACAATTTTGATATTTTCTTTGGAAAATTAATTGCACAGATTCTAAACAACTAGGATTAAATAGTTAAATTACACAAGGCTTAATCCACTATAAGCCTTTGCTTCTCATACCCGGCAAAAATGGGTGAACCAACAGATGGACCCTATAATCTAAAACTGTATGGGCAAGTGTGTTTTAGCTTTATATAGTAGTATTTTATTGAAGAAATGTAGCCAAACAATCAAGTGGGAAATTGTCTCTGCTTTTAGACTTTAAGTAACAGAATCATAATTTTAGCATGTGAAATGTAGTTGATTTTCTTGTTTGCATCATTGTCTGACTTTCGTTGACATTTTACATGTACAAGTAAAAGTTGAGTTTTTTGAAGACATTGATGAGAAAAAAGAAGTTCATGTACATGATAAATTCACTAAATATCTGTAAGAATCTCTTATAAAGTTTCAGATAAAGATTGGAAATCGTCTTCATCTGATTTTGTGTTTAACGTTTTACTTAGTCGTTAAATCTGCCTGTGCCCATCATGGAAAATGAAGAAAATGATACACCTCTACATATGAAATACTAAACCACACACGTTAATAAATGCAGAACTTCGTTTCAGTTTATAAGTAGAAATGTTGTGCAGTTGCTTCTTTCCATTAGGTGACGCAAGAATATTATTATTAGAACTTCGTTTCAGTTTATAAGCAGAAATGTTGTGCATTTTCCGTTAGGCGACGCAAGTATATTATTATTTAGTTTAAACCTAAGTGGTTTACCATGTTGTGGTTTGCTTATACTGCATACATTGGCGGAATTTACTTTTAAATTCTGACCAGTTCCATTTTTGTTGATTTATAGATCCTCGTCAGATTTGTTATTTTGGCGCGTAGACAACTCTATTGGAACTTTTCTACCAGCAGATTCTTCTACCTATCGTTCAATTGGTAGAGCGTATGAATTACGCCATACATTTTTTGGATTAGCGGAGACAGCTTCAAATGTCTCGAAAAATTCAGATCACGAGGTTCATTCTTCTGAAAATATTCGAGCCATCCAATCAGAAGGATCGTCAATTACAAACTCGGGTAGGCGTTTTCAGGCCGTTGCGAGTTTTCAGCTGATTTGGTGGAATCAAGGTTCAAATTCTAGAAAGAAAATGTCTGTGTGGCGTCCTGTACTCCCTCAAGGAATGGTATATTTTGGTGATATTGCTGTTCAAGGGTATGTATCAGCAGAAGGAAGTTTTTTTATTGTTTTTGGTTTAATTTTTTTTGTAGTCCTTAAACTTTACATTATGTTCCACTTCTGTCCCTATTTTGAGTACTAGGCAGTTTTAGTACATGAACTTTATTAATTGTGCATTTTCCGTAATAAACGTAATGCCGTTAGTTATTTTCTCAATTAAATGCTCTTCCAAAACAACAGTACTTCGATTAATCAACTTTAAATTGAAGTTTGGCGTGAAGTTTGGGAAGAAGACATGATGAAATAAATAATAATTGTTTTAAAGGTTTATAAGATTTAGAAACATAATTGTACACTTCCTAAAGTTCAGGGACTAAAACTTCTTAGTATAAAATTATAGGGAAAAAGCGAATCAAATAACAAAGTCTAGAGACTAAAAACAGATATAAGAAACTCACTATTCTTTCTCTTCTCTTCTTTGGTGCTTGATTTTTAGGTATGAGCCCCCAAACACATGCATTGCTCTTCAAGATTCTGGAGGTGATGAACTTTGCACACCTCTAGATTTTCAACTGGTAGGACACGTCAAAAAGCAACGACGTGCAGAAAGCATTTCTTTTTATTTTCCTCAAGCTTCCCCTGGATATGTTTCCGTGGGCTGTGTGGCATTTAAGGGAACCCCAAAACAATCCGATTTTCTATCACTAAGATGCTTACGTAGTGATATGGTGACGGGGGACCAGTTCTTGGACGAAAGTATTTGGGATACCTCTGAGGTGACATATAATAAAGAACCATTTAGTTTATGGAGAATTGGTAATCAATTGGGAACTTTTATTGTTCGTAGTGGTTTTAAAAAACCTCCCAAAAGGCTTGCCCTTAAGCTTGCAGATCCGGATGTGACAAGTGGTTCAGATGATAGCATTATCGAGGCAGAAGTTGGAACATTTTCTGCTGCACTTTTTGATGACTATGGTGGATTGGTAAGTATCCTTCCATTCCCATGGTTTTTGTTAACACTTGTTACTGAATAACACAGCTACACGCTCTATTTTTTAATGCCTCTGTTGTATCAATGTTTGGTTAAAAAAGTTATCCAGATTGTATCATAAAATGTTACCTAAGTTTTTCATCCCTACGAGAATTAAGTTCTACTTTGTACACTACTGTATCATAAAAGTGGTACACCAACCTATGCAGACAACAATTAGTATCCTGGCCTAACATTTCTTTTTTGCTTTTGTACACTGCATAGAAAAGGAATCGTAGTTTGGTGACTTAAGATACAAAATTTTGATAGTAAAAAAACCGAAGAAACGTTATATCAACTTTTATCAACTGGTGACAGTGCTTGCACTATACACAAGTTTAATTTGATTTGCGATATATACAAAGTATTCAAGGAGTTAACTTTGCTAGTTGGGCCAAGTCGGATGATGAATACACAATTACAAATCGAGCAGTCTAATTCTTTTTGGTAAATAAATGATAGTTTTCTATATATCTTGATCCATTGGGAGAACCGTTTGGAACCTTTCTTTATCTTGTCCAGCAGTCCACACTGTATTTCTTCCAAATAATGTTATAGTATGTTCTTCTTAAAAGTTAACTAGAACACAACCTGTGTGCTATGCATGATTTAATATTTGAAACAAGTACTGTTTCCCACGTGTAGCATTAACACGCCGTAGTTCTGTTTATTTTACTAGGCATTCTTTTCCATTACCGTCCTTATTTTGTTATACAGATGGTGCCGCTATTTAACATATCATTAAGTGGAATTGGTTTCAGCTTTCACGGAAGAGGTGATTGCTTGAACGCCAGTGTGAGTTTCTCATTAGCTGCAAGATCATTCAATGACAAGTATGAATCTTGGGAACCAGTTGTTGAGCCAGTTGATGGTTTCTTGAGGTGATTTTTTTTTTTTCTTGATAAAATGTTTTCCTGCTAGTTTTATTTATATGCACAATTTGAATAGTGTTTATGAAAGGGAAATTATTAGTGCTATTTCTATTTAAAAAACACCTGTGTTAGGGGTAGGTAAGCGGCACTTTAAGATAGTGTAACTTGAATAGTTGAGTTTAGTGACAGCTGAACTCATCCATGGGGTTTCCAGAATTATGACCCATAATCGAACCATTCCCTCCATTCAGCTCGAGCTGTAAACCTATTCAATGGTATAACCGCCATGAGCCAGTACTTTCTATCTCAACAGAAACTCGACTGACTTGTATGAGTGGAGCTGGATCAATCCCTGCAATATGCAATTTGAACAGTTTTTGTGAAAATGAAATTATTACTGCTATCTTTATTCAAAAACACCCGCGCCAGGGGAATGGAAGCAGAACTTTAAGATATTGCAACTTGAGTATTTGACCTACCGTATTGATGAGATGATAAGCGCACGTTTAATGTCATTTCATATCTTCTCATCCCAAAGGCTAGCCCGTTTGTATGATGGTCCACCTCCACCCGATTTGTTGATTGCACTTGTTGGGCTTATCGGAAATTGACCAACCCACAAGTGAGGGGGAGTGTTGGAATAGTCCCACATCGTTGAGGCATTGATAAAGCCAAGGATTAATATATGCCCCTCTCCTTCCTTACTAATAGGCCTTTTAGTGGGGAATGGATGGGCTTCTACAAATGAAATTATTACTACTATCTTTATTCGAAAATATGTGCATTAGGGGTGAAGCGGCTCTTTAAGATGTTGCAACTTGAGTAGATGACCATAATATATTCATTAGATGATAAGCGCACGTTTAATGCCATTTCAGATCTTCTCATGCCAATATTGGTTTAGCAAAAATATTACTCCTAAAATCTACAATAAGTACAAAATTGACGAGACTGTTGCGTCTCTTGCATTTATATTGATTGAAGCTTTCAGATCTTGTAGAGAAGTTGGGTTTCTTAGTCCTATTTGTTGTACTTAATTTCGTGTGCCACAATCAGACAAGCACTTAGAAGTTCTAAGATAAAGTAATTGCACCTGAGATTGTTGCCTTATTGGGCCAATTTTCTTCCTAATTTGTCTGTTTCTTTATCCTTTCCACTACTTAAAAAGTAACAAAATTGTCAAGCGAGAACCCAAGTTTAAAAAATTATATAACGTGATATTGGTTGTGTTCCGCTCCCCTCTCCATGGATTGTCTAAACATTTTTTTAATATGGTATAGGTACCAGTACGATCACAGTGCTCCAGGTGCTGCTTCTCAGTTACGTCTTACATGCACACGTGATCTGAATATAAATGCCTCAGTCTCGAATGCTAATATGATTTTTCAAGCTTATGCCAGTTGGGATAATCTTAGTCGTTCCAATGAGTCCGACATGAAAAGTGTAAGATTTATTCTCTAGATAAGCTCACTACTTTTGACTATTAAATACACTCGGGTTTGAATTGAAATTTAGAGTCATACTAACCATTTGAAATTCAATTACAGACACCCCCCCAAGGTTCCAGAGTACATCATTGGTACCCCTAAACTATTTTATGAAATTTCAAGAAATTAGAAGACATTTATCCTTCCCTGTTTCGATCTATAAACACTCAAATTCGTATGAATTAGATAAAAGGGTAAACGTTATTTTTCTAACCTGTAAACTTACAAAAGATTTACGTAACAGTGAAGTAACATATGTAAGAAAGTAAATTTTATCAAGGTAAACTTTTAAAAGGTCTTCTTATCCCTTTAAGTACAAAAAAACAACTTTGTGGGGACAATAATGTATTTGAAACCTCAGGGGGGGTGTATATCATTGAATTTCAGACATGTGGGATGCATTTGATTTTCACTCAAACCTCAGTGGTTTATTTGGTGATTACTCCACTCCCTTTCTTGTTCCTCTTTTACCAGCCTTGGCCTTTTACAATATTAATTCACTTTCTTTAAAAAATAATGTTTAACAGGAAGAAATATCTCCGGCCTATGTTAAAAGACCTTCTGTTGAAATCCACCACAAGAGAGATTATTATATTGTCCCTCAAAATCAACTTGGTCAGGACATCTTTATTAGAGCTACTGAAGTTAGGGGTTTTTCAAATATAATAAAGATGCCTTCTGGGGATATGAAGCCCATAAGAGTTCCTGTTTTGAAGAATATGTTGGACTCTCACTTGAAGGGAGATTTGTGCAAAAAACTAAATAAGATGGTTACGATAATATTAGCAGAAGCTGAGGTGCGTTGCTTTGGTTCCTTCTATCTGTTGAGAGTTTTCTCGTGTTCATGTCTTTTTATCCAAAAAATTCATTATAGGATAGTAAACGAACTTTCAGACTCATCTATATGGTTGTGTTTCCGAAGCAAGCTGATTTGCTCATCATCAGCAAGCTGATTTGTTAAACGTAATTTTTTAGAAGACAAAAAATGTCACCAAAGTATGAACTTCACAAAGCAGTTGAATCGATGCCTAGAAGCGTGAGTTTGGCATAACGTTGTATTTGTATCCATATAACTAAATAGCTGGAAGCCTGAACGATAGTGCATAGTTTTTATTCATCAAGTTCAAAAGTCAACAAAAACACAAAACTCGATAAAATTGCGTAAATATAGACATAAATCCAAGGATTATTATTGAAATTGAAACAAGAAACAGAATTGCTAATTTTGTGTAGAAAACTATGATATCATGTTTCCTTCACTTGTGACAATATATAGTAGTATCATGCTTATAGTTTTTTTGAAAAGTAGCCAAGACAGAAAAGTCGTGTTTGTATACCTGAAGAGGGTAAACTTTTAGATTTTTTAACTTTTCATTGAAAGGATAACAATTGTTTTGGCTTATATGGGCAAATATATTTTTATGACATTTTGAATCGGGTTTTTGAAACAGAGGTTTTTGAACTTGTTTTGGAAAATCAAATTTGGATAAAGCATCATCCATGTTTTTGCTACCAAAAATGTAGAAATAGCAGTTCGTTTGATTCTTTTTGCTGGCAAGAGATTGTGGGGGTCATGTCGTAATATCTTAAATCTCAAGTTCTTGATAATGTGCAATTGAAAAGCATCATCATTTTTGAAGTATCCTCGTTACTGATCCTTTGAAGATCTGCCCAGCAACCTAAATAGTATGGCATCTGCATTGAGCTTGTTTGATTACAGCTTTTAAGCAGTTAAGCTGGCTTTTTGAAGTTCTGAAAAAGGTCAGGACCTAGGTTTATCCAACTTAAAGTTTTTAGCTTATGTAGACCAAAACACCAATGCAGACCAGCTTTTAGGGAAAAAACAAAAATCTGAGTTTATAAGCTACATCCAAACAAAAACTAAATATGCTGCCTGTATAAATTGGTATTCTAGTGCACTTCTCTATATTCTGATGGATTTTGTCTCTAATATTTATTAATAAATCTGTCTTTCTTCAGCTTCGAAATGTTGAAGGATTATCCTCTCAACAATATACTATTGGAGTTCGTATGAAGCTCATCCTAAGCTCACCTGAAGAATCTTTTCTAGACAAACAAACTGCACGCACATCCGAATCAGTTTCGGATCACACCTCACCCAGAGAGATCGAATGGGTGAAATGGAATGAAAGCTTCTTCTTTAAGGTTGACTCGGAGGTAAGCTAGATAGAGAGACTAGATTCTGGAATCTTGAATAAGGGCAAATCTATGTTGCACAGCTACAGATATGGGTATCATATCTGGTACGATACGATACGCCGATTCGATTTTTTTTTGAAAATTTAGGATACGATACAGCTAGGATATGTTAATTAATTTTGGTATTAAATTTTCTTATAAGGGCTAAGATTTACATAACATATCAAAAATATAAATGTGAAAAGAATGAAGTCAAATTCATGCATAAGTCACGTGTTGAGTCGGAAGTCATAAAAATCGAGCCTTTTGTGTAGTCGCATTCGACTAATTATTACTCCTACTTAACTTCTATATCAAACTTATCAAATTTTTAACTTTTTAATCACCTTTTATTTTATTAAACAATAATTAAACCCATCATATAACTAGATAATGATATTCACTTTTCAAAATTTTATTATAAATTATAAAATAAAATAGTCAAATTTGGTCCAACGTATCGGATATTCGTTTCGGTGGCGAAAAGGTAAATGATTCTCTCTAAATCCCATATCAGATACCGTATCCATGTATCCGCGGCGTATCCATATCGTATCCGTGCTACATAGGGGCATTTTCTTGCAATTTTAGTCCCTGAACTTCACAAATTGTGCATATTTCATATCTAACCATAGGTTTCTGTTAATTAAAGGAATATTTTATGCTTCTAAAACAGAATTACTTCCATTTAATCACTTTTCACGCAAATTTTGGGATTAAAACAAGATTAATTAGAAACAAAAGTGTATTAAAAAAATACGATTATATTGAAAGAAAAACTGTTGGTATTAGAATTAGGCATGAAAAATGCACAATTAGTTATTAAGATCCAGGACTAACAGTATAGGAACAAAAGATAGACAAAGATCAAAGTTCGGGACTAAACATGAAATTAACCCCGAGGTATCATTGTTTTTCAGGTACTATTCATCCATTAGTTTAATCCCAGATATAGGGATGTAAATTTTCCTAACTTAGATATTAGCTCGAATTTAACCTAATGCAATTTTACTCTGTAATTGAATGAATTTGTAATTGTCAAACTGTTTTATATTAAGTGATGAGCGTACCAATAACTTTTTTTTCATGTCTACGAGTAACTACATTTTATTTTTCTCACAAATGAGTGAATGATGTTATAGGTATAGTATTCGGAGATCTCAACATAACTTCCTTCCAAGTTGCTGCTTTGGAAAATTATTTGCATATTACTGGTTCAGAAATGTAGTAATTGTTGCTGGTGTTACCATTATCTTTTTTTGTAAATGATGTGGAAATGGTTTCACTCCGAGGGAGTGGAATTGGAAATATCACGTTAAAAAAAGCTATATCTGTTCCTATATTTTAGATTAAAAATGTTGGGATCTATGCCTTTGTGCTCTATGCCACAAATTGAAGTTGGAAAACTTTTGACCATGGTTTAAGTGTTTCATAGATTAGGAGACTTGGAATAGTTAATTATCAACTTGTTATGGCTTCATGTGAATAATATTCTACTAAGACTTGACTGTGAATAACATATTCTGTTTTATTTGTTAATCGAGTTGTTTCTTAGTTCAGACCCCTTTATTTGTGTATTTGTAAGTTGCTCAACAAACTAAGCCTTATTTTTGTCCTTGCTTTTGCTTCCACTTAATGGTCTCACTTAATTGAACAGGAACGCTACATGTTGGAATTTGTAGTAAACGATGTTGGTAAAGGTATTACCCTCACCCCCTAGACTATCCATGCTAATTATTGAATTAGTAAAGATCCAATAGAATTCACAAATAGCTGTGGTGAAACAATATTCTTTTGGCCATATCCAATTTCTACATACATTATTCCCCAAGTCTTTGTCATCATTGAAAACTTTGCTTTTTTGTCATCATAAGGTGTAACATAAATAGGTGAAAATATTTTCTGGCACTTTGGCATGTAATTATAACACCTTAATGACGATTCAGAGCACAATTGATTGTAACAAGTCAAAACTTGAACCCCACGCCAAATATTTATTCCAAAGATTTATAACATTTGTTAGTTATGCCAAAGATTTTAGACCTACTAGTTGGTTGAAATTGTTTATAAGTCTTCTCACTTAACTTGAACTTTTGTCAGTGAACTGCAAAGTTATCAGTATCCTTGTATTCTTTTTTTCACTATCAATAATCCCTCATATTGGAGGTGCCAGGGGTGGACCTGGGTATATTGAGGCCCTAACCAATGAAGCAATCCATTTGCTCTTTAAAAGACAAAAGTTAATGAGTTCGCCAATTCTAGTTTAGTGTTGAGAAAACCTACAAATATGTTAATTAATTATTTCACTTGTCAGTTTTATACATGATGGGAATAATGGAAATGAAGAAAAGGCATTTACTTTTTTCTTTTTACAAATGTAAAGGATTTACGTATCCACAGCGATTGTGCATATCTCAGTATTGTTATACATAGAGAATGCATGTTTCATTTTGTTAAAAACTTTTGATACCGTGTAGATGTTTTTGTTCCAGGAACAGAGGTAAGAAGGAATGATCTAAAAGTTGTTTTTTTAAATACAGGTGATCCGGTTGGGTGCTGTTCAATTTCTTTGGAGCAGATAGTAAAAAAAAGTTATGAAAATCTAGACAAGTTTGCTTGGATAGACTTACTTCCAACTGATTCTAAGGTCAGCAAGTAGACACACAATTATCAACTATTATTGGACTACTACAAAAGCATGCTCTTTCTTTTTTCACTTTGATCAATCTCACTTATAATACTTATAACTGAAGCAAGAAAGTATACTTCTACACCAAAACGTTTACTTATACTTAAAATTGCAACCGAACAAGCTCATTTAGTATGCATCTGAAGTTATATCGTAAAAACTTATATTTGTAATGACTTTGCAGAAGATTAAACAGACAGCCAATCGAAAATCATTTGGAAGATTAAGATGTGCTGTGTTGTTAACACCAGATTTTGAAGTTGAAGAGATAGAATCATCTTCAGTCGATGGTAAAAAATCTGGGTTTATTCAAATAAGTCCTACCAGAGAAGGACCTTGGACTAGTGTCAGGTTGAATTATGCCTCTCCTGCTGCATGTTGGCGGTTAGGCAATGATGTTGTTGCAAGTGAAGTTAGTATAAGTGACGGAAATAGATACGTAATGATAAGATCTTTGGTGTCAGTCAGGAACACTACTGATTTCAAGTTAGATTTGTGCCTTAAACTCGAAGATTCTAATGTAGAAAAAAATACAATTAAAGCTGAGGAAAAGCAACCCGAGGCAGATGAGTTTTTTGAGACCGAAATCTTTAACCCAACAAGCGGCTGGATTGGTGATGTAACTCAAACAAATGTAAGTGTCTCAGTTGCACAATTAGTACACAGTACTATTAAGTTTCAATTTCTGAATACTAATATACACGAAATAGAACAATTAGTACACCAACCTATCACAGTTCACGAGTGTGGAAGAGTTTAATTTCAACTTTGGTCTGCTAAATGTTTAGTTTTGTGTATGTTGGTACTTAATACTCCAGCCTGATTGAGCAAATAGTACATAATGCTTTTGAATTGAAAAATACATTTTGATTTACTTGCTGTTTGAATGTATGTAGATTAGTGTCTAAATCGTAGGATTAATATTTAATAGCATCGTGGTTTATTTCTTAAAAACGGTAGGTTGGTGTACAGATGTGATCTTTTCCCTGTCATATTTGGTACTTATTTTTCATAATTTTTCCATGTATAAGAGATGTGCTTGTTTTCTTTGAAATTCTGTGAACGTGCGTTCTTCAGTTTTTACCTTACTGGATGTGACTATTTGTTCTTCTCATCATGAAACAAAATTACAACACTAGTTTGAATCATTTACTTTTTGAAATTAAAAGTAGCACCTCTGTCTGAATATTAGTAGTTCTGCAGGAAAAATATATGATCCTGGTTCTTCTAAGTGAAAAAATCATTTACCGATCATCTAAAACGCTCCTACGCCGTTGTTACTGTAATCCTTCTGAAGAATACATATGTTTTTGTCTTTATTTCTTTATAAAATTGCCTTTGTTCGAGTTCCAATTAGTGTCGTGTGTACAGGGAATGTCTGCAGTTGAGTTACCCACAAGCTGGCAATGGATTGATGAGTGGCATATTGACAAATCATCTGCCGATACTAATGATGGGTGGGTTTATGCTCCAGATCTTGAGAGTCTCAAAAGGCCGATAGCTTATAATCCTACAAACCTTGTAAATAATGCAAGGCAAAGGAAATGGATCAGGAATAGGAAACAAATTGTAGAGGATATTAAGCAGCAAATATATATCGGACAACTAAATCCTGGAGAAACTGTTCCTTTACCTTTATCGGGATTAACTCATTCAAGATCATATGCTTTGCTATTAAAGCCTTTGGATTTTGGTAGTGGTAATGAATATTCATGGAGTTCAGTTACAGATAATTCTCAAATATGTGTCTCAACCCTGGAAGAAACAGAGAAACTCTTGGTTTGCTCTGAGACGAGTGGAACATCATTGTCAAATAACCCGCGTGGTATATGGTTCTGTTTATGTATACAAGCAAATGAGATTGCAAAGGACATTCATTCGGATCCTATACAAGATTGGACCCTTGTGGTTAAATCCCCTTTATCGATAACAAATTATCTGCCATTAAATGCTGAATATTCTGTTCTTGAAATGCAACCCACTGGTCATTTTTTAGTCAGCTCTAGAGGGTTGTTGAAACCTGGAAAAACAGGAAAGGTATATGGTGCAGATATAAGAAAACCTTTGTACTTTTCTTTGTTGCCACAAAGAGGATGGTTGCCAATACATGTGAGTTTCTTATGATCAAGCCCCTTTCTGTTTTTGGTGATATCATTTCTTTATAGGTTAAGATGCAAATAGACCCCACATACTGTAGGTGTTCTATAAATAACCTCATATTGTTTTTGGTACCTGCAACGAACCTCCATGTAGTATCTAAATTTTTCAATCACCCGTCTCCGATTTTAGAATGACATAATTTTGTATTTGATAGACTGTTTGGAAAGAAAACGTCTACTTTGTTGATATATATCGTCTGTAGTTACCAAATACTACTTTTGTACCAAGTTTTTGCATATACTTTTCGTTTTAATTGCCTTTTTTTGTCGTAAAATGCTCTAAACTTTTTGTTGACCCTTTTTAAACATGTAGATATTGATAGACTATGTGTATAAAAAAAATGTACTCCAAAACAGACCGACAAACACCAAGTCATGTCATTTTAAAACCGGCTATAGGTTTGGTTTTTAAAGTTAGATGCTGGATGGGGTTAATTGCAAGTATTTGTGGTACATCTGATTTATTTGCGAAGGACCCGTGGTACATGAGGTTTAATTGCAGTTTACACCTTTTTTTTTACTACATTTCCACACTTATTACAAATGTTCCTTTTGATGTTTAATAGGAGGCTGTTTTAGTATCCCATCCAAGCAAGATTCCTTCAAAGACAATAAGCTTAAGAAGTTCAATATCTGGAAGGTTTAAGTTTTCCATAACCCTATTAAGCTCCTCTTTTTTCTGTTTCTATTCCTTGTCCTTTTACATGCTTTTGGTTTACATGTGCAGGGTGGTTCAAGTTATTCTTGAACAAAACCAAATCAAAGAAAGGCCACTTATGGCGAAGAGCATAAGAGTATATACATCTTATTGGTTTTCAATTGAAAGATGTCCTCCACTGACGATAAAACTCGTAGATATGGAGAAGAAACAAGCACATAAAATTGCTTTCTCATTTCAGTCGAAAAAGAATAATGAAGTCATTTTAGAAGAAATTACCGATGAGGAAATATATGATGGTTATACAATTGCTTCTGCTCTTAATTTTAAGTTGTTGGGCATCTCTGTGACCATCACTCAAACAGGTGGGGAGCATTTTGGACCTGTCCAAGATCTTTCTCCTCTCAGAGACATGGTATTTGTAAACTGTTAATATCAATTTACGGTAAAATATCATTTTGTATGCCAATCTATCATTCTTCAATAATTAGTATGCCATATATTAGAGTCCATCCATTCCCACCAAAAGGCCTTGTGATAGGAAGGAGAGGAACTCATATATGAGCATAGATTAGGATCAACAACCCGTCAATGTGGGACAATATTCAACACCATACTAGTACAGTTAACAATTTGTACCAATCACTCGAAATAAAATAATTAGTACACCAATGTTAAGATTTCAACTCAAAAACTCTAGTATGTACTACTTGTTTGATTACGCTAATATACTGAGCAACAATGTGCACATATTAAAACTTCAGTACATGAAGATTAAGATTTCTTTTTTGGGTACTTCTAAATTCTGATTGGTTATGCACTAATTGTTCAGTATCTAAATTGTGAATCTGATAGGTCGGTGTACTATGTGTTCAATTATATGTAGATTGTTGATTGATTTATAAATTTTGAAAAATTGATAGGTTGGTGTAGGAAGTGATATTTTCCCATTCATTTACTGCATTCTTCAAAGAACTTGCTTTAATGTGAACTACTTTTATCAGGACGGTTCTATGGAAGCATGTGCTTTTGATGCTGATGGAAATTGCATGAGGCTTTTTGTGTCTTCAAAACCATGCACATATCAATCTGCTCCGACAAAGGTTTGTGCGAGATATTACTGTATCTATACTATTAATATATGTGTAGAGGCCTTATGAAGCCTTGAAACAACTAATTGTCAAACAGCACCCAATAAGTTCACATAAATTACAAAATAACACCCACAAAGTTTACAGGACCTATTGATGAGAAAAAGAAAACTACCATCTAACTGACACGTTCTTCTAACTCCTATTAACTGTTCTATTCAAAATATAACCTCCCTCTCTCTCTCTACATACTAAACCAACCACTCAAAATATAACCTCCCTCTCTCTCTCCAGTAATTTTACTCCTCAAAATATAACCTCCCTCTCTCTCTCCAGTAATTTTACTCTTCTCTGTCAGGTATTCTGATTTTTTTAGTATTATGTAAATTTTTTACTGTATTAATTGTGAGTTTTTTAAATGTTGATTTTATAAACGATTATGGATAACTCATACGTTACACCACGCATCGCGTGGGCACGCCCGCTAGTATATATGAGTGGAGCAATGGTGATTTAATCTTTAGACGTCTTTTTTGCAGGTGATTTCCATCCGACCATTTATGACATTTACAAATAGAATTGGTGAAGATATGCATGTAAAGTTGAGCAGTGAAGACGAACCGAAGATTTTGCGTGCTTCTGATTCTCGTGTTTCCTTTGTTTACCGGGAAGTTAGCGGACCTACTAAACTCCAGGTAAAGAATTTTAACATGTTAAACTATTCAACTTGTTTATTTTTTCTCATAATCCAATACTTTTTTTATGGTCGGCTGCAATAAACAAAAGGAAACATAGAGAAAGGATCCTCAACAAGCCTGAGATATTCTAATGAGGAAGCTATCCCATTTTTTGGTTAATTTTCACTCTGAGAAATAGAAGAAGTACTATAAGTTCTTCCAGTATAATTCAATTTGTTTAAACTAATCCTAATAAAAAAATAAGCGTCGAATCACTTTTTTTTAGATAAGTTGCCTTGAAGCACTCGGTGAAGAGCTTTCACTTATTTCACAGTTCTTCTTAAATTCTACATTGGAGACCCTAAATTCTGTAGTGGCACGAAAGACCTCTAACATTTAATCAAAAGACACAAAAGGCAAAATAGACAAAAAAATGTAATATTAATTCACTTCCTCATATCCCCGGAGTTTTGTATACCATTTAATTTTTGAATTGCTTTGTATGAAAGGTAATTGTATCTGGAATCTGTATGGATAGAGAGAGGAAAGTCTAAGTTAAAGTTGAAATTTGACTTATAGAGACATTTTTTTTACCTTGTCTGAAGTTTTAAATTTCAAATTAATGTTAGATTTCTGTTTTTTTACCCATATAGTTCAAGTTTACTGCACATTTTCATAGCTTTATCTGTCCTAGTATATTCAACAGATTTAATTTATTTCTTTGCATTTTTCCACTAAAAAATAAATAGCCTTCGAGTACTTGTTGAAATGTGAAGTGTAATATTTTCCTGCTATTTTTCTTTGTTGTAGCATCTGGTCCCTTTGTTGATATATATGTTTTGTCCAGTCGATTTTATGCCTAATTTTATTTTAATAGGTCCGTCTGGAGAATACAGATTGGTCATTTCCTGTACAAATCATAAAAGAGGACACTATTTCACTAAATTTAAGAAGAAGTGACGGTGCCCGTATTATGTTGAAGGCAGAGATTAGGGGTTATGAGGAAGGATCACGGTTCATTGTTGTATTTCGCCTCGGATCAAGTACTGGACCAATTAGGTACCTTATATCCCTTAAGGCGGTTATCTTACTAATTTATGAAAGGGTAAATTGCAAATAACCCCCATGCCTTTGGCTGTCTGCAAATAACCCCCATGTACTTGTGGTTTTTGTAATTAACCCCCATGTACTTTTGGTTTTTGCAATTAACCGCCATGAACATCTAGGGGTGGAAATGGTACATTACCATTGGTATTTTCATCACTTTCGGTATACCACAAATTCGGTACGGTGATGGTACGGTATTGTACATTACCATTATCGAATAACAACATAAAAAATAATGAAACCCTCGTATTTACATAATACTAGAATGGAGAATACATCACATAAAGATAATTTAAAAAGGTTAAAAACATTATCATACATATCAATTTATATTTGATTATGTCAAAAAAAAATCTTAATTGTTAAGCATCTTATTAGTTTTTTTATTTATATATGAGTATATTATATATGAATGGTAATATGGTACAAATTGTACAATACCTTGGTATCCAAAATCAATTACCAATACCGTACTACTGAATTTTAGCGGTAAGGTAATACTGTACCATACTTATGGTAGTACAGAAAGTGCGGTACGAATGGTACTGTATGAGTGGGAATTACTGTTGGTTGGCATGTTCTGGTACAAAATTCCACCCCTGGTAGATATTATCTTTTTGCAATCATTTCCCATGTCTTATTTAACAATGGCATAACATTACGTTCTAATGGTCCTTAGGTGATGATAAATTCTCTGTTCCATATATTTGTCAACACCTATGCATGGCGAACAATCAAATACAATTGTATACCGTCTTTAATTGATATTTTTTTGTATTAAAATTGCTTTTAAGTAACTTTTTTTTCAACTGCTATATTTATGCATTGATATTGACTAAATATGCATATCAATAGAACTGTTTTCCCTAAACTGTCTGAGCAAAACGAAATTTTGCCATTTTAAATCGGACATGGTGGTTGCTTGCCAAATTTGCAAAAAAACGGAAGTATGCGGCATGAATGTGTTTTTATTCAATGATACTTCTGTTTTTATTCACCTGATAAGTTGTCGTCGCATGAATTTGACTGATTATTCTACAGGCTAGAGAACAGAACAAAACATAAAAGAATAAGTGTGCGGCAATCTGGATTCGCCGATGATGCCTGGGTTCATTTAGAACCTCTCTCAGCTACCAATTTTTGTTTGGTAGATCCGTATGGCCAGAAATTAATCGACACTAAAATAGATAGTGGCAGTATTAGTTCAGTTTGTAACATTGATTTGGAAAAAACTGGGATTTCATCTGTCGATTCTGGGGGCGTAGAGTTACATGCTTATATTGTTGATTTAGGGGTTATCAAGGTAGTAAGGTTTGGTGAGGATGACACTTTGCCGATGATTTTCAACACCTTGGGAAATTCTCTTGTCCAGAAAAATACACAGGAGAGTGGTGATCCTCTTGAGATTACAGTTGAATTGGGAGTTGTCGGGGTTTCTGTTGTAGACCATAGACCAAAAGAGCTTGTTTATTTTTACCTGGAACGAGTTTTCATATCTTATTCGACTGGCTATGATAGTGGAACTACCAGCAGGTGCAGACATATTCCTCTCTCTGTTCTGCATTTCAATAAGTGTTCCTTCACCGGAAGAACATACCAATTTAGGCATAAAGTTATAGTAACACAGTTTTAGAAAAAAAGGTATCTAACACTGTAAGTTGTTTTAAGTGTTTTTGATCAACCATAATATTAGTAAAAGTCTCACTTTTATGAAGAGAAATCAAATAGCAGGTTAATTTGTCAGTTTGTCCAAATCCTGCAGACCAACGTGTTCCATCAAAACAGTGTTTAAATTAAGATTTTTTTTAAACATGGTACACTAATGTTGGAGTACTCATACTATTTTTGGTCAAAGCTAGGTGTACAATGTAAATCTTTTTACTGAAGATGTGGCATATTGATATATATACTAACTAGTTCTTTGCGTCATTAGGCCTGTGATTACTGATTACTACTAATGTTCTTCATTCCTTTTTTCCGTCTAGTACTCTATTAGATGTATTTGCATTTAATAAAACAACATTTTGAGCAATTTTAATTGAAATTTTACATCTTCCTATCCTACATTGTGGTCTCCTAGTCATATTGAATTTTGCCAGTTAAAGGGTGTTAATTTCTAAAAAATCAGTACAAACATCCTATTACGAGCTGGGAATAACTGATTATTTGAGTTTTGGTCTCGCTTAGCATTTCACTGTCAGCATTTTTGAATTTCATTACATCTCCCAGCTGAAAAATGATTTTGTAGCTACGTTATAGATCCTACATAACTATTTGCATTTCCGAGTTCCTTTTATTGTCATCCGATATTGATGCTATGTTGGTTTTTATTTTACTTTTTGAAGATTCAAGCTCATTTTGGGTAACGTGCAACTTGACAACCAATTACCATTGGCATTAATGCCCGTGCTTTTGGCACCTGAGCAGCACACTGATATACACCATCCAGTTTTCAAGACTACTATAACAATCTGCAACCAGAGCCCTGATGGCGTCCAGGTCTACCCATATGTGTATATACGGGTAAAGATAAACATTTTCTAGCAATATCTGCACATTTTCTCTTATCAAAATATCACTTCTGTTTATCAAACCTTTCACACAATTTATACACCATTGTAAACAAAATGAAATAATTAATACATCAGCATTAAAGTTTCGGCTTAAAAGCACTAGCAGTGTATTGATTGTGTGGTTAGGCTTATGTACTAAGCACCAATGTACACAAAGTCGTAGAATTACGACACTAACATTAAAAGTGAAGGCATTAATTTTATTAATTGTTCGATTTTACGTACATTAGTTTCTAAATTGTGAATTTTGATTGGTTGATCGTATTAAATACTGATAAGCTGATATAATGGTAGACAAAAGTGATTTTCCCCTTTTCACTTTAGCCGGTCTCTTTGTAGCAGACAGTAGATAAATCTCCCCCTTAATACTTATGTAGGTAACCGACAAGTTATGGCGGCTTAATATTCATGAACCAATTATATGGGCTTTTGTGGACTTCTACACACATCTTCAACTGGATCGGATCCCCCAAAGTTCTAGTGTGTCACAAGTTGATCCAGAGATACGCATAGAGTAAGTACCGTTAAACATTCTTTTGCACCCAGATAAATTTATTATTTTCAAATTTCATATAAATTTGTCTTTACATTTGTTATGTAATTTCAGCCTCATTGATGTTTCTGAAGTGAGGCTAAAGGTATCTTTAGAGTCCGCACCAGCTCAGAGACCACATGGGGTATTAGGTGTGTGGAGTCCCATATTGTCAGCTGTTGGAAATGCCTTTAAATTCCAGGTAACATTAATTTGAATGTTAATTTTCTTTATTTTAATTCAGCTGATTTGACAATGGTATCGAAGACACTGTATGTAATGTATTCATCATACAATTATTATTTATGTCACCACAAGTGTGCCAGAATTCAGACACTGAAAATTTTCTGCATGTAAGCAGAGATTGACTGCTGTAACTGCTGGGTTGGAAACATTCAACCGGATCGTCAATATGAACTTCTTAATATACATCAAACTTCTGGATTTTAAATCCTTTACAATTCTGTTACCCTGCATATATTCTCTCCTTTCGTGACTATCATTGTGTTCCCCCTGACACTTGTAATTTTTTGAATTTAATTAATTTCTTATGTAGTACTTCTATTTTTCAATGATAGGTTCATCTGAGAAGAGTGATGCATAGAAACAGGTTTATGCGGAAAAGTTCAGTGGCTCCTGCTATTACGAACCGCATGTGGAGAGATCTAATCCATAACCCTCTACACTTACTTTTCTCAGTAGATGTACTTGGTATGACAAGCTCAACGTTAGCTTCCCTTAGTAAAGGATTTGCCGAACTATCAACAGATGGGCAGTTTCTCCAACTTCGCTCTAAGCAGGTAAACAAATTCTACATGTTTCCACTATTTTAAAAGTGAAGTCATAACTAGAACGGTTTGCGAGAGATTCACTAAAAATAAGCATCAGCCTGTGAAGGGTGAGCTTTGAATGAAATTATACTCTATAAACTTAACTATATATCTAAAACAGTAATGTATAATGCATGCTCATCAGTTTGAAGAATGAATGTAATAATCATTAAAAAAAAGTTTACAAAATCATGGCTTTGTGATCATAACAAAAAAAATAGATTTGTAAAGCTTAAGCTTTTTATAATTTGGAGCTTAAAAGAGGATATTAAAGCGGAAAAAGCGTAAAGTTTCAGATGTAGGATAATCTGGCACTTTTCAGTAAAACTTCAGCTTTGAATGAAATTATACTCTATAAACTTAACTATATATCTAAAACAGTAATGTATAATGCATGCTCATCAGTTTGAAGAATGAATGTAATAATCATTAAAAAAAAGTTTACAAAATCATGGCTTTGTGATCATAACAAAAAAAATAGATTTGTAAAGCTTAAGCTTTTTATAATTTGGAGCTTAAAAGAGGATATTAAAGCGGAAAAAGCGTAAAGTTTCAGATGTAGGATAATCTGGCACTTTTCAGTAAAACCATTTTTTTATCTCAATGAGTTAAACTGATTTGTAAGGCATTTTGAAAGAAGTTTTTCAAAAGAGTTTCTTGCCCATGCCTGATTGTCTATCCCTCCTCTTAGAAACTTTTAAACGCTTGATCAATGTTTTATATTTACTAATCTAAAGGGCATAACATTATATCCGTTAAAGACACAATCTTTAGAAAGGAGACAACTATTACCCTTAAAAATAAAATCACACAACTATTGGGACAATTATCCGAAAGAAATAACTGCCGCATTGATTAATAAACTAAAATCAATAAAAAAAGGAAATTAATATTCTGCACTAAATACAGGTATGGTCAAGAAGAATCACAGGGGTGGGTGATGGAATAAGGCAGGGAACAGAAGCTCTAGCTCAAGGTTTTGCTTTTGGAGTATCAGGTGTAGTGACAAAGCCCATGGAAAGTGCCAGACAAAATGGGCTTATTGGGCTTGCTCATGGGCTGGGTCGGGCATTTATAGGAATCATTGCTCAACCTGTGAGTGGAGCACTGGATTTTTTCTCCTTGACAGTTGATGGTATAGGCGCAAGTTGTTCAAAGTGCTTGGAGGTTCTGAATAACAAGACTGCCTTCGAGAGAATTAGAAACCCACGAGCAATTCATTCCGATAATATCCTCAGAGAATATTGTGAAAGAGAAGCTACTGGGCAGGTATTCTGTTTTCAATAATATTTGTTCGTTACAACGACTATTTTTTAATTTCAGAATGTATTAGAGATCAGTATGAACACCATTGCCAGAAAATCCTATAAAGGGTGGCATTTTGTCGCGAATATAGCCATGAAATGAACATCTTAAATATGGGAATTAACATAACAATTGTGTTACCATATTTACATACAATGCTTCTGCAGTCACCAAGGTTTTGGTAACGTGGTTGATTGCAGCTTTTAAGCAAATATGATGGATTTCATAGGTTGAGAAAAAATCTGGATTCATCCAGCTTGAAACTTCTAGCTTTATTAGGCCAGAATACCAGTCTAGCTTTTATGCTAAATAACAAGAGAATCTGAGCATAAAATCTGCAACCTAATACGGCTTATAAATTACAACCAAATATTACTTTCCAGAAAAAGAACTAACAACCAAATATTGCATGATAAGCTACAACCGAGCAAGCCTAAATGTGCCTTGTTGAGGAAGGGTCGTGTAGTGTGTGAAAAAAAAATTATGGTGAGGTGAAGCAACGCGTAAAATATGTGCTTGTATGAAAGATCATTCTTCATGATTATGGAATATACAATTTTCTCTTATGTGTTGCATTTTTCTGCTGGCTACACTGGGTTCCTTTCCTATTGGATATGATTTATTCTTTTTTGTATTTCTCATTAGTCTTTTTACTCCAAATGCTCTTCCTGCAAAATTCCTGTTCTCTCCAAAGTAGACCTGGATAAAGTTCTTACGTCCGTGACCAAAAACTACTTAAAAGATGATGGTGCTAAATTAAATTTCTTTTGTAAACTCATCATGCTCGTACTTAGATATTTCGGTAGGGTTGGTACAAATAATGAAATAAGTAGCTGTGTGCTTTGTATAAGGCTTAAATTTACGGGTTTTTGCTTCTTCTTTGTCTTTCAGACGATACTCTACCTCGCAGAAACGAGTCGTCATTTTGGTTGTACAGATATATTCAAGGAACCCTCAAAATTTGCATTAACTGATCATTACGAAGACCATTTCATCGTGCCCTATCAGAGAATTGTTTTAGTCACCAATAAACGGGTCACGCTTCTTCAGGTTGGTTGCAATTATAATTCTTGCTTTACTTGCTGTTGGTGGCTTTTAATTGTTTACTGGTAACTCTTGTATTTTCATGGATATAACAAGTCCACTTAGGCAGCTTTAGCTAGTTTTTACAATTTTCGTTCCACAAATGGGAAGAAGTACTCGTTCAGAACTATTTATTAAATTGAGAAGTCAAACTCTATCATGGTTTTGTTGATTAGCAAAAGAAGTGATATAATGATTCAATAAGGGTGAATTACACATTGGTCCATTTACTTGTAGGGATATTTTTATTTGGTCCTCGTAGTTTCAGTTGCAACACTGATACCTCATAATTTGAACTAGTTACATGAGCAAACCCGTAGTTTCAATTGGAACACTACTTGTCCCTGTTTTTTCATGTGATCCCTTCTTACAATCACTTGTGCAACTTATGTAAATCGTGGGGACTAAAATGTAAGTTAATCTATGGAGACAGAAAGCTATTCTGAGTTCCAAAGGAAACTATGGGCCAAAAAAAAGGTCCTACGGAGAGTATGGAGACCACTAGTGTTGCAATTGAAACAGATCGATCGGGAGTTTCATGCAAAGTTTGGGGACCATTGTTGTACTTCACCCATGCAATAGTTTCATTTCAAAAATCTCTTGCTTCTGGTTACTCTTTCTGTCCTAACGGAAAATGCCCATAAAATCTGATTTTCCTTTTAGTGTCAGGCCCCTGAAAAAATGGATAAGAAACCTAGCAAGATCATGTGGGATGTACCCTGGGAAGATCTAATGACTGTGGAATTGGCAAAAGCGGGCTCTAACTTACCCTCTCATTTGCTTTTCCATCTAAAGAATTTTAAGCGCTCAGAAGTCTTTGTCAGGGTTATAAAGTGCAAGGTTGAAGACAATTTGGATGAGAGAGAACCACCTCAAGCGGTCAAGATCTGCTCGGTAGTGTGCAAAATGTGGAGAGCATACCAAATCCACATGAAAAGCTTGACATTGAAGGTAACTAGAGCTCATCAATTCGGATTATTTTCTACAAGGAAATTGTACATATAAATTTCTCCGGACTCTTTTTGCCCTTCTTTTCAATAATTTGATTTCTTTTTCCCAATGTTTGGACTTCTTTTCACTTTTGTCCTTTTCTGAACTTTGGTTTTTTTCTGATTGTTTAATAGTAATCTGATTTGTTGAGTTGTTGTTTTTTTGGTGTTTTTTCCATCTACAGTATTTGGTTTTTCACTTTTTCACCTTTTTGGAATTTTAGCCTTTCTATAGTAATCCGAGTTTCCTTGTAGTTTTCCAACTTGTTCGCCTTTTCTGACTTATGGCTTTTTAAGGTTTTTCAAGTAGCCATAATTTCTTTCTGTTTTCTGTTTTTTTTCTGGATTTTGCTTTTTTCTACTGTGTTTAGCTTTTTATATTAGTGTAACTTTGTTTTGCCTTTTCCGACCTTTTTGGCTTCTTTTTTTTATATTGATTTATATATCTTTAGAGGTTTTTCAACTTCTTGGCTTTAATCAGATTTGTTGCAACTTTTTTTATATTTGCAGGTGCCTTCAAGCCAGAGACATGTATATTTTGCTTGGAGCAACGCTGATAAGAGGGATTCACGTGTCCCAAACCAGACCATGGTTAGCTCAAGGAAACTTTCAGCATCAAGTTCTACATCAGAAGAAAGGAGATTTGTTAAACACAGTATTAACTTCTCTAAGCTTTGGAGCAGTGAACTAGAAACAAAAGGCCGATGTAATTTGTGCAGAAAGCAGGTTACATACCTTGAGTTGTTTTCTAGAAAAAAAAAATTGTAGTACCAGAAAAAAATAAATATGTCTCTAATACATGTTTTCACTAATTACAGGCTTTGGAAGAGGGTCAAGTCTGTAGCATTTGGCGACCAGTCTGCCCGGAAGGGTAATTACTGTTCTTTATTCTGCATGTTGTTTTTCTTTTTTCTTAATATTTTCAAGTAAATCTGCTACACTTTGTCATTTGTTCATCTTTCTATCCTGAAGCTAGACTTGAGTTATGAGTTATGGCTCAATGATGTAGGCATTCAAAATGAACAGAGAGGATCAAACAAACGTATTTTGACACTTGAATTGACTCATAACATTTAAGCCATTTATAGACGTGAATTTTGTCTTAGGTGTGTGAGGGTTTTGTGATTTGGTCTTGGTCATTGATTTAAATGTTATCAACGGCTGAATTCTTGTGTATCAACTAAAAAATTATCAAATATAGTGTCTAGTAATCACGTCCCCAAGTGAAATGTCACACAATATCTTGCCTGTTGAGCATATGATGAACTTATGAGACAATTTCATTTCATTACATTTTGGTAAAAAGGAAATGCGTTAAAGAAGACAAGCTAATCTGTTGGATATTGATTACAGCTGGAGTTCGACACATGTAAATTTATGTAATTTAAGTAGGGTTTACATGTGTTAGGTTTTTTTGTTGTTGTAGAAGTTTTCGTCTTGTTATGAGCTTCAAACTTATTCCCATATGTTAAGCCTAGAGATACATCTGAGTAACTTTCTCAAGAAATTAAAATGAAAATTGAGTCGACTAACACATAGTTGTTATTTTCAGATATGTGTCGGTTGGTGATATAGCTCATGTTGGCAACCATCCACCAAATGTTGCTGCTGTGTACCGTTACAGCGAGGAACTATTTTCGCATCCAGTGGGTTATGACTTGGTAAGAATTCTCCAATAGAATATAGTGGCATAATATAATCCAAACCAGTTAGAAAGGCTTTGATTTAGGGGACATAAAGGGAAATTGTAACATAATCTTGTTCCTTTCTTCAGAAAATGGAACACAACGAATTAGTCCCAAATTTGAGTCAAATTTGTATCACTTTGAAACGTGAGAGAGATTTGTAGATTTATGATTTTAGCTTGTTTGATTAAACCTGAAATGAATAGGTTTCCTGGTAGCTTTTTTGTGAGCAGATAGAAGCTTAACCCCCTTAAATGTTCTTTAAATTTAAGGGCTGCGCATTGTGTCAATCTCCTTTCACTTTTCTTCTTTTCTTGATGTTGTCTCCCTTTTCTTAGTTCTATTTCTTTTTCTGTGCTTTTCCAGTTCGTTAATTTACTTTAACTTCCTTAAAAAGGCAATGCCCTGTTCATTTGGAATTTTAGATTTTAATTGGCTCATTGAGATTTTTATAAACATGCATTCTTGAATGTCATCAGGTTTGGAGGAACTGCCCAGATGATTACGTAACTCCTGTATCTATATGGTACCCTCGGGCTCCGGAGGGTTTTGTTTCTCCTGGGTGTGTTGTTGTTCCAGATTTTAGAGAGCCAGACCCCGGCTGTGTATACTGTGTGGCCGAATCTATAGCTGAGGACACAAATTTTGAAGAGCTAAAGATCTGGACAGCACCAGAATCATACCCCTGGGCGTGTCATTTGTATCAGGTAAAAGATCCGGTCCAATAAACGTCTAGCGCATATAATTAAAACTTTTACATTTTATGTTTATTATGTATCTACTTAGTAAGTAGTAAATAAAAGGCGTTACTTGAATAAAACCATTCATGCAAAAATTAAAGGATAAATGCCAACCACAAAAAAGGAACTTATGTTGCAAGAAGTCTAGAGTCAATACTTGTTTAACAGCACGTTTAAAGCAACAAAAAATTCTTATGAGAATCTCTCTTTTTTTTATAGGTGAAAAGCGAGGCTCTTCATTTTGTTGCCCTGAGACGGCCAAAAGAAGAATCCAACTGGAAACCAACAAGGGTTTTTGATGAACCTAGCCCACGACAGAGACCTTCAGAAATTTTGTAAATAATTGTTATACTTTGGAGGAGTCGGGAGAGAATTATACGTGATAATGCAAAGAAGTTGGAGGGGGTTTACTTTATGCCCTTTTTATTCTCTTGTAAAGCGCTTTTGCGATAAGAAATCACACACACATACAAGTATAACAGAATCGTGCTATATATGGTCTCGTGTATTAGTCATTTTTTCAGATTTTCTTTTGCAGAGGGTTGGAGATTAGCAAGGCAATTTTGATCTTGGGTCTCATTTGGTTGTGTATGATGTTGATGTAAGTAAATAATGGTGGAAATTTTTTATCTGATAATTAATGAATAAAAAAGGTGGTTATGGTGAGTGTTTTTTACAGTTTATATGGTGTAGTTACTGGAATGTGTCTCCAGTGATGACAGCTTTTGTCTGTGTTTATTGTAAATTGAAGTTTCAAAGTTTCAAAGCCTTAATCCCAAAAATAGGAGTTAAGAACAATCACATGCAATGTTTTAAATAGCGTTATCGCTAGCGAAGGTTTTTTTTTTTTTTTAGAGAAACGCTAAAATCGCAAATAGTGTTGCTACATACCCCTTTGCGGTGTACTTTCTTTTTGCCTAAATACATATAAATATAGCATTAAATTCAGAACATCTAATAAAAATTAACTAAATATGTATAAAAAGTTGTAACTAATAATCACAATAATTGTGGTTCAGAGCATTTACTTTGTTTTCAAGAGGTTTGGGGTTTGATTCTCTTTACCCTCCAATAATTTCATTAAAAAATAAAATTAGACTGCACCCGCTATCCCTATAGTGCGAATAAGCGTTTTTCCATCCAAATAGCGGTTATAGCGCGTTTTTTAAAACAATGATGACAAGTACACGTTGCATCACCTAGGTGGATTCGTGACTTCTTGTACATCGCTAATTCTTATAAGCTACTTGTTTAGTTATTTATCTATTTGCCCAAAGAGAAATCACATTGCTAGTTTTTATATAAAACTACTTGTTTATCTATTTGCCCGACATAAATATGTTATTGAATGTTTGCATCCAAATATTTAAGTTCTACTTTTAGAATTCTTGACATTAGTACTCTTTTCTTAACGGGCGCATTTTCAAATCCCATGACAAGCTTACTTGACTTTCTCTCGTCTTTGGCGATTCTTAATCCAGCACAGGTCTCCCCTCCTCACTTCTCTCTTCGTTTTTCCAACAATTTCCACAAATTCATCTCAACAGATACGTTTTTACTAAAGAAAATGTTATGCAGCGAGATTGAAAATATGACGACCCGGATGACAGTTGTTGCTCAGAGACTATTTTAGTGAAACTGCAACCATAACACCAAATCGTAAAAACATGTTTGGATCATTTTGACTTATATATAACAAACAATTATCGACGTATTCAGACTTTATAATGATATATACAAAATATGAATGACGGACACTATGCAGGTGGACAAGTCGGTCTTTTAGTTTTAGATATATCAACACTCACTCGTCCAGACTTATGCATAGCACTTCCATGCTTTAAATTTAAATAGCCTTCAACGATTTGCAAAACTTGGAAAAACTTTTGTTTGTTCCCTTGACAGAGCCTGCATGTCATCACAGTTGATGCATTTTGTAAAAACTTCCCCGAATGCCAAGTTGGATTTTCAGATGTCTGGAAAATTCCACATTTCGAAAAGGAAAAAAGAGTAACGAATAAATAGTTCGATTGAGACTCGGATATGCATACATGTGATTGGTTTCTTTAAACTTCAACAAATAATATGCTGTAATTTCAATTCCCATTACCTTAAGTCACATTTCTAGTGTTACATTAATGCTAAACAACACTAGAAATTGCTATTGTTGCAACTACAGCCTGTGAAATGAAAACCAAGTAAATGGCTGAGCTATGCCTATGAAAAGTTAACTCTTCCCACAAAGAATGAGCTCTTTCTGCAAGCCACTTGATGCTGGAACTCGTGTACAGCCACCTGTATATGCAGAGTTTTATGCATCACGCTTTGGACTAATCGAAGAAAGCTAAATCAAACAGATACTCCTCTCTTTACCACACATTTCTGCAAAACATAACATGGTTTATCATCTCCTCAGATCCATTGCAAAAGTTAGGAGCACACTAAAAAAAATGATTATAACAGAAAATGAGATTTTTTTTTGACTGAGTCGTGTTTCAGAGTCAGATGGAGTTCCATAGGATCTCTATGTCAACACAAGAAGGAAATATAAACAAACATTACAAACCCAACTATTTATATTTCTCACCGTGTAGCAAAAGGTGCAGATTAATGTCTATAACTAAGTATTTTCCAGACCTTCAATCTTGGTTTTGGGTACATTATTTGCATGCGATGACTAAGTACTTGATTGGTTGCAGCTTTAACTTAAATGAACTAACCTTTTTGAAACTGAGGAAAACTTACGTGGTTGAAAAGCTAGCTTTTATATGCCAGAAAAGTAAGAATGTCCAACTGAAAGGCCTCGTAGCTTAAAAGCAAAACAAAGAGTTGAGCTTTAAGTTCGACCATTTAAGCACTCAAGCACTCGGTTATTTAAGTTTTTTGTTACTTCTCATTGTGTTCCTGGAAGAAATTCAAAACTCAGAATCATTACACACAACAAATTGGTTCGTCTTATTAATACAAAAGTACTAATATTTTTATAGAGGTGGTATAATTTATACATTTGTGTTTATCAAACAAACCAAAAATGTATGGGAACTTAAGATATTATGCAACTCCTATAATTCTAGCTTATACAAAGGAGAGGGTAAAATTAAACGATCAGTAGTACAACACATATAACTGATACTCCCCGTTCCGATTTTACTTGATTTCTATTCATTTTTAAGGGTGTCCTAACTCCTAAGTAATTTTGTGCAAACACTTCTCTAAGCCTTCTTTTGACACTCCTCTAAACTAGTGAGTGAGGGCAAAAAAGCCAAGTCTTTTACTGCTGTGTTTTTGTTTTTACTCACAAAGGGTGTCGCAAAAAGTGTAGGCGGAGCAGTGTCAACATAAATTCACTCGTCCAGATGGAAATTTTGAAAATTAGTAAATAAATTTCATAGAAATACCTCTTATAGACCTCCAAATGCATTTGACTCAAAAACAATAGATACAACTGAAATAAGACAAGAAAAATTTTCAAAATTTTAACAAGGTTACTTTTCGTAAAATACAAAGTAAATAATTTTAAATCCTTAAGAAATTAGGTTTTCGAAACAACCAATTAAACACATATACATGCATATATAATGACGGCAGAGAAGCACTACTTCCAATTCTGAATCTCACTATGTACATGTTAGGCAACTGCTATTTTTCCTAGATATTTTTTAAGTTTTTTGCTTGAAACTGGTTATGGGAATTTGGATTCCTGGCTTTTTTTGGCTTTTAGCTTATGTGTCAAAAAAGCTAAACAACCTACAGCATGGAAGCTATGAATATGATTTTTTTAGCTTTTCCGTTCTCTAATAAAAGTTGTTTGCATAGTTAAAGTCGCATATAAGAAGAAATCAGTAAAAAAACAACAAATTAGTACGAACAAGTTATAAGCCACTTATAAGTAAAGAAAAAGTTAAGGTAGTGCAGAACACTATATTGCACCTTTCTAAAGCAAACTTTCTTCCCACTGCTTTTTTAAGCAACTTTTGGACAAAAACCTTATGCCAAACGGGTCTATGACTAGAGACGGAACTAGAATTTCAAATGCTGAGGGGTCGATATTCTATATAATTTTTTTCCCAACCCAATATGAGTTTTTACTCTTTTTTGAATTACGAGGGGGCCGAAACGCTAATTTTTGAAGATTTAGATCATAATACATAATTTTTTTAAAAAAATTCATCAACTTTTATCAAAACGGGGGTCACGACCTAGTTATGTCCCTACCGATGACAAAATAACAAAGAAAATTAGAATGATACCTAAAAACGAGAATTCTGCGTCATCATCATTGGGGGTCTGAAGTGGGCCCGCCACGACGGAGATCTTCGATAATAGCTCCGAGCTCCTTTCTAGCTGATTCTCTCCCAAACATGAATCCATACCTGAACCATAAAAATAAATATAAAATGGTATTAAGAATACAAAAAAAAAAAAAGGACTCACAAAGTGCATTTCTGGCTAACTGCTTTTTTCTTAGGTTTTTTGCTTAAAAAAAGCTGTTGGTCTCAAAATCATAGAAGCTAGGAATTTAAAGCTCGTTTAGCTTTTCAATGAAAAAAAGGACAAAATATATAAATTTTCTAAAGCACTAAAAAAAATTGACAAATTAGTAAAAATAAGTTTAGATTTTTTTTAAAAAATGTCTTGGCAAACACTACATTTTTAACAAAAATCTCTATTTTTCTCTTTTCACAGCTTTATACACAATAATAATAATACATAAAAAAACTGAGAGCAAACAAGCTTTTTAAGTCACTAATTAAGTGACCTACTTATTGATATTATTCGCGGATCAAATTAAATGATAAAAAATGACAAATTAGTAAAAATCAGTTAAAATTTCAGTTGAAAAACACTACATTTTTAACAACAATCTCTATTTTTTCTCTTTTCACAGCTTCTAAACAAAATATATGGACTAGTATTAAAAAAAAAAGTGATACCAAATGAGCTTTTGTAAGTCACTAATTAAGTCACCAAACAAGTTCTTTATTATTTATCAAATGAGATAGTATCCAAATTCATCAACTTTATCAAAGTTTATAAAGTGAATAGGTCAAACATATATATATATACATATATAAATATATGGGACAAGTTATATAAACATCAACTTAGACATCAAATTGGACACTTTTTCGTAAAAACACTCCAAATCAAGATTTGGTTAATGCAAATCTCCACGGTTTCACGACGGGGACACAAATATGCGTTTTGTTTTTTTTTCCGAGAAGTATAATGACATGTTTTCGAAATTATGGTAAAATTTAAAAATTCAAAACATGTCATTATACATCTCAGAAAAAAAAAACCGCATATTTGTGTTCCCGTCATGAAACCGTGGAGATTTGCATTAATCAAATCTTGATTTGGACAGTTTTTAAAAAAAAGTGTCGATTTGGTTGTTTTTCATCATGTTCAGATATAGATATATAGATATATATATAGAGAGAGAAAGAGAGGGTAACAAACCAGGTGGATACGGCGGAGAAAACAGCGGCGATACTCAAACTCTCAATTAGACTATACCTTTTACTCATCTCTCTCTATATATATATCTCTATATCTCTATATCTATATCTATATCTACAAATAGACATACACTATTTTTTGAAAGCAAAATATTGTGTAGTAAAATGAAACAAAATAAAAGAAGTGGGGTTTAAAAATACATAGACTTAGTATTAAGGTATTAAGGTCCCTCATCTCACCATCTATTTCTCTCACCCCATTTATTTATAAGGTACAGGAAATCGTAACATCAACCAGTATTTATTAGCCATTAAATTTTGCAAAAGAAGTCGTATAAGTGGTTCAGTTCTAATTGATAAGAGTTTTCATTGTCTAAATTTTAAGACTTAAAATTGCAGTTGTTGTTTTCTTTAATTGGCAAAGATTGAATGGAAATGCAGGATTCATGAGCTTTAGTTACAGTTATCAAATAAGAACTTACTTTTTTAGTAATTTCAGTTATTCGGAGTCTCTTAGTAATTTTCTTGCTACGCTATTGTTGTATGCTTAGCGTTGGGAATTGCGAAAAGTTAGGAGTGCCCGCGCGTGTATAAGAAGGAAAGATGCCTGCGCGTGCTTCCATGTTATGAACCTTGTATTACAATTATCGGATGAGATATTGCTAAGAATAGGCAGCAATGATACATTTATTTTACTTTGAGTAGCAGAGTATTTAGCAAGTTATTTTGGTTGTCTTGATATGGTGATAAGACGATGATGAAGTTATATTGAAATTATCATTTCAATAACCGTAGTCTTGTTCCCTCAAACCTTCTTAAATTTTGTGGTAATTGCTTGTTAAGTAATTAGCTATTTTGAAGATAGTCCTAGCTGTCACCATATTAGTAGCAGATTAGTGAATAAGTTTATACATGTTGTGGGGGTGACTGGTGAGATTATGGTTTAAGAGGTAATGATTACTAAGAGATATAGACTATGTATTAATTACAACATTTTAGGTGTTACAAATTCAGGTGGGTTTTGTCAGGTTCGTAGTAGGGGTGAAACAAGAAAGCATACATGATGATCTGATTAGTATGTAAAAGCCAAAGTAGGACTTTCTTTTCTTTCCCGGGTGGGCTGTTTGGGAGTACTGAAATTGTTTGTTCGAACTTTTTGTTAAATAGTTGAGTAGTAAACTTATATAATTGTTGTTTTGGTGCACCACGACGGTTGAGACAATAGGATTTCATATGGAGTTTAGAAATCGAAATTTTAAAGCGACTGACAAGCAGGTGTGGTGTGCATGAGTTGATTAAGCAGTAGTATTTTACAATTCAGTTGGGTTTGTTGCGGTACAGGGTATTTTCAACGATTAGTATTCTTGGGAAAGAGAAATGGTTGGATTAAGAGTAGATGTACTTAGTAGTACGCTATAAATTTGGTAGGCAGCATGCTTTTCGGATTTTTAGAAATGTCGAGGTTACATTACGGTTGACATTGTTTTTAGTAACCATTGATTGATTTAATAGTATTGTTAATGGATTGACATGTTTGTTATTTGTTGGAGAAGATTTCTGTACATCTTGATGATGGATTGAAGATTTCAGTTGGATCTGCTCTAGAAGTTAAAGGGTTGGTGGTACATAATATTTTCTTTTTGGTTGTGACCTATCACTAATAGTCTAGTCTGTTACTTGGATGATAATTGATTAATTGAAGTTTGCATGTGGCTAATTTAGTTGTATGGAAAATTATGAAAGCAGGTTATAATAAGCAATGCATCTAGGTTGAGAGAATTTGTATAACTGTATAAGACATCAGATCTCATGAAAATATTTGGTCATTATGTGAGTGTATTTGGAGTGAGCCTAACACGATAATTAGATGGACTTACATTAAAGATATGAGGATACAAAGTTAAGGGCTTAGTCTTCTATTAATCAGGGAGAAATAAACTTGACGAAGTAATTATATTAGGCTAATGGAGGTTTGAAAATAGTTTTTAGAGTTTATAAGATAAGTATATTGGACAAGGTTGGAAAATGGACCGTCTTCAATTAGTACTGATAATTAAGTACAACGCTGAGTACAGATAGTTGACAGAATAGTTGATGAATAATAAGTACAAAAATCTTGTTCTATATAAACCGAGTATGTAGTTTGTATACATATGAACCGTTGCCTACAGGTTATAAGTAATAAGTTGACTTATTTAATAGAGCAGCAAAGGATAGTCGACTTGTAGAACCAACTGTGTTTTTAGTGGTCTTCTTTTGGTACTGTTTAGTTAATGAAGTAACTTCTAGTGTCAGTAATACACAACTTTTGAAAAAAAAAAAAAAAGGGAGTTTAAATTGGGTCGTTTAATGGAATTAAAAACATAGCACAAACGAAGCACCAATATTTATGTTTTTATCAGAGTTCGCATGGGAAGCAAGAGTAGGCTGGGAGACTTAACTTGTTTTGAATCTGTATTGGTTTGAATCTGTCAATATGTATTAAAGAAGGACCAATGGATAAATAGTTACAAATTAGAAAGCAAAATATTGTGTAGTAAAATGAAACAAAATAAAAGAACTGTGGTTTAAAAATACATAGGTTGAAAGGTTACACTTAAAACTTTTATTTATCATTTTTATACAACTTATATCATCTTTTTTTTTTTGCTACTTAAATTACGAATTTTCCCTTGGATTTTGTTCACTGGTTATTAAGGTTTTGGCATAAAATAATTTCAGATTTAGGGTTTATTTATTAGTACAAATAAACTGGAATATGTTAATTAAATCTGGTAATTGGTGTTTGAGGATCTATGTTTGTTATATTAATCTATTTTGATATTTGTGTTTGTACTCGCTGTGTTTTGTTGCTTATTTACAATTGTAATCACTGTGGCTTGTTTGCTACATATTTAAGCAAATAAGTTGTCTTATTTTTGAGTTTTACCTTTGACATATTATATATTTTCTATTAGACTTTTAGGTATTAAACATGTATCAAATTGATAATCTGATGGGTGTAACGATTTGGGTTTTGTTAGTTTCCCTTGATTTTGTACTTGTATGTGTTTGGATATTCATCGGATGTAATATGAATATATGAGTATTCGATTGTGTTGTGCTCGCCATATTGTGTGTCAAACTGGTAAGTTATAACTACTGTTTTTAATTTAAATTTTGTTGTTTTCTGCTATAAACTGTGTGATACTAATACTATAATCTTCTGACTATTTTGTTTTTGCCAAAGATAAGTTACAAATTTCATTCACTTGCTTGGACTGATATTCATTAAGCTTATTTTGACAGTCAACCGAATGACTAAGCATAGGCTTTAATATACTCATTTTTTGCTAATCTTTAAAATTTCAACTTTTTAGCTTATACCAAACGGACCTTTAGTATTGTATGTTTCTATGAAGAATTCTTTTTCTGTCAGCACTTGCTTCCTTCTTTTCGATCTCTTCGAACTGATTATGATTTGTCTGTTGGAGTTTATAATTTTTTCTGATGGAGATTTGGTGAATGTAGGGTGCTGAACTTGCTGCCGAGGAAGGGAAAAGTATATATATATATATATATATTAAATTATATAATGGAGGAAGCGGCAGCGTTATACCCACCGATCTCTCCAACGGCCTTCGACTTAATCGTAATCGGCACCGGTCTCTCGGAATCCATCCTTTCCGCTGCCGCTTCTACGGCCGGTAAAACCGTACTCCACCTCGACTCAAACCCCTTCTACGGCTCCCTTAACTCCTCTCTCTCTCCTCATTCCCTCTCTAACTTCCTTTCATCCACCCCCCTCTTCACCTCCCTCTCCCTCCCTCCTCCCCCTCCCGGTTCCTTCTCCCTCGACGTATCGGGACCTAAACTCCTCTTTTGCTCCGATGAGCTAACCGACTTGTTGATCAAGTCCGGTGCGAGTAACTACATTGAGTTCAAGAGTGTCGATAGGAGCTTTGTTTATAGAGAGGGGGAGTTGTTTAGTGTACCGGATTCGAGATCGGCCGTGTTTAGAGACTCTAGTTTGGGGTTATCGGAAAAGAGGAGGCTTGGGGAGTTTTTTAAGATGGTCGAGGGCCATTTACGAGACGAGAGGGATGGTAGAGAGGGGAAGAGAGTTTCGGAGGAGGATTTGGAGAGTCCGTTCGTTGAGTTTCTTGATAAGATGAGGCTCTCCGATAAGATTCAATCGTAAGTCTATATTTTTTTTCCACTTATTCTTCACTTTCAGAATTGGAGAGTCCGTTCGTAGAGTTTCTGGACAAGATGCGACTCTTCGATAAGATTACATCGTAACTGTACTTATTTAGTTGCATCTTGGGAAAATAAAGATTATACTTTTTGTATTGGGAACTGTGTATTTGAATGTAGTGTAAAATTAGACTATGCTTTTAATCATAATGTTTCGAAATCTATACTTTCAGAATTAGTTTATAATCATATCAAAGTAGTACAGCAACATTACAAAGTAACAATTACGATCATAAACTATAGGTTCAGCCGGAAAGAAGTAGGTTTGAACAAGATGCGGCTTTCAGCTAAAATAAATTAAATTGTTCTATTCCGCAACTTTTAATCTGAGATTTTATTCGTATATGTTGTAAGGTGATTCATTGAGTTAAGGAAAGCTATAAGTTGAACCTGAAAGAATGTAGGTTTGAACAGGATGCGGCTTTCAGCTAAAATAAATCACTTCGCAACTTTTAATCTGAGATTTTATTCGTATATGTTGTAAGGTGACTAATTGAGTTAAGGAAAGCAAGATGGTAAGTTTTAATCTGAGATTTTATTCGTATAGGTTTAAAGATTAAATGGAAATGTTCCATTTTACAACTTTGAAGCTGAGTTTTCCCCCTTATATGTGGTAATGTGATTGTTTGTTTAAAGATATGCTTTAGGTTTAATTTGAAGGAAGGTAGGTTTTTCCTGTCACACACTGCATCCAAACAAGCCCTTTGTTTTTGTGTTCATTTTTATTTTGGTGAGATTTTATGGTATTTAGGAACCTTGATTTGCTAGTGGGATCGGGAACTTGAGGTACATGGAATTATTTTTTTTGTGAAACTAGGATTTGTATGATATTTGTTTTTGTGTTTTCTTTTTATTTCCCCCTCTTAAGTTTTTTTTTAACATGGCGGAACTTAGGTTTTGTTTTGCCTACATGAAAATTCCGAATCAAGGGTAACTCAACATTTGTTGTGTGTTTATAGGTATATTATAAGTATAGGCAGTTTATGAATGCTTTTTTTTGGCCCCTTTCAGGCTCTTATAAATCTGATATAAAAACTTGTTTAAACTCTTTGCGAAACTAGAGATTCTAGTTCATGGATTTGAAATGACTGCTGGGTAGTGTAGTTGCCTTTTTTTATTGAAGCTAATTGGAAATTTATCAGGCAACATTATTGTGATAATTTATTGAACTCCAGTTGATTTCTAATTCCACAATCCAACACAAACTCTACAATTTCATGCTTTATATTCCTTTTTGTTTTTTGTTTTCTGGCCTCGTATTTGTAGAGAGGAGCATTCTATTCTCATAAAGGACATTTATAGCTCCACAAAGAGAAAAAAACGAGAGATACATAGAGGAAACAAGGAAAAAAATTAGGGGGTGATTTCATTCAGATTTAAATATGTTATTTTCTGGAAGTAATTTGCTCCATGTTTTTACCATTCAGGATAATTCTCTATGCTATAGCAATGGTCGACTATGATCAAGATGACAAGAAGTTATGCAAGCATGTCTTAAAGACAAAAGATGGAATTGATCGTTTGGCCCTTTATCACTCTTCAGTTGGCAGGTCCTTTTGCAGTTTGTTTTATTTCAGATGTTCTTTGGGTATATTGGCAAATAATTGTAGAATGATGTTTTAACTGCTCCAGAATTGTTAATATAAAAGAGCTATTAGTTTCTTTCTCATTTTTTCAGTAGAAAAGGTTAAAAGTAATTTAGTTAAAGCTTTTATCCTTTTTTTTTGTGGGGTTTCGCCCCCACTTTTTTATTTTTCCTTGATCAATACATAAAAAAAGTGGGGTTTTCCCCACCGGTTAGTTAAAAAAATTTAGTTAAAGAATTTGGAAACATGAAATCTTGCTGAAACTAGTGGACTATTTTCTAAATAGAAACTTTTTGGGTGCAAGTCCATAAGGAATTAGAGCTGCATTGCTTGATGTCCTGGTATAATTTTTTTTTTTGCTTTTAGGTTTTCTATAACAAGTGCATAAATGTGCATAAAAAGTGCATAAATGTGCATAACATTCACTAAATGTGCATAATGTCCCGGTATTCTTTTTTTTTTTTTGCTTTTAGGTTTTCTAATGCACTGGGGGCTATGATTTACCCGATATATGGTCAAGGGGAATTGCCTCAGGCTTTCTGCCGACGTGCTGCTGTCAAAGGTTGTATATATGTAAGTTCTGTTTTTGTTGGTAATGGTACTTGTATGTGAGTTGAGTTTATTGGAATTGCCATTTTATATTTATTTAGCTCGTGTTTTTTTTCCCTTTCCTTTTCATGCTAAATCATATCCAGTATTGGTTGAAGCTAATTTTTCACCCTTTTATTTACACCTCTTTCTCATATGTTTCGATTTTGTCAGACAAATTTTTAACATATCTGTGTTTTAGTTTTTTACCTTCACGATTATAGTTCTTTACTCTTTAGTAGTAGAAAAAATTACACTCTTCAGTAAGAAATGGGTTGCTTACATTTTTTTTTTATCTATCAACCTTTAGCAATATGCCCAATGTTCTACCAACATTCTTAGCTTTGGCCACTGGTCGATGTCCTTTTTACAACTAAGTCACTTCTATTTAAATTGGTGAAGAAAATAGGTTGGAAAATATAAGTTTGGTAAGATGTTCCCACTGATTTTCTTAGGACGATGTACAAATAGTTCAAACAATTAGGTCGGTGAGCAAATTGTTACAAAGCCAGATGGATTGGAGTACAACATGACAAATTAGCCCCCTTTAAAAACTCACTTGACTATCAGTCGTCCAATTAAATTATTGAAAGTAGCTCAAATTGAGACAGATTTATAATAATATGAGATTGAATGATAAAATCACGAATGATAATAAACAGATATACAGATTGTTAGAAGTCTATATATGTTGGTATACAAAAGTAAACTCGACCCTTAAGAAGTTGGACAACATCATCGCTTCTTGGCCATATTTGTTGTGTTCATGCCTGTTTTCACATTCTGTCTAGTTCTTCTTTGTATCACAGTTAAGACTTTGTGGACGTGTTCTCACATATCCAATCTATTGTCATTGTAATACTGCATCTTGAAATAGTTAAATTGTCTCATTTTTTCTGTTCTGTTTTTTCTCATTTTCTTTCTTCAGTCACATTATGCTTCCCTACTGATAATATTTTTTTAAATTAAAAATCTTTAATTTTTTTCAGTTTGTATTGGCTGAATGTTTGTGTGATTACGATGTAAGTTTGGCCATTTTATTGTCATCAGCTAATCACTTGTTTAAAACAATATGCGTCGTGTAGGTCCTTCGAATGCCAGTTACAGAGCTTCTTACAAACAAGGTAGGTTTACTTTACACTTCCCTGTTTATAATACTGTATATTTTTAGTATTGGCTATGTAAGTTACTTCTAATTTGTAGGATAATGGGAGTTACGAGGGTGTAAAAATAGCTTCCGGTCAGGAATTATTTAGCCAACATGTGGTTTTAGGTCCATCCTCTATTGTTTCTAACTCCAAGCCTTCCCCCGAGGTGATAAATGACTGTGAGAAGGTCGCAAGAGGAATATGTATCACCAATACATCGTTAAAGAAAGATGTAACAAATCTTCTGGTGATATGCCCTCCTAAATGTAAGACCTTTGAACTGAATTTTCGTTGTTCTCTCCATCACAAGTGGAATATATTATATTTTTATTTGATTGTTTCTTCTCCAGCTCTGCATTCGGAGCAGGTCACGTCTGTTCGAGTTCTCCAGATAGGTAGCAATTTGGCTGTCTGTCCTTCTGGCATGTAAGTTGTTAGACACTGCCTTGTCTCTCTCTCATTTCAGTATGTATGCCTATTTCTTTACTTGCTGCAACTCCGTCATTGTTTGAAGTTACAATGTATTTCTATGAATTAGTTGACAAGTTGTCCATCCCCGTAAAAGGTATTCTTTGTGTCTTTTAGTCCCATTTCCTTGAGTCGTAGGACATGAAAGGCTTGAATTTTTATGATGGTGCTTGTCTGTCAATTTGGAAGTGTATGTCCCACTTGAATCTAGATATGAAACTATTTTTTGTGTACTTCTAAATGATAGGGGTTCACTGTGGGGATCTGATATACACATACATGTATACAGTATAACACACAAGTACATGTATACAAAAGTAACTATGATATTTGTATATATCGATTATCAAGACCGCAGTCATAGAGAAATACAATTTGGAATCTCTTAAGTTGGTTAAGTTTTATTTGTTAGAACTAATTTTGAAGCTAGAAATGAACTTTTCTTTAGAAATTAGGAACGAGGCCCGGTTTAGAACTACCAAGACCAGAAGTCTTTTCTTTTTCACTTTGTCACAGGCTAGCCCAGTTTTCATAATTTTTCTTCAGGCTGTGTTTGGTGCAAAGATTCTTTTCGGGTAATGCAGTGTGAAAGGAATTACATTCACAAAAAACCATGGATCAGTGCCACATATTATTTTCCGTCACAATTTTTCACATGGATTTCTTGCACCAAACAGAGCTTTAGAGATGAAGTTTTGTTTGTTGATTTAGAATTTGTTCAGGAGTTGGTTTCAGAGCTATTGGTGATACAAGCTACTCTATTTTCTTGCTCAGGTTTGTCGTGTATATTTCGTGTATATGTGATGATGCTGATATGGGTAAAAACTCATTACATGCTGCTGTGAATTCGATGTTTTCTGGTCCTGTTTCCGAAGCAGCTGAAAAAAGTTCTCCAAGTGAAAGTGAGAGCACGGAAATGAAACCCACCTTGTTATGGAGTTTTCTTTATTTACAAAAAAGAGTCATGGTTTGTTTTCCAACCTTGTGATTCCTTTGCTTTGTTTTCTGCCAATGCATTTCTTAAGAACTAATCATTTTCTTTTTGAGGATGGAATTGGTGATTCGATATCATGTTGTTTCCTATGAATAAAAACAGAGCTTGATGCATAATAACTAGTGACTTTTTGTCTTTCAAAAAGTCCTTCGTCTTTTTCTATTTGTGGCAGTTTTTAGTAACTAGTGACTTTCATAAGGTTCGTTAAATCATTTCGTTGTTGGAGCGATATTGACATTATAGAAAGTGAGACATGGTCGAATAGAGCTTGTTGGAGAGATGTAGATATGGGGACAGCAGAAGATGGTAGGAAAAGAGCCTGTTGGTTTTGTTAATGTATACATGCATAATAATATGTGATGCTATAGTGGTAAAAGATTGCATGCTCTTCATGTTCCACTCTTTGTCATAGTTGACAGACTTGAATATTCACACTTGTGTTTCCCCATACATGCCATTTGATTATTGCTGAATTATCTCAAGGGTGCTCATTTTAACTATTAGCGTCTCTTTTTCGATCTGCAACATCTCCTAATACTTCAATTATTGCCTTTATAAATGCCAGGGACCATCCGACACTATAAGCACTACGTCGACACCAGATGGAAATTTAAACTACAAAGACATTGTATCCGAAACTAAGGAGGTAATGTTTGTTATTAACCTGAATAAGAAACCATTAAATGACTTAACTGCGGTAAACAGTTCTTTACCTTGTATTCAGTATTTGACATTTTTTATTTTTATCCCAGCAATTTTCCAAGATGTTCCCAGATGTAGAGTTTTTTCCGGAGGCAAGCTTTGTTGATCCGGAAGATGATACTTTGCTTGATCAGAGTCACGAAGATGATTCTCTCGAGTCATAACGATTATTCTAGTTAAGTTAGATACTGTAAATTTTTTAGTTATCAAGTTGTTTCATACGGACATGTTATTTATGATGACACAGTTATAGTTATCAAAAGTGAGAAAGCCATAGATAGGGCGGGGAACTTGTTATGGTCTTCGTTCCTAAGTTGTAGTTGCTGTAATTGTTTTGTTAGAAATTGTATATTTGTTATTTGCAGTGGATGAAATATTTCTCTTTTATGGTATTCAATCGTAGTGTCACTGTTTGAATTTCCAACACTTCCATTTTGTGGTTCAGTACGTTATTGATCGTGTGAGTAACTCTTGTAGGTTCAGTACATTATTGATACTGTGACTAACTTTATGTTAAGCCAGTTTCTCGTGTTGGTAAATCACCCTTAGTTCATTGGGGTGATTTGTGTTGGAAAAAAGTTGGAAAACATGTAGTTTAAACATGGTTGTTCCAAGTGGTCAGGGACTATCTTTGAGTCAATTTTCAATGCGACTACTCAGTTTTTCTGAGGCCATACTCAAAGCGTTAGTAGCTCGTGCGACGAGCTTCGCAACGGTATATCGCATGACCTATTCGGAGAATGGGTGTGAATGATAATTGGACTCGAAGAGTGGTACTCGAAAGAGGAAATAAAACCGAATCTGGAAATGGAAAAGGAAGTGTGATTAAACCACGAGGGTTATCCCACATTGTAAAATCAAGAGTGATTTTTACACTATATATACATGGTAAATCATCCTTAGTTCATTGGGGTGATTTGTGTTGGGAAAAAGTTGGAAAACATGTAGTTTAATAAAACCGAATCTGGAAAATGGAAAAGGAAGTGGGATTAAACCATGAACGGTTATCCCACATTGTAAAATCAAGAGTGATTTTTTACACTATATATACAAGTCTATCACATGTAGTTGGTAAACTAATCAAGTCCACATACCCATAAGTGGGTAGTGTGTACCACACACGCTCGCTCGGGTCTCGGGCCGCGGGTTTGGAGAATGTCTCGAGTCTTGGGTCTAAACTAAAAAAGGGACTTTTGCATATTTGCAAGAGCAGTCCATAGAGTTCCATCCACAGAGGCAGCCTTTCCCTCACATTCCAACACACGAAATCAGTCTCTCTTCTCTCTAAAACAGCATATATTTTTTCTTCATAGCATATTAGAAAACAGAGAGAACCACCCACCAAAAGCTCGACTTTGACTCGTCGCCAGTTTTCGGCGAGTCATCCGAGAGACGTTGTACCTTGGGATCGAAGCGCCAACGCAACCAGAAACATCAAGGTGGTTGGACGAATATCGGTTAAGGTCATACTGTTAACATTAGCCTCGTCTAATTTTATTTATATTCTGTCCATTTTAATTTTCGCATTTAAATTTAGTTATTTACATTTTGTCCTTTCAATTCTGTATTTTTAATTCAGTATTTTAATTTGCTGTACTTAGCTGTAGCTTTTTTATTCTGTTTGTACCTTTCTGTAATTTCTTTAAAGTTGTGTTTTTTACTGTAATTTCAATTCTGTAATTTAATTCAGTAATTAGAATAGTTTCAATTCAGTCATCTAATTTCAATTTCAAACAGAACAGTCCGGCTGTTAAGTTTATACTTTCCAGTTCGGCAGTTTCTATTTATTGCAATTCAATACATCAGATTATTAATTAATAATAATCTGATAACGTTTGCTTTAATTACTTTTCAGTACCTACATGTTGTAATCAGTAATTTATATTTCAATTGGAAATTAATAAAGATTACAGTGGTTTTGTTTAATTATTGTTTAGTCATTTATTATTCTATAATTGTTATTTCGTACACGGAAACCAACAATCTTAACCGATATTCTGTTGTTTCTTTCGTGTATTAATTAATACAATTATTTATTTTAAAAGGAATAGTGCTTTTTTGTTTTCAATTCTAAATTATATTAGAAATTGAATTACAAAGAAAAATTCCAAATAGTTTTAATTTTGTTTTAGAATCTTGTTGATACCAACCGTATTGGTATTCAATGAGAATCATTTAATCCTTTTAATATCAACCGTATTGATATTCAAAAGGATAAAAAGTTTAATTTTATTGTTTGTTTAATAATTCTTTTACAAACCCAAATATCAGTTTTTGTGTTTTGTTTATAGAATTTATTGCACACGTATCTCATACGTTTGTTGTGTTGTCGTTTCAGATGACAAACACATCGCCTATTCAGTTGCCTATCGGAAGTGAGCATGACCCGGTGGTTGGTGGAGATGTCCATAATACTGGGGGCGATGCGATTGTGGGGGCTAACGCCGATGACGTAGCTGCAGCGGCTGCGGCCATGGCGGATTCTACGGCCAAAGCTGAGGCTGCGGCCGAAGCAGCGGCCATGGCCAAGGCCGCAGCTAAGGCTGCGGCAAGGGCCAAGGCTACGGCCAAAAGCAAGGCACCGATGTATTCGGTTGTGCCTACTTCTCATCTGGAGAAACCGGAAAAGTTCAGGGGAGACAACTTTAAACGTTGGCAGCAAAAGATGCTGTTTTATCTCACGACCCTGAATCTGACCAGGTTTCTTAAGGAGACTGCTCCAGTCCTAAGCGAGGACGATTTGGACGAGCAGTCGTTCTCTGCGGTTGAAGCATGGAGACATGCCGACTACCTATGCAAGAACTATATCCTGTGTGCTCTAGATGACACGCTGTTCAGTGTTTTCGAGCCCAAAGCTACTGCAAATGAGCTCTGGGAAACTCTCAAAAATAAGTACAAAGTGAATAACGCTGGCACAAAGAGATTTGTTGTCACGGACTTTCATGAGTACCGTATGACTGACAGCAGGGGTGTCATGGAGCAAGTTGAGGAGCTCCAACTCATTTACCATCGCCTTGAGGCTGAGGGGCTAGTGATTAATGAGCCTTTCCAGGTGGCACTCATGATTGAGAAATTGCCACCGTCATAGAAAGACTTTCAAAACTACCTGAAGCACAAGCGAAAGGAAATGAAACTTGAGGGGCTCATTGAGAAGCTCAATATCGAGGTGAGCAACCGTCGCTCCGTGAAGAGAGTCGGTGGTGCTAACATCCCGATGGCAAAGGCCAATGTGGTCGAAAGCTCCAACGTCAAACGGAAACGTTTTGACAACGGAGGCAGTGTTGTTGTCGCAAAGAAATTTGTGGGAACCTGCTTTGTGTGTAACAGGACCGGCCATCATGCCGCCGACTGTTATGACAATAAAGGCGCTGTTAAGCCCAAGCCCCCCCCCCCCCCCCCGGAGGAACTTCCAAGGGCAAGGGGAAGAGGAAAGCTCCAGCTCAGGCACATCTGGCCGAGGGAGGACGAGATGATGACCACTTTACTGCTGTGGTCTCTGAGGTGAATCTGGTGGGGAGCAATCCCAAAGAGTGGTGGCTGGATACCGGCGCCACAAGCCACATCTGCTCAACAGGGTGGATGTTCAACACCTACGAGGCAGTAGAGGGAGAAAGCTGCTTCATGGGAAATTCTGCTACTTCCAATGTGAAAGGAAAATGAATGGTGGTGATGAAGATGACCTCAGGAAAAGAGCTGAGGTTGACTAATGTGCTCCATGTTCCGGATATCCGTAAGAATCTGGCATCCGGATTGGTAATGGTGAAGAACAGGTTCAAGCTGGTTTTAGAATCCGATAAAATTGTAATCACCAAAAATGGTGTCTATGTATGACCAACGACATGTTTAAGTTAAACGTAGGGACACCTGCTCTCAATAAAGGTGCTAAAGCTGAGGCTAGCACTAGTGATGTAATGACTGTTGCCCAAAAGGCCAATAAAATTTCTAATTTTGATTATTTATTTGAGTCATTTCATTTGTGGCATGGTAGATTAGGTCACGTGAATTATAATTCTTTAAAGAAATTAATATCACTAAAACTAATACCAAATTTCGTTTTTAATAAGCAACACAAATGTGAGATTTGTGTAGAGGCAAAATTAACGAAATCATCGTTTCAACATGTTGAACGAGAAAGTGAACCTCTCGGTCTAGTACACACGGATGTATGTGACTTAAAATTTATACAAACACGAGGAGGGAAAAAGTACTTTATCACCTTTATAGATGATTGTACTAGATACTGTTATGTTTACTTAATGAGAAGTAAAGACGAAGCAGTAGAGAAATTCGCTCTTTATAAGACCGAAGTTGAAAATCAACTCAATAGGAAAATTAAAACATTGAGAAGTGGTAGAGGCGGTGAATATGAATCACCGTTTGAACAGATATGCGCTGAAAGCGGCATTATACATCAAACCACAGCCCCATACACTCCCGAGCAAAATGGGGTTGCTGAGCGTAAAAATAGAACGCTAAAGAAAATGAAGAATGATATGCTAATCAGTTCTGGGTTACCCCAGAACATGTGTGGGGAAGCGATACTTTCCGCAAACTATGTTTTAAACAAGTTACCACATAAGAAGCGAGATAAGACTCCATATGAGTTATGGAAAGGTCATCAACCCAGTTATAAGAACCTGCGGGTTTGGGGTTGTCTCGCGAAGGTCCTAGTTCCCACTCCTAAGAGGATGAGAATTGGTCCTAAAACGGTGGACTATGTGTTCATCGGATATGCACATAATAGTAGTGCATATCGGTTTCTGGTACACAAGTCGGATAATCCCGATGTGCACGTAGATACGTATATAGAAAGCCGAGAGGCCTCTTTCTTTGAAGATATCTTTTCCCGTAAATTACCTACATCTGTACCAACTCAAGAGTTGAACAGTGAAGGAAATGTGGGGGCAAGTGAACCGACAGAGGAAGAGGAAGAGCCTCGACGCAGGAAAAGGGCAAGGAAGGAAACTTCATTTGGAACTGATTTCCTAACCTTCATGATTGAAGGCGAACCGGTGACATATAAACAAGCTATGTCAACACCGGATTCCCAATATTGGGAAGAAGCTATTAAAAATGAGATTGAATCAATCATGCAAAACCACACTTGGGAACTAGTGGATCTTCCGACAGGATGTAAGCCCCTAGGTCCCAAGTGGATCTTCAAGAGAAAGTTAAGGGTTGACGGCACGATTGAGAAATACAAGGCGAGACTTGTAGTAAAAGGCTTCAGGCAAACTGAAGGTGTCGATTATTTCAACACGTATGCTCCTATCTCAAGGAAAACGTCAATCCGAATCGGCATTGCTCTCGCAGCTTTGTTTGATATGGAAATACATCAAATGGATGTAAAGACGGCGTTTCTAAATGGAGAACTGGAAGAAGAAATTTACATGGAACAACCGGAAGGGTTTGTAGTTCCTGGTAAAGAGCACCAAGTGTGCAAACTTGTAAAGTCTCTATATGGACTCAAACAAGTGCCAAAGCAATGGCACGAGAAGTTTGATAGAATTATGCTATCAAATGGTTTTCGCATTAATGAGTGCGATAAATGTGTCTACTCTAAAGGAAGTGGAAGAAACTGTGTAGTAGTCTGTCTCTATGTGGATGACATGATTATAATTGGGAGTACTGATAGAATCAGCTCCACAAAGAAAATATTGTCACAACACTTCGACATGAAAGATCTTGGTATAGCTGATGTAATACTTGGTATGAAGATTACCAAAACATCAGAGGGGTATGCCTTGTCTCAAGGTCACTATGTTAAACAAGTTTTAGACAAGTTTGACAAGGGCAGTAAGGCGATGTCTAGAACCCCAATTGAGTTCAACTGTAACCTGAAAAATAATTTCGGTAAGAGTGTGAATCAATTGGAGTTTTCTCGAATCATAGGCAGTCTCATGTATATAATGAATTGCACTAGACTAGACATAGCAAACTCAGTGAGTAGACTGAGCAGGTACACTAGCAATCCGAATGAGGAACACTGGAAGGCCATAATGAAACTTCTCAGATATATGAGGTTTTCAGCCGATTACGGGCTGCACTACACCAGATATCCAGCGGTACTGGAAGGATATCCAGATGGCAACTGGATATCAGACTCCAATAGCACAAGGTCCACGAGTGGATATGTGTTTATAATGGGAGGAGCTGCTGTGTCTTGGAGATCCTCCAAACATACGTGTATTACAAGGTCAACTATGGAATCTGAATTCATAGTGTTAGACTTAGCAACCAAAGAGGCAGACTGGCTGAGAAGTCTTTTGGAAGGAATTCCAATGTGGCCAAAACCTGTTCCCGCAATAAGCATGCATTGTGATAGTCAATCAGCTATTGCGCGGGCTCAGGATCATATGTATAATGGAAAGTCTCGACATATACGTCGGAGACATAAATCCGTAAGGGAATTGTTATCCAACGGTGTGGTATCCTTAGATTTTGTGAGATCAAAGGAAAACATAGCGGATCCATTAACAAAAGGCTTGACTCAAGTGGGAGTCGAGACGTCATCAAACGGAATGGGATTAAAGTCCATTAAATTGGTGCCCCCACATAGGCAACCCAACCTAAACGGAATATTTCCTGATAGGTTCAAAGGGAAACTAAACTGTGAGGGCAACCGAACAAAGCACTCGGGAACCTGGAGTTCCCAGCCCATTTCCGCGATGACAGAGTGATAGACTTGTACCATTGTAAGAGTGAGCTTGAGGCTTTTAATGATCCAAGTAACTCGACGGTCGAGTAAAGTGAGTCAGGACACTTTTGACTTGGAACACCTATAACGAGTGTGTAAGGCCGGTACCATGTGATGAGCTTGGGCTAATTCACTAGAGCACTCAGTTGAAGTTGTCAAGGCAGTCCAGGCCAAATATGGACAACAAGTAAAGAGCCTAGTACGTGGGTAGAGAGGGCACTGTGCGGGTGCCATTCTGGGATACACAAAGTTTGATGGTTCAAAGCTTTACAGCTACCTAATAGCAGTATTCTGGGTGGTACTCCGCTACGGCAGGTTCAAGGCGCACGCTACCTGACCTTAGGCAGTGAACTTTTGTGGTTCTCTTGATTTGCATTTAGGACATGGGCTTTCGAGCCAATTGCATTCATGTGGGGGATTGTTGGAAAAAAGTTGGAAAACATGTAGTTAAACATGGTTGTTCCAAGTGGTCAGAGACCATCTTTGAGTCAATTTTCAATGCGACTACTCAGTTTTTCTGAGGTCATACTCAAAGCGTTTGAGTAGCTCGTGCGACGAGCTTCGCAACGGTATATCGCATGACCTATTCGGAGAATGGGTGTGAATGATAATTGGACTCGAAGAGTGGTACTCGAAAGAGAAAATAAAACCGAATCTGGAAAATGGAAAAGGAAGTCGGATTAAACCATGAGGGTTATCCCACATTGTAAAATCAAGAGTGATTTTTACACTATATATACAAGTTCATCCCATGTAGTTGGTAAACTAATCAAGACCACATACCCATGAGTGGGTTAGTGTGTACCACACACGCGCGTGCTCGCTCGGGTCTCGGGATGCGAGTCGCGGGCCGCGGGATTTGGGATTTGGGATTTGGGATTTGGGGAATGTCTTGGGTCTTGGGTCTTGGGTCTAAACTGAAAAGAGGACTTTTGCATATTTGCAAGAGCAGACCCTAGAGTTCCATAAAGTTTGAAACTCCAGCAGTAATGGAGGCGAATTCTGAGGATGTAACTCCCTGAATTAAATGACCACATTGATTCTGCTATTTTAGAATTCCTCCATAAAGAGGCAGCCTTCTCCTCACATTCCAGCACACGAAATCAGTCTCTCTTCTCTATAAAACAGCATATATTTTTTCTTCATAACATATTAGAAAACAGAGAGAACCACCCACCAAAAGCTCGACTTTGACTCGTCGCCAGTTTTCGGCGAGTCATCCGAGAGACGTTGTACCTTGGGATCGAAGCGCCAACGCAACCAGAAACATCAAGGTGGTTGGACGAATATCGGTTAAGGTCATACTGTTAACAGTAGCCTCGTCTAATTTTATTTACATTCTGTCCATTTTAATTTTCGCATTTAAATTCAGTTATTTACATTCTGTCCTTTCAATTATGTATTTTTAATTCAGTATTTTAATTTGTTGTACTTAGCTGTAGCTTTTTTATTCTGTTTGTACCTTTCTGTAATTTCTTTAAAGTTATGTTTTTTGCTGTAATTTCAATTCTGTAATTTAATTCAGTAATTAGAATAATTTCAATTCAGTCATGTAATTTCAATTTCAAACAGAACAGTCCGGCTGTTAAGTTTATACTTTCCAGTCCGGCAGTTTCTATTTATTGCAATTCAATACATCAGATTATTAACTAATAATAATCTGATAACGTTTGCTTTAATTACTTTTCAGTACCTACATGTTGTAATCAGTAATTTCTATTCCAATTGGAAATTAATAAAGATTACACTGGTTTTGTTTAATTATTGTTTAGTCCTTTATTATTGTTTAATTGTTATTTCGTACACGGAAACCAACAATTTGCACTTAGTAATATACCCTTAAAGAAATATACTGAGAATACTTCTATGAAAATACTGTATTAGAGTATGACTTGCAGATGAGAGACTTGCAGCCGAGATATGTAACCGAATCAAACGCCAACTATTGTGTGATCCCGATGTACCATCATCAATACTTGGTACACTTATGGAACAAAATTTTCTTAATTTGTTTTTTGTTTGATTTCAATGTGGGGTTCACTAAGATTTTCATATTTGTCTTTTGGGTTTTATATCAAGTTAGGAACTAGGATGATCATGTAATTGGTGTTAAAGCATAACAAACAAATGAGTACGCTTGGAAGTACGCTTGGAACTTGATTAGGTTGAAGGTCTCGAAAGCGACTTGCTATTGCTTTGTTTGGGTGAGTGTCATTTCCACAAAAGATAAATAATGACAACTGGTTAAGAGCTGACCTTTTTGTCTTAGAAAACCGGGAAATGTTGGTCACTTATTTCTCGAATATAAATTTTCAAAAAAGAGTTTGGAGTATAGATTGTAGTTGGTCCGGATTTGCAGGTTTGCTCGTTTCATGGACGGAACGTTAAGAATGGGTACTCTAAACTTGGTTTGTTATTAACACAGGTAGCTCCAAACTTGTTGATGGTGTTGAAGTTAGAGTTCAATAATAGATTTTGATTATAACTTTGATTATGTTTTTAATGATTTTACGATTTCTCTATTTCGATGATATAATGCTTGTTTTTTCCAAAAAGAGAATTTGTAAATTTCAGAACACCAGAAAGATAGAGCATTCGAAAACGAAGCCGACGGTTCAAGCGGAACCAAAATCGGAGCTAAAACGAAGGAGTTATGGGCTTTCGAAGAAGACCGAAAAACTGCTAGAAGAACAACGACCGATCGACTGGACAAAAACGACCGATCGTTTTTGGTCCAAATTCTTCCAGTGAGGACGTCGAAAAAACGACCGATCGAAACTCAGAAACGACCGATCGTCTGCAGAAAAACGACCGATCGTTTTCTGCAGAATTCGAAAACAGCTTTTCAGCTTATTCTAGGGAATTGCTTAAAACCTGTTGGTTAAAACCCCCCAACCACTTCCAACGGTCATATACAGAAAAACAGACATATTGGTCCATATAAACCACCCCAAATAACTCTCCAAGATAATTCAATCACAACCTATTATCATTCTTCAACCTCTCTAATTCAAAACCCTAAATATCACCATTTTGGTGTATATATTCGAAAAAGAGGAAAATTAAGGAGAAAGCGATTCAAGTTCAACCAACATCAAAGACTCACCAATTAGCTTATTTAGAAGTAATAAAATAGTGAGTGTAGTTACATTATTGTAACAAAATTGTAACGAGTGTTTTATAAACTCATTTGTGAGCGAGTGATCGGGTAGAGGTTTTGTAAGCAAGTGAAGCTTAAAAGCTCTAGGTCTTTTCATTCGGGACACTCATAAAGTGAGGGGAGCTTAATCGGTTGATTAGCTCGATAGGATTGTAATATATGAAAGAAGATTTTTTAGTGAAATACTCGGTAGTACCGAGGAGAGGACGTAGGCCATTTGCCGAACCTCTATAAATCACGGTGTCATTTTCTTTCCCTTACTTTTACTTTCCGCAACTTATACTCTTGCTTATTATCTTGCTTGCGCTTAGTAATAATAGCAACTCATTAACTCTTGTTAATACGCTTAAGTTTAGAATTGCATTAGTTGGGTTGTTAGTTGCCATTAAATTTTTAATTAGGCAAAAAGCGCCAAAACCTTATTCACCCTCCCTCTAAATTTTAGCTACCCGGGCTAACAGATGGGTTACTCTAATAGTCTAATATGATTACAAAGTTCTTATACTTTTTTGACTTGCAGGCGGAGGCTTTCATCTCATATTTAAATATTGGTCGTTAAATCATACGAAAAAGAAAATGTTGTTGAGAAAGTAAAAAAAAAAAATCCCAAACCGGTCTTCATTTCATTTCCAACATAAACCCTAGTCAGAGAGAGAGAGAGATTGTGTGAGAATCAGTAATTTATAAAAACGAAATCTTAGCTAATGCGTTTTTGCAACAGCAACGCTAAAAGTGCAAAACGCGTAAACTTTTAGCGGCATAGAAAGTAGAAAAGCAAGGTTTTTAAGATTTCTTTTTTAAGTTTTTGAATCGAGTTTTTTTAGCACAAAACTAGCTTTCTATAACAGAGGCGAGAATGAAGAAGATAAAGAGGTGGATAGAGCTTCTCCCTAGACACAAATTAACTTCATTTTCCTCTTTAAAGACCATTTTCACACATCTCCCTCAAGACATTGTTGCTGATATACTCTCTCGTCTACCTGTTAAGTCCCTCATTTGTTTAAGGTGTGTTTGCAAACCTTGGCTTAATCTTACCTTAAACCCGAAAAAAGTTATTGTGAAAAAGCTAAAAAAATCTGCAAATTTCTAGCTTTTCTACCTTTGAGATTTTTTAGCTTTAAAAGCTAAAAGCCCCGACAAACCAAACGCTCACAGATTTTTTAAATTAAAATGATAAAAAAAAAATTCTAAGAACAAAAGTCGTTGCCAAACATGCACTTAAGTGTTCTGCTTTTTATTTTGTGACGTTAAAAAAATTATTCGGTTTTCTTTTCTAGTATATTTTTTATTTTTTGAAATAGAGAATTTCTAATAGTTAAATTATATCAAACTTACTATTATGGCCTTACGTTTTAAGTGACAAGGTACTTTTTGTTTGGAAATTTTAATGTATTAAGTTGAATTTAAAAGTTAAATTGTTTCAAATCTTTAAATAATAAAATTTTAAAAGCAGTACAATGAAATTATGGTATATCGTATTTAAAATTTATCAATGTGATAGTAAATAATACAATTTGATTTGGAAAAAACAAATGCTTAAACTAGTCCTCGGTCACATTTATTAAATGTTCAAACTATGTTTAATTAATTTTTATCTTTTTTTTTTTTTTACGTTTCAGGGATTGACATCTAAACTAATTGGCTTGTGCTAGATAGCCATTCGGGATAACGGATATGTTTTTCCTGTCCTATTAATATTAGGACAGTCTGTCTTAATTTTTTTTAGTCATTGGATCATAATACAATTCAATCAAGGGGTTAAAAAAATATGTTTTTTTTTTTACAATCAAGGATTAACAAAAGATAGGTTAAAATGTTTTTTTTGTCTTAACAGACGGATTGCAACATAGACACCACATGTACGGGTACGTACAGTACACCATTTAAATTATCTGATATGACAAATGAAATATCGTTGATATTTTACGTTTTTGACCACATCGGCACGACACAAGTACATGACGGTACATCTACGATACTTTTTCGGCACGCCAATAAATTTTATTTTTATTTTTTGTTCATGTGTACCGTCCTTGAAATGTCATACCGAATCTGTACCGACTAATTCAAACAAAAAATATGAAATACTCGTGTTTACCTATATGTTAATGTTTACAATTTTTGTTTTTGAACAAAAGGAATTTTTTCATTGTTTTTGTTAAATTTGAATTGTATTTACTTTGATCTAATGGCTTAAAATAAACCCTAATTTTTTTAATTTTATTTTGGATATTCAACCTTCACTTCTCTATCCTACTTACGCCACTGATTTTTGTACTCACCAATAATTTTATTATTTTCATAAAATTAAACTGAAGACAACTTGCGAATAGATGTGCTTTCAATTGTGGCATAAGTGTACTACAACTAGTAAATGATCCGATAAATATTGTGATATGTTTAAATATGTTAAGATTTTTTTTTTCTGGTATCAAAATGTTTTACTAGTGTTACCCTAATTACAAAACTAAAAAAAATAAAAAATATAAGTATTCATTACGAAAATATGTACAAATTTGATTATCAATTTTTTCATATGTCGATTGTGGGAACAAAATCTTTCAAAAGTCAATCACCTAGTTTCAAAATATTTCCTGGTCCTACTAGACCTTGGAATACTAATTGCTTCTATAAATACTACAGAAGAGTCTTTGGAATTTATTAACCAAAAATCATATATTTTCTCTATCCTTTTCATTGAGTGTTGAATTATTGCATTCCAATATCATGACTACACATAAAATCAATTCTGCCTCAATCGAGGAAGTCAAGTGCAAGATAGCAAAGTTACGCCAAGGTACCTCGAAAGTTCACGTCTATTACGACGCCCTAAAGAAGTTATGGAATGAGTTATCTTCCCTTCAAGTTTCGGATATAGAAAACGATGAACGTGTTAATCAGTTTCTGATGGGAATACACGAATCGTACTCCAATATACGTGACAAAATATTAGCCACGGAGCCTTTACCTTCTATAGAAGGCGTTTTCTCCATGATCGAATCAGAAGAGACAGCTAAGTTTCTAGAGTTGTGCAAAAAGAATGCTGCAGAATATATGGGAGATCGTAGAAGAAACCCGTATGTAGATTCTAGTTCTTTATCGTCAAGGGATAGATTGCGGGACTACGACTTTGGTTCTAGATATAGAGGATTATTTGCTCCTGGTTATGGTTCAAGTGGATTTAGCTTTATATGAGAGGATTGCTTATATATTGATTATGTAAAGAACATGTTTCTATCACGAACTTCTGAATTTTCTTCTAGTATTATGAGTTTTTATGATTCGTCGGGTAATTTGAACATATATAGTTTATATTTTTTGCTTCAATCTTCTGATTGATCACGTTCTTTTTTGTTTTTCTTGATCTACTTGTCTACTTTATAAATTACTCATCATGAAATCGAAAAGGCATCCCAAGAAAAAGAAGTTGAATCAAGGGTTTGAAGAACATCTCTTGCTAACTCCACTAGAAACAAGAAAGAAACAATGGTAAAGAAGTTCAATAATTAAACAACATGAATTACTGACAAAAACGAAAAAAAAACATCGGTTCCTTAAAATTTGTAAAAAGAGCGCAGTACTTTTAGCGGATCAGATACGAAACTCGTATCCAAGTTGGGGTTGAAGTTGTATACGGTGAGTATGAAAGAATTGCATCATAGCCCAATCAATAAACCTGGAAAAATTCCTAACAATATGATTGAGGTAATTAGCTTCTAATGGGACTCCATAGGTCTTACGCCAATCCACACGACAATAATATATAAGCGAGAGAGCCGTTAACTTTGGTAGACAGCTTTAAATTCAAGGCCAACGCGAAAGAGAGCATCGATTTCTTGAATTATGCAAAAATAATGCTGTGTATATCTGGGGTAATGTTTTTTTTAAAATAAAAAACTGGGGTACATATGGAGGTTCAAGTTCTACATCATTAAAGGACGATTCCGTGACTACTATTTTGGTTCTAGATACAGATAATTATTCGCTCTTTCTTATAGTTAAAATGATTTTCGCTTCGTTTGAGAATCCTATATAGGTAAAGAACATAGAATTGCAGTTCAAAGTTTGTGATCAAGTACTTTCTTGATACATATGGATGGCCTATGGCGTTTTTTTGGCACATTGCATAACAAGAACATATATACTATTTTAAAAAAATAAATCCTGTTCATCACCTTATTTATTTTATTAAATCTATTTATATTTGATAGCATCATCAATGTTTCAAGCAATTTCATGATGAAGAAGCAAACTAATAAATCAGAAGAAACACATCGCCCGGTTTGTTGAATTATGGGAAAAGAATGTTGCGAAATATGTTCCGGATCGAGAACGAAACCCTATGCAGATTCTAGTTATGTATCCGGTAGAATATAGTATACAGGGAGTATGAGCTTGATTTTAAATACAAAAAAATTGCTTGTATCCAGGGTCTTGAATATTGAACATTCACACTACCCCGTTCACTTTCAGGATTTCGCTTAGCCTCTCTCTTGCTTTACATCTCTCATCACCCCATCCAGACGTCTGGGATTCGGCTTTCAGCTGTTGGACCCACACCCGAGCCGCGGTACAAGGCCTAGCTCCGACTTGGTCCCATCCTTTTATTGCTTAGTTTAATGGATACTTTCGCTAGTTTAATATTATTAGGCATGAGACCTAATTATTACTTTATGTTTAGTTACTGTTGATTAGTACGTAATCGATAGAGTCCTCGGGTGTTTTTCTATTCGCGAATAGGTACCTCTTTCTCACGTTGAACAGGTTTTGTGACTCCATTATTTTTACTTAATGAAATCAAAAGGTTTAATTAAACTCTATCTTCTCTTTACAATTTGCATATTGGTAAAAGTAGAAGTATTTGTCTTGGTAATTAGGTGAAGTTATCTTTGGTCTCCGTAATTAGCATCATATTATAGCGCTAACTCGGGTGGCGTTGCTGGTTGGGAAAGGGGACCCAAGCTTGGTAGCCAATCCAAGGGTGTCCGATATTCGAGCCATCTTCATGATGTCGGATTTAAAATTTCCAGAATCATGTTAATTGACAATCAAAAAGAAGAAGCGGTTAGTACCAAATCGTTGTAGATAAATATAGTTTTTGTTAGGGCTGGGCAAAAAACCGGAAAAACCGAACCGAAAAAGACCGAAACCGAAAAAAGACCGAAAAACCAAAAAAAAATCGAAACTGGACCGAAAAATAACCGGTCCGGTTCGGTCCAAAAAATAAAAAGGCCGAAACCGAAAAATATGCTCGGTTTCGATTTCGGTTTTGCTAAAAACCGAACCGAACCGGACCTAGTTTTTGTTATTATTAATTTCAGTTTAAAGATCGGAGAAGTTCACTTCTAAAAATAAATTGGTTTAAGACTACTATTCTATATAGTAACAAAAAAGTTAATATCAAGTAGGTTGTGACGTGACATTACAATTATGAATTATTATCCTACAAAAAAAAATATCATTGAATGTGTGGATCCCTTCATTAAGCTAACAAATCAGTATTCATCAATTTTTACTTAATTGTTAGGAATCTTAATATACATACATACTATCTAATTTTTCGGTTTCAACAGTAACACTAAAATATATTAATATGTAGAATATGTTTCGATATTAAAAGCAGAACGTTAAGCAACTGTAACGTTATGAATTTATTTACTAAAATAGATTTACCAAGTATAAAATACATTTGAATTTTGACGACGCACCCAATGATTTATATACAGGACTTTTTTGTTTTCACGTACAATGTTCAACACAACTTGTCAAATTATTTGAATCTTATTATCCCATGCATACTTATTCATAGTACTACTTAATTATGTTTTATTTTATATTTTAAATTTGAATTGTCAACCTCGTGAAGGACTGAAAGTGATTGGACTGAAACTTTAGAGGGTCATTTTTGTTCTTATTACCTGTATTGATAGATCATTTCGTTTTTAGTTACCTACTATATCATTTTTTATATTCCTCTCCATTCTTATTACCATCCTTTTGTTTTTTGGAAACCAGTTATGAAATAGTTAACATAATTGACAACACGTGCTGTCACGTAACTCATTTCCGTTAACACGTTAACAATGTGTCTAAATCAGGACCGATCCGACATCTTTTTACAGCTAAAACGTTTTTTTTTTGTTTTTTTTTTTTAACTTTATCCAATATTTTTTTTTAATAGTAATACTTAATTATGTTTTCTTTTATACTTTAAATTTGAACTGTCAACCTCGTGAAAGACTGAAAGTGATTGGACTGAAATTTAGAGCATTCAAATCCGAAACTTCTGTTTATTCATCCTTAATTTTACATTAAAAATAATTTTATTTTACCCATTAACTATCATTCTATTATAATAAGCCAACCTAAGAAAAATTGAGCCCGGCCAATTTAGCCATTTTTTTTCAAAAATACCCTCATTCTATTTTAATAATTACCGATATACCTAATCTAATTAATTAACTATTTACCCTCAATATATTTTACTAATTACGGATGTACCATAAATTAATTAAAAATTCGTTTTAACCTCCGTAACTATAATAAATTATACAAAATCTGAATATTATATTAAAAATAAAATATATTACGAGATTTATGTCATTACGCGTCTCACACGCAACGCGTGGGTAACTTTTACTAGTATTACATATTTATACGCTAAATCATCTTATATACACATGCACTTTACATGTTTCTCTCCAATCATCTAAAATACATATCGGCTTAATAAAAAAAATTACACCATTATTTAACATTTTAATTTGATTAACAAGTAAATAAATATAAATAAAATAATTATTTTTACACGTAATTTAATGGGATAAAAATAAAATAGAAGAAACTTACGAAAGGAAAATAATCTAAGATACATATCCAATCATTTTTTTTTATCCAAATTCAAAAATAAATTATATGGAGAGAAAAATATAAACAAAAATATATCTTTGATATATAATGAGAGAAGATAGAAAGAGAGAGTTATAGAAGTGTCTACAATAATATGCTATATGTACCAATTTACTGTTCAAATAGTTGGTATATTGTACAGAATTGGTAAAATAGCTTTGACGAATTGATCACTACAAAAAATACTCAAATCGCGACGGGATTAGTGACGGTATTTTTTGTTACGAGCTTATTAGCGACGGTTTTATGACGGTTTTGTGACAGTTTAGTCAATTTGAGACAGATTTGTGACAGCTTTTAAAATTAACCATAGGCTTGTAACAGCTTTTGACTCTCATTAAATCAAACATTATTTTGTAGTGGATGTAGAATGAACTTTTCCTAAAATTTGTAAAATTGAACATACATGTGACATGTCACATATACAATAGCGGTTGTATTTGCTCTTAGCCATATAATTAGTCCAAAGCAAATATTTATTTATGGAAAATAATTTTATTTAGACCAATGTCCCGAAAGACTTGGCTAAACGCAAATTAGACGGAGTATAGAGGTAGTTATAGCTTAAAAGCTTAACAGATTAGACGAAATTAAACGGATTAGGCGGTGATTAAGCATAATTAGACTGGATTAGACACTAACGTCTTATTTCCGCCTAACATCCGCGTTTTAAAACATTGATTTAGTCTTGTAGACTATTACTCGCTAGATATTCGAGCATGTCACGAAATTGCTATTGAATTAAGATGGAATCGAAAGAGTGATTGCTTAAGTTAAAAATGTGTTATTCTATTTTGTTTTAGTGTTTTCAAAAAACTAGTGATGTGAATGATGTGACAAAATAATAATAAAAATAATAAAAAATTTGTCAAAAAAAGACTTTGAGCAAGAAGTCTCCTTTTTTATTTTATTTTCTTTGGTCTTTTTCTTTTTTTCATTAAAATCCAAACCGAGTCATTTTCACACTTTCATGTTTCCTCACACGTCTCTTTCTCCCTCTATACATATATTAAGGTAAATTGCAAATAACCCCCAAAACTATAAGTTTCTTACAAAATACCCCAACAAACTATAAAAACTTGCAGTTAACAACCTTCATAAATTATCTAGTTTGCAAGTTGCCCTCAATGCTAATTTTGAAAGCGGGTAACTTAGAAATGAGAAAAGTTATAGATGAGAAATAAATGTCGAATACTCCATTAAAGTAGAAAATGTATTCTTCTATTAATCTCCAATAATATTTAAATTACAGTCGTCCAAATAAGCTCCAACCGATAGCAACAAACTAGAACATATTTCAATGCTACTTAGATCGTGTTTGGCTGGCTAGTTTGATTCTTTTAAGCATTGAGTTGTTGTTGTTGGTTCTCTTGACATAACGAACTTTTTTAAATTGGGTTTTTCTATATTGGTTTCCCGATGGCGTTGAGTTATGTAGACCGTATGTTATAGTATATTATCTCGCATTGACTAGATAATGATCGAGTCTGATTTATAAAGAGTTGCACATACTTACCATTATGAGATATTTTAATGGTAAGCTATATTTCTTTTTTTTTTTCCGTGTATTTTAAATTTTCAGCCCATGACGGAAAGACTTGGCCGGACTCATCTGAGTAGCAGGCTTCTGGATGTCCTTAGTATCCTTGTTTTTATTGTTGTACTTAGCCACTCAAAACCGAGAAGCAGCTAAACTCTTTATTCATTCCATTAATTTCATTAATATATATAAAAAAAAAACTCAAATACTGTTTCAAAAGTGTCTAACTTAGTAATAAGAAAACACATACTCCTTCCGCTCCCATTAATTGTCCATTACGAAATTACGTGCAATTTTGACCGGCCAATAACTTATATCAAAATTATCAGGATAAAAATTTTCAAAAGTTAATCATATAGTTCAAACATTAAATTAGCTTAGTAACTTAAAGCCAAAAAACTCCCCTTATTAAGCAATAAATGTGATTTTCTACTAAAATCCCAGTTCTCATTTAGTCATTTTCATGACTTTGACTAATATGAACTTAGACCATTTAAATCAGTCAATCAGGTAGTTGGGGGATTGATTACAAACTTTGAAAATATAAAACTTATTTGCAATTTACCCTTTAATCTATATATACACAATTACACATTACAACACAATATAAATCCAATAAAATACATTAGAACATAAAATCATTACCAACAAAATTCCCACTTTCTATCTCTCTCTAAAATAAAAATAAATAAAAATGAAGTGTTTATTCCCATTCGGAAAAAACAAACCGATACAAAACTCAGGTTCAAGTTCCGAACCAGTTAATTCACCACGTTCCATACCGGAATTATACAAAGAAAAAGAAGGGAATTTAAGGGTGTTTTCATTTTATGAGTTAAAAGAAGCTACTAATAATTTTAATAAGTTATTGAAAATAGGTGAAGGTGGTTTTGGGTGTGTTTATAAAGCTAATGTTACAAATGTTGAAAGGAATTCTATTGTTGTTGTTGCTGTTAAAAAACTCAATAAAAATGGGTTACAGGTAATTATTATTACTAGTTTTACTTAATACTAGTTTGGTAATTTACACTTTTTAATCAAACTAAGTATTACACTCCCTCCCTTACCATTTAATTGTACACTACGAAACTACGCCCAATTTTGATCGGGTTATAACTTTTATCAAAATTGTGGTAGTGAAATTTTAATACAAGTTTTTGACATGCACGTTGTTTCGTAGTTAACAATTAAATAGAAAGGGAGAGAGTAGTCCGTCATTTCCAGAATATAAGTTTTTGACAGGTCAAATTGCTTGTAGTTTCGTAATTGACAATTCAATAGGAACGGAGGGAAGTATTACTTATATTATAGTCCGTCATTTCCATTTTAATTGTGCTATATTATACGAAACTACGTGCAATTTTGACAAAAACTGAATCTAAATTGTTGGAAATTAAATTTTTGAAAGTTGATTATATAGTTCAAACTGTTTAACGAATATGATTTAACTTTTTAAAAAATTTATTTCGGCAATTTTGGTATATTAGATTTATAGTCCGTAATTTCCATTTTAATTGTGTTGTAGTATTTGAAAGCACGTGCAATTTTGACCAACATATAATTTTATATCTAAATTGTATCAAATTTTCAAAAGTTAACCATATAGTTTAAATGTTAAACAAATAATGTAATTGACTTTTGAAAAAATTTTGACCGATCAAAATAGTACGTAGGACAATAAAATAATTATAACGAGAGGAGTATTAGTTATGTTGCAAAACTATTTAATTATAAAGTAGTGTTAAAAATGATCAGAATTCTAAGGGTGTTTAAGGGTGTTTTCATTTTCTGAGCTAAAAGAAGCTACTAATAACTTTAATAAGCTGTTGAAAATCAGTGTTGTTGACTTGTTGTTGCTGTTAAAAAGCTCAATAAAAATGGCTTATTAGTAATATACTTAATTACAGTAGTTTTTTTTTTTGTTTTTTATAAAAGAATTCTAGTATTTGCTTTTTTTTGTTATCAATTAAAGTATTTGCTAAGTGTTGGGTGATTTACATTTTTTAGTGAACATACTACTTATATTATAGTCCGTCATTTCCAATTTTATTTTTTTTTATTACCGGCACCCATCTTGGTTGGGTGATATACACATTTTAATCAACATAATATATTACTATTAATCTATTATAGTCCGTCATCATTTTAATTGTTCTGTACTATACGAAACCGCGTGCAATTTTGACCGATAGAGAACTCTTAACTAAGTTGTCGAGAATTAGATTTTCAAATGTTAGTTGTATAAAAAAAAAAATCTTTTTTTGGTAGTTAATCGTATAGTTCAAATGTTAAGCATTTATGATTAATTTTTGAATTTTTTTATTTCGGCAATTTTGGTACGACTGCATGAGTTTTTGGTCGATCACACTAGCACATAGTTTGAATATTACAATTAAATAGCAACCAAGGGAGTACTACTTTTGTTGCAAAACTATTATTTACTATATAAAAGTATTCTTTATATGCAACTTTGGCTTGCAAAATAATACTAGTATAAAATGATTTTTTTTAAAGTTAATCTCCTTGTTATAGCTACGGTTTTATTTTATGATCGACTATGGTTTAATAATTAATTATAAGTAGTAGTTAATTAAGGAAAAATTTTGTTCCGTCAATTCAGAAAGATAATTTTGCAACTCAAATTTAAATATAGTTTCCAAAAATGTCAGCGTTTTAGACGTACATTTTTCGTCGTGAATTTTGTAATTTCTTGGATTATTGAAAGAAGAAATAATCGGTTTACAAAAATCTAATTAATTATAGGTTTGGTTATAGTCTTTTATAATGAGAAAATATTGAAATAAATGAACATAAGAAAATATTTCACTTTGACAAAAATCACTAGAGTTCAATATTTTTTTTTAAATTCAGTTTAGAATGACCGTAAGGATCAATCAATAACTTTTTGAAGTATGTGGACGATTACGATTATTATGTATTATATTGGACCACTCCTTGTCGGGAATGGAGTTGCTAACTAAAGTTCATATTGAACTTTAGCGGCTAAAGTTGCGATATAGACCGTTGAATGTGCATCCAACGGGTTTAATGATTATGTGTTTAAAAAAAACTCCAACAGATCTTTGACCCTTTGATGCAATTCCAATGGATCACAATGCAACTTTAGCCGCTAAAGTTCATCGGTAACTTTAGCAACTCCATTCCCCCCTGGTCGGTTTAGGGCTACTAGAAGTATCGATCCTTAAAGTTCCGTGTTTATATTTGGTCCCCTTAGTTTCCAAAAAAAAAATATGTTCCAATTTTGAATCTGTGACTAAATTGGTTCTTATATGGAATAAAAGAAGTGTTCCTTACTAAATCTAATGATACATATATCATGGGGTTGTGATTCTTTTGGGGTTCAGTTAGTTTTTTACGAACAATGGTAAAAAAGGAAATAAAAACTTGCTGTCGTGCACTATGAATTTGACCAAAAATCTCCTTTTAAAAAGAATTTGGGATATAAACGTCGCGTATGTAAGATTCAGAGGCTATTAGTGTTTAAACTGAAACTATGGGCATCGGACAGAGTTTGTATCAGAACGACATCGACGGTTTCTCTAGTTTCCCCTTTGGGTCATCATAGTTTCATTTGTAGTAACTTTAGTCCTTCAACTCAGGAATATTTTACATTCATCATTTTGTTACAAGTACACATACCTGCAGAAACTCTTACAAAAAATGATGTATCAAGGTCACCACTTGTATGGAGTATGACAAAACCGGTGACGAGTTTCTGTTTTCATTAAGCAATGTAAAGAATGACATGTCTCTTTTCAAATGAGTTACCTTCGGGAAGTTGGTTTTACACAATGCAGAACTATTTTTTTTTTAATACTACATTTTCTCTTGATAAGTCTTATTAATGTGTTTGGGTTGCTCATGCAGGGTCATAAACAATGGCTATCCGAAGTTCAGTTTCTCGGTGTTGTTGACCATCCTAACCTCGTAAAGCTTCTCGGGTATTGCTCTGTAGATAAAGAAAAAGGGATACAACGTCTTTTGGTATATGAATATATGCCTAACAGGAGCTTAGAAGACCACCTATTCAACCATTCTTCTAATACTTTGCCTTGGAGAACAAGATTAAACATCATCCTTGGTGCAGCTCGAGGGTTGGCTTATCTCCATGAAGGCCTGGAAGTTCAGGTATAAATAATAAATATACTATAATTTAGGCATAGTTTTTCATACATAACTGTTTAACACATTGTTAAATTATTACTTAACATTTTGGAAGGGGGTATTTTTTATTTTTTTGGATTCTGTGCACCGGAAAAATTTAAAAATTAATACCAAACTTGTGGTAGGATTTATTGAAATTTTGGATGCTAGGCCACTGCTAGCAGACCTCATCTGCATTTTCGATATTATCTAGAATTTTAGTCAGTTTAGGTTGTTGATTGCGTTTGTTTCATTTGAATATGGAAGGTGATATTTCGGGATTTTAAATCCTCCAATGTGCTCTTGGATGTGGAATTCAAGCCCAAGCTTTCAGACTTTGGTCTTGCAAGAGAAGGACCAGTTGGTGACCGAACCCATGTATCTACTGGAGTAAGTGGATCTTTTAATTATATGGATGTAAATTGACTCCATTTCTACTTACCCCTTATAGTTCCCATTAGGCGGTGTTTCCTCGTGTTCCTCATATTAGTAGACCACATCATTTATATCCTCCATGTGAAAAAAGAATGTGGTGTGTTCATATTCTGACTTGGGTCAATTTTTTTGGACAATAAGCACATGTTCTGTGAGCAGGTAAGATTGATCTTGTTAGAAGATGGTATTATCGAGCTCTAGAATTAGGACTGTGTTTATCCATGTTACTAATAATACTCCCTTTGAACCGCCATAACGTTCAGGCTTTGTTTGGTTCTGTAGTACTTTTTAAGAACATATCTATTTTACTTCCAAGTTACAATTTAATGCAGCTGGGCAATGTTAAGGCTTTGTTTGCTTGTAGTAGCCTACAAGCTCAGAAATTGACTTTTTGATTAAAAATTGGACTTGCATTTGATTGACCCATTTAACAGCTGAGTGATACTAGTTCTTTGGCCTGAATAAGCTAGAAGCTTTAAACTAGAGAACCTAGATTTGTCTGAATCTTAAAAGATTAGCTCATTTGCCTTTAAGTTCCAACCAAGCAAGCCTCAGAAGTTTAGTTATTGGACATCTATCCATATTCAGAAGCAAAGAGTGTATTACTAATTCTTTATTCATCTTCCGATCAGGTATATGGCACAGTAGGTTATGCTGACCCGGAATATGTTGACACAGGCCACCTCACAACAAAGAGCGATATATACAGCTTCGGCGTAGTACTATACGAGATCCTTACTGGTAGGCGAACCATAGAAAGATTTCGCCCTAAAAATGAAAAAAAGCTTCTAGAATGGGTGAAAGAATTCCCAGTTGATAGTGATACGTTTAGCATGATTATTGACCCACGACTTAGAAACCAATACTCAATAAGTTCTTGTCGGAAAATGGCAAAGTTGGCTGAGAGTTGTTTAAATAAAAATGCAAAAGAGCGGCCCACGATGAGCGAAGTTGTCAGGAGCTTGGAAGATATTGTTTCAGAATATTCGCGAAGTGGAAAAACATCTGAGATTGTTAATAGTAGGCACTTTTTTGCTCAACAAGTTGGTAGGGACGTGACAAGGGAGGGCATACCTTTGCCTCAGCCAAGGATACTTAATTAACTGTAAGTGTGGAAAGATTTTATGTTATCTGTTTTTTAAATTGTTTAGGTTTCACATAATATTTTGACTCGGTTTGGGTTGCCGATTGGTTAAGGTGTGGCAACACAAAACCGGATCAATTAGACTTGCTAAGTAGGGCGAATCCGTGTGAATCATATCTATGTTCAGATCAGTTCTATATGATGTGTTTATCAAGATACAGTTTTTAACTTTCCCATTGATTTATTGCAGTTACCAATTTTAAATTTTGACAGTTTATTATTTTATTTTTTAGAATTAAACATGTAATAGTACGAACTAAATTTGTAAACTGGTTTGCATGTGGTGGCAAGTGAAGCTCTAAACGTAATATTTGGTTCAGTAACTAGTAAAGCTGTAAAATTGATAAATTTCGCTTCTGGCTGAACAATGTCTACCACAAGTTGTTACTTTATGTGTGATTCTTGACTAATTAGGTAAATTTTGGGTTATATCATTTACAAACAAAAGAGTATGATTGTAAGACTGATTTTATTTTATTTTGGTCCGATTTTGAAATGTTAATTTCTTGTACTTTAACATGAATTCTGATGATCTTGTAGAATTGAAGCCAATATACTTTTTAGCTAACATATTTTCGCTTTATGTCGATTTTGCAGGTATAAGAAAATTTCAAATATACCGGTTCAAGCACCTGCATTTTGAAGAACTATTACTAGCTGCTTGTTTTATTTTTTCTCCTTTCTCTCTAATCTGGGATTCAAGTATATCTTTAATTGAATTTAAGAGGATAATTCTTTTTATATTACCGGGGGGCAACCTGAATAGCATGAGAAGTATGTGTAAAATACATTAGTAGTGATCGACTGCGAATCCCATGGGTGTTCCTATATGTAATTCTTTTGTACATTCGCAAATATAGTATATGCTTGGGTGTGAGTAAATTTTTCCTTGTGAAAATTTCATATAATCATCGTCTGATTTGCACCTCGCCTCACAAGCCTTTAGCCTTTAGCCTTCAGATCTCGTATATTTTTTCCTGCATCTCCAACCGATCGAGATCATGATAAAGAGACGGCGCTACCCCTTTGTTAGCACTTCGAGATAAAAGCACTCATAGGAACCGGTGCAAATTCAATGATATTTCTAGTCTCGTTTGATTTTCGGGCGTCCTTTGAAAGCCTGTCATCCTAGATAATTTATCCTTATGCAAATATTAGCACGTTTTTAACTAATGAGCAACCCAAAATTTAATAACTTTTTAATAATCGAGTAAAGGGCAACCAAATGCTCTATGCAAATATTAGCAAGTGAAGAGCCATTATGCAAATGAACAGCTATACAGGCATTTTGCATGATTTAGTCCAAATCTTCTATCCTTATTATCTATTTTTTTACATATTTTTTACTTATTTTTACTCAAATTTTAAATTTTCACAATTTTTTCCTCAAATTTATAAGCTTTTATATTATATTGTATTCAAAATTTAAAATATTTGGAAATAATATTGTTTTAGACAAATTTTTTAATATTTAATGTTTAATTTACACTAATTTATACATTTATTCCAAAATAAATTGCGTGTGTATTTTCTTTTAAAAATAATTATTGAAATGTATTGATACATGTTTTATAACAATTGTATAAAAAAATTTAAGTTTTTTAGAATTATTTTAACGGGACACGAAAGAGATAGAGAATATGCGATAGAATATTTGTGGCACATTGGGAATCCAAATAAGTAAACATTTAATGTATAAATAACTTATTTTGTTAAGTTACCCCTTAAAAGCTACATTGAATATTGACTGAACATGAGAGTAGGCCTTTTTGGCCTTACTAGATTGCATAACCAAGCAAAAGTTTTACTTAATTGGTAAAACAAAACTTACAAGTTTTTATTCAGCTTTTAGTCATTTAAAGCACAATAATACAGGGGTATATAGTTTCGTGGAAACTTCTTGAAAAAATTAAATGTTTATATACAAACATTAATGTTACATCATTCAGAGTTGCTGAATTGGCGTTTACCAAATTTTCGAAACTAAATTGAGAGAAAACTAGTGAATAGGTAAATGAAGTATTTAAGAGAATAAAGAAAAAAAGTTATACTTTATGGAAAAATAATAGTTTTGACTGTATATATTTTTAGAATTCATTTTAAAAATGGGTAGACTTTAGTAATATTTCTAAAGCGAATGTATTTTTGTAACAAATCTGGTGTAAAGGATCACTTCTCTTACTTTATCACAATATTAGTGAAAATTTGTTACACATCAAAGCACATTAATTTCAATTTACATGGAGTAATACTTTAATTTAATAGTGACATTTCATAAGTAGCAAGATCGATTTACAAGGTACGATTGAATTTTCTTTTTTAAGACAAAAATCTATCCATCGTATCAATTTGTAAGACTTTATGACTTACTTTTTGGATTTTTAATATATTTGAGCTGTAATAGGAAAGTATTTGATTTCTTGGGTCATCATTTTTGTTGACTAGAAAAGTGAATCTTATTGGTGAAGTCACATATTCTTGAGAATAAAATATCAGAATATGTTGGAATTAACGTTTGCCAATTTGACTGCTTTTTAAAATCAAAAGTACGAATAAAAATAATAAAATATGCATATATATATATAGACTACAATTGAGAATTATTTATCCTAATTAAACCTCCATACGTACATTTTGATTTAAATAAGCTAATTCTCTCTCAAAAACCAGCAAAGTCGTCATAATTAAGTATTTTCCAGGTGCCAACTAAAAATAAAAATGAGTCATGCACTATAAAATAATGTTTGATCTTGTGAGAGTCAGAAGCTGTCACAAGTTCGTCACTAATTTAAAAAACTGTCACAAATTCACTAAACTGTCACAAAACCGTCACAAAAACCGTCGCTAATAAGCTCGTAACAAAAAATAACGTCACTAATCCCGTCGATATTTGGTTATTTTTTTGTAACGGATGGTAGGACTATTATTTAATTTCTTTTTGCAAAGATAGTTGTCTTTTTAGCAAACTACAAAATTTGCAGTGTCTGTCTAGTTGCATCCAAGCAGTTCCTTCCAATTCAAGATGATATTCTAGGTTGAATACTCGAATAGTTCAAGACAACTTAAAGATGAGTTTAGATATATATTAGGCGCAACTTAATTAGAAACCTAACAGATTAGACGGATTTAAACGGATTATACAATGTAACGGCGGTTTTGAGCCTGTGCCAGCAGTGCACTGTCAGGGGCGGACCCAAGGAGGCCTGCGGTGGCCGTGATCACCCCGATGACGATTTTTTATTTTTATTTTTTTTCTACATGTAATTAAAAAAAACTGAGATATATACATTGATAGCCCCCTAGTTAAACAAAAGAGTTGCTAGTATAATGGTAAAATTGAACCACCTTCTAGTAGAAGGTTAGGAGTTCAAATTATGTTAGTTTTTTTTTTCTAAAATTTCATGTATTTTACTTTGAAATTACTAAATTTTCTAAATACTCATTCTATTTTTCCAAACAAGATTACATAAAAAATTATTTTATTGTCTAATGTCATTTGTCTTGACTTCATATTTATTTTATGTTATGCTGAATATAGAAAAAAAAATTATTTTTGTATTATAAGCTATTTTTTTCTATTCGACATATTTTTTACATCATAGACTTCCGAAGAAAATCATTCTGGTTCCGCCCCTGTGCACTGGGCACGTGCACTGAGCCAGGAAAAAGAGGGGCCAAAAAATTATATTTGTAGATATGTAGTAGTATATAGTTTTATATACTGAATAAGAACAATACGATCCCACCCATATATATAAATAAGGAAAAAAAGAATAGCTAGTAGTATTTCAAAAGAGATCATCAAGTAACAAGTAGTACAACATTACAACTAAAAAGGATGCCATATGTATTTTAATCTCTCAATTTTATTACTTATAAATAGATTATTAAATTAGTGTTTTTTTAATTATACATAAGAGATGAAGATTGAAAGTAAAGTATAATGGTTAGCTTTAAAGTAATATAAAAAGTTTATAAGTAGTAAAAAAAGTTATATACTAATAATTAAGCATGTTTTTTTTATAACCTTAAATGTTAATGACTTTTTTCTTAATTTCCTATTTGAGGGAATATTGAAGTGCTATACTATTGCAACTTCTTTTGATTTCTTTTGTTTTCGGTTATTGGGATAAAAAAAAGTCCTTCTTTTCAAAAAAATTACACCGGGACTTGAAATCTCCAGAACGTGCCCTAATGCAGTGAATATGCATAATTAGGCGTTATGCTACCAATTTTTGTCTAAAACCCGTTTTCGCTTTTTAGAACATCAGTTCAAAGAGAGAGTAAAGAACAATGTACCATTCTAAAGTATAGCAACACTACCTACTAACTAAACGTAAATAAGTTTCGTTAAATTTAACTAATAGCGACACATATACATTGATAAAAAGTAAACACTAAAAGATATACTTAGTTAACAAACTACGACTTCTTTTAATTTAAATCTTCTCTTTTCTTTTAATATAAAAAAATAAATAAGTTCCACTTACAAGTCATTCTATACTCATAAAAAAAACCACTCTTCAATTTATTCAATTTAAATGATTTTATCCTCCTTTAGCCACTTAATTGCCAAGGGTAGTTTGGGTATATCCCTTATCAACTCATATGAGTAGCTTATATTATTCAAGAAGGGGAGATGGAGACTAACTATACATATTTGTGTAGTTTTTCTAATTATATCTTGTTTTCATTAATAAATATTATTAAATTTTAAAACTCTTTTTTGTAAAGTCAATGATTTTATCATTTGGTTAATAGTTAATTTAAAAAAAAAATTGATTTTCATGTTTTTATAACCTTTTGGCAATTAATTTGTTTATTTGACATTATTTGACATTTTAAAGAGATATAATTCAAAAAAAAATATAAATGCTTAATTTTTTTCAAAAAAAAAAAATTGGTTTCAAGTTATAGATAAATATAACTAAATATTATTAAAATAAGTTGAAAAAAATACAATCATTTATTAAGAAAACAAAGTAGTGTTAACCTAACTATACAAAAACGTATAGTTTAGCACACCATAGTGGATCCATTTTTGATGCCCTATTAATATTAGAGCAGCCTACTTTAACTTTTTTTAACCATCAGATCAAAATACAATTCAATTCAAGAATTAACAAAAAATATGGTTTTTTTTTATAACAAAAGATTAACAAAAATTATGGTAAAATGTATTTTCTGTTTTAACAGACGGATTGCAACATATACACCACATGTACGACTACGTACGATACACCATTTAAACTACCTGATATGACAAATGAAATACCGTTGACATTTTCCGTCTTTGACCAAGTCAACACAGCTTGGGATCGACACAAGTACATAAACGGTACATCTACGGTACTTTTTCGGTACGTCAAAGATTTTTATTTTTATTTTTTTCTTCATGCATATCGTATTTGAAAATTCAAACAAAAAATATGAAATACCCGTGGTGTTTATGTACACAATTTTTGTGTATGAAAAAAAGTAATTTTTTTATTGTTTTTATTAAGCTTGGATTGTATTTACCTTTATCTAATGACTTAAAAAAAAAACCTGCCCTAATGTGTTTAAGAGCCAAAACACATCCCACCATATCTGGTTCATTATTGGAACTAGGCTGGATGAAAAACCAGAAAAACCGAACCGGAACCGAAAAAGACAAAAAAACCCGAAAAAGACCGAAAATAACCGAAAAACCAAAAAATAACCGAAACTGGACCGAAAAAACCCGGTCCGGTTCGGTCCAAAAAATAAAAAGACCGAAATTGAAAAAAATCGAACTGAAAAATATGCTCAGTTTCGGTTTTGCTGAAAACCGAACCGAACCGGACCGAATCCAGTTCTAGTTGGAACTACCACCTTTAACCGTGACATCATCATAATATTTTATTTTTCACTTACAAAAAAAACAGTAGAAAGGGTATTATTGGTATTTTAAACCTGACCCTTTCATACATCATGTGACGAAATGCCTGTCTTCTTTTCATATTCTATTTACATGCATATTACAAATAAATGCATCTTTCTATTCGCGCCTTCTATTTTTGTACACTAAAATAAAATAAAATAATAATAATAATAATAATAATAAACTCTCTCTTTATTACCTAACTAGACTCTTCATCTTCTTCTTTTTTTAAAAACGTCATATCATATCTCTGTTTACTTTCTATTCCTATGTATACATTTCTTAAATGCATATATTCACCTAAATAAAATAAATTAAAAAAAATGCATTTTTGTATACTTTATTAGCTTTCTTCAATAAACACACCATCTTGGCTTTTAAGTTTTGTATACTTTATTTTTCTCTCTCAGCATATATTACCAAGAAAGTTAGCTAGATCCAGTATCAGGTTACGTTTCAGGTTAATTAAAACATGTTTTATTTAGTTTTTGAGATTGTTTTTTACTTTGTTAGTACTGGATATTGTTAAGTATTGCTTACTTTTGTAATGATCATATATAGTTTTACTTTTTATTTTGGGGTTTATGTGTTGAGGTTAAGTGGTGTTCTCTTTTACATAAATTTGTTGTGATTTTGAACAACTAGCTATAAGGAAGATTTAAGAAATGATATTAGATTCTAAACTAAAAATGTACATCTATTTCAAGGGATATACTAGAAAGCAAAACCTTTTAAGAAACCAACTTCATCAGAAAATGACCAAAATTGAGGTAAGAATTATTTCGTTTTGTTTGTTATGTACTGCTTTTGATATGGTATCCGTCGTAATTTTTCTTTTTCATTTGGGAATAAGGGTTTGAGTTCAATTAATTTCAGAAGTAAGACGAATTAGAAACTGAAAAGGTACATCCCTTTTTAGAGAAAAAGAGAATACAGATTTTTAGAGGCTTAAAATAGTGAATAAAAAGGATGCGGATCAGGAGGACGAATAACTTATAAATCAACATAAAAAGTGCGATGTTTTGTGGTAATTTCTGGTTAGGGTTCTGTTCTACAGGTCGTTGGTTTATAATCAAAGACTTTGATAGAAGAAGTTTAGTAGTACTAATTACGGCTTTTCAATCATGATAGGAATTAGGGAGGCAGATATGGAGACTGAAAGACTTTGTAAAATGTGAATAGAAAGCTTAAGTGCTATGTCTTGTGTTAATTTCTAGTTAAGGTTCTGTTTTGTAGTATTTTGTGTTAAGCAAAGCCTTTAACAGAAGGAGTTTAGTACTAATTAGAACTTTTGTATTAACTTTTTATCATGATGGGGAGGCGGATATTGAGGCTGGAATACTTAGTAAAATGTAAATAAATAGCTAAATTGCTATGCTTTGTGGTAATCTCTGGTTAAGGTTCTCTTTCACAGTAGCCAACGATAGAAGAGGTTTAGTACTAATTACAACTTTTCCATTAATATTTTATCGTGATAGGAAGGCGGATATGGAGACTGAAATACTTTGTAAAATGTGAATTGAAAGCTTAAGTGCTATGTTTTGACGTAATTTCCAGTTAAGTTTCTGCTTTGCAGTAGTTTCTGTTAAGTAAAGACTTTAATAGAAGGAGTTTAGTACTAATTAGAACTTTTGTGTCAATTTTTTTACCATGATGGGGAGGCGGATGCTGGAGTACCTTGTAAACTGTAAATTGATAGCTTAATTACTATCGCTTGTGGTAATCTCTAGTTATGGTTCTGTTTTGCAGTAGTTGGTGTTAATTAAACTCTCTAAGTAGAGTACACATTAGGACTTATGCATTAACTTCGAAGTATGACTTATTAAGACTACTTACTCCTGTATTGGCTTTCTAGTAAATTTCCAAACAGCTAAGATTGGTTACTGAAACGAACTAGGTAAACAAAAGAAAAGGGAAACTCATCTGCATATAATTTGAAATCACTCCTATCTTTTACAATTTTGTCTTGATTTTCATTTTTTTTTTCGTTTGGTACCCCTCACGATATTGTATAATTTCCAGTCACATTTTGCACTTCGTAAGTAATTCTCATGGTAAGAACTGTGTGCCTATTTTTCATTTTTTTTAATTACAGATGAAGTCGAAACGTCCTTGGACACGATTTCAGGACGATCAGGTGTTGATTAGAAAGTGGAGGGAACAGAAGGAGAAGTCTAGTAGTAAGGAAAATGACGGGAGTATAGGTATTAGTAATCCTGCAAACGAAAGAGGGGTAAAGGGGAATAATGAGGAAATAACAGAATTGTATAGTTTCGAGTCTTTCGACACTTCAAGTGATGAGAATTCTGTTAGAAATGGGTCAGTTGGGAAGAAAAGTAATGATGGTTTCGTCAAAAGTGGTCTGAGAAAAAAGCAAAAAATTAGCGCGAAAAAAAGGGATGATACGAGTGAGGATGATGCAGAGGTTATAATCCTAAGAGACGATGTGGAAGATGATTCTAGAACTAGGGCTTACTCAATGGATTTGGGGGATAAAAATAAGATTAAACACAGAAATCAAATGAGAAAAAATAACTCACTCAAGAAAAACATAGATATTGGTTTGAGAAAAGAGCATAAAATTAGTGCAGGAATAAGAAAAAAACAGAACATTCGAAGTGGGGAAAATGCGAGGGACAATGGTTCACATGGTCTTTATCAATTAATTGATGAGGAGGAATCTAGCGAAGAGTATTTTAAAAGTAGGACTGATTCCAAGAAAATGGGGGAGAAGGGTAAAACCAAACTTAGCAGTTCAATGAGAAAAGGTAATAATGGTTTGGAAAGAGATAAAATACCTTCAAAAAAATCTGTTATTCCAAAACGAGTTGATCGATTGAGGGTTAACAATGAGAAAGGCGAAGGTAGGGTTGGATCTTCTAGAAAAGGTGGGGTAAATGCTAAAATCGGGAAAGATTCTGATGAAGATGATAATGTGATTAGAATTAGCATTGGCGAATCCGATGGTGATGATAATGTGAAAATAATAGAGGAGGTCTCGACTATGAATTCTATCTGTTTGGGTTCAAGAAAAGAGCATCGGACTACTGTCGTATCGGATTTCGATAAATTTCAGAAGAAGGAAAAAAGAGAGGTTAATTTGCCCGAACGAAAGAGAGGGAAAAGCGGTACATCCAATGGGGTGAATGGGGAAAGGATGGGAGAGTCAAAGAAAGGGAAGAAGCTACAAAAAACTACGCCCAATACTGAAAGTTCTGAGGAAGTGAGTGAAGATAGTTCCGAATCTGGTAATTCTTCGGATTCATCATACAAAGAGGAGAGAGCATCATCGAGCAGTGATGACGTGGTACTGTCTTCTGATAAACAATCTGTAGCTTCAAGTGATTCAGGTTCTGTAGGCGAGGACGAGAGAGATGAATCGAACAAAAAGAAGTCTAAAATACCAGTAAAAAAAGTGTCTGTGAAAAGGAAAAATGTTAGGTCATCTAGTCCTGCTAATGGAAAGAGAGAAGATAATAAAGTGGTGAAAAAGAGAACGAAAGTGGGTGAACCTATTCGCATCTTACACGGTTCTGGATCTACAAAAAAAGTAAAATCTAAAAATGAAAACGATATTTTGGGTACTTCTAACTGCCCGTTTATACTAGATTTTGATAAATTATCTGAAGATGAGCAATTTAGCCCTGAGGATGAGAGAGTTACACCTAAAGTTGGCAAAAAAGTGAAACATGTGCCTAAAGATAATGAAGAGGAACATAAAGAAGAAGTGAAAGATGTGCCTAAAGATAATGAAGAGGAACATAAAGAAGAAGTGAAAGATGTGCCTAAAGATAATGAAGAGGAACATAAAGAAGAAGTGAAAGATGTGCCTAAAGATAATGAAGAGGAACATAAAAAAGAAGTGAAGGATGTGCCTAAAGATAATGAAGAGGAACATAAGGAAGAAAAGAAAGCAGAAAAGCCTGTGAAGAACAAGCGTAATGCCCCTTTATCATCAGTTAATCAGGTGAAAATTATTGCTATACCTAAATCTATGTTTTCGTAAAAATCAACAGGAAATCGATCGAGCCTTTAGTATCAAGTATGTCCAATTCCAAGGATTAAAATATGGAACTGGTAGCATATATTTTTCTCAATCTTAAAGGATTAGAATGCCTTCAACTATGCCTTTCAGAGAACAATACAAAAGTGTACGGAACGATAAATATTTGTTTGTCCAAATTCCAAGATTTATTGAACTGATTGCTAATTACATATGTTTTTCTCAATCTTGAAAAAGTTACGGTCGGAATTCATGCATACCTTCTGAAATAGACAATATGATAGCAGAAGAGACAGTAAATAGCTTTTTTAGTCAAATAAGGAGATTTATGGAACTGATGAATTTATATTTACTTAGTATAGAAAAACTCTGCGATTCTTTCATTTATGCCTTTTCAAAAATCAATACGAAAGTGGACAAGATCTTAGGCAGTTTTCTGTAGAATTTGGAGATATATGGAGCTCATGGTATATATCATTATCCATCTTGAAAAGTACTTCAATTCTTATATTTGTGTGTTCTGAAATAACAATATGATGGCAAACTAGATCACGTATAATTTTTTTTTAATCTTGAAGAGTTTTGTAATGCTTTTATTTATTCCTTTTGAAAGAACAAAAGAAGGGCGATGAGACCAGATATAGCTTTCGGCAGAAGAGATTTATAGAACTGAAAAGTACTAGTTTTCTCAAGCTCGAAGAGTTTTGTAATGCTTTTATTTATGCCTTGTGAAGGAATCAATATGATCTGTCATTTCAAATATAGTGATACTTGGAACTGATAATTATATATATATTTTTCTCTTTCAGAGTCTGGTGAATTCAATTTGGGAGAAGGGAAGTGCTCAACTTAAGGACAATTTATTTACCCCTATAGAAGATTCACCTGATGAAATTGAGCTGCTACCCTTAAAATTTAAGGGTTTTTCCGATTCTGACGAGGACACAGAGATACCAGAAAAATCCGAATGGGATTTGGAAGGTGAAGAACTATTCAAGGAATTGGATTATGTAAATGGAATTCTCGATATAGGAAATTCAGATGCTTTTAATATGGTAAGTTGGTATCAGTGGATAGTGTTTAAACATATAATAATTGGCTCCTCGTGATTTTTCCTTATCATTTACTTCTAATTTCCTTTTGGTTTCTGATTGGAACAATGAAAATAATTAGTACAAATACAATAAGCTCATTCCAAGATTTTCATCCTTACTGGTAAAAAAATTAGTCTGATAAACTACAACATGCATGAATACGAGCTAATTCTCAAGGGAAGAGTGTTCATCTCTTTTAATGGCATAATTAATACTGAATTAGTATATTTGTCTTCAACATAAAGCCTGGTTCCCGCTTTACGAAATAGAAGAGAACAAAGTGTCAACAAACTAGAAAGTCTCTGAATTATCGCAAATTGTAATGGTGATCTTCTTCTTAATAGAATGAACCCAAGATAGCTTTCTATCATTTTCATTTACCTTCAGATGTACTCCGTATTTTTTATGTGCCTTAATTGCATTGTTATGTACTTGTTACAACTAGTTATTTCGTGCTCTAAATCTCCAAACGTTTCTTTTGGGTAGATGCATTCTGAGGAGAATTACCCGTCGAATACCAATAAGGATCATTCTGGTTGCTGTTTAAATGGTGGTACTCATAGTCTTGTTTTGGACGAGCAAATTGGATTAAAATGCATGGTTTGTAATTTCGTGGTACAAGAGATCAGAGACATTATGCCTGAATTTGTAAGTCATACACTACCATCTTAATTGTTTCAGTATTTTTACAATTGTTAGGTTGGTTTTGCTAAAGGTAATGATATTAAAATACAAACCAAAGTTTTCACAAGTTCCCCCTATTCAAACCGTTTTAACACAGTTTCGGATTAGACAGTAATTCTGTGAATTTAGATTTGGCGGACTGTTTTTTATTCTTATGTTTATTTTTAACCCAGATTAGATACATAACAGTAAGTCGAGTGGTAAAATTAGAGTCTTGTAATAAAGTGTTACTATAGTGAACTGCTAGCACAGCTGCCAAATGGATATTTTTTTAGAGTAGAGGAATTCTGAATACTATTCTGTCATGACTTGCAAAATGAATCAACTTTACCATTTCCGATTGTTGGTGCTGTTTCTTTTTCGGGATCCAGTAATAGTTAACCGCTAACTCGATGTGGTATTGTGAACATTTGTCTGTATGTTAAGGATGTTGGTAATTCACACTCCTAGAACCTAGCTTCCATTTTACACTTATTATTTAGATGCTCTTCTTATTCAGATTTGTCACGAATTATGGAGGTCAAAATCGTTTTCTCGTATTTTTTTCATCCATGTCCATTCAATTACATAGGGGCTAATTCTTGTTCGGCTGCAGGTTAGAAGCTGGATTTTATGCCTAAAGCCGGACTGCATTTATCTCACCAGCTTAAGAACTGAGCTTTTCTGGTTTTTGAGCCTGAATAAGCTAGATGCTGGAAGAGCTTATACTTTATTTCTGAAATTCAAAGTAAACAGCTTATTTGCACATTTTAAAGTAACAATACAGCTATAGAGCTGCAGACTCTTGAAAATCTTTCATAGAAAACTGAAAAATGTTGTGTTTATTACTGTAGACACTCAAATTTTACGACCACTAAAAATGTGTGTGAAACAATTACATCAGAGAGGTGGTTTTTATACCTTTTGTTTTCACTATTTTTCTTCTTTTGGATATGATATCGGCTCAAGATAACCTCTACTTATGGTTATGTGCTATTTTTCTACATATAGGCTAAGCGTCAAGGTGGAAGAGGTGGAGAAAGATACTACGACAGAGCCAATTTTTTCAATATAGATATGTCTAATATAGGAGATTTCACTTGCACAGATTTTGCTAATTTCAAACCCATAATTGCCCCTGAAGGAACGGTCTGGGACTTAATTCCAGGTGTTATAAACAGCATGCACCCTCATCAACGCGAAGGTTTTGAGTTTATTTGGAAAAATATCTCCGGTAGCATTTATATTGATAGAGCAAAAGAATGTATATCCAGTGGTGGTGGGAGTGGGTGTATAATATCTCATGCCCCTGGGACAGGTAAAACCCGTCTTACGATCATGTTTATACAATCGTATATGCAGTTGAATCCTGATTGTAGGCCTCTTATCATCGTTCCTTGTAATTTGCTACACACTTGGGAACAAGAGTTTAAAAAATGGAATGTGGGCATACCCTTCCATAATTTAAGCAGTTCGAAGTACTCTGGCCAAGAAAGTGTAAATACTGCCAAGATTAAAGGGAACTTGGAAACTGTTCGTTTAGTCAAATTGAATTCTTGGTTGAGTAAGAAAAGCGTTATCGGGATTACCTATAAGTTGTTTGAGGAGTTGGCTTACATTAATGTAAATAAAAAGAACAAGAAAGTCAAAGATCAAGAAGTAGCAGGGCAAATTCGTAAAATGCTACTGATGCTTCCTGGTCTTTTGGTTCTTGATGAATCTCATATTCCTCGAAATCAAGATAGTCATATCTTGAGAACACTTTTAGAGGTAAAAACCGAAAGACGGATTATGCTCTCTGGTACTCCTTTTCAAAACACATTTGAGGAGCTATTGAACACGCTATGCCTAGCTCGCCCGCAATTTGCTGACCAAATTATGGCTCGAGATAATGATAATTACACTGAAAATAATCGAAGAAGTATAAAAAGTGCAGTTAAAGTGAAATGGGCTTCGATGACGAATACTATCGGAAAAATTGACGATCAAAAGCTTAGAGAAGTTAAAGAAATGCTAAAAGGTTTTGTTCATGTGTACAATGGGTCGATTCTTAAAGAGAAATTGCTTGGATTAAATGAGTATGTGGTTGTGTTATCACCGACCAATCTGCAGAGAAACATAATTGAGATTATGAAGAGTAGAAAAAATAGTTTTAATTTAGACCATGTACGATCTATAATATCCGTCCACCCTTCTTTGGTTGTATCCGTTACTTTATCAGAAAAAGAAAAACTTAGCATTCGACAAGACGAGTTGGAGAAGCTAAGGAGAAATCCAAATGAAGGTGTCAAAACTAAATTCGTAATGAATTTAGTCGGACTAAGTAGAGCACTCAATGAAAGGGTTCTGATATTTGCTCAGTACATCGACTCCTTGAAGATAGTTATGGAACATTTGAGCAATCATTTTAAGTGGACCGAAGGGAGAGAGATATTGTATATGTGTGGTGACCATAACGAAAAACAACGCCAGTCATCGATTAGTTTGTTAAATGATCCTAAAAGTGAGGCGAAGGTTTTGCTTGCTTCAATAAAAGCTTGTTCCGAGGGAATAAATCTTATTGGTGCTAGTAGAGTTGTTTTATTGGATGTTAATTGGAACCCTAGTACAACAAAGCAAGCAATTGGCCGAGTTTATAGATTTGGACAGGAAAAAGTTGCTTATGTTTATAACCTGATTGATGAAATATGGGAGGGCCCTAAGTACATGAAACAAGCAGAAAAAGTCCGTCTTTCGGCACTGGTATTTTCGTGTAAAGAAGGGGGTGATAAGGGAGAAAGCTCATGCTCAGTTGGTGAAGATAAGATCTTGCAAGATATGATTTCACTTCCGAGTCTGAAAGGTATTTTCAATAAAATACTACACCAGCCAAACGACCAAGATTTATTTGAAGCATTTGGTTAGCGTCGGGATTCAGGTTTGTTCTTTACTTTATGTAAAAATTCTTTTCTGGTTGCATATTTTAAACTTGGATAATTTTTGCTTTTTTGCTAATAAGCTACTAGACTGAACTGCATTTGGTTGATCTTCTCAAAAGTTTTTTTTTATGGTTTTATGGCGTGGATAGTTTTAACTTTTAAGCTTGATAAACAAGCTGGCTTTATATTTCTTAAAATGTGGAAATCACTTGTACCTGTTCAAGAAAGGTTTAATGTTAACAATTCCCATGAAGTAGCATCACAGTAACTGTATCACTGTTTTTTAAATATCTTTCAGTGATGCTATGAACAAATCTGTTATTGAATCTTACTTGTGTTAACGGTATTTTCCATTCTCTTCTTCCGTCTCTATATTTCAGATTTTCGGGAGATCACAGCTTGATTTTGTACCTGACACGAATTGGGAGGATTGCAAATTTATAACTTAACTTTTGGATTGCTTGGAAGCTGTTTCATAAAGTATTTACTTCTTTTGCTAATATAATTAAGATGGTTATTAATATCATTTGAAACTGTAGACGACTACAGAGGTACTTGAACTTGGTAGCTTATGTTATGTTGTATGAACTTCTAATTTCCTTTTCTTGGAAAGCTGCTTCTGGTAGATGCTTTTTATCAGTTAAATTTTTTTTTATAAGAAATTTTTATCGGTTAGTTACTACTCGTGAATGCAGCCTTAATATGAGGCAAACTTGACGAATCTCAACTAGCTTAGACTCGAAAGAAAGTAATTTTGAAACGAGCTCGGTCTTTAGACTAAGATTTTTGGCCATTCGTTTCATTAGTAAATTCTGAGCTCAAGTCGAGTTCAAGCCCGTTTAGACCATTTTTGAAAAAGAGAAACCATAAACGTATCATCATGCAGCAATTGAAGATTTTTGTAGGTTTTTTGTCCGTCTTTCATGTTACCCATCCCCACCAGTAGACAACAGGGACTTGATACGAGTATGTACGTCTTTAGGAAATGATACCAGGCTTTTGATTCGAGTTCACTTATTAAACCTAAGGTGAATTCACTAGTTCACCAGCAATCTCACTTGTCTGGGAAATATAATCATGATTCAGGTTATTTTGTGAACTATTTTGACAAGAAAAGTGAGGACATTTGTGTTTTGAATTCGGTCCATATAACAAGTTAAATCATGATTCAGCGGAAAATTCAAATTAAGAAAAACGAAACTGTAAAAAGTCAAACATTGTTATTTAATTTACAATCGACTCATACGGTCACCCATATATTGAAAGTGATGCATAATAACATCGTTCGACAAACATTCAAATATATATTTTTCAATATAAACTGCTTATATCATATAAAGAATAAAAAAAATCAATTAAGTTAACTAGTTAAGTAAGTTACAAAGTGAAACAACAATTTTATTCGAAATAAACTAAAATAAGCCAAACATTAAGTTTACCCAACTTAATTAATACGTGTAAATAACAAGTTAGACGTTATGTAAACAACCTACTAAACAACTAACTAATTTAAAAGCCATAATTGATTTATACATGTTCCATTAATAATTTATCTTAATAAAGAACTAACTAAAAATTTCCAAAATTTATACGGTACCTAGATTTTTCTAATAAAAAGCTATTAAAAAGTACCATGACTTTTTTTAAGTAATTAACAATTATTAAGCAAATAAGTATAGAATCAATCAAATACATTAGATTATTAATTTCTAATAAAGTTATGTAGTTAGGATAAAAAAGAAAAACTAAGAAAGAGGGAAAAAACAATTGTGCCTCAAAATTATCTTGTGTTGGAAATAACAGGTATGACTGGTCATCGTATAAGGGATTGAGTTTGGGGTTGTTAGTGTTAAGGTTATCGCTTATATATAGAGAGAATTTTATGTACGTATAATACAAACTCTCTATTTAAATGAAATGCTAATTTTGTAATTAAGTTAATAACTCATAGGTATTTTGGTAAATTTTATATAAAAGTCCGGCGGTCCGCTGATCCCTCTAGCCCTATAGCAGTTCCGCTAGTGAGTAGACAAGAGTAGTGAAAATATTGGTGGCATGTTGAAACAACACTGAAAAAATAAGAGTTCAAATTGAAATAAACTCAAATTGAAAAAGGAAAAAAGATGTTCCGCACCCTTATCATCTTTTTTTTCACCATAATGTACATGCTCATCTAGTTAGTATTTTCATCTAATCGGGTTTGACGACAACAACGTGACCAAATTGTAATTAAACCTACCAAATTCTATATTTGACGAAATTACATATTCACTCTTGAATAGGGCCCAAGAGCAGGTGACTCCAATTCCGTCGTTTTATTTAACATTAGTCCATAATTGGATAGAAATAGGCAAATTACGACGGAAATTAGAAAAACTTAAACACTATGGCTCTGTTTGTTTCGTAGTAAAATATTTACGGAGGGAAAATATTTTTCGGGTAAAGTTTTACGGTGCAAATTTTTGTTTACATTTTATTTACGGGTGTTTGGTGCGTCAAAGGTTTCCCATGGGAATTCTATTGAAATTCAAAAATATATTAGTTATTTAAATTAGACAAATTCGATACATAAATAAATAAACATTGTTCATACTTTAAATAAAATATTTTAAGATGAAAAATATCAAAAATTAACTAAAAGTCACAAAAATTAACTAAAAGTCACAAAAATAAATAAGTTTGTGAAAGTTTAAAAACATTAGTGATTAAAATCACAATTATTTTGACGGGAAAAAAGCTAAAAGTTCGTCTAATTTTCTGAAAGGAATTTCGTCAACATGTATAGAAACTTAACATAAACACATATTTTATTTCATATACATCACTTATAATAACTTATAATTTTTCAACATAAAAACTCATAAAATTATAAGTATAGAAGATATTATTGATTTTTTTTAGCTTTTTCAAATTTTCTTGGGTTTTTTAGATTTTTCGGAATTTTTTGTTTTATTTTTTCCATTTTTTTGTTATTTTTTAGATTTTTTCCTATTTATTTATATTTTTATTGGTTAATTAGATTTTAGCCTTTTCAAACACACTAAAAATCCAAATAAAATACAGAACACTAGCGAGGCCTACCATAAACTTAGATATTAATAAAAAATTAATTTTTTTATCCATTTGACACATTTTTTATACAAATGGGTTCTGATGACTATTTACTAGTAATTTCTAGCTAAATCCGTTTAATTACATATCAAAGTGTACGACTCAATATAACCCGATCCGACCCGACCCATACTTACTAAAAATGAAGTATTATATAAATGTATAAAAAAAAGTAAATATTAAAACTACAAATTAGGGTTTTGTATCTAACTTTCTCTCACATCCCCGCCGCCTGTTTCACTCTCTCTCTCTAAAGATGGTAATTTTCTCTCTCTATATTTATATACATTTATATACATATATTTATTTAATCTTATCTTACAATTTTTGGCTTATAATTAGTTGTTTTATTGTCTAGTAATTAACAACAAAAGATAACATTTTGCCATTATTATCTTTGAATTGGTTTTTGTTTATTGTGTAGTAATCAACAACAACAAAAAAACAACATTTTACCACTTTTATCTTATAAATTAGTTTTTGTTTATTGTGTAGTAATCAACAACAAAAAATTAACATTTTACCACTTTTAGTTTTTTTATTTTGTAGGAATCAACAACAAAAAATTAACATTTTAGCACTTTTAGTTTTTTTATTGTGTAGTAATCAACAACAACAAAAAAACAACATTTTACCACTTTTATCTTATAAATTAGTTTTTGTTTATTGTGTAGTAATCAACAACAAAAAATTAACATTTTACCACTTTTAGTTTTTAATTAGTTTTTTTATTGTGTAGTAATCAACAACAAAAAATTAACATTTTAGTACTTTTTAGTTTTTAATTAGTTTTTTTATTGTGTAGTTTTCAACAATAAAAAATAACATTTTACCACTTTTAGCTTGTAAATTAGTTTTTTTATTGTGTAGTAATCAACAACAAAAAATTAACATTTTATCACTTTTAGTTTTTAATTAGTTTTTTTATTGTGTAGTAATTAACAACAAAAAATTAACATTTTATCACTTTTAGTTTTTAATTAGTTTTTTTATTGTGTAGTTTTCAACAATAAAAAATAACATTTTACCACTTTTACCTTTTAGATAAAAAATTTAATGTGTAGTAATCAACTACAAAAAAACGACATTTTACCACTTTAGTTTTTTTTGGCCGTACCACTTTTAGCTCAGAATTAGTTTTTTATTGTGTAGTAATCAACAAAAAAAAACATTTTACAACTTTTAGCTTAGGTTTAAATTATTTTATTGTGCAGTAATCAACAACAACTTATAATATTTTACCATTTTTAGCTTTTAATTAGGTTTTTTCCTTTTTGCGTAGTTATCACAAAAAAAACATTTTACCCATGTAATTTAGATCTTTTAGAATTTATAAAGTAGTAGCAGTATTTTAGCTCACCATATTGACAAAAAAATAATATTGGTTTTGATACTTTGTGGTTTTTGAAGTGTTTTTTTTTTTGTAGGAAAGTAAATGAGTTATAGAACCTTTTAATATTTCCTGCTTCGGGATATTAAGATGAATAAAAAGATTAAAAAAATAGTCAAATTTGCATTGTATTCACTATGATCATATTTTTAGTTTTAATTTTAATTAGATTTTCTTATGTAGCCATGACCAAAAATGTAGAGTTAATCCTTTATCTATTTATTTTTAAATAATATTGCATTTGCAGTTTTGCTCCCAATATTAAGGAAAATTAATCCTGGTTTTGATAATAGGTGGTTTTAAAGAGGAAATTATAGTTAATTTTGCATTGTATTCTCCATGGGTTTATTATTACTTCTGGTTTTAATTTTAGATTTGTTGTTGTGTAATGACCAAAAAATAAAATTTTCTCACGTATATTTTGGATAAAAAACTGTTGTAGTAGAAGTGTTAGCCCCTCCATGTAAAAAAAAATACTGATTTTTTATCATAGGTCGTTTTAAGGTAATAGTTTTTCGTAGGAAATTATATGAATTAGAACATGGCATAATTTCTCGTTTCAGCATTTTAAGATGGATAATACGCTTTAATAATATTTTATTTAGTAATGTAATTACTAATTAGTATGAGCATATCATTACTTTTACTTCTAATTTAGATTTTTAGTGTGTAGTGGTTTTGATATTATGACCCAAAGAACAAATTACCATGTACCTTATATTTTCTTGATACAGCCGTTTCCCCCCATATTAGCCAAAACTGCAGTCCTCGTTATGCCACTGGTTTTGATAATAGGTAATTTTTACATTGTAGAAAATGAGTTTGAAAGTTATATAGTATTAAATGATTAGAAAAAAACAAAGTAGCAATTTGAGAATACGTAGAAGGGCAAAAGTGCTTCTTTTTTGTTGTTGTAGCAATTTGTTGTTTATGTTTAAGCACCCAATAGTCAATTTTGCAATGTATACAGAGATAAAGAAAGTTTTTTTTTATATTGAGATAATTATGTTTAGCTCATCCAAACTTTTTAATTGTATTTGAGATGAATTTACGCTCTATAAGTGTTGTCTAAACAACTATACACTAAAAACTTTAATCTTTTAAAAGAGGTGACGAACTAGACTACATGTGGTTGAAGGTGTTGTTTCTTTTGGGAAGTAAAGAAAGATTGAATTCATTTTCTGGTTCAGCTTGATTTTTATGAATAAAAAAAAAATCGACAAGTAGTTAAGATTCTAATATATGCTGAGCCTATTCGATTGGCAGTCTATGAATTGATTTGAACTGTTCAAATAATCTCATTTCATTTCCGGTTTAGTATGATATGCTGCATGAAACCAGTAGAAGTAGTCATTTCTGGGATATAAGTAGCTTATACATATTTAGAATTTTGTTGATATCGTTTGAAGTATTTAGGATGAGTTGCTTAGGTTTTCACAGAATATTGCTGTGATATCTGTTCCTGCTTTGGATTTTTGAGTTGGTTAAACATGATCTTTTCTAAACCTCATTTTCTTGGCCTAAAATGCGGCAAACATGCTCTTAGGTCTAATCAGACATGTTATGGACCTTAAAACTGCTTGAGGAGGTTAAACCTGATATTTTCTAAGCCTCAAATAAGATATTTTCTTGGTGTATGACGCGCCAAACTTGCTCTCAGAATCTAATCAGACATGTTATGGACCTCGAAATTGTTTGTGTGACTTTTTGAGATTAATGGATTTGGTATAATATGCTTGGTAGGTGAAACACTCCTATGGTGGAGAAGTTTGGTCTAGCTTAGGTGGTTTGATATGTTGGGTTGTGATTTCCACTAAATGTCACATTTTCTATGGGAGATCTTTAGAACTGCTTGAATTAAGAACTTTTAAATTGGTTACTTGATAACATTTGAAAGGCTGTTTACCGTTTTGGCATGTAATTAATGTCAGTTTAAGAGGGATACCCCAGGATTAGAAAAATTAGTTACTTTTAAATCAAAATTTGAAGACAGATCTTATGTCTTTCCATTACTTTTTGTAGTGCTCTTTGATAGAAAAAGGTTTTTACTTGATGTTTGGAAGTGTCTGCATGAATGATGAAAATTGGTTGGCAATGGATTTTTAATTTAATTTGTGGATTTATATTTTGTTGGTTTTAAACATTGTACCATCTCCAAGGTGTTCCATTTCTCGTTTCTGCCAATAATCCAGTTGTTTTGGAAGTGAATTCTTAAAATTTAACATTCTTGAATGCAGGCCAAGAGAACTAAGAAGGCCGGTATTGTTGGAAAGTATGGTAAGTAATAGGACTACAGTATTTCTAATATAATGTATACTACTAAGAAATATATTTAGTTTACAGTTATCTGCTACTTCTATGGAGTTTCTGTTAAGATAATCTTATAAGTAATCGTCTTTTTGTAGGAACCCGTTATGGTGCTAGTCTGCGAAAGCAGATTAAGAAGATGGAAGTTAGTCAGCATAGCAAATACTTTTGTGAGTTCTGTGGGAAGGTAAAGAGTCTTCTTATTTTTCGTCAATTTCTTCATTACATTTTTACTGCGATTATCTGTTTTCTAAGTTATAATATGTTCAAAATTATTTATCTTCAGTATGCTGTGAAGAGAAAGGCTGTGGGAATTTGGGGTTGCAAGGATTGCGGCAAAGTCAAAGCTGGTGGTGCTTACACCCTTAAGTAAGCTCCTATGCTTTTTTTTTAACCCGAGTCTCTCTCTCTCTCTGTATATTTATACATCTCATATGAATCTAACATGTTTCTTCTCTCTATGACAGCACCGCAAGTGCTGTAACGGTTCGGAGCACTATTAGAAGGTTGAGAGAGCAAACTGAGAGTTAAGCGGTGTTGCTGGCTCTATCAGAAATTTACTTACCTTATTTGAGTTTTTGAAATTTGCTGGTTGCTTCTGTTGAGAATACAGTGTATTTGAGTTTTTGAAGACTTGTTTGTTTTGGTGAAAGTTTTGAAATTTCCGAATACTTTTTAAGATTTGGACGAGATTGGTCCTTTTGGAAAACGTGATCCGAGTTTATTCTTGATTCTGTTTAAATTCGTACTGATGATTGTTATTTCTAGTTTGACGTGTCATATCGAGAAAATAGACTCGATTGGGATATCATATCAAAACGTATTGCAACCTTTCTTATACACTACCCCTTTCTTATACGGACGAAGAACCACTCAAAAAAAGTGGACATCATGATACCTTTGTACCCAAATTGAAATATTAGACCTATAAAACGAAGAGATCACTAGTATTAGAAATTCTAGCGAATTTTCTTTTTTTAGTTTTATTTAAGTTTTGGTCACGGTTCTCTTTGCATATCATGTCAAAAGTAACATGTAAATTAGTACTTCTCTTTGTAAGTGTTTCATGTTTAACATAAATAAAAGATCAAGTGATTAATACTTCTCTTTGTAAGTGTTTCATGTTTGATTTAGGAAAAAGCTAATTAATGCCCCTATGCATTCATTAAGAAATATAATTAAGGTAAGTAATTTGTTAACTAATACTATTTTAAAAATTTTGCAATTACATATGGAAGTTTATTTGGAGGGAATACTTATGTAAATCTTAAAAGAATATTTTGATAAGAATTAAACTAGTGCATTGATATCTTATTATATTTCTTTCCATATTTCATTTCAAATCTTCCATATGGGTATTATTTAGTATTTCTCGGCAGAACAATAATTTAACCATGTTATAAATGCATTACTAATAAGATGTAAGAGAATACCTTGTTTTTTTTTTTCCATATTTGTTATGTTTGCATCACTAATAATCTTTTAAAAATTTATACAGGTATTCTCTATCATTTCCGTACCTCCTTACTTATTTTATTCAAAAAAATTCTGAAAAACTTGTACACTACATGTATCAATACATTCAAATAATTATTTTTAAAAGAAAATACATGATTTATTTGGGAATAAATGTATAAATTAGTATAAATTATACATTAAATCTTAGAATTTTTTTCTAAAACAATATTATATCCAAATGTTTTGAAATTTGAATACAATATAGTATAAAATCTTATAAATTTGTGGAACAAGTTGTGAAAATTTAAATTTTAAATGAAAATAAGCTAGTGAGCACGAAAGAGGGTAGATAGTAGGCGTAGAAAATTTTTCCTCGTTAAACCGAGTCCAAATCTTCTACCCCTTCCGTGCCCCCTTTCTTATTTTATACAAAAAAAAATTCTAAAAAATTTGAAAATTTTTATACAATTACTATAATACATGTATCAATACATTCCAATAATTATTTTTAAAAGAAAATCCACACAAAATTTATTTTGGAATAAATGTATAAATTAGTGTAAATTAAACATTGAATATTAAAAAAATTGTCTAAAACAATATTATGTTCAAATGTTTTAAAATTTGAATACAATATAATATAAAAGTTTATAAAGTTGCGGTATAAGTTGTGAAAATTTAAAATTTGAATAAAAATAAGCAAGGGGACACGAAAAGGGTAGAGAATAGGAGGTAAAGATTTGGACTCCGTTAAACCGAGTTAAAAATATCTGAAAAATAAACTAGTTTTTTTTTCTTCCAATTATAATGATTCCAGTGGTCTTATACGTGATAATAGTATAACAATTTTTGCAAAATCAATTATCTTTTTATTTATCTTGTCAATAGTATCAAAATCTTACCATAAATCAAGATATAGAGTATTTTAATGATTAGATACCATACATAGATAACTTATATGAATTAACCAATGGATTCCGGCTTAAATAATGTACCATGGATACTTGTTAGCCGAACCGTATATTAAATTACTATAATGTTTAATTTTTGAAATGTATTTATTGCAATATTTAAGGACATTATAATACTTTTATTAATTTTTCATAGATAAATTAGGAAAGTGAACACTTATTTTGGGACAACATGATTCTTGGTAACTATGATATTTTAAGAGTTACAACATGGGATACAAAACGATATCAAAACTACATAATAGGCTGAAACATTCAATTCAAAGAATAAATTAAAACTATACTAACATCCCGAGTTTGCCAAGTAGGGTCTTCTCTAACTTAAGTCTCAATGAGTTGGGGACTGATTCTTTCGTCGTTATAATTGTTCAACGTGGTCTGTAATTACATCAGGGCAAGAAGGCGCTTGAAGAAGCTCTAATCGTTGAAAAGGAGGAGCAAACTGCAGTATGTAGTTCTCATCTGATGGACAATGATTAGGAAGAGTTAAAACTTGAAAAAATATAACCTTGTTTCAGAAGTATATAATTCATTTATTCAATGGCCTCTTTCTAAATATTTGAAAAGCAAAACACGGTTAAAATCAGTCACGTGATTGGCGAAAAGCGCTACAAAATACCAAAGAAACATCAAAGATTCATAAGCCGATGTAGCTAATGGGTTTTAATTTATCAAGACTAACACTTGTATGTAAGCATATCCATAATTATACCAGTTCTATCCATCATATAAAAACTTGTTTACCAAAACAACATTGCAAAATTCATCTCCATATATTTTTTAAAATCTTACCAAGTTCAAAGCTTAACAGCAAAAAACACAAAACTCAATAAACTCCTGCAAAGTGTAAATTGAAATTTAAGGTTTATAACTAGATTCCATACATCAAAAGAAATTGCTAAAGACTATTGTTTATTTCATTTTTAATTTGTTTATCAATTGTAGGCTTGTAGCCAAATAATGCGTAGATATGTGCGGCTGTGCCTAAGCTTCTACTAAAAATGGCAATATATATATATATATATGCTTTTCATGTTTTGGAGTGGGGAAAGCACCCCTAAAAGCTTTAAGCTTTTCAACAAAAAGTAACAAATTTTGTTACAAAAAAAAGCAAAGATTTAACGCTCTTCTAAGTGGATTTTGAAATTTGTTGTTATATTCCTCATATACAAGAATTTTAGATGGTCTTATTTTCCTTTTCTTCTCTCGTAACAATTCTTGCACACATGAAAATGTTTAGAAACTCACTCTCTTTGACCGTTCCATAGAGCCAGCAAAGCACCTCATCAGCAAATGCCAGGCACACACCTCCCTGCAAAGCATCAATGATAAAAACCTATGAGTACAACACAACAGTAGCTTTCAGTTTTTTATGTCTTTACTCTCTTTTTTCATGACGATGATGACAATTTAAATATGCAAAAGCATCTCATTAATATATGACATGGTTGTTTCATCCATACAACTTCATGTAGACAATGCAGATACTGCAAATAGTAGGTTTGGAAATTTTCCAAAACCAAATCTTATCAGCAAATTAATGATAATCACACACAAGGGTGGACAAAAAACCAGAACAACATCATGGAGTTGAAGACAACTGTAGGTGCATGATTTACCTGCCAGTAATTCTTCATTTTCACTCTCTGTGTTATATCTTTGGTTTTTAATCTTTCTGTTCGGACAAGCCGTCCAGAGTCATCCCTGCATCAAAGCAAGTTATCCACATAATACACATGCTTTAATATTAACATATACTCAACTGGATATGAACATACATGCATTTGGATGAAAGAGCGGAAAACTCAAGAAATAAAAATTACTAGGAGATGCATCTACTCAACTTGTGTAAAGTACAAAAAAATTACCTGAAACCGATAACAATATAAGGAACTCCAGCTAGGAATGATTGGATCTGCAACAAGTAGATAAAAAAGGTAATCCTCAAAGACAAAGCAGTTGAACAGACTCGTTAATAAGATTATTCAAAAATACAACTCAAAATCGCCAGTTAAAGTACTCATCCACAATTGTCACCATCACTGCCACAAGCCACTGAAATATGCAATCATGGGTCTCATATTTCACATGTGTTTTACTTAGATAGCCACACACATTAAATCATAATCATTTGACTAGGTCGTCAAGTGTCTAGAGTTCAAAAAGGAGAATTTGTCTGTTGAAGGAAGTTGAAACAACACAAAACCACAGAAAAAACATAGTATAGTCTACAAAACGAGTGAGCATTTCCAACATAACATTGAAGTTTTTATCCATACGTGAATATCATAGAAAAAAAACCAATCTCATTCCCATCAAATTAAGGGCAAACCCGGTGCTAAAGCTTTCGCTATGTGCAAGGTCCGGGGAGGGGTCACGCCACTTTGGGATTAAATTTTAAAAATATTAGAACAAAACGAGGCAGATCATTTATATGCAAATAAAATAAAATTAGTAACCAATAAAAATATATACAATTTACCAACCAGAAAAGAGGAAAGGGTGATTTTGGAAAGAAATTTTACCCAGAATTTGAGCAATTTCTCCCTTTCAAATCGTTCTTCAGTATGATACTCTAACTGCAAGAAACAAATAAAAATGATATTCAACTACTAAACTAAAATCTGAAAAATAGTACTGAACCTAGTGGTATGATATAAACCTCTCTACTAGTTTTGAGTTCCACATAAAACCTCCTATCATCATCTGCTGAATCACAACAGTCCATTTCAGCACCCATCAGAATCCGGTGAGCCCCTAACTTGGTTTTAATCACGGAACAAAACTCAACATTTGCATCAATATGGTCTCCCTTGTTAGGATCATCTTCTGTGGCAAGGCTCTCAAAAGAATAACCCCAGTAACACCTGTATTAACCACCAAATTCAAGAGGTACTATAAACGGGTTCTAAATCGCAATTATTTAAATCTCTAGAGATTATTATAGTAGCTCTAACTTTCATTAGTTCAAGTTAGAATAGATGTAACTGACGCTTTACCACATCATTCTCACTGATTTTTTTTATGTTAAAATGATTCTGACTCAAAAACGACTACACCAATTCCACATCCTCAACTAATTATAACTTCTACCACATCCAACAATAGAGACTAAAATATTACATATGAAACACCACAGTTTTTGTTGTTGTTTCATTCTATAAATAGAACACTTCCATTCTACAATGTGAATTCAATCACGACAGATAACATATACTAACAACAAAAGGTAAAAAAATGGTAAAGAGTGATGAAGAATACACTCCATCCATTCCAATATAGGTGATATGTTCGAGAATTCAACTTTCTAAGATGTTATGCAACTTTAAGATTAAAAATGCGCTTTTAAAAAGTCAAGTCAGCTTTTAGTGATATGTTTCTTTTCCTATAAATAAGAGGGCGATAATGTTCTTTAAGACTTTCCAGCAAAAACATGGGTAAAGTGATCACTTTTTTTAAATGGGAGGAGAGTACTAAACAAGAGTTATTAACCCAAATCCACAACTGCCTTAGCAACATACACCATTGTATTATCCAAATTATCAAGTAGGAGTTGGGTAATGAAAGAGGGGGTACCTTCGGCGATCAATTTCACTTTTTGGCTTTTCTGGAAGTTTATGTACATCAAGATAGACAACTCCTTTCCTTTTGTGCACTCCCATCTCCCAAGGTTCATGTCTGATATAAGCAGTAGCCAATATCTACGTGTGGAGAAACATGGGAAATGCCATCACATACGGTACACAGAGCGTGAAAATTAAAATTTTATTCTAAAAACCATCTCCAAACCCACTAGAGCTGGCCTAGTGGGCTAGAACCCACACATTCAAGTAGGAGTTGTTAAGTTTGAGTCTTGTAAAGGGATAGGTGTGATAGCTTTTGATCCTTTTTATTATTTTCTTTTAAAAAAAGAATCATCTATGTAGTCCAAAAAGGATAAGATCTATTGTAACGACCGCAGGAAGAAAATAAAACATTCTCACTACGCTTTTTGTTATTTGTCCATTATTCATTTGAAAGAAGTTGCAAAAAAATTGTCCTATGGGTGATGTACCCATTTCAGTTTTATTTTATTTTATTTTATTATGGACAAACTGTTGCCATTGTAGAAATTTATAATTCAAAAATCTATTAAGGGGTTATAGTAGGAAAATAATAATTTAGATTATGCCTTAATGCAAGTCCATAAATAATTACTTTTAAAAAAGATGGACAAGGCAAGCAGAATGGAGGGAGTGTACATTACTGACATACGATCAAACAAAGTATTTAAAATATCTATTGAAAATAAACACCATAAGCTCCCTTTTCTTCTCAACAAAGATTCCTGAGGTATTTTGGCTAAAGAGGACAGCTTCTAAGATAGGATCGAGAATACTTATATAACAAGTAGCAGCACAATTAAAAAGGTACAGAAATTACCTTATTAAGGTTGTTACGATAAGTCTGCAATTAGTAAGGACATCACAGAAACCAAAAAAAAGAAGTTAGAATAATGCAACCTGAAGGTTGAAGTGTAAAAAAAAGAATGTATTTCTACATCTGACATAAATAGTATAACAAATTTTCTTACCACAAAATGCATGTGGTTCTGAAGTGGGATTTTCTTATTTCTTATGCAAGCAAGAAGATCTCCAAAGCCCTCCGATCCTAAGTCTGGATGGGTATAAGAGAAGATGAGTATCTATGTAAGTCTTATGTTTACAAAAATAACTGAACCTCCTAACTGAGAAACAAAGCTGTGTTATTATCGGCATACCTTTTTTCTCAACAAAAGTATCAAAACCTTCATTCAAGTCTGCGCCAATATCTTCAGTAATAAGACGATTGAAAAGCCTCTACAAGTGTAAAGAACGATTGAGAATTTATCACAATGACATGGCCATCAGTAGTATGAGGGATGTAAGAACAAATATGGATAGAAGTACAGAAAAAGACGAGTTTGTTTAGAACTAACCAAACTGCGTTCATCAAAGAACACTTCTCCACCTTCTATCCGACTGTAACAAGCAAGCTCCGACGGCTGCAAATTAAAGCACATCATATAAGTATCGGAGAAAGGAAAAACAAAGAGATAGGTTAAAGAAAAAGAAGACTGACCTCCCACCCCTTAAAGTAAGAAAACAACTAGATAAAAATGAGACAGAACAAAAGATATGGAAACGGCAAAAATAATAATAACTTGGAATTATGATTCAACAGGACTTGTCTTTTATTTATTTTAAAAAGGAACTTGACGACCCTTTAGTTTATGTACTCTTCTCGTCCTTCCTTATCTTTTCTTACCAATATAATAAATGCCACGATTTATATTTTAAATAGGTTGATTGAAAATTCATTATTCTATCTATTGACCAAAGCAGTTGTACAAAGCGGTAGCGGGAGACTATAAGGGAGCGGGAGCAAGGAAGCGAATGGTGTAGAAGTGAGGAAGCGTGGTCGGAAGCGCCTAGGAGAATTTTTATTTTTATTTCTATAGTTTTATGTAATAAAATACTATTAAACAATGATAATTCTCCCAATACTTAAACAAATAGAAAAGAACAATGTAGCACTCTTTCAGGTTAGCATAGGCATATGGATGTGGAAGTTTCAGCGAGCTTCCGAGACCGAAGCGTCGGCAGTTCAGAAGCTTTCTGCAACTAAGGACCAAACCCATCATCAATCGGGATCAAACTAGACTAGAGCCGGAAATGAAAGTGAAACAGGAATAAAATATTATGATACTGTTATCTCGGTCCCGAATCCAATCTGCTTAACAATCTTAATACTCGCTTATCCCGCATTGATAGAATTACTTTTATTAACAACGTGAACATGGAAATTTTAGTTAACGTGCTTTAAGAAATAAATGCTCACACTTTTTTACTAAACTACCCATGTACCAATACTCTACTAAATCTATTTTTTTATAACAAGACACAATAAAGGGGGCATATTAAAAAATGTGAAATATTAATTATAAAAAATAAAAGGCAGCATATAAAAGCAATGGATGGAGAAATTACCAAGGCATAAAATAAAAGACATATGGTGCCTCTAGAACAATTACAGGTTTCCTTTCTAGAGTTTCTTAACTCTTATTAAGTTCTAACTCAGCCACAAAGCGGTAGTCATGAAGGCTCTTTATAGAAATTCGAACCATAGTCGGAAAACATTTGCATACCTTTTATCAAAATACCCATATATTAATACTCCACTGAAACAGTTTGTTTAGAACAAAGCACGTAAATTAGGGGGATTTATAATGGTAAAACTTTCAAAAAGTAGAGTGGCTTATAATTTGATAGCAAGGAAAAAGGACAATAAGCCAACAAAGTATAACTTTAAAGCAGTTGGTACCTCTTGAATACTTATCGGTTTCCTTGCTAGAGTTTCTTCACTCCTATTAAGCTTTAATTCGGACACGAAGCGTTCATCATTTCGGGGTTTAGAAACATAGCCAAAGTTTTGCCTTTGCGAATATGCTCCGGGGCGAGGTAATATGCCAGCACCTCTGTTGTTTTGCATACGACCACGACCACGACCATTATAACCCCCTCTCATCTGATTGTTATTATTTCTCACAGAGGGTAAAACTGTAATTTAAAATAACAAGAAAATAGGTTACCACCTTGTTGGAGATACATGCAAGTATGGGAAGAGCGTTGAAATGATATTAATTAGATTGTAGATTTTCATGTAATTACATGGTAACATTTTAGTGAGAACGATTAAGCAGTCGACTGTGCTAAGTTGATTCGATGTGACCACTGCTTGTACACAAACATGGCCTCTTATTGGACGTTCGAAAACTACGCTCATTCGGCTTGAAGCTTCTATCTTTTGTAGTATGTAAATATACATAAATCAATAAACCAGTTGCCTAATAGTATGAATGTATGTGTAGAAGACAAAAACAATACAAATGAGTTGAAATACCATGCTTGCCATGTTAACATACATGTCTTTGTTTTCATTACAGACAGCTACGAATCACAACATAATATGAAAAGGAAAATATATGGAGAGTCGAGCCAAGAGAAAAAAAAAAGCAGTCAGAAGTAAGGTTCTGATTTCGTAGAAAGATCCAATCTGGCCTCTCTTACAATTCCATTCTCTCTCTTCTTCTGCTTTTTTTTTTTTCTTTTATGACTAAATATATTTCATTCTCAAGATTTAATAATCTTTAGGTGGTTCCTATAAGCAATACTCATTTTTTGTTCCTGTTTGATTGCTCATAGCATCTACGCTTCACTCGTCTCGTTTCTACATATCTCCAGTTTCATGTTTAAGTAGCACACATGTGTCTGATGTTATAACAGGCAACTATTGATTAAAGACAAATCATAAGATGGAGATTTTGGGACCAAGAAGTGGCTAGAAGGAGGGTTTACAGTAGTCCTCCGGAAAGCCGACCCTTATTAATTAACAGGTAGAGCCCTATCCTCACTATTTTATAAATTATGTATATATAGTCGCGCCATGCTTCTTGTTCCTACTATAATTCACGTTCCTTCTTTACCGTTTTCCCTTTAAATACAATATATGTCTCTGTTTCATTAACTTCCAGGTGGACTCGAAATGTCGAGTACTGATTATTTGTTCTAAATTTATATTTTTTGTCGAGTTTCCCATATACCATTTCTTGACAACACTTTCTGGTCTAAGTACCGAACATGTCTATTTCTACAACCGTTGAACTATGAACTAAATCTCCATTTCTCATCACATGACACGTCATGTTTCTCATGCCTACTATACATCAAGTTCCTTATTTGAAGGAATTGCACTCAATATGTCAAAAATGGAGGCAAACCTTGGACAAAGAAAGGACTAGAAGCTAGGCCTAGATGGATACTGATTATTTGTTAAATTATTCATACTACTCGTCACAAATAAAGCTTCCGGAGTACGATATGTCCATACATATCTCTAATTCTTTAACCAGTAAACTACAGTATGAATTAACAAACAATATAAATATATATAAAAAATAAGATATAAACCTGGGACAAAAAAAAGGCTATTAGGTAGGGTATTACAATAATCCTCACTATCGAACCCAAAGCTATTCGTCACGTTCCTACTTAGAAATTATTATTTACAGTTTTAAGTTTAAATACGATATATATATATATATATACATACATACATATACGATATATCCAAACTTATAAGCAATAAACTACGAAACAATGACATAACCTGATGCCAAACACCCAAACACTACACTGCAGCTTCTTTTAAGCAGCTTTTTTTACCATAAAAAACCGAAGCCAAACACGCCCTAATAAGTATAACACAAAAAATAACACACAAAAAGTAATTCAAAAAAAAAAAGAAACAAACCTGGAACCAAAAAGGGACTAGAAGCTAGGGTTTTACAAATATATGGAGTAGAAAACTGATTATTTGTTCATTATTCATACTACTCGTCGAATTTCTTATTAATAATTACTGGTAGAGTTCTATAAACTTAATCTGTTCAATAACTTAAATTCCTATATCAAGTTTCTGAATTAAGTCCTATATTCTAACATGCTAAATTAATAAATTTAACATAAAAAATGACACACACACACACACACACACAAAATTAGTAAAATAAAAAGAAGAAACAAACCTGGTAGAAAAAAGGGGCTAAAAGATAAAGTTTTACAATAATCCTCATTATCAGACCCAAACAGATCCTCTCTCTCCTCCGTCTCTCTCTCACTTCCCGAGCCGCAACTGAGGTGGAGGACGACGAAGATGAGGAAGAAGATTGGTTGTGGTAGTTATTATTGTGATTATCGGAGTCGTTTTCGTCTTCGTTTTCTTTCAATTATTTACACTATTCGTCAACACATTTCTAATTAAAAAATAAGCTATAAATCACTTATAACTAAAAAAATCTAAGCTGGTGCCAAACACTACACTGCAGCTTCTTTTAAGCACACTTTTTCTTAAAGCTTTTTAAAAGCAGCTTTATGACCCAAAAAACACCCGATGCCAAACACGCCCTAAAAACTATAATATAGTAAATGACACGCGCAAAAAAGTAATAAAAAAAACAGTGACAAAAAAAGTGGCTAGAAGCTAGGTTTTTACATTAATCCATACAAATAGCCAAACTTCGAAGCACTAAACTACAAATTACTAACAAAAAATAAAGGGAAAAACTAACCTGGTACAAAAAAAGGACTTTTAGATAGTGTTTTCCAATAATCCTCATTATCAGACCCAAACAGATCCTTATCTTCTCTCTCATCAAAAACCCCCGACCTCGTCTCTCTCTCCTCCTCTCTCCCACTTCCCGAGCCGCTTTTGCTACTTCGGTTCGATGACGTGGCAGGTGACGATGACGATGACGCGGACGAAGACGAGGACGAGGATCAGTTGTGGTTATTGTTATAGTGATTACATTAATCCATACATTTATTCAAACTTATAAGCAAAAAGCTACGAAAAAAACGACATAAGCTGGAGCCAAACACCCAAACACTACACTGAATCTTCTTTTAAGCAGCTTTTTTGACCAAAATAACCCCGATGCCAAACGCGCCCTACCAAATATAACACTACACTGCAGCTTTTTTAAGCAGCTTCTTTTAATGTTTCTAGACTAAGCATTATACATATATTCATCCTATAATCCTATAAGCAATAAACTATGAATTAAAAACATACTAGTATTTTAAATAAATAAAAAACTGGTACAAAAAAGGGGCTCTTAAATAGTGTTTTACAATAATCCTCATTATCAGACCCAAACAGATCCTTATCTTCTCTCTCATCAAAAACCCCCGACCTCGTCTCTCTCTCCTCCTCTCTCCCACTTCCCGAGCCGCTTTTGCTACTCCAATTCAATGCGTGGCAGGTGACGAGGAAGATGACGTGGACGCAGACGAAGATGAGGACGAGGATCAGTTGGGGTTATTGTTATAGTGATTACATTAATCCATACATTTATTCAAACTTATAAGCAAAAAGCTACGAAAAACACGACATAAGCTGGAGCCAAACACCCAAACACTACACTGAATCTTCTTTTAAGCAGCTTTTTTGACCAAAATAACCCCGATGCCAAACGCGCCCTAATAAATATAACACTACACTGCGGCTTTTTTAATGTTTCTAGGCTAAGAACTATACATATATTCATCCTATAAGCAATAAACTATGAATTAAAAACATACTAGTATTTTTAATAAAAAAAATATGGAAAAAAAAGAAAGAAAAAAACCTGGTACAAAAAAGGGGCTCTTAGATAGTGTTTTACAATAATCGTCATTATCAGACCCAAACAAATCCCTATCTTCACTCTCTCTCTCCTCCTCCTCTCTCTCACTTCCCGAGCCGCTACCGCTACCGCTTCGATTCGAAGAAGTGGCGGATGACGAGGAAGATGACGATGACGAGGATGAAGACGAGGACGAGGATTGGTTGTGGTTATTGTTATCATCGTGATTATTATCGGAGTCGTTTTCGTTTTCTTCGTTAGAGTTTTGATTATTGGTGTTGTTGTTGTTAGGGTTAGGGTTTTGACGATGACGGTTACGATCGTCTTCGTTATCCGAGTCGGTTCCGAATAGCTCCAGCTCCTGCTCGAAGTCCATCTCTCTCTCTCTATCTATATGTGTGTATGTATCTATCAATCTATGTATGCATGTATGTAAATACCTGTATTTTTCGACTGCAAAATGTCTGTTTTACGCGTAAACCGTAATCCAGATTCACGGTTTTTGCGTGAAAGCGGGCATTTTGCAGTCCAAAAATCCAGATGTAAATAGTTTTAAGAGGCTGTGGGCTTAATTGGTTAAGTTAGATAGTTTTGGGTGCTGATTGTAAAAATACCAAATTATAGTTGGGTAAAGACTAAAGTGCATTTTTGTAATTAGTCCCCAAAACAATGATTTAAGCAATTAAGCCGCAGGGCTATTTCTTAAATGATTATGCTGCATGGTCTTTTTTGGTTGGGTTTTTATTTGGGAAAAAATATGTTCAATCTACTGTACTAACAATATTCAACGATTTCGGTATTGGAGTAGCAATTTTAACAAGTAAGGTATCAAAATACGAAATTTCGTCCAATTGAGAATATATTTTAAACAAGGCTCTGTTTGTTTTGTTGTAAAATGGGGGTAAACAAATATTTACGGGTAAAATAGATTTTCCGGGTGATTGGTTTAACGTAAAACATTTTTTTTGGGAAAACTTTTCCCACATATACAGTAAAATTGGGGAAAACGATTACCCCGCAAATAAAGTTGTAAACGGTTTACGGAGCCTCTCTCTATATTCTTTCTAATACTAGTATTATAACTATTATTAATTATAGGTCTATTCTTTCAAAATTATTTAATAATTAGTCCAATTCTATTTACTAACCAATAAAAAAAAGGAAAAAATCCGAAAAATCTAAAAAATCTAAAAAACCCAAGAAAATTTGAAAAAGCTAAAATCTAATTAACCAATAAAAATATAAATAAATAGGAAAAAATCTACAAAAATAACAAAAAAATGGAAAAAATAAAATAAAAAATTCCGAAAAATCTAAAAAACCCAAGAAAATTTGAAAAAGCTAAAATCTAATTAACCAATAAAAATATAAATAAATAGGAAAAAATCTAAAAAATAACAAAAAAAATGGAAAAAAAAAAAAAAAAAATTCCGAAAAATCTAAAAAACCCAAGAAAATTTGAAAAGGCTAAAATCTAATTAACCAATAAAAATCTAAAAAATAACAAAAAAATGGAAAAAATAACAAAAAAATGGAAAAAATAAAACAAAAAATTCCGAAAAATCTAAAAAACCCAAGAAAATTTGAAAAGGCTAAAATCTAATTAACCAATAAAAATCTAAAAAATAACAAAAAAATGGAAAAAATAACAAAAAAATGGAAAAAATAAAACAAAAAATTCCGAAAAATCTAAAAAACCCAAGAAAATTTAAAAAAGCTAAAAAAAGTCAATAATATCTTCTATACTTATAGTTTTATGAGTTTATATGTTGAAAAATTATAAGTTATTATAAGTGACGTATATGAAATAAAATATGTGTTTAGGTTAAGTTTCCTATGCATGTTGACGAAATTCCTTTCAGAAAAGTAGACGAACTTTTACTTTTTTTCCCGTCAAAATAATTGTGATTTTAATCACTAATGTTTTTAAACTTTCACGAACTTATTCATTTTTATGACTTTTAGTTAATTTTTGTGACTTTTAGTTAATTTTTGATGTTTTTCATCTTAAAATATTTTATTTAAAGTATGAACAATGTTTATTTATTTATGCATCGAATTTGTCTAATTTAAATCACTAATAGATTTTTGAATTTCAATAGAATTCCCATGGGAAACCTTTGACGCACCAAACACCCGTAAATAAAATGCAAACAAAAGTTTGCACCGTAAAACTTTACCCGAAAAATATTTTCCCTCCGTAAATATTTTACTACGAAACAAACAGAGCCAAAATGATGAAATTTCATTCATGTTCTATTTCCTATCACATGATGATTGCAATTCCGTCAACATCCATGAAAAACGGATCCCCAAATGTGCGATATAGCGACTGCAATTTTATCTATTTATTTTGTTAATCCCTTAATTTGACGAAATGTTATAGTTTGGTACATCAATTGTTAAAAGTGGTACTGGAGTACATAAATCATTGACCACTGATGGTACAATACACTAAACGTATTTTGTCCCGTTTTTATTTATTCTTTTTTGACCAAACTGTTAAAATTATCCCCCAAAACTATCAAAATTGAGGGATTTGCCCCCAAAACTATTCTATTTTGGACGAATGTGTACAAAATTGCACTCAATGTACGTGATAGTGATAGAACGTGATTCCAATTTTGTCATTTTGTTTAACATTGGTTGCTGACGGAATGAAAATAGATACTTATATAAGGATCTAAATTATAAAAAATTAAATTTTGGTACCAAAATAGTAAAATCGAATAGTTATAATACTAGTTTGTTTTTTTCCCATTTATGTAATATCATACCCATCAAACTGTGGCTATTGTTAGTGTGATTATTATCTGAGTCGTTTTCTCGTGTTCTGCGTTAGAGTTTTGATTATTGGTGTTGTTGGGGTTAGGGTCTTTTCAGTGATGGTTACTCTAGGTTGAAGTCCATCATCTGAGTGTCTTTTTGAAACAGTCAGTTTATTTGACTGTTTATGATACAGTCAGTTTAACCATCGTTAAATTAGAAAATGAATTGTTAGATGATGTTTTTCAATAACTAATTTATTTTTTCTATTTTCAACAAATTAGAATTTGATAAATTAAAAACAAATTGTACAACACACTAAAAACTCAAATAAAAATATAGAACCTTATGATGGCCTACCCTAAACTTAAATATTAATCAAAATTTAAATTTTTTAATCCATTTGACATTTTTTTTACGCAAACGGTTTGTGAATCAGTTATATAGTCTGATTGTTCCCTATTAATTCTCATCTCTCTCCGTATAGATATAATCTGTATGTATGTATGTAAGTTTTAGTTGGGTAAAGTGGTGAAACACTCTGATGTTTTTGCAATTAGCTCCTTAGACTATCTAACTTAAGCACTTAAGCCCATGGGTCATTCATGAATAAGTTCGACTCGTTGAAGGATAGACTCAATAGACAGGACGTGCACAAAATTATAATTTTCGTGTTCAGGCTATGACTCGTTTAACTACTCTAGTGCATATTTTTCATATATACATATATATTCATGCTTATATATATGTAGAAATTATGAAAAAGAATGTTGATGATCGATAAATACTTTAACTTTATACAATAAATCAATTTATTTTAAAGCTAAGTTAATTTATATTAGAACTCAAAATACTTTTTTGAATTATTAATTGTCTTAACATAAATTTTAGCTAAGTAAATTTTTTTTTTTAACTGAAATGATGTTAATTACGTGGTCAAACACGTATTCCACTAGCCTTAAACAGGCTCGGCTCGAGTTTGTATTTTAACGAGCCGAGACGGAACAAAAGTTAAGGGCTCGTTTAGTAAACGAGCCGAACTTGAACATAATTGGTCGCTCGGATTTTTTGTAATTCTTCAAATAAAATATACTATAATCCTCGTAACTTTCGATAAATTACCCTTTAACAACCTTAATTTCAATTCAAACACTAATAGAGTCTAAAGTTTGATTAGCTAGCTAGCTTGTAAGGTTTCGTGTCTCCATGAAGTCGATCGTCTAATAATCCTCGAGTCGCTATTAGTGTCAGTTTAAGAAATGAAAGAAATACAGTATAAAAATTAACTTTTAATTAGTTTGAAAAAAACTACACATCAGTCAGTTACTATAATTCTTATCAAGATAAAAAAAAATAGCATCATTCCTTGTTCAATTCAACAGGCTTCGTAGCATGGCGAAACGTTGCTTAACCCCAACTAGAGTAAATTATGGACCAATACTTAATCTAGTGTTTGCGGATCAATACTTAATTACTTTTAGTTTCATGTACCAATACTTAATTAAATTATATATAATTTACCAATATAAAATTTACCCTTATTTAGGAGAAACACTTGTAAGAACCTGGTCTACACTTTTTAAGGGTGTGACAACCAATAGAATAATTTAGTTTTAATTTCAAATTAAATTTAGGATAGTTATTTTTGGGTTCTCACATATGTGTTGGGTTTTTAGTGGTTGGCACATCAATTTTTTTTTAGTAGACCCGGTCTACCTAAAAGTTACTCCTTATTTAGTCAAGCAAAACTAGTACACACTGCACAGTATCATTCACTAGCTACCAACTCCCACAATTTCAAGTTTGGTGACAGACTATCTTTGTCCTTATATTTTGTTTATTTAATAATAAACCAGCATTACAATAAATTCAATCATTGACAGATTTTGGGACGGATTTTGTGATATATTTGTGATGAAGTTTAATTTATTGACGGATTTTGTTATTTTACGATAAATTTTTAAGAGATTTGACCGTGTCTCTTAACGAAACCAACACCATATTTTTCACTAATATTCTGTGTACGTAACATTTTAGTTGGATACACCAGGTGAAACAAAACTAGCTAGTACACTATCATTTATAAATTATTATTTCATTCGTTCCCATTTAATTGTTCACTACGAAACTATGTGCAATTTTGATCGACTTATAACTTGTATCAAAATTATCGAAATGATTTTTTTTTAAATATAATCATAAAATTTAACATTTGAACTGTATAATCAACTTTTCAAAAAATTTATTCCCACAATTTTGATACAAGTTCTTGACCGATCAAAATTGCACGTAGTTTCATAATGAACAATTAAATAGGAACGGAGGGATTAACTACCAACTCCCACAGTTTCAAGTAGGGCTGGGTTCGGTGCATTTCGGTTCGGTACCGAACATATTTTTCGGTTCGGTTTTTTTCGGTTTCGGTTTTTTTATTTTTTGGACCGAACCGGATCGGTTTTTTTCGGTCTAGTTTCGATTTTTTTTGGTTTTTTTTTGTTCGGTTTTATTAAAAACCGAAACCGACTCGAATTTTTTTTGCTTTTTCGGTTCGGTTCGATTTTTCCAATTTTTCGACCAACGCTTAGTTTCAAATGTTGGTGACTTGTATCGTGGTATTGATCAAACGTGAAGACTACAAAGGTCAAGAATTTTAGTAAGAAGTTTCTTTTGGGTCAATATCATGATTATCTTTTGAGACCAAATTCCTTAACTATCCTTCAAAAACAACTTTTTTTTATGTACTTTCGAGCTAGTTTCAGTACTACGGGTCCTCAAGGAATATGGTTTGTAAAAACATACGTGCAATATAAAATAAAATAAATATCATCTAATATAAAAATAAATAATTTTTTATATGTTTAACCTAATATAAAATGAATAAGAAATTAAAACAAACAGTATCGGGCAATAAAATAATTTTTTTAGTAAATTTGTTTGGGAAAATACAATGGTCATTTACGAAATTTGGTAATTTAAAGATAAACAATTTTTTTCCAGAAAAAACAACTAATATGATTTGAACTCTTAACCTTACACTATTTTAAAGTCAATTTTACTACAACACCAACAACTATTTTGTTTAATTAGAAATGAGTGACCATATCTATATATTTTAAAAAAATTTAAATTACAAATATAAAATTTTTTTAAAAATCACCCCATGACCACGACCACCCAACCACCCCGTGGGTCCCCCCTGAGTACTACTTGCTACCTACGAATGGGATTATAGTAGTAAATATGGAGTTTTTTTTTCAAAATGGTATGACTTGTACTTAAAAATATCAGAATGGTCTATCCTTTTTTTAAATTTCCAATATGGTCTAACTCTTTATGTTCGTTAATTGAATTGACGAAATTGATAAAAAATTAAATAGAACTTCGTTAATTGAATTGACGAAGTTCATAAAAATAATTAAATATTACTTGGTTAATTAAATTAAAAAAAAAATTAAATAAAACTTCGTTAATTGAATTTAATTTTTTTTTATCGAATTTCGTGGAACATTATAAGTAATTTTGATATTTCTTCATTTCGTGGAACATTATAAGTAATTTCATGAGTTTTTTCTAGAAAGTAATAGAAGAACTAAATAAACCATGGTTCTGGCCAAACGAAATTTAATTTCGTCTACAAGAATAATTATAATTTACATTTATTTATTCAAAACTTTGTCCCTGAATATTCATTTTTCAGAAGCTGATTTGTTTGTTTTTATCAGGTTTACGTTTTCCATGAAAATATTCTCATCATGCGTTGCAACATGAATATCTTCTCAATTGAAAACGACTACCTTGTTTTATATTTTCAATTTTTTTTTTCTTCTATTTGTTCTGTAGACGTACTACTTGATTTATGTGTTATATATTATCAAAATTTGTAATAGTGGGATTTGACTATAATCCAATTTAAGCTCTAAATAAAATTTACTCGTGTTTGGTTAAAGTGATCGATCTCAGTTATCGGACTAAAATAACGACTGAAATAATAAAAGTTATACAAATTATATATCCTTTTGGCTTCATAAAAAGTTAAATCATTATATTACTTCTTAAACTATATATTGTCTTTGAATGTCACGGTACCAAACTTATGAAAAAGTGTCTCGTCTCGTAAATGTAATTACAAACACTTGGACGTGAATCACTACAAAATAATGTTTGATTTATTGAGAGTAAAATGCTGTCACAAGACTGTCGCTAATTTAAAAAGCTGTCACAAATCTGTCGTAAATTGACTAAACTGTCACAAAGTCGTCACCAAAACCGTCGCTAATAAGCTCGTAATAAAAAATACCGTCACTAATCCCGTCGTTATTTGGGTATTTTTTTGTAATGAATGTTATAACATCAATAGTAGGAAGCTTAGGGCTGACAATTTTGACCGAAACCCGAAAACCGATATATAACCGAAGTTAGGTTTACGCCGAACCGAAGTTGTTGGTTATGGTTATGGTTTGGTTTTTAAAATCATAACCGTGTAACCGAACCGAAAAACCGTAACCGCACAAAATCGTTAGACCCGAAAAACATACAATATAACAGTATATTAGTATTATATATAGAAGTATTTCTAACAAATTGACAATATACTGTTCATATTCATTCTATAAGATTTAGATATTAAAAAAACCGTAAAACTCTCATAAATTAAACACACAAAAAAAACAACAAAAACAATAAAGTGTCCCTAAACAGAATTTTAACTTAAAGTTCTAAGTAAAAAGAATAATTTTTTAGAAAATTTTACAAGTCGCCAAAACCGACCGAACCGAAAACCGAAACCGAAGACACGACCAAATATATGGGTATGGTTTAGTTATTTTACAAAAAAAAATATTAAAAATCCGAAGACACTACCCCTTTCTTATACGGACGAAGAACCGCTCAAAACAAGTGGACATCATGATACCTTTGTACCCAAATTGAAATATTAGACCTATAAAACGAAGAGATCACTAGTATTAGAAATTCTAGCGAATTTTCTTTTTTTAGTTTTATTTAAGTTTTGGTCACGGTTCTTGATAGAACATAAAAATTGAACCCGAATATATCTATTCGGGTACGAATCGACCCACCCATCATAGAGTGGTATCCAACGTTTGACTGGGCTATCATATGACTTTCTTTGAGAATAAGAGTGGATATCACTAAAAGCCCAAACCCACTTAACAAGGGACCCATGTCTGGAAAATCTCATGAGATGGAGACATTTGTCAACATCCTAGGAGGCATAATTGTCTATAAATAGCCAAGTATCCCCCCTAAGAAAGGGATCAGAAAACACACCTCAAAAATATAGAGAGAAGGAGAGAAAAGATAAAAACCAGTCAGAACGTATCACGTCAAGAACCTAACCGAGCAGGATAGAAAATCGAGCATAGAAGAGAAAAGAAAGATCACATTCCGGGTCAAACAGCGAATCCGAGCTTAAATATAGTGATAAGAGTTGTAGTCCGAACAAGGGCAATTGCCGAATAATAATAAAGATAAAGGAGTGTTCATCTTTTATTGTCAATTCATTATATATTATTGTTGAAAAGCCTAACGAAACCGACCAAAGTTATGGCTTTGTCAAATGGCGCCGTCTCTGGGAATCATCTAGTTCCCAACTAGCTTCGAAATCGAACACCAACGTTCTACCAGACGAGCAACAAATGGCAAACACCAACGAAGAAATTCACCCAGAGGAAGTAGGCACATCGACAAACCAGGAAATCCCAGTCCACAAAGACGTGTTAGCGCATCTCCTCAACATCAGAGACCGCTACGAAGCGCTTCAGGTTGGATCTCGACGTACCGTCTCTAACGTCCAAACAGAACAACAAACCGACCACCCCCCTCAGGTCGACGGTCTCGTCGATGAAAACCCTACGGACACGGGGGCGGAACGAGCGCCATCGACGACTACGCATGCGGTGACACTATTGCTAGACAACCGCCATCCCAATAATGCAGGGCCTAGCTCAAAGGCCCCTCATCCAGTAGCCTCGGTCAACTCCAGTCCCCAACGGGTTCGTTTTCAGACGAACGAAACCCACCGGTATGACATGACCGACGACCCCATACTAGAACAGGTAGTCCCATATCCACCCCTCCCACCGCGGATAATTACGCCGTACACCATGGAACTACAAACCCCTGTTCGACAAGATAGGACTACGGCCTCACTGGCACGGGCCGTAGAAAAACGTAATGCCCTGCTACAAGCCCAGCTAGAGGCATGCATGTCGGCCATGGCAGCGGCCGGCATCAAGATACCGCCCATCCAACCGACCAACACACAAACCGACTCTCGACGAGAAGCGGAAGAGTCTGCTTACCGAGCAGCAATGGCAGCGACGGGCCGACCTCATGATACGAGGATACCGAGACAAGGAGAACTCGTCCCGAGGATTACCCCGACGGTCTACGGTTACCAAGACTCCCCTCCTCTACCTGACCTCGACAGAAATATGAACAACGGGAGGAACGACGACCACAGGGTCATAGTCGGTTACTATCCACAACACAAATATGGGGGATACACCCCTCACTACCCGGCACCGGATGAAGCGTTCCAACAGGCTTGGGACGTATGCCAAGAGACTCCATGTACCGATCAGATAACTCGGTACCGCAATCCTACGGGATTTGTCATCCCCGAATTCAGACTATATGATGGAAGGAGCTGCCTCATCGATCACCTCCGACATTACAAAACGAGGATGGAGTTGTGGAGTGACGACAGTGCACTAATGTGCAAATTTTTTAAGAACAACTTGGGTCAGGAGGCGTCGTCGTGGTATCATAATCTACCACGGGGATCCATACGAAGCTGGTCTAAGCTCCTCCGAGCATATTCCACCCGATATGCCGCTCATAGGAAGAAGAAGGTTAACATTGAAACCCTTCTAAAAATGGCTATGTTGCCCAATGAGAGGCTCTAGGACTACTGCATACGCTTCATCGACGTGGCGAACCAAATCCCGCAGTATGCCAATAACATAGCCATCCAGAACTTCATAAACTCTATCCCCAGCGGCTATTGGGCGAGAAGGAAGTTCATCGGCAAGAATTTTCCGACCACTGATGCCATTCTGGCCTATTGTGCTCACCTTACCGATAAGAATGAAGAGATGCGAGTCCTCAACCGGGCTACACCAAGAAGAGAGACGGTCCGGGAAGCGCAGGTGGACCGTAAGAGAGCCAAGAACAATCATGGGGAACCAGTCCCCCAATCCAAACGGGACAAGGGTCCCGAGGTTCAGCGAAGGGAATACAGACACATAGAGCCCGAGCCCAAGCCGCTCTGAATCGCCTATCCAATGCCGCCCAAACCACCTCAGCAAGGTCGTGTGCCAGAAAGGGAACGCCAGAGGCGTTATGAACCGGTCGAGTTGAGGTACACTTTCAATCTGTCTGCCGAAGATATCCTAAAGGATATATGCAGAGAAAGTTGGTATTCCCGACCCGAACCAATCCACTCCCCCCTGATTCCAGAGACACCAAGCTCTTCTGCGCCTATCATGAGGATCACAGCCATCTCACCGAGCATTGCCGAAACCTGCGGTGGAAGATGAACGCGTGGGGAGATGCGGGATTGCTCAATAAATTCATCAAAGGCGCTAGGGACAAAGGCAAGCAGCTCGTCATCGAGGGAACGGACAACCGACAAGGCAAAACGATCAACGTTGTCCACTTGCCAAGGCCCAAGAACACCGGGGGGGATCGGTCCCAATAACGGCAGCTGGCCCACTTTGGGCAAGTAGCTAAAGCTTCGCAGGCGTCGACCTCAAAGCGATGCATGCCGCAGCGACACCCGCCCATTTCTTTCTCAGATCTTGATAAAGAAGGGGTGATATACCCTCACGGGGATGCCATTAACCTACGCGTCCAGATCGGTATAGACACCGTCAGTAGGGTGCTTGTCGACCAAGGAGCCTCTTGTGATATCATGTACAAAGAGCTCTTTGACAAGATGGAGCTCAAATTGCAAGATCTACAGCCCACTGATGTCACCCTGATCGGGTTCATCTCTGAGACGACTAAACCATTGGGAAAGATCGTCCTAAATGTTACCACGGGATCCGTATCTGTCCCCGTGGAGTTCTTAGTGGTCAATGATAATTCCGGCCACAATGCGATCTTGGGCCGACCGTGGCTTCATGCTATGCGGGCGATACCTTCCACTTACCACCAGAAGGTGAAATACCCTAATGCCAAGGGGGAGATCGAGACAGCCCGAGGATGTCAGGAGGATTCGAGACGCTGTGAAGACATCACCGCTACGTTGAAGAGACAACTTGTAGTTGTCGAGCAGCCCACAAGCGCAGGGAAGCTGATCGACCAAATAGCACGAGCTGAGAGGGTCGTTGAAGAACAAGTCGGAGAAACACTCCGGAAGGTGTATATCCCGGATACGGATGAGGAGCACTACTTCCTCGTCGGAGATAGCCTTCCTAAAGAGGAATCCCAGGAGCTAGAAGCGTTCCTCTTCGGCAACATCGATAAGTTCGCTTGGAGCCCCGAAGACATGCCCGGACTAGATCCTCAGACAGCATGCCACCACCTCAGCGTAAATGCCGAGTACAAGCCCATAGCTCAAAGGAGCCGGAAGGTGTCCGTCCAGCACAGAGCGGCTATAATCGCTGAAGTCCGAAAGTTGTTGGCAACAGGAGCAATACGGGAGGTGTTCTACCCGAAGTGGCTGTCCAATCCGGTCGTCGTCCCAAAGAAGAACAGGAAGGAAAGAGTCTGCATAGACTTTACTAATCTGAATAAAGCCTGCCCAAGGGATCCATTCCCCCTGCCAAGGATTGATCAATTGGTGGACGCCACGGCAGGGGCAGAAAGGATGACCTTCCTCGACGCATACTCGGGATATCATCAAATCCCTCTCGCCCCCGAAGATCAAGAAAAGACTTCGTTCATATCGCCTTTGGGAAACTACTGCTATACGGTTATGCCGTTCGGCCTACGAAATGCAGGAGCGACATACCAAAGGATGATAACGAAAGTATGCCAAAAGCATATATGGAAGACAATGGAGGTGTACATAGACGACATGGTCGTCAAGAGCGAAAGGGCCACTTCCCACCACCAAGACATTAAAGATGTCTTCCAAACACTGGGCGAGCACCAATTAAAACTTAACGCTAGCAAGTGTGCGTTCGGCATCAGCAAAGGGAAGTTTTAAGGGCATATGGTCAGCCAGAGAGGAATAGGGGCTAACCCCGACCAGATAACGGCTCTGCAAAACCTAGGAGCACCAAAGAACAAGAAGCAGGTGCAAGAGCTCACAGGGATGATGGCCGCACTAAGCAGGTTCATCAGTCGATCCGAAGATAAGGGACGACCATTTTTTGAGACCCTCAGGAAGGATAAAAAGTTCGTATGGGACCCGGCATGTGAAGAGTCACTCAACAGCCTCAAGGAGTATCTTAGGACGCTGTCACTGCTAGTGAGGCCGAACAAAGGAGATATTCTGGCATGCTACCTAGCAGTTTCCACTACAGCTGTGAGTGCGGTCATCCTAAGAGAAGAGGGACGAGAGCAGTTTCCGATCTACTTCGTCAGCAAAACTTTGGTCGAGGCCGAAACACGCTACCTACCGTTGGAAAAGTTGTGTTTGGCGTTAGTCGTTGCTACCCGGAAACTACCACACTACTTCATAGCTCACAAAGTCCAAGTCTACACGAAGTTCCACGTCAAGGAGTCCCTTCGACGGACGGATATCAGCGGTCGGGTGGCGGCATGGGGGGTCGAGCTATCCCAATTTCATATCGAATTCGCACCCCGACACGCCATAAAGGGATAGGTGTTGGCTGATTTCGTCGCTGAGTTCACCGAAGGTTATGACGAGCCCTTGACCATTTCACCACAGTCGCACTGGGAGATACATGTCGACGGATCGTCCACCAAGGACGGATCGGGAGCAGGCATTGTCCTGAAGTCCAGAGAAGGGGCGATCATCGAGAAAAACATCAAGTTGGGCTTCCGAGCTACTAACAACGAGGCGGAATACGAAGCCATGATCAATGGCATGCTCATAGCCCGATCCCTCGGATGCACCCACTTGATCGCTAGCTCCGATTCCATGCTAATCGTCAACCAGGCTACTGGTGAATACCAAGCCAAGGACGACCGAATGATCCTCTACCAAGAGAAAGTCCAGAGCATAATGGTCATGTTCGCACAATGCGAACTAATAAGAATCAATCGCACCGAAAACGCACATGCCGACGCCTTGGCCACCCTAGCCTCGACATTAACGATGACCGACACTCGGGCGATCACAGTGGAGCTTTTGGAAACCCCGAGCATAACCAAAAGAATAGACCGAGTGGCATCAGTACAATACGAGCTAGGATGGATGGACGACATGATTCGCTATCTGCAAAATGGGACGTTCTCGACAGACAAGATAAAAGCGTTGAAAATCACAAGAAAAGCCCCTCAGTTCTGGCTATCTGAGGACGACAAACTGTATAAATCCAGTTACCGAGGACCTCACCTTCTGTGCGTCCGGCCCGAACTGCAACAGCCTGTCTTAGAAGAGGTCCACGAAGGGTCCTGCGGAGCACACATCAAAGGGCGATCCCTCGCCAACAAGGCGATCACTCAAGGATATTGGTGGCCTTATATCAAACGAGATGCAGACGTTTATGTCCAAAGATGCGACAAATGCCAAAGATTCGCCAAAATACCTCGTCTCCCATCATCGATGATGACCCCAGTATCGGCACCCTGGCCATTCGCGCAATGGGCAATTGATATTGTCGGGAAACTTCCCAGAGCACCCAGCAGCGTGGAGTATCTGATCGTAGCGACGGACTACTTTACCAAATGGGTCGAGGCTAAGCCGCTCCGAGAGATTAAATCCAGTAATGTTAAACAATTCATTTGGGAGTATATCATCACTAGGTTCGGCATACCATACGCCATTGTTGCAGACAACGACACCCAGTTCAAGGACGCCAAGTTGCAACTTTGGTACGAAGAACTCGGTATCCGGAAATTCTATTCGACCCCGACATACCCACAAGGTAACGGACAAGCTGAGGTTACGAACCGAACTGTCCTGGATGGTATCAAGACGACCCTCGAACAGGAAAAGGGAAGATGGCCTGAACGACTGCTCAACGTCTTATGGTCTTTCCGAACTACGCCAAAGACGGGCACCAAGGAAACCCCATTCAGTTTAGCGTACGGCGTCGAGGCCGTCATACCAACAGAAATCGGGCTACCCACACTCCGAACAACTCTAGTCAAGCAGGGAAACAATGAACAAATGATGAGAGAGGAACTCGACATGCTGGACGAGAAACGGGGAGATAGCAGCCCTTACACTAGCAAAGTACCAGCAAAGCGTCAAGCAAGCCTATGACAAAAGGGTGAAAGGGACCAAGGAATTTATGGTAGGAGAGCTGGTGTTGCAGCGAGTAACGGTCTATACCCGAAACGTGATACATGGCAAACTGAGCCCTACCTGGGAAGGCCCATACGAAATCGTCAAAAGAACAAGCCCGACGACCTACAAGATCAAGAGCGTTCTGTTCGAAAATAGCCGAGGAGAAAAGAATTCCTGGAACGTGACGAATCTCAAGAAGTACTACGTATGAACTGGCTTCCAGTACAGGTCACAACATACCTCAACTTTGTCATAACATTATTTTTGAATTCATAAGATATTTTGCTATTTACCAGGGTTGAGGAACACTGAAAGTCCTTCAACGTAACCGGGGGCATAAGAAATTCCTAAACGGCATGTATGACTTATTGCCTAGGAATACTGAAAGTCCCCCAACGTAACCGGGGGCATAAGAAATTCCTAAACGGCATGTATGACTTATTGCCTAGGAATACTGAAAGTCCCCCAACGTAACCGGGGGCATAAGAAATTCCTAAACGGCATGTATGACTTATTGCCTAGGAACACTGAAAGTCCCCCAACGTAACCGGGGGCATAAGAAATTCCTAAACGGCATGTATGACTTATTGCCTAGGAACACTGAAAGTCCTCCAACGTAACCGGGGGCATAAGAAATTCCTAAACGGCATGTATGACTTATTGCCTAGGAATACTAAAAGTCCTCCAACGTAACCGGAGGCATATGAAATAATGGCTCAGTCCCACTTATGCAGGTACCAACTCCATCAAGGAAAAAAGGGAACTAATAGTCCTATCCCACATTACGGAGGCAATGAAACATCGAACGAAACAATCAGCAAAGAAAAATCAATCCAATCAATGAAATATCAGTATGACAATGAGAAGATCCGAATAACAAGAAGAAAGAAATAAAGCAAATAGTCCTAGCCCACATTACGAAGGCAATGAAACATCGAACGAAACAATCAGCAAAGAAAAATCAATCCAATCAATGAAATATCAGTACGACAATGAGAAGATCCGAATAACAAGAAGAAAGAAATAAAGCAAATAGTCTTAGCCCACATTACGGAGCCAATGAAACATCGAACGAAGCAATCAGCAAAGAAAAATCAATCCAATCAATGAAATATCAGTACGACAATGAGAAGATCCGAACACAAGAAGAAAGAAATAAAACAAATAGTCATTGCCCACATTACGGAGGCAACAAGGTACAACCAACCATAACGAAATTGATCTAAGAACTACTACTACATGAGGAGCACGACGGCAATTGACCGAGCTCTACCTCTTCGTCATCCGTCGTCGTATCCCCATCGGTCTCCTCGCCATCAAAACGCTCCTCAGAAATGAGGGCATCAAAGTTGGTCGTATAAGAACCAACGCGGAGAATTCGGCTACTTTAGCGACCTCGTGAGCATCCGAGGCCGCTTTACGGCGAGCATCGTCGAAGGGAAGCTTACGAGCTTCGATCATAGCCGCAGAAGCATCGTATCGGGACCGGGACAGACGGAAATACTTCACCAACATATTGGCTTGGGGTACCAACGATTTTAGCTTACCGAGGTATTTTTCCTTTACCCGCCAATATCGATCTAAACGACGTTCCTGAACCTCAACAACATGCTCGGTACGACGAACATATTCACGAAAAGAGGACGCCTGCATTTTCAACTTGGCCCTAAGTCGGGCACACTGATCGAGCAACTTGACATTTTTGCCCATTAAAACAATGTAAGGCCACTTGGCATGCCCTTCACTAGCCGCACCAGATGAGACCTGGTCCCGGGCAACACCAGTAGGTCCTAACCCCGGACTAACTAGGCATGGAGAACCAGCCTGGTGCGACATAGTAGCATGTGCCTAAAAAAAAAATGGGGAAGAAGGGAAGAGATGAATATTCATCCGCAAATAAAGAAAAGACAAGAAAGTAGAAGAACGAAGATTTTTTATACAAGCTACAAGTAAATGACAAAACAAGCTACTCAATCATTAATCCGATAACCCATCAGCAGACGCTGAGGTCTCTACGGAATCAGCGAAATGAATCTCTCGCAATGAGACAATTTGCATCCCCAAACGTTTCTACACGACCGCATCCACTCAGTTCAAGGTAGCCGTGGTCTCAGTTACCCCGGCCATAGCATCAACTATGCGCTCTGCCCAAGCAACACCACGCATCCCTTTTACATGATCGAGCACCTCTAATACGCGACTTCGGGCCCAATACGCTTTAGCAAAGGATAGCAACATGTCCGCGTCCTCGAAAATGGCCCCAAGAACCAAGTTCAAGCTCGTCACCCGGCATCAGGCTTCATCACAAGAGCGTCGAAGCGCACCAAGAAGCTCTTTAGCCTTTCCTTTGTTTGCCGTATAATGGGCGGTCTTCTTGCTGAACTTCTCTCCCAAGTCACGTAATCGAATCGACAAGTTTGAAATATGAATATTCAGACCCTCGATTTCACGACGAGCAGAATTCAGTTCAGAAGTTAGCGACGCCTTAGATCTTTCAAGACCATCTATAACATCGGCTACACTACGACTAGGCGAGGTCCATACCACCATGGCAAGGGGGTTAACAGGTACCTGACAAGATTTTGTTTTTTACATCCTTCAAAAGACGACGACCCACAAACAAGGAAATTAACAAGGAAAGCCAAACAGAAAGTAAACGAAGTACCTATATTATCCTTTCCCAAAAGAATTATCTTTCTAGTTACAAAAGAGACCTACAATTCGGTTACCCAAAGATTTTACGCTAAGATACATAGAAAATACCACAAGTAAATGGTCAAGGCTCCACCTGAGGGGATGCGGATGGGGGAGTCACAGTAGCAGCAGCAGACCGAGGAGTCGATGGAACCGACCCGGAATGGGGACGGAGCGCCGTTGATGTAGTATGCCCCGGTAGCCATGGGAGCTCCTCATCCCGAAGATTGGCCCAATCTAGAGGCTTAGGAGGGGCACCTTGCGGATAGGGATACACCAATTCTGACCACGCCCGGTCCGACAGGGGCACCTTAGCAAAGTTTAGAGCGCGGACATGAGCGCAAAAGACGGAAAAGTTAGCCATCATTGCAAACTTTTTCCGTTCATCTGCTCGCTCTACTTTCAGAGCAGCAACCTCCGATGTTCCGGCCTCCACATCCCCCGCCATGAGCAAGTTATCGGCCTCCAGTAGGTCGTATTTTTCGACCATAAGCTCCTTCTCGGCCTCCAGCTTTTTAACCTCCTCGGTCAAACGCAAATTATCCCCCACCAGCTTGTCATAATCGGCAGCCAACTTCTCCCTCTGGGCTTTATCCTCAGCCATTGCCTTACTTTCGGCGATTATCTTCTCCTTCTCAGCCTCGAGCAAATGAGCTATCTCATCGGCCATTGCCTTCTTTTCGACGCCCAGCTTCTCGTTCTCAGCCTCGAGCGCCGTCCACTGATCCCTCAGAACAACGGAACCCAAGAAAATCTGTAATCAAAAAAAAAAAGAAAAAAAAAAGAGACATGCGAAACATCAGACACCAGCCAACTAAGGGTATAACGACCTATATAACAAAAGACATGCGAAACATACCCGAAGCGCATCATTGCTGGCTTGCTCAATGAGCGACGCTAACGGACGAGCAGCCATTTCCTCGGCATCCTTGAAGGCAAGGGGCTTCAGAGCAGTATACCCCATCCTTAAAGCTCGGGGCTGCTCCAGCAATTTCCCCTTACACCGACCAATGTAACGGGTCATCGCGACCCCGTCCACCAACAACTTTTCTGGTCCCTCGGGAACCTCATCTTCACCACCCATCACAACCTCCACGGCAGTCTCTTTGCCGGCTTCCACCTCCACTTCCTCCCTCACCTCCTTCTCCGAAGGACCAATCTAAGGGGCCCGGTGCTCGCTCACATCCTCAGTACGGATGGGCGAGATAACAGGCAGGTCCATCATGTCCTCGGTATGGATAGGCGAGGTGACAGGCAGGGTCATCGTTTCCTCACCCATCTTCACCAGGAGGTTGATATGTCCGAATATGTTGTCCAACGACCCATGAAACACAATAATACCCATAGACCGGGCAAGAGCAAGGGTAACCAACGAAGAAGTCAGTAGCTGAAACAGGATGACAAATAAAGCGACAAACAAGAGAATTAAAAGAAACAATTCACACAAAAAATATACACTTACATCGGCATGAGTAGGAGCCCCCTCGGTGGTATCACCCTGGGAAGAAGCAACCACCGCCACTCCAGTACCAACATCGGCACCTTCCTCACTCACCGAGGTCCCAGTCCCTTTAGACCTCTTCGGGATACCAACAGCGGGGTCTGATGCTCGGCGCTTAGAACGAACAGGCTTTTTCCCTCCCCGAAAGGCACTTCTAGCCTTGACAACTTTGAGGAAGTCCTCCTCAGTCTCGGTGGGAATCTCGGGTGCAGGATTCCCCTTGGTCACCGACCCCGCAGGATAACCTAACAACATGGGAGCAGTACGGCTCGCCGGATCCTTTGTCGGTCCCGGCCCCCACCAGTTCCAAAGAGCTAACAATGCTTCAACATTGGGAGCACCTAGGTCTGGAATATCGGGAGCCGTCGCGGCAGGTCCCGGAATCTGGTGCCCAGCACAACCCCATTCTCCGGAAGCAATAACGACGCGAGGTTATACTCTTTGTTAGTATCGGGAAGACCGAGGACAAGCCGAGAGAAGGAGCGCAAAGTCTTCAAATAAGAGCTGCACCGCTCGAAACTCAAGCTGTATACCCCGAATACATCTTTCAGCTCGATAGGTATCCCGGACAACTCCGACAACCTTTGAATACCGTTCAGCGTGCGGTAACCATTCAAGGCTAGTTGGGCCGGAGCGATCTGGACGGCCTCAAAGAACGAAGCCACCCAATCAGTAAAAGGAAGTCTAAGACCACCAGTAAAAAAAGCCGACGAACGAACGGCTACCTCGCCGGCCGGAACAAATCCCATGACCTCCTCATCGGAGACAGGCAGCCGAATACGTATGTCGGCAGGTATTCCGGCCGACTTCTTAAAATCTTCCTCCACAAATGGGCCAACTTGGGCCAGGCATTGGGCCAGAATGTCCTATCCAAATATCATAAACACTTCATCAATATACTACCCAAACACAAATCAAACGAGGAGAGCCCCCCCTCCCAATTACCAGAAACCCAAAAGTTTTCCGATGCAACAAAGATCCTATACATAAAGACAAACTACCAATCAACCTCCTAAATAAACATATATAGGCAAACACGACCATATATCAATGCCACATACATGACCACAACAACAAATCAAACACAGATATTTCGAAAACACTTACAGTCATATTCGAGAGCACGAAGGGGAAAGCAGCAGCAAATCTCTCCACAGTCAGGAGAAACCCTAGATAGAGAGGAAGAAAATTTTTTGGCGGGAAGAACAAACCCTAGAGAGTGAAAATAAGAGAGATTTTTTTAGGAAATTATGAGATAAGAACCAAAGGGATTGCTTAGCACAGTTAAAAGAAGTGAAGCCACAGAAAGAATAAAATAATAACCGTCCTTTCGTGTGACAGAGGTTTACCAACAAACCAACGCTCCAGATCTTGCCACGTCAGATAGGGTATCCCACTACCCAAGGAAGTTCACATCATTACACCTAAATAAACGGCCAGTGGACCCTACCACGAAAAGCTTCCAACATACGCTACCAATATTACCAAACCGAGGATGACCTTCGACTCAATTCCTCGACGCAAAACAGTATCTTAGCCGAAAAGCACACCGAACAAGGTGGACGGAGACCGTTCCTAGCTCGACGATATCTAAGCATCAAGTCTACCAACGCTCTCCGGGGGGATAACCAAGGTGCACCGTGCTCGGTGTCCGATACTGAGACATAAAGGCAAAGCAAATACAAAGTAAAATAGACAGGATCAGATTGCAAAAGCATAAGTTTTATTCATCCACAAAGGGGGATACAAACAAACAATACAACATGAAAAGAAAAGTTTACAAGAAAATACAACACCCCATCCTACTTCTTCAAACTACCCCCATATCGGCATCCTTCTTCGCCAAGAGCTCTTCCAGACGCTCTTTTTCCCTAATCAGATGAGAAATGCCAATCTCCAATTGTTTTAAAGCATGAGATTGAGACTTGCACTTTTGCTCGGCTTCAAAACGAGCAGTGCTCTCTTCCTGCCAGTACTGTTTGAACCGCCTCATTTCGGTCTGAGCACACTTAAGATGGTGTTTCAACCACGACATCTCGATTTCTTTTAACTTAAGAGGAGTTAAATCCTCTTCCCCAAAACCAGGGAGACGGGGTAGCAAGAAGGTAGGCTCCTCTTCCAAAAGGGCTTTCTTTTTGGAGGCAGATCTAGTAATGGGAGCCATCTCAAACAAAAGCAAGTTAGAAGAAACAAGAGAGAGAGAAGTAGATTGGATAATGAAGTACGGGCAATAGGGAGCATTTATAAAGAAATTCAAGGGTACAAAAAATGAAAAGGCACAAAGTACAAGGCGTTGCAACGGTTCGCAAGACAAAGGCACGAAATACGAAAAGATACAACTGTTCAAATACAAGTTCCAAAACGGAAAATAAGAAAAATACACTAATCTAATCAAGGATCAATGGGTGGGACAACGGAACTGCCAGACCGAGAGGCAGTCGCCCGAGCAGAGCTAGCTAACCGAGCTTCATATGAATCGTTCATAATGACCAAGCATTCATTCTCCCGGGCAAGGTATGCATTCTCGCCAATAAGGGCAGTAACTTGTTCTTTAAGCCGAGCATTTTTAACAGTCATACTAGCGAGGCCTTGAGGGGAATTATCAAACTCATTCTGAGCATGATCCCAAATCTCCTCGGCTTCATACCAGGAGTTGGCCAGTACGTTCCTATGCACCAATAGGTGGTCAAGTTCACGACCCAAGCCCGAAATCTCGGTCCATTTAATTGTCTCCTCGGGGTGTGAGTTATACAAACTCAAAGCCAGGACACCATACTCCTTCTCAAGCTTAGCCATTCTATGACGGACCCGAGATACCTCAGCATCCAAGTCCTTCATCTGAGCATGATATCTCATCACGGGCCCAGACATTAGGAAAAATTAATTCTTATACAAAAGGAGATGAGAGATGAAAGAGAAGCAAACACAGTATGAGAAAAGATATATTCTGAAGAAAGGTTGAAGAGTATTTATAGAGCAAAGATAATATGGTATTGTCTGACAATGCTTGGGAACATGCATGTTTGACCAGCCTGCCATGCCTCAGATATCACATAGCACCGGTACAATAAGAAATAAAAGAAAGAAGACAATCGAGTAAGCCTACATTCTAGAAAAAGACAAACCACAAGTGCAACATAAAAAGAAGAGCAAAGACAAAAGAAGTGCAAGATAAAGGGGCAAATATAATTTCCATTAATAAGATGGGATACATCACTGTTCATTACATCAGAGGACTACATCGAAAGAAAATCTATTACATTGAGGTCAATTACATCAGAGGACTACATCAAAAAGGAAATCAATTGCATCCGAGAAATATATCTATTACATCCGAGAAAATCTATTACAAAAGATCATACAAAAAAGATCGACTATATCAGCAAATCCAGCCGACAGGAGGAGCGAATAGGCGACGATGGGGAAGAGGAAGAAAAAGGGGAAGAGGAAGAAAAAGATGAAGAGGAACATAAAGAAGAAGTGAAAAATACGAAGAAAAGAAACATAAAAAAAGAAGAGTCCTACTCAAATAGAGAGAACAAATTATAAAACAGAAAAGAAGAAGGCTGCAGGAAAACAAAGAAAAACGAAAATAGCAAAAGACCCGAGGAACTCGGGGTTGATTGTTACATCGTAGTGGTGTAAAGAAGATGAAGAAAAAGAAAAAGAGAGAAAAACTTGATGAAGAAATGAAGAAAAAAGAAAAAAAAGAAAGAGAAAAAGAAAAAGGGAAAAATGTGGAAAAAGAGAAACAGAAAAAGAGGAAAAGAAGAAGAGTGCAAGAGAATAAACCAAAAAGAAATTATTAGGGGGAAGTCGATCGGTATCGATGAGAGGGCCCGGCAGAGACATCCCTGTCTCGAAGTGTCGGGTTCCCCCTCAACACCTCATTCTCTTCGACTAGAGCCCGACGAGCACGTCGGCAATAATCCAGCTCGGACCTTAGCCAAGTCAATTCCCGAACCATCTCGGTATGGTGATAACGCATCACCTTTAACTCCTCTTCAGCATCCTTCAACAGCTTTAGTGCATGGCCATAGGAGGCTTCGAAAGCCTCCACTTGCAAGACTAATGCAGATTTGGTTGAAGAACCTTCCATTTTTAGGAAGTTATAAGATAAAATTCTGTATATAATGAATAGAGATAAGGGGGAGATTGTGAAGAAATCCATATCTTAAGAAGGTATTTATAGATAAATTAAGGAAGGATTAATGTGGGGAATTGCAACCGTTCGTCAAAAGACGCTGGAAAACATGGGAAATTGAAAAGGTGTGTCTGTTGAGAAGAAACGTTTGGGTTCAGGCCAGTATTTAAAGAGGGTAAATCCCTAAAAACCTCCTACACGTGTTAGTTGCGCCAGCATTCAAATAGGGAAGTGCAACAGTGCCAAGATTTAAAGGATAAGATTTGTGCACAGGGCTCAAGAAATCCCATTACTTCCCAAATGCAGAGACTAAGAAGATTTAGTGGATAAGGTCAAGCACAAGACCCAAGAAAATCATTAATGAAGACACACGCGCGCGCAGTAAAGAGAAAATGACATTGGGAAAATAAATCACATAAGAACAAGAGAAAGAAGAGTTTTCATTAATCATCGGTAAATTTATTACAAGATGTTACTCGACAAAAAGACATTACAAAAAAGGAAAAGAGAATTATTTTGCAGGACCAGCTTCATCCTCGGTCCTCTTCTTAGACCGAGCATACACTTCCTTGAAGGCCAATTTATAAGCCCTCTTGGAAGCGATATGCCTCTCTCTAGAAGCCTCAAGCTCTTTGATCCGAGCACGAGCCCAAATATTGTCGATCAGAGACCTCTGATATTCACTCTCCATGGCCTCCAAGCACTCATCCATCTCAGCAGCTCGGTGAGCCTCCATGGTTAAAGAGGCCACCCTCCTTTCGAGGATACGAGCCTTCCTAACCTCCTCCTCTAGATGGGCAACATATTCGGGAAGATTGTCACCACTATTTTCACGAGGAGAAGCCATTTGATTCGTTAATAAGGGGAATTATACAAAAAGATATGTGCAGCCCCCTTTTATAAGAAGAAACCATGGAGAAGATCAAGGGTCACCTCGAAGAAAGACTAACCCTGTTGAACTTCTCAAATACATTTATGGCTAATTAACCACAGTTCCAAGTCCAATTAAAGTCGTCCAATGAGGTATCAAGAAAATAAACAGACAAGAATGAAAATAGGAAATATTTTCAATAATGCGATTACAACTTGGTGATGATATCCAAATACAAAAGAAATCATAAAAACTAATTATTCTGAGGAAGATCCTGCTTCATCATCATCCGATCCCGGCTTGGACCGATCATGCAACTCCTTAAAATCAAGCTTATAGACCCTCTTTGCTGCCTTTTCCTTAGCCAAGGAAGCCTCGAGCCGCTTTATACGTTCAAAGGCCCAATCCAGGTCGGCCATCGTCCGGTGATGAGCCGCGTCCATATCAGACAGCCTTTTTGTCACATCCGCCAGTTTCTTTTTTATGCCGCGAGCCTTCTTGACCTCATTCTCCAAGTAAGCGACATAATCTGAAGAGTTATCTCCAGTAGAATCATGGGAAGAAGCCATTGCGTCACAAGCAAGGTGGTAATGAAATAGATTATTGTGGAAAGGGTGCTCTCTTTTTATAGTAAAACGAATTTTAGAAAGGTCAAGGGTTTTCTCGAAGAAAGATATCGAGATAGGACTTATTAAATGACCTTTAAAGGGCCAAGTGACAATTAGAAATCTATTTACGTTTTTCGATAAAACATTGGGAACAGCAATACCGAAGTCACATCCTCGACATACCGATCATGACTCCCTCGACGTGGAGACCACACCGAGGAAGTCAGGAAGCACTTGATAGAACATAAAAATTGGACCCGAATATATCTATTCGGGTACGAATCGACCCACCCATCATAGAGTGGTATCCAACGCTTGACTGGGCTATCATATGCCTTTCTTTGAGAATAAGAGTGGATATCACTAAAAGCCCAAGCCCACTTAATAAGGGACCTATGTCTGGAAAATCCCATGAGATGGAGACATTTGTCAACATCCTAGGAGGCATAATTGCCTATAAATAGCCAAGTATCCCCCCTAAGAAAGGGATCAGAAAACACACCTCAAAAATATAGAGAGAAGGAGAGAAAAGATAAAAACCAGTCAGAACGTATCACATCAAGAACCTAACCGAGCAGGATAGAAAATCGAGCACATAAGAGAAAAGAAAGATCACATTCCGGGTCAAACAGCGAATCCGAGCTTAAATATAGTGATAAGAGTTGTAGTCCGAACAAGGGCAATTGCCGAATAATAATAAAGATAAAGGAGTGTTCATCTTTTATTGTCAATTCATTATATATTATTGTTGAAAAGCCTAACGAAACCGACCAAAGTTATGGCTTTGTCAGTTCTCTTTGCATATCATGTCAAAAGTAACATGTAAATTAGTATATACATGTACATGTTTAACATAAATAAAAGATCAAGTGATTAATACTTCTCTTTGTAAGTGTTTCATGTTTGATTTAGGAAATATAATTAAGAAATATAATTAAGGTAAGTAATTTGTTAACTAATACTATTTTAAAATTTTTGCAATTACATATGGAAGTTTATTTGGAGGGAATACTTATGTAAATCTTAAAGAATATTTTGATAAGAATTAAACTAGTGCATTGATATCTTATTACATTTCTTTCCATATTTCATTTCAAATCTTCCATATTTGTTTTTTTTTATAGGAATACCTTGTTTTTTTTTTCCATATTTGTTATGTTTGCATTACTAATAATCTTTTAAAAATTTATACCGATATTCTCTACCTCTTCCGTGTCCCCTTACTTATTTTATTCAAAAAAATTCTAAAAAACTTGTACACTACATGTATCAATACATTCAAATAATTATTTTTAAAAAAAAATACACGATTTATTTGAGAATAAATGTATAAATTAGTGTAAGTTAAACATTAAATCTTAGACTTTTTTTCTAAAACAATATTAAGTACAAATGTTTCGAAATTTGAATACAATATAGTATAAAATCTTATAAATTTGTAGAACAAGTTGTGAAAAATTAAATTTTAAATGAAAATAAGCAAGTGAGCACGAAAGAGGGTAGATAGTAGGCGTAGAAAATTTATCCTCGTTAAACCGAGTTAAAAATATCTGAAACTAGTTTTTTTTTTCCAATTATAATGATTCCAGTAGTGTTATACGTGATAATAGTATTACAATTTTTGCAAAATCAATTATCTTTTTATTTATCTTGCCAATAGTATCAAAATCTTACCATAAATCAAGATATAGAGTATTTTAATGATTAGATACCATACATAGATAACTTATATGAATTAACCAACCAGGGATACCTGTTAGCCGAACCGTATATTAAATTACTATAATGTTCAATTTTTGAAATGTATTTATTGCAATATTTGAGGACATTATAATACTTTTATTAATTTTTCATAGATAAATTACGAAAATGAACACTTATTTTGGGACAACATGATTCTCGGTAACTATGATCTTTAAGAGTTACAACACGGGATACAAAACGATATCAAAACTACATAATAGGCTGAAACATTCAATTCAAAGAATAAATTAAAACTATACTAACATCCCGAGTTTGCCAAGTAGGGTCTTCTCTAACTTAAGTCTCAATGAATTGGGACTGATTCTTTCGTCGTTATAATTGTTCAATGTGGTCTGTAATTACATCAGGGCAAGAAGGCGCTTGAAGAAGCTCTAATCGTTGAAAACGAGGAGCAAACTGCAGTATGTAGTTCTCATCTGATGGACAATGATTAGGAAGAGTTAAAACTTGAAAAAATATAACCTTGTTTAAGAAGAGTATATAATTCATTTATTCAATGGCCTTTTTCTAAATATTTGAAAAGCAAAACACGGTTAAAATCAGTCACGCGATTGGCGAAAAGCGCTACAAAATACCAAAGAAACATCAAAGATTCATAAGCCGATGTAGCTAATGGGTTTTAATTTATCAAGACTAACACTTGTATGTAAGCATATCCATAATTATACCAGTTCTATCCATCATATAAAAACTTGTTTACCAAAACAACATTGCAAAATTCATCTCCATATATTTTTTAAAATCTTACCAAGTTCAAAGCTAAACAGCAAAAAACACAAAACTCAATAAACTCCTGCAAAGTGTAAATTGAAATTTAAGGTTTATAACTAGATTCCATACATCAAAAGAAATTGCTAAAGACTATTGTTTATTTCATTTTTAATTTGTTTATCAATTGTAGGCTTGTAGCCAAATAATGCGTAGATATGTGCGGCTGTGCCTAAGCTTCTACTAAAAATGGCAATATATATATATATATATATATATGCTTTTCATGTTTTGGAGTGGGGAAAGCACCCCTAAAAGCTTTAAGCTTTTCAACAAAAAGTAACAAATTTTGTTACAAAAAAAAGCAAGATTTAACGCGCTTTTAAGTGGATTTTGAAATTTGTTGTTATATTCCTCATATACAAGAATTTTAGATGGTCTTATTTTCCTTTTCTTCTCTCGTAACAATTCTTGCACACATGAAAATGTTTAGAAACTCACTCTCTTTGACCGTTCCATAGAGCCAGCAAAGCACCTCATCGGCAAATGCCAGGCACACACCTCCCTGCAAAGCATCAATGATAAAAACCTATGAGTACAACACAACAGTAGCTTTCAGTTTTTTATGTCTTTACTCTCTTTTTTCATGACGATGATGACAATTTAAATATGCAAAAGCATCTCATTAATATATGACATGGTTGTTTCATCCATACAACTTCATGTAGACAATGCAGATACTGCAAATAGTAGGTTTGGAAATTTTCCAAAACCAAATCTTATCAGCAAATTAATGATAATCACACACAAGGGTGGACAAAAAACCAGAACAACATCATGGAGTTGAAGACAACTGTAGGTGCATGATTTACCTGCCAGTAATTCTTCATTTTCACTCTTTGTGTTATATCTTTGGTTTTTAATCTTTCTGTTCGGACAAGCCGTCCAGAGTCATCCCTGCATCAAAGCAAGTTATCCACATAATACACATGCTTTAATATTAACATATACTCAACTGGATATGAACATACATGCATTTGGATGAAAGAGCGGAAAACTCAAGAAATAAAAATTACTAGGAGATGCATCTACTCAACTTGTGTAAAGTACAAAAAAATTACCTGAAACCGATAACAATATAAGGAACTCCAGCTAGGAATGATTGGATCTGCAACAAGTAGATAAAAAAGGTAATCCTCAAAGACAAAGCAGTTGAACAGACTCGTTAAGATCATTCAAAAATACAACTCAAAATCGCCAGTTAAAGTACTCATCCACAATTGTCACCATCACTGCCACAAGCCACTGAAATATGCAATCATGGGTCTCATATTTCACATGTGTTTTACTTAGATAGCCACACACATTAAATCATAATCATTTGACTAGGTCGTCAAGTGTCTAGAGTTCAAAAAGGAGAATTTGTCTGTTGAAGGAAGTTGAAACTATAGTCTACAAAACGAGTGAGCATTTCCAACATAACATTGAAGTTTTTATCCATACGTGAATATCATAGAAATAAAACCAATCTCATTCCCATCAAATTAAGGGCAAACCCGGTGCTAAAGCTTTCGCTATGTGCGAGGTCCAGGGAGGGGTCAGGCCACTTTGGGATTAAATTTTAAAAATATTAGAATAAAACGAGGCAGATCATTTATATGCAAATAAAATAAAATTAGTAACCAATAAAAATATATACAATTTACCAACCAGAAAAGAGGAAAGGGTGATTTTGGAAAGAAATTTTACCCAGAATTTGAGCAATTTCTCCCTTTCAAATCGTTCTTCAGTATGATACTCTAACTGCAAGAAACAAATAAAAATGATATTCAACTACTAAACTAAAATCTGAAAAATAGTACTGAACCTAGTGGTATGATATAAACCTCTCTACTAGTTTTGAGTTCCACATAAAACCTCCTATCATCATCTGCTGAATCACAACAGTCCATTTCAGCACCCATCAGAATCCGGTGAGCCCCTAACTCGGTTTTAATCACAGAACAAAACTCAACATTTGCATCAATATGGTCTCCCTTGTTAGGATCATCTTCTGTGGCAAGGCTCTCAAAAGAATAACCCCAGTAACACCTATATTAACCAACCAAATTCAAGAGGTACTATAAACGGGTTCTAAATCGCAATTATTTAAATCTCTAGAAATTATTATAGTAGCTCTAACTTTCATTAGTTCAAGTTAGAATAGATGTAACTGACGCTTTACCACATCATTCTCACTGATTTTTTTATGTTAAAATGATTCTGACTCAAAAACAACGACTACACCAATTCCACATCCTCAACTAATTATAACTTCTACCACATCCAACAATAGAGACTAAAATATTACATATGAAACACCACAGTTTTTGTTGTTGTTGTTTCATTCTATAAATAGAACACTTCCATTCTACAATGTGAATTCAATCACGACAGATAACATATACTAACAACAAAAGGTAAAAAAATGGTAAAGAGTGATGAAGAATACACTCCATCCATTCCAATATAGGTGATATGTTCGAGAATTCAACTTTCTAAGATGTTATGCAACTTTAAGATTAAAAATGCGCTTTTAAAAAGTCAAGTCAGCTTTTAGTGATATGTTTCTTTTCCTATAAATAAGAGGGCGATAATGTTCTTTAAGACTTTCCAGCAAAAACATGGGTAAAGTGATCACTTTTTTTAAATGGGAGGAGAGTACTAAACAAGAGTTATTAACCCAAATCCACAACTGCCTTAGCAACATACACCATTGTATTATCCAAATTATCAAGTAGGAGTTGGGTTATGAAAGAGGGGGTACCTTCGGCGATCAATTTCACTTTTTGGCTTTTCTGGAAGTTTATGTACATCAAGATAGACAACTCCTTTCCTTTTGTGCACTCCCATCTCCCAAGGTTCATGTCTGATATAAGCAGTAGCCAATATCTACGTGGAGAAACATGGGAAATGACATCACATACGGTACACAGAACGTGAAAATTAAAATTTTATTCTAAAAACCATCTCCAAACCCACTAGAGCTGGCCTAGTGGGCTAGAACCCACACATTCAAGTAGGAGTTGTTAAGTTTGAGTCTTGTAAAGGGATAGGTGTGATAGCTTTTGATCCTCTTTATTATTTTCTTTTAAAAAAAGAATCATCTATGTAGTCCAAAAAGGATAAGATCTATTGTAACGACCGCAGGAAGAAAATAAAACATTCTCACTACGCTTTTTGTTATTTGTCCATTATTCATTTGAAAGAAGTTGCAAAAAAATTGTGCTATGGGTGATGTACCCATTTCAGTTTTATTTTATTTTCTTTTATTATGGACAAACTGTTGCCATTGTAGAAATTTATAATTCAAAAATCTATTAAGGGGTTATAGTAGGAAAATAATAATTTAGATTATGCCTTAATGCAAGTCCATAAATAATTACTTTTAAAAAAGATGGACAAGGCAAGCAGAATGGAGGGAGTGTACATTACTGACATACGATCAAACAAAGTATTTAAAATATCTATTGAAAATAAACACCATAAGCTCCCTTTTCTTCTCAACAAAGATTCCTGAGGTATTTTGGCTAAAGAGGACAGCTTCTAAGATAGGATCGAGAATACTTATATAACAAGTAGCAGCACAATTAAAAAGGTACAGAAATTACCTTATTAAGGTTGTTACGATAAGTCTGCAATTAGTAAGGACATCACAGAAACCAAAAAAAAGAAGTTAGAATAATGCAACCTGAAGGTTGAAGTGTAAAAAAAAGAATGTATTTCTACATCTGACATAAATAGTATAACAAATTTTCTTACCACAAAATGCATGTGGTTCTGAAGTGGGATTTTCTTATTTCTTATGCAAGCAAGAAGATCTCCAAAGCCCTCCGATCCTAAGTCTGGATGGGTATAAGAGAAGATGAGTATCTATGTAAGTCTTATGTTTACAAAAATAACTGAACCTCCTAACTGAGAAACAAAGCTGTGTTATCATCGGCATACCTTTTTTCTCAACAAAAGTATCAAAACCTTCATTCAAGTCTGCGCCAATATCTTCAGTAATAAGACGATTGAAAAGCCTCTACAAGTGTAAAGAACGATTGAGAATTTATCACAATGACATGGCCATCAGTAGTATGAGGGATGTAAGAACAAATATGGATAGAAGTACAGAAAAAGACGAGTTTGTTTAGAACTAACCAAACTGCGTTCATCAAAGAACACTTCTCCACCTTCTATCCGACTGTAACAAGCAAGCTCCGACGGCTGCAAATTAAAGCACATCATATAAGTATCGGAGAAAGGAAAAACAAAGAGATAGGTTAAAGAAAAAGAAGACTGACCTCCCACCCCTTAAAGTAAGAAAACAACTAGATAAAAATGAGACAGAACAAAAGATATGGAAACGGCAAAAATTAGAATTTGATAAATTAGTATTTTTTCAAGAATTAGAATTTGATAAATTAAAAACAAATTGTACAACACACTAAAAAACCAAATAAAAATATAGAACCTTATGAGTGCCTACCCTAAACTTAAATATTAATCAAAATTTAATTTTTTTAATTCATTTGATATTTTTTTATGCAAACGGTTTGTGAACCAGTTATATAGTCGGCATGTTCCCTAGTAATTCTCATCTCTCTCTGTATAGATATAATCTGTATGTATGTATGTATGTAAGTTTTAGTTAGGTAAAATGGTGAAACAGTCTGATGTTTTTGCAATTAGCTCCTTAGACTATCTAACTTAAGGACTTAAGCCCATGGGTCATTCATGAATAAGTTCGACTCGTTGAAGGATAGGCTCAATAGACAGGACGTGCACAAAATTATAATTTTCGTGTTCAGGCTATGACTCGTTTAACTACTCTAGTGCATATTTTTCATATATACATATATGCTTATATATATGTAGAAACTATGAAAAAGAATGTTGATGATCCATAAATACTCTAACTTTATACAATAAATCAGTTTATTTTAAAGCTAAGTTAATTTATATTAGAACTCAAAATACTTTTTTGAATTATTAATTGTCTTAACATAAATTTTAGCTAAGTAAAAATTGTCTTAACACGTATTCCACTAGCCTTAAACAGGCTCGGCTCGAGTTTGTATTTTAACGAGCCGAGACGGAACAAAAGTTAAGGGCTCGTTTAGTAAACAAACCGAACCTGAACATAATTGGTGGCCCGAATTTTTTGTAATTCTTCAAATAAAATATACTATAATCCTCGTAACTTTCACTAAATTACCCTTTAACAACCCTAATTTCAATTCAAACACCAATAGAGTCTAAAGTTTGATTAGCTAGCTAGTTTGTAAGGTTTCGTGTCTCCATGAAGTCGATCGTCTAATAATCCTCGAGTCGCTATTAGTGTCAGTTTAAGAAATGAAAGAAATACAGTATAAAAATTAACTTTTAATTAGTTTGAAAAAAACTACACATCAGTCGGTTAGTATAATTCTTATCAAGATAAAAAATAGTAGCATCATTCCTTGTTCAATCCAGCAGGCTTCGTAGCATGACGAAACGTTGCTTAGCCCCAACTAGAGTAAATTAAGGACCAATCCTTAATCTAGTGTTTCGCGCACAACGTCTATTTGACACGTGTCGCTCTCTGAATGAGCGTTGTTGAAATGAACTCATCCTTAATTAGTTTTAGTTTGGTAGACAAATATTTAATTAAATTATATATAATTTACCAATATAAAATTTACCCTTATTTAGTCAAGCAAAACTAGTGCACAGTATCATTTACTAGCTACCAACTCCCACAATTTCAAGTTTGGTGACATACTATCTTTGTCCTTGTATTTTGTTTATTTAATAATAAACTAGCATTATAAAAAATTCAATTAGACGGATTTTGTGATATATTTGCGAGGAATTTTAATTTATTAACGGATTTTGTTATTTCATGACAGATTTGTAATAGATTTGACCGTGTCTGATTAAACTTATTTTTATAATAATAACCGATCCCAAACCCTTAACTTAACGAAACCAACACAATATTTTTCGGTAATATTCTGTGTACGTAACATTTTAGTTGGATACACCAGGTGAAACAAAACTAGCTAGTAGAGTATCATTTATAAATTACTACTAGCTACCAACTCCCACAGTTTCAAGTAGGGGCTGAGTTCGATACGTTTCGTTCGATTTTTAGCAAAACCGAAACCGAAACTGTACATATTTTTCGGTTCAGTTTTTTTCGGTTTTGCTCTTTTTATTTTTTAAACCGAACCGGACCGGATTTTTTCGGTTCAGTTTCGTTTTTTTTCTGTTCGGTTTTATTGAAAACCGAAACCAACCCACTTGTTTTCGGTTTCAAGTTTTTCGTCTAGCGTGCTTTCAAGTGTTGATGACTTTTGGGTCAATATCATGATTATCTTGAGACCAAATTCCTTAACTATCCTTCAAAAACAACTTCTTTTTTTTATGTAATTTCGAGCTAGTTTCAGTACTACGCGGTCCTCAAAGGGAAGATGGTTTGTAAAAATATATTTTCAATATAAAATAAAATAAATAAGTATATAATATAAAAATAAATAATTTTTTCTATGTTTAGCCTAATATAAAATAAATACGAAGTTAACACAAAAAGTATTGGGCAATAATATAAGTTTTTTAGTAAATTTGTTTGGCAAAATACAATGGTCATTACGAAATTTGGTAATTTAAAGATAAAATAATTTTTTTCCACAAAAAAACAACTAATATGATTTGAACTCTTAACCTTACACTATCTTAAAAGCCAATTTTAATACTACACCAACAACTATTTTGTTTAATTAGGAAGGATAGACTATCGATCTATATATTTAAAAAAAAATTAAATTACAAATATAAAAAAAAATTAAAAATCACACCCCATGACCACGACCACCCAACCACCCCGTGGGTCCTCCCTGAGTACTACTTGCTAACTACAAATGGGATTATAGTAGTAAATACGGAGTTTTTTTTTCTTTCTAAAATGGCATGATTTGTACTCAAAAATAACAGAATGGTCTATATCTCTTTTAAATACTCAATATTGTCTAACTATTTATGTTCGTTAATTGAATTGACGAAATTCATAAAAAATTAAATAGAACTTGGTTAATTGAATTGACGAAGTTCATAAAAATAATTAAATATTATTTCGTTAATTAAATTGAAAAAAAAATAAATAGAACTTCGTTAATTAAATTAATTTTTTTTTTATCGAACTTCATCAATTAACGAAGTAGTATTTAATTATTTTTATGAACTTCGTCAATTCAATTAATGAAGTTTTATTTAATTTTTTTTAATCAATTTCGTCAATTCAATTAACGAAGTAATATTTAATTATTTTGATGAACTTCGTCAATTCAATTAACGAATTTCTATTTAATTTTTTATAAATTCGTCAATTCAATTAACGAAGTTCTATTTAATTTTTATAAAGTTCGTCAATTCAATTAACGAAGATAAAGAGCTAGATCATATTGTGTATTTAAAAGAGAGATAGACCATTCTGACATTTTTGACCACCAATCAGACCATTTTGAAAAAAAACTCCTAAATATGCTTAATTAATGTGAGTACGAGTATGTATAACTCTTTAAGTTTGAATAATAATAATTTATTTTTTGATACTACCTAAGTACATTATTATGCACATAAGCACAATTATATCAACATTGTTACATCTTTTGGTATTTGAGGACGTGCCTTTTGCTGAACTGACTACTAACATATGGTCACGTACAGTCAGTTACGATAAGTTCGAAAGTGAGTCTGGGTTCGATCTCGGGTTTTGAATAGGGTTTTTGACATCCCTAAAAACCATTTACAGTGTTAATTAAATGAAACAAATTGCTGCAACTCTATTTATGCCTTAATCCTATTTTTTAATAGCTATCTCATGTACAAAATATATTCAACGAAGATCCGATAGTATATTCACTGCAAGAGTGCCGAGATAGAAATAATCACGTATAATTTTTTTTTACCGGTGGTAAATAAACGGAGTTAAGATTCAATAATCAAGGGTGCAGATTTTCCAAAGAAAAAAAAAACGACTTCACGCACATAAAATACACGAGGGTGCTTATATATATACTCCTCTATTTTTAAAAATTATATGTAAATTAAATATGTGAACTATTAAATTATATAAACCATACTATATTAACGTCACCAAAATGAATGCATGTCACAAACTAAAAAGATAGATAACTAATTTCACAATACATGAAACGTAGGAACCCAGATTTATCAAATATGAATGTAAAAACTCACATTATCATAGGAAAATATTGTGTCACATCGTTTAAACATGTGAGTACCTATATAGTATATAACTTAATTAAACGCTTCTTATTATCATTAAGGTCTTTTAAAGTCGTGTGGTCCGAGAAACGATGACGAAATCGGGCCAAAGCGGACAGTATTGGTGGTAGTAAACAAATTGAAACGGTCTGATCGGAATAACGTTAGATGAAATACTAGTATTTAATTTTCTCAGGTCATGTCACCTAAAATGTATTTATATGCATCATAAAGCTCTTTATACTATGGCATATTATTCATCTGGTAAAAAAAGGAGTGCCAGCCATTGACAACCTTCCAAGCACTTCCCAATTTGTCAAAAAGCACGTTTGTACTAAAATCTTTCCCACTCAACTACTAAGAAAATTCCTTTTTTCCACTTCAACTAGTGCTAAAATTCCTCTATAAAAAGAGGCACAAGACAATCACTCCCCATATTATATCTCAACTTATTATTTTAGAATCGTACCCAAAAAGAAAAAAAAACCTTACTCATATATTTTAGAAATGGACATGAAGATATTCGTGTTGGCTCTAGCTCTTGTTGCTCTACTGAGCCATCCGAAGATGGCATCATGCGCCAACGTGAGCCCGAGCCAGTGCAGAGTAGAGAGACAGAACGGTGTGGACAACTGCAAGAATGTGTTTTTTGGACAGGCTCCATCAGCTGCTTGTTGTCGAATTGTTAAAACGGGACACTTCGAGTGTGCTTGCCCCGCAATCGATGCCAAGCTGGCTGCATTATTGACCGTGAATCGAGTTACTGGAATCCTTAAAAGTTGTGGTCGAGCTGTTCCTCACAACTTCCAATGTGGCAGTAAGCACAACTTATAATTATTAGACCGTTTTAATTTATAACGTGCCGTAAATAATGATGAATTTGAAAACAAACAAACTATTTTAACAAGTACGTGGTGTAATAACACCTCATACATGTTAAAATATATTTTTTATTTATAGAAGCACTTGTCAGTTTAAGTATAAAATTCACCACATTATCTAAGTTTATATATATAGTAGAAACTAGGAGAAATATTTGACGGTAACTTTTTATACACTACAAGTATGTGACTAAAGTTTAGCAACAAATAGCAATATAAACCATGGTTCTGGCCAAACTAAATTTAATTTCGTCTACATGAATAATTATAATTTACATTTATTTATTCAAAACTTTGTCCCTGAATATTATTTTTCAGAAGCTGATTTGTTTGTTTTTATCTCGCTCGCAGGTTTACGTTTTCCATGAAAATATTCTCATCATGCGTTGCAACATGAATATCTTCTCAATTGAAAACGACTACCTTGTTTTGTATTTTCAATTTTTTTTCTTCTATTTGTTCTGTAGACGTACTATTTGATTTATGTGTTACTATATATTATCAAAATTTGTAATAGTGGGATTTGACTATAATCCAATTTAAGCTCTAAATAAAATTTACTCGTGTTTGGTTAAAGTGATCGATCTCAGTTATCGGACTAAAAAGTTATACAAATTATATATCCTTTTGGCTTCATAAAAAGTTAAATCATTATATTACTTCTTAAACTATATATTGTCTTTGAATGGATGTATAGTTGTCACGGTACCAAACTTATGAAAAAGTGTGTGCCGTCTCGTAAATGTAATTACAGACACTTCGGCGTGAATGTTATAACATCATAGTAGGAAGCTTAGGGCCGACAATTTTGACCGAAAACCGATCTATAACCGAAGTTAGTTATACACCGAACCGAAGTTGTTGGTTAATGTTAGGGTTTGGTTTTTAAAATCATAACCGTGTAACCGAACCGAAAAACCGTAACCGCACAAAATCGTTGGACCCGAAAAACATACAATATAACAGTATATTAGTATTATATATAGAAGTATTTCTAACAAATTGACAATATACTGTTCATATTCATTCTATAAGATTTAGATATTAAAAAAACTGTAAAATTCTCATAAATTAAACACACAAAAAACAAAAACAAAAACAATAAAGTGTCCCTAAACAGAATTTTAACTTAAAGTTCTAAGAAAAAAGAATAATTTTTTAGAAATTTTATAAGCCGTCAAAACCGATCGAACCGAAAAGCGAAACCGAAAACCAAATCGAAGAGACGACCAAATATATGGATAAGGTTTGGTGTAAATAAACATGGTATGAATCATTCCCATTAATTATTTAATTGATTAAGATGTGGAGATGAGTCAAACAAACCTACTCCATGAAAAATTTTGACACTAAAACTATTTCAAAATTGAAAGAAAATCTTCGCAATAAAAAAGTATTCCCCTTCCAATATGGTGATGAAAAAGATAACCAAAAATAAACAAACTATCCAAGATAATATGATCTTCGAACATATAGATTAGCTTATTTTCTTATTTAGAATTAAGTCGAGTTATATATATAGCTTAGAAAACTTCTATCTTTCCTCACATCACTAATTGTTTACATTTCTACATTTTAGCTGACCAATCAAATACATCATGTTAATTATAAAAGAACACACTAAAATTAACTCAGATGAAAAGTTGTAACCAAACAATGTGTCTTGGGATAAGCTAAGCGAGGCTGATAGCTTATGTGTCGATCCTTGAATAGCCCCAAATAATTAAGATGATACAATACAAAAATAATATATTTTATTTGATGGTCTATTCCGTGTAATGTAAAAAATAATACTTTGTATTTTTCTGAAAAAGTTGAAAAGCGCTTAAAAGTTTCAACCCCTTTCGATATTTACTTGCATGATATATCTGAGTTGAAATGTTGTACATACCAAACAAGCTAGTCTTGATAGGGGAAAGTCTTTAGTTTAAACTTAGCGAATTGCAATCTTAAATTTTAGCCTCCATTTATTAACATCACCCCCTTTTCAATCCGGACACTATGATAAAAAATTTAGATGACAATAATTTATTTTTTGAAAACTGATGTTAAATTGAGCGTCGCTAAATTTTAGCAACAGTTTAGCAACAAAAACTGTTGGTAAACTGTTAATAAATTTAACGATACTCATTTTACCATCAGTTAGGAACAAACGTTCCGATACTAACCAGACAGATATATTGTTAGCATGACCAAAAGCAAGTCTAATTTAGTGCGGATGTCCCACTTCCATGTATATTGTAAATTAAATATGTGCTACGTACGGATGGTATTTTTAAAAATATAAATGTCACAAACCAGGGGCGGATTTAGGGGGCCAGCGAATTCGGCAGCCACCCGGAAATTTTAAAAATATTTTTTTTTTGATAGGAAAAATTTCAAAAAATTATGTTATATATATTAATATCCCCGTATAAGATATATAATCATATTTAGCTTATACGATAATACAACCTAAAATTGAATTAGGGATAGTTGGTTCGATTATTTACCCTCACAACTTATTTTTTTTTATTTCTTTCATGTTTACATAGTTACATTAGTAACCCTTCATTATTCATTATTTTCAATAACATCGCTATATTTCTAAATTTTTTTCTTAAAATCTATAAATACTTTTCGAATTCTTCATTTTAAATTTACTGTGTTTTTTACAATTACCTACTCGTTGTTTTAAACTCAGTTTTTTTCCTATTAAAGTTTATACTAGTATTTTTTTTCCTCAGCTCATGTCACCTAAAACGTATTTATATGCATCATAAAGCTCCTTACTATGACATATTATTCATCTGGTAAAAAAAGGAATGCCATTAACAACCTTCCAAGCACTTCCCAATTTGTCAAAAAAACACGTTTGTACAAAAATCTTTCCAACTCAACTAAGAAAATTCCTCTTTCCCACTTAAACTAGTGCTAAAATTCCTCTATAAAAAGAGGCATATGGCAATCAGTCACCATATATCTCAACTTAGTATTTTAGAATCGTACCCAATAAAAAAAACTTATAACTAATATATTTTAGAAATGGACAGGAAGATACTCGTGATGGCTCTAGCTCTCATTGGTCTATTGAGCCATCCGAAAATGGCATCAGGTGCCAACGTGAGCCCGAGCCAATGCAGAGTGGAGAGACAGAACGGCGTGAACAACTGCAAGACGGTGTTTTTTGGACAGGCTCCATCAACTGCTTGTTGTCGAATTGTTAAAACGGGTCACTTTGAGTGTGCTTGTCCCGCCATTGACGCCAAGCTGGCTGCACTGATGACCGTAAAGCGAGTTACTGAGATTCTTAAAACTTGTGGCCGAGCTGTCCCTCGCAACTTCCAATGTGGCAGTAAGCATACACAACTAATTATTAAGTCGTTTTGATTTGTAATATGCCATAAAAAATGATGATTTTTTTTTATTATTAAAAACTATTTTAACATGTAATTCGTGTTAACATGAGTTTCTCCCGACTTATAGTCTTTTAGAAGAACTCATCATTTATAATCTAAATTTTTACAACAATATCATCCAAAGTTCATGAAAAACTAAAGGACATATCTGATGGTTACGTTTAAATATGCAATAATAATAACCATGCCAAATGTAATCACACACAAAAAATCCCTAGAGTGTTGGTGTTACTATATATATATATATATCGTTTAAAACCCTCTTTAGTTTGTTTTCTATTTAGAATTTTATACTGGTTCCGCATGTAAATAATGAAAATGAATCAATCCCTACTCTTTACCTAGAACGAATATGGATCGGTTTTTATCATTTATCTTTGCGAAAAATTCGTGTAAAATAATTTTTAGATGAGTTTTGTTCTGGACGTAATAGAAGAACTACATTAAACTTTTTTTAAAGTTTAATTTTGTCTCTGAATATTTATTTTTTAGCTATTTTGTTTTTGTTTTTTTTATCTCGCAGGTTTACATTTTCCATGAAATTACTCTCATCCTGTATTTCAACATGCATCCGTTATACGCCTTCTCGATTGAAAGCGACTATACCCTTGTTTTGTATTTTCGGTTTTTTTCTTCGCTTTGTTCAGCGGACTACTTTACGTCATGTTATAGTCATAAATTATCAAAATTTGTAATACAGTGATTTGATCATTATCGAATTTAAGCTCTGAATAAAATTTACTCGTGTTTTGTTAAGACTGAAATGATAAAGCTAGATATATATAGAAATCATCCCTTTGGCTTGATAAAAAAGTTAAATCATTATATTGTATTTGAATGAATGTAGTTATCAGTGTACCGATCTTATAAAAGAGTGTGTCGTCCGAAAATGTAACACAATTGGAGTAAATGTTATTATAACATCATAATATGAAACCATAAATCATTAACTCCGTTTTATGTTGGATTTTAAGTCTGGTGTACTATAACTTATTTCTCTTTTTCGAAATTTGGTATTCTATAAATTAAGGGTGTGTCTGGTATCAGATTTTTTGGATGGTTTTTGTATTTTGAAAATCCATATTTTTTAATAAGTGTTTGGTTATTAGTATTTTTTTTATTCTTAAAATCCAGATTTTTAATAAAAAAAATCCAAAAATGCAGAATTCATCTTTTTGCTGAATTTTTGGATTTTAAAAATCAGATTTCTTGATAAAAAATCTGATACCAACCGGACCTAAGTAGTACTATAAATGTCCGGTTTCTTTACACCAATACCGTAATGCATTGGAAATATTTTTCACCAATTCCTAAATTTCAGCAAGGAAGAAACTAGATGAAAACACTCGGGAGCCGCGACCTGTCCTATTTTCAAAAAAAAAGTTAAAGAAAGATTAATTTATTTATTTTTATGTATTTTGATAAAAATACGTAAAAATTAACATTCCCTTAAAAAAAACTCATACATGATAATAAAATCACATAGAACTCCTTCTATTTAACCGGTTCTGTCACTGGTTGTCACCGTTATAGTTAGCTTCGTAAATAGACATGGTATGAGTGATTATTCAAATGATTAGGATGTGGATATAAGAGTGATCAAATGTTATTCAAATGATTAGGATGTGGATATAAGAGTGATCAAATGTTATTCAAATGATTAGGATGTGGATATAAGAGTGATCACATAGAACTCCTTTCATACATGATAATAAAATCACATAGTCGTTTCCCACTGAATAATCATGATAAATTTTGGATTGATATCTTATATACAAATTAATTAAGTATTGGTCCATGAAGTAAAAACTAATTAAGCATTGGTACATTTCAGCGACACCCATTCAGAGAGCGACACGTGTCAAAAAAAAAATTACAAAACGAAAAAAAAAACTCCGAATCCTTTTAAAAACAGTCTGAACCCTTTTGAACTTTTTTGAAAAGAGTCTGAACCCTTTTGAACCATTTTTAAAAAGAGTCTGAACCCTTTTGAACATTTTCAAAAAGAGTCTAAACCCTTTTGAACATTTTTAAAAAGAGTCTGAACCATTTTGAACCTTTTTTAAAAAGAGTCTGAACCATTTTGAACCTTTTTAAAAAGAGTCTGAACCCTTTTGAATATTTTTAAAAAAGTCTGCACCCTTTTGAACCCTTTTAAAAAGAGTTTGAGTTTTTTTTTTTTTAGAGAGAGAGTGATAAATTAGATAAATAGAATTGAGAGAGCTTTTATATTTAATGAGTAATAGACCAATTCTTAATTAGTTTTAAAAATAATGGAACAATGCTTAATTAAATTTTATAACCGGACCAATTCTTAAATAATTTTGTTTTCATGGTTCAATTCTTAATTAACTCTTATTCGAATGATTAGGATGTGGATATAAGAGTGATAAAACCTATTCCATGGACAATTTTAACATTAAAACTATTTTAAAAAAAATCAAAGAAAATCTTCGAAAGACAAAGTAATTCGCCTTCCAACACTACAAAATAATGTTTGATTTAGTGAGACTCAAAAGCTGTCACAAGCCTGTCGCTAATTTAAAATGATGTCACAAATCTGTCGCAAATTGACTAAACTGTCACAAAACCGTCACAAAAACTGTCGCTAATAAGCTCGTAACAAAAAATACCGTCACTAATCTTGTCGCTATTTGAGTATTTTTTTTGTAGTGCAATGCCCATGGAAAAGATAACAAAAAAAAAACAAATAATAAACTAAATAAAGTATATATTAGCTTTTGAACATATATATAAGTTAGCTTATTTCTTGTCTTAAAAAGATGTCCGAGTATATCTAACTTTATAATAAAATTATCTACCTTATAATAAAAGAGAGTGTGTGGCCTTAGACTATCTTCCATATTCTAATTCAATTATTACACCACTTATTAGTATTGCCACTAATTAGTATCAAGTAAAAAAACTCGTACATTTCTCGTGTTTAGTTTTAAGATTAGATCATGACTCAACTTTTATGAAGAGCAAGCTCTTATTTAGATTAGATATAACAATAACATTGATTACATATAAATATATATATTAAATTAACATGGTTCAATATCGCATGATTCACAGGTTGAAGCAAATTGAAAATCAAGCGTTACATCAATTCAACGATCGTTTCGGGTTTGGGCCATGTCTTTATTAACCCGACGTTCATATGTTTTATAATAGGCCCATTTGTCATTCTTGTTATTCTAACAAAAAAAAAAACATTTGTAAATACATTTTGGTGCCGCTTCTTGAATTTTTTTTGTTGATTGTCGTTTGGACTCTAGACTTGATGACACATTTCTCTATATATAGAATCATATCCCTGTCATTTTACTCACAACTTGAACCCTGAAAATGTTTCATTATAAGAAATTAAAACAAGAAAGTAAAATTTTGGAATATTTATTGTAGCTAACAGCAGAATAGAGAAAGGAGATGTAGACAACGAAGATGAAGATGAAGATGATCAGGCAAGGAAAAACATAGAGCAAGCTACATGCGATCATCATCGAATAAGTGATTTATCAGAAAATTATCTATCAAGGTTTGTGTCTTCCTACTAATAAACCTATATAAATTAAAAAAGATTAAATACTGCATAAAGAATTTAAAGTTATTTTTTATAATAAACACCCCCCAGTGGTCGTAAGGATTGAATCATGATCATGAACGGGTATAATATAATCCCAACCATTTAGACAACTCACCTTGCTCTAAAGTTATTTACCATTAATAATCTATATTTAGTAATGAACAAAATGATCTTATGCATGTTGAATACTTGAGTTAGTTTTTTTCCTTTGGTATTCAAGCTATATATGTATATATGTGTTTGTGTTTCTTTTTATCGGAAATGATGGAGGAGGCAACAAAAGATTGAAAAAATTTAATTTCAGTCACGAGTCTGTCAATACTTCTTTACATAAGGTCACAAATTAAAGTTCTGTCATTAATGTGTCGTACCTTGTAAGCGTTATGCAATAGATATGTGCATCCATGTGATTATTAACACTAATGCAGCGTTTTCTTATGGTGTTGTTGCCCTTATTTCAAGGCCGCAACGCTTGGCTCGGCACATTCAACACGGCTGAGGAGGCCGCACTTGCATACGATGTGGTCGCACGTGAGCACCATGGCGCCCAGGCCATCATCAACTTCCCACTCGATCAGAACTTACGCCACAACATCACCACAGTCAACTCAACTTCGCAGTCTGGAAATCACCATAGACATGGAAAATGTAAGTTTATATTCAATCTTGCTAGTTCTAATTGTGACGCCTGTGGTAGTTTCAAAGAGTTCGTTTGGTTGTATATTTTTAAGGAAATAAGCTTATTTTTTTAGTTTATGAAAAAGCTAGGTTCGTCCAGCCTCCAAAATTTTTAGGCCAGTAATCCGAAAAAAACTTAGTGTTAAGGTTGCGCGACCAATTGCTTACAAGGGTTAAAGCTAGAAGCGGAAGCCTCAACGAAACAAGGCGCAAGTTAAATCATTATCCGAGTCATGAATAATAATAAATGTAAAACTTGTGCTTGAAGAACAAAATGGTTCATGCAAATGTTATAATGATCGGGGACAATTGCCTCTGAGTACTTAGTTCTTCCCCTTAATTCGATGACAATGGATAGGCCAATGATTTTTTTTTAATAGAGAAAATGATGAAAATATACATATAAGTACTACTTAATTATTAAAAGATACATATGTCAAAACACTTTTAAATATTAGTATAGATGCTACATGTTTTTACTCTTTGCCTTGAACTTTGATGCTGCATGATGCTACATTATATGTATCAAATCATAATTAAAATTTTAGAATTCGGGTTTTTGGAAATTACACTACAGCACAACAACAATACAACGACGGAAATATTTGTCGCTAAAAAGTGAAATCTGTCGCAGATTGGCTCTTTGCGACGAAATTTTCCGTCTCTGAAATCCGATGTTAAAGTGTTTGTGGCTAAATGTTTGCTATGGAAATCTTGTTCCGTAGATATTTAGTGACATTTTAGCGACATATTTTCCGTCTCAAGTTTTGCCTGTTGCTACAAAATTCCGTAGCAAAAGTCTCGCAAAAAACAATTATATAAAATAAATAACAATATAAATATAGTATAAAGGTAAATAGTTACCGACGAATATGTATTGCTACTCCGTCGCAATTTTTTTTAATTATAGGATATATTTTTTTTTCATATTTAATTTAATATATATTAGAAATTTATCAATATGACAAGTCCATGCCAATTCCGTCACACCAGTGTGATTATTTAAATAAAAAAAATATTTTAATACAATTAACAGAATTAATTTTATTAATTAAATAAAAAACAAAATTATTAAGTAAACATTAACAGATATAAATAAAACTAATCCACAAGCCAAATAACATGTTATAAAGATAAATAAAATTTAACCGAATTCATATTACGCAACAGTAACGATACTAGCAAATATTACATGCCCAAAATATTAAAATGTCATAAACTACTTAAACGGTTCACATACTTCCGTGACCGATTAAACATCAATGGTTCCGGTGCTAGTAAGATTACATGCCCAAAATACTAAAGTCATAACCTAATCAGATGGTTCACATACTAGCATGACCGATTAAATATCAATGCAACCGGTACTTACAAGATTACATGCTCAAAACATTAGTCATAACCTACTCGGATCAGTTCACATACTACCATAACATAATAATATAAAAGATATTAAGCATCAACATAGACACCAACATTAAGCTCGCCACCGTTTTCAATACTTTCCCCCGCATCATTCTCACTTATGTGGTTACCGAAATCGGATTGATCCGCTGGAGCATCTCGCGACGGTTGTGTGTTTTGACTAATATGTTGCAATAATGATTGGACTACAACCGTTATTTTCTCAGAAAAGGCCTGATTAACTAGGCATCCCACTAGCTCCATTGTTTGGTCTGGCGTCATCGTAGTCGGAACTGATTCAGCAGATGATCAAATGGCCTTATCATTCAAAGAAAGACATTACATTACCCATCCCATAGACCCGACCCTTACATACGACTCCAAGCTCAGCCATAACTTCAAGAAAAATCCGGTTCCCGTCGATGACTACCGGCTCGCCTCTAGCCTCCATATCTGTCGCGAGTTCACCCATCATAGCCTCAATTTTTTCCTGTATTGAAGATGTAAACCATATGCATAACAAAGAAACATCGAGTATAACAACAAAAAAAAGAACTAAATCGGAAAACTTGAAAGATAAAAAGTACACAAATATAGGGCATGCCCTTTGTATATTTTGGCCCTGTTCAAAAGAATAAAAAAAGGCCCGGTTGAGAATCGGTTAAAGAAATCCGAATTTCCAACATTCACCATTTTCAATAGCTATTGAGGTTAAGTTTCTAAGTACAGTACATGGCAGGTCCTTTGTATATTTTCACCATTCTCAATAGCCATTGAGTTTCAAGTTTCCAACATTCACTTTGATTTATGTTAAAACATTTTAAGTTGTAAGTGACTTGTAACAATAAATATATTTCAAACTTGATAATTAATTTGTATAGCTTAATTAAAAGTTGTAAGAGTGGCTAAGAATATTTTCAGAATGCATGCATGGTTCTTAGCTTCTAACTTTAAACTTATTTCAAAATTTAAGAAAACTAACATTGATTCGGCCGGACTTTGGGTCACAGAACACTTTGTTACCATCTTTGTCCTTTCTCTGGTGCATATCTCTAAAGTGCCGCCAAAGACTTGTCATCGTCCCTGTAGTTTTAAAAGCATCCCTCAAATGCTCCAAATGAGATTTCGATCCGCCAACATGTATAGATGGCGTGGTGCCTTCTTTGCCACGCATGTTAGCTGCTTTTATCAAACTCATTTCTATCACTATTTCCTTTTCTCAATGAGCTCTCCATATAATCCAGACATAGGGGTCTCAAAAAGTTGGACACTCTGTATGCAATATGAGCTTACTAAATCAGTCCGAATAACAAATAGACGCCATATGCTCCAACAAGCACGAACGACGGATCCCAATAAACATGATTTTACAAATAAATGCAATAACATGATAAATTAAAGAGATGGTGTCAAACCCTGAAACAAGTTGTAACCATACTTCTTAAAAAGGTATACATCGATTTCAGTTAAGTGTACCGAAACAAAAACATTTTTTAAATAACCCAACATACACTAAACCGTGAAAATGAAATTAGAGTAATTTGTTAATGGAAAACTTAAACTCGCAAAACAAAAGTAAACAATTAAGAAATTCTCAGCAAAATATAGATTCTCATCAAAAAGTATTATACAAGTAGTTGACTAGCTTTTCATTTATATATAAATTTTCTCTTATTTTTCTTTTGAAGTTATGATATAAATATGTTAGGTGTTTTATTGGAACGATAGGACTTGGTTTCTAAAGGACTAAAAAGCTGACGTTATTTTGGAACAAGCTGCTTAAGTGTACAATTAACATAAAAAAGAATTACAACTTCAAGAGATAGATTTGCAACTAAACAAGCTAGCAAACATACTTAATTTACTGTATGATATCAACAAAATAAATAAACAATCCTTAACATGCAAAACATGCATTTATAAATGTAGGGTTGCAATTGAATGATCCCCATATTCTAATACCAAACACGAGCCCAAAGCAATTAAACAAGGCGGAGCAGTTCAACTTAACCAATGCTCAAAGTTAACAACCAAACAATCCAACAAAGGTAATAATGATTCATCATATATTCAGAAATTAATAGCAATCTAAACATTAATCTTATGTGTAATAGCTCAAACTCCCTCCAGTACCAATCCACATTTTTCTGATCGACACACTTTCAAGCAGTGCCTTTTTTAAGTTGTTTTTGCTTAAAGCTATTTGTGATTATAGTTGAAACCGATGGTATGAACCTATTAAATGAAATAATAAAATATATTAGAAAGCTCACAGTATTTCAAGCAAGTAAACAATTAGATAAAAAAAGAAAAGTACAGTTATTTACACTAGTGGTTTCTTCAGACTAGAGCGCACCACCTCAACTTTGGTTCTAACTTCTTTGGGAAAACCGACATTGATAATAACATTTACAGAACTAGGAGGACTAGGCGCCTCAGTGGCAGGTGGCACAATTGAGCTGGAGGGAACATTGCCTGAGCCCGAAAAGGATGGGCTACCCGATGGATGACGACCTCTAGACTCGGGGGTTGGGGATCGAATAAGGTATTGGGCTTGCATATTTTGTTATTGTGTCTTTGGAAAAGAGTGAAAATGCTACCAAGAAACAAGAGTATCCCGTGATTCACGACCACGACCAGAAGCTCGAACACCACCTACGCTAACAGAAGTTCTACTTCTGCCAAAGAGAGAATACCCAGACCTAGTCATCTGCATTGAAAACTAGAAATAGTAGCAAGAAATTAGCTTTAGAAAGAAGCTGCACAATTTCAATGTTGTAAGCAAACAACTATGTTTCTTTGCAAACAACTACGTTTCTTTACAAACAACTATGGTTCTTTACAAACAACCATGTTTCTTTACAAACAACTAAGTTTCTTTACAAAATAAGTTGCACAGTCTCAAAATAAAACCGACGGTATGAACCTATTAACTGATTGCGCTGTCCCATCATTTTTATATCTCGACTCCCCACATCTGTTACATCGCTTTTTGTTACTATTTACACCCCAATAAATCATACACACATTTATGCACGCATCGATTTTTTCAACTGGAAGTCGTAGACCATGTATAACCTTTTTTGTTTGATAAAAATTACTAGGAAATGTATTTCCCTCCGGTAAGTACTTCTTGAATATCTCAGCAACTCTGTCGTATGACGTAGTTGACATATTAGTATCAGACTTTGCATTCATCATCTCAGACATGTCATCAAACATAGAGTATGTCAAACCTTCATACAAAGGTTGCTCAGTTGCCCTCATCATATCATAAAATCCCTGAGCATACGGGTTAGGGGCCTCAGGCGAATAATTTGGGTAAACAAACTCAGGGCTGGCAACTGCCATTATCATCGTGCGTGCTGAATTGCCTAATTCTTGAGCATACTCCACATGTCCAATAGAATACATGTCGCTTGAATAAGGTTCACTCGTACCCATTTCGTAATCGGATTCAAACATACGCCCCGATGTTTTCCCGTAATTAGGTAAATAATTTGATGATCCAGCGTAAAATTGTTGATCGCTATCAAGTGGCAACCATGATTTCCCATGGTTGGTCCATTGGTAGTAATTAGCAACAAACCCTTTGGAATACAAGTAGAGTCGAACTTCGTCAATGTGGAAAAAAATTGAGTGTTTTTACCCATTATAGCAGTACATGGGCATCTAATCATATTTCTATTCATACATTTACCCTTTTTAACTGTAAAATTTATGAAATCATCTACACCTAAGCGAAAGTGTTCCGAAAGGCCGCCATCATGCCCTATCTGTGCATACATACATCCATTGCCAGAGAATATTACTCATTTTATCCCTGTACAAATATGTATAATCTTATTAATATACTAAGTAAAGTAAGACTAATTTAATCCAATATAGTATATTAATTAGTTAGATAATAATCATTGTATAATCATTTCACATTTTAACTTGCATTGTATATTGTATGCTTGCATTTATTTTAAATGTTACATGATTAAAACCAATGATTTTATGTCTATTTCATTTATATTAAAGAAAAGAATTTTATTCAATGAGAATGTTGCCTTTAATTTGTTCTTTATAATCACAGTACATAGCAAAGAAGAAACATAAATTTGTCTAACACCATTATTTTAATATAACATAGTAAAAATGTCTTTGAAATTTTATTTTAAAAAATTACGGTTGTCTAACGCCGTTATTATTGAATTATGTATTTAATTATTAATAATTGCAATGAACTTATGTTTATCTCAGAGCCATCACTATTAAAAAAGTATGTAATTAATGATTAGTATTTTTCAATTTATAAGTGATACGGAATATTTGAAAAAGTATGGAAATGTACGATGATTAGCATTCAACACCATTAAATTTGTTGTATTAACTATCATAATAAATGGTATAAACCGGTAACGGTCTCCTTTTGGAAATAAACTCATCCAATAATATGAATAGTAGGAATTTGTATTCCTAAATTTAGAAGAAAATTTGTCAAGTATTTAAGCAATATTTAATTATGGAAGGAGACAATCACATTAATAGGTAGATGGAGAAACATTTATTGTAAAGAACAATTAAAATAAATTATGATTAGAAGCTTATATTATTTTATTGAGATAGGGAGATATGAACGGCAAATTTTTGAGATTGAGAGAGATTGTTTGTAATAAATGTGTGGATGTGAAATAATAAAAAATCTTTACTATTTATATAATTGAAATAGTTATGCAATAATGATTAAATAGCTACGAAACTTGTGTACCCAGACGAGCCTAGCTCAAGTTAGCTAAATCAATTTAAATATTTTGTTTTTAAAAACAATATGGAGAGAGAATAGGTACGGAATAGCCTGAGAATTATGTATTATTTTCACCATCCCACGGTCAACTCAATTATTTCCGTTGTTAATCCGTCACAAATTTATATCAAAATTTAACGGAACAAAATCCATCGAAAATCTATAGTAACTCCATCGTTATATAGTGTGACAGAATTTTCGTAACGAATTTCCGCCTTCTTTTTCTTTTTGACTTCTTGTGTTTGTTTTTGCAGTGACTTATAAAGTACATTTATCTAGTAATGAATGATTCTTCCATTTTTTTGCTAGGGACTGACTACATGCAAATTAACTAACCTTTTTTTTCCCACGTAAATGTAGTATTTTCCATACAAGAAAAATAATTTCTTTGTTGAGAACAATTTGACAACCTTATCAAAATTTGAGTACATCTAACAGGTACAACTTGTACTGCAATATTATTGCATGTAATCATTATACCCGGTCAAACTAAACAAACTATATTACTTTTTTATATATATAAATTTGTGGGTAAATTCACAATTTCATTAATAAATAATGATCCTCACGAACTTATAACAACGTTAACTTAGAATAAAAGAAAACTTGAAAATGAAAAACTTAGTGCTAAGAAAAAAAAATCTAAGAAAAAACAATTACTATATTAAACAAACTATAATAAACAAACGATATTGCATGCAAAATTAACCTTCTTACAAACATAGTCCATCTAAACCAAAGGCCTGGTTATCCCTTTTTTTGTAATTTACATATTGAGGTTATGATTTGGAATATTATGAGTACACTAAAAGCATCTAAACAAACCTCTTTACTGTACTCACTCAATGTAGGGCAAATGTGAATTTTTTATTTTATTTTATCAGGTTCCACCTTAATTATTTAAAACTAAATCATAAGAAAGGGAAAAAATTACATTTGCAGAATCTGGTTCACACACAGATCAGATCTACTTTTAAAGTTTTCGCGAACTAGGTATTCTTTTAAATGGATCCCTTTATGGTGATCTTTGTTCTGTTATATATTTATTGATTGTCAATACTGTTTTATAGGTGTATCAAAAGCGAGCAAGTGGCTATGACGGATCTTACAAACTTCCTACAGATAGCGAAGATGATGATTTTGCAACAGAAATTGAAGTTGGTTAGTACTAAACCTTTGTACGTATCTTTGGATTATCAGCTTAGAAGCCTAGTTTTTCTTGTTTTCTTGCCTGAAAAACTAGAAAGCATTTTTTTTAACATCGAAATCTCTTGGCTTAATTGCTTGAAAGTTATCAGTTAAATCCTTAGTTTAGTACTAATTATGCTTGATGTTTTATACAGAAAAGAAAGGAACATGTGAGAGGAATACAAAACGTCCCAGACTTGTCCCACCAAGCAGTCTTGAGAAAAAGATTAGCAAATGACTCATCGGTGAAGTCTTCTATACGTCCCCATAGTAGCAACTCATCACAAATTCCGATGATTCCAACCATAGGAATTTGTTTCTCATTTTAAAAGTTTCAAAAATCTCTTTGATGGCAAGACTAATGAGTTGGAACAACAGGTACAGAAATCTTATTTCAAACTGTGTTGTTGTCAGAAATCTTACTTGTACCACGGTCTCATCAAGAGCATGGAATTGTAGTATGTTAAAAAGTAGGGCCAGGTTCGGTGTTTAGCAAAACCGAAACCAAACAGATTTTTTGGTTCGGTTTTCGGTCTTTTTATTTTTTGAACCGAAACGAACTGGTTTGTTTCGGTCCGGTTTCGGTCTTTCGATTTTTTTCGGTTTTTCGGTCTTTTTCGGTTTTTTGATTTGTTTCGGTCCGGTTTTATTGTAAACCGAAACCGACCTGAATTTTTTTTGGTTTCGGTCTTTTTCGGTTCGGTTCGGTTTTTCGGGTTTTCGCCCACCCCTATTTAAATAAAATGTATATGCATTTAGAAAATCTGCATTTCAAATAATCGAAAGAAAATTTGTAAACTTGACATGTATTTTACAAAAATCTACTATAAATTAAGAATTGTGTTATAAATAATCTGTAATATATATACAAGTTCCTTTCTTTGCTTATTTTGTAAAGTTGGGTATAAGCCCCGACTGTGAAATCCAATAAGGGGGAAGTTGTCCATTTTTAGAAGGAAAAAAAAAATCATAATTACAAAGGATACGAAAACTTCTTGCATTTACTAAATTAACTTTTTCGAGTTATAACATCGGGTTTTAATAAAATTGCACTTACACAGTTCACTAAGGGTCATTAATCAATCAATGTTGTATCAAAGTTATTCAAAATAACTTAGTGATAATAGCTTGTGTCAAAATGTCACTAATTGTATCATGACCTATAAAATTAATTAACAGTTGGAAATAGTACTATGATTGGTTTAAAATCAGATTAAATGTACTAATTAATTATTTTCACTAGTTAGTACCACTAAACAAGAATTACATATACGGATTGGGATCCCGTTTTACTACTTAGAATTATTTTTGCCATATTTTTCTCCTAATCCTTCTAGTTCATGTTAAATTTAGATATCTTTTGCCCTCTATAACATATTATGGAAGAAAACCTTTATTTATATGTACCCTATATATAACAAATTGAAAAATAATAATATATGAGCTTTTTTGATTCCTTAAAATTAGCACGGCTTTTTGAAGGCTACACTATAACTAAATTAGTAATATTTGCAAATACATTGCCAGATTAATTAACCGTATAAAATACACTAATGGATATTTAGAAAAAAAAAGTTATAGAAGGATAACATTCAAATTTTATATATGTAATTATCACGTAGGTTACAGTGATTAGAAAACTAAACTTTATAAACTAACTACAAAAGGAGAGGAGAGGTATAAAAACTATAAAATGTTTTTACTCACACATTTTTCCTACTTAAAAAATCAACAAACATTATATGGCATATCCATCTCATCAAAAGTTTTGATTTTTATTAATATTAAATTTAAGAATTTTTTTAATTTTAATTAACATTTAAATTTAGGGCAGATACAAATAGGATTCTATTATATTTTTATTTGAGTTTTTAGTGGGTTGTATTTTTAGATTGAACAAATTTTTTTATTTTTAATTATTATTTAAATTTAGGGTAGAATAAACTAGGGTTCTAGTATATTTTTATTTGAGTTTTTAGTAGTTTGAGTTTTTATTACGTGGTGTGACTTTTACTGCCATCTTCTAATTTTTTTTATTTAAACGTTAATGTCAAAATTTGACCACACGTTTTTTTAATAAAAATACAAATAAACCATATGTATAAATGAATAAGTAGAAGAATTAATATAATAATTAGTGTTGAGAATGACATGTTTCTTTTTTCTTACCAGTAGTATCATTTTTTTTACACGTGTTCAAAAAAAGTGACTAGGATTGTTTCATATTATCGGGTAGATTTTTTGGGTAAGTTTTATGGTTTGATATAACATCGGTCTAAAAACTATCCTAAACTAAAAATATATGGATCAAGAAAGAGATTCCCACATATACCTATTTGTAATTCTGTATGACCATAGGACTATAAAAAAAATTGCAGGATTTTTCTTTAAATATAAAAAGGAATTTTCCCTTTCTCCCCAAAAAATGAATACTCCTACTATTTTGACCCAGGTTACAATTAGCTGAGACAAAAACCTGTGACCAAACAAGTCCTAAATACGTCTTGCTGCAAGTCGATAAAGACTCGAGACTTGGGCAAAACATGTCGACAAGTTTTTTTTAGGACAATGTCAACCACTCATACAGTTTTTAACATTAATATTTTTTATTAAATAATAAATCACAAGTAGTTGTGTAGTTTAATGGTTAGTGATAATTGTAATTAGATTTTTTCTCTATTTGCTCTGATTCTAATCCCAACTTTCTACGTTTTTTTTTATTCATTCATTAATATTAAGGGTAACAAAAAATTTAAGTTTTGGATAAAGCACGATGGCGGGTCGCCTCTGCTTAAATAGTACTCCATCACTTCCTATTTAATTGTTCATTTCGAAACTACGTGCAATTTTGACCGGCCAATAACTTGTATTAAAATTATAAGAATGAAAAATTTTCAAATGTTGATCGTATAGTGTAAATGTTAAATTTTATGAATAGATTTAAAAAAAATTCATTTCGACAATTTTGATACAAGTTATAAATCGATTAAAATTGTAGCTAATTTCGTAATGAATAATCAAATAGGAATAGAATGAGTAGTGAAACTTTCTAGTACCGGTCATAACTTGCGTGATCCCCAAAAAATAAATAAATATACGAGTATATAAAATTAGTAATCGTAACCCACACGTTGTGTGTGTGACATTTAGTTGCATAAATATGATCCGACACAAATAAATTTAACATTTTTAAAAAGTTTACAAAAATAATTGGTTGAATATCGTAAAAATATAATATTTTATTGTTATAGTAATATAAAAATACATGTATGATGATTTGTTTGAAAAATGATTTGATATGTAAAGAAAAAGAATATTTATTTATTTATTTATTTAAATTGCATTAAGTTATTTTAGTAATTAGTAAATTGGAATAGATGTGTTTTTGAAATAAATGGATAAAATTAAACAGACTCAATATTTTTTGAGTTGCCTTATATTAATAGTATGATAATAACATGCAATGCATTTATTAACCAACAAGGTGAGAGAATATTAACATAAGAATCCAGTTAGGTCATGACTCGTGAGTACTAAATAGTTTCTGATTATGATTACTTAAAATATTTTTTTGATGAAATATTTTCAAAAAACAATTTCCATAGAATCCACATCAAGAATTCTCTTTCTTCATCATCAATCCAATCACTGTTCGCGATCCACGATTCTATTTTTAACATCAATTCAATCCCCGTTCATGTTTTTTCTTTTTCTTATCAATGAATAGATCTCTTTACTTGTATGACTTAGATGTCTCGTATTTTTTGAAAAAGTGATTAATCGATTTTACGGTATAGATGCTTATGACCTCCCCCTCTATGTCCTGCGGTAATGATTTCTCTGGAATTACGACCTTTAATTACCACAATGATGCTGTCCACAGATCAAATTATTTCGTGGATTGGATTTGTTAGTGCAGGACAAATAAAAAATTTAGTCTACCTCTAAGTGCACATCCTAATCAGATCTATATAGTTTGTGTAAATTAACTAATGAAATCAATACCATTTGATTATTAATTTGTTGATTTCTCTGTACTTTCTGAACTAGTTTATCTATTAATCATGTTTGTTTAATCCTGTCATTAATCTATTATTGTTGACTAATAACACGGTTTTGGTTAGTAATAACACGGTTTAGTTTCTTTGCTTGTGTTTAAATTAATCAATCCGTTCCCATTTAATTGCTAATTACGAAAGTAAGTGAAATTTTGACCGGCGTATAACTTGTATCAAAATTGTCGAAATGAATTTTTTTTAAATTCAATCATAAAATTTAACATTTGAACTATATGATCAAATTTTGAAAATTTTCATTCCGAAAATTTTGATATAAGTTTTTGGATGGTCAAAATTACACGAAATTATAATTTCGTAATGAACAATTAAATAGTAACGGATGTAGAGTTTCACGATCAGTTTACATGTGTCGACTTTATAATTACTCTAAATATCACAAGGATTGCAAAATAAATAATCCACGGTACTATCAATATTCAATTATAAAAGCCAAAAAAAGGTATCATGTTAGTTTCTACCATTTCTGAAAATATCATTTTCCTGTGATACTCATGAGAAGATAGTAAGCTGGATAATTATTTCAGCTGATGACCTTGGATCTCATTTTTTTTGAAAAAACTGAATTAATTCATAACAAATGTTCATTAGATTTGTCAAATTTACTATGTATATTGGGTTTTCTTTTTGTGACAAGGATATATATAATGACATGGGTTTCTTATATGAGTGTTCTTAATGAATATATATGATATCTTTTCATACTCTTTATAAAAAAAATATAAAAAATGATAAGCAATCGAAAGTTCCAATTCATTTGTAAAAAAAAAATGTAACAATATGCACTATAATAAAAAGTTAAGATATGAACAGTTTATTTTTTCAAAACTGTTGGTAAAGGGAGTGTCGCTAAATTTTAGCAACAAAAATTGTTGTTAAAATTTAGCGACACTCACTTTACTATCAGTTTAGTAACAGACGCTCTGACCTTTTTTTATAGTGATAAGGAGACACCAGGACCTCGTGCATAGCGGTAGCTTTTAGCACCGGGTTTGACCTTTATGCATGCTATGGAAAATAACATGTTTGGTTCTTAGTATGCATGTAAAGACATACTAAATGATGAAAATCATAGTAATATTCACGTTATTCATTTTGTGTTGGTATCGTCTCTCACTAAAATCACGTTATAAGACCATCGGAACCAAATATACAATATAATAAATACACCCTTGGTTTAAAATACTCACCATCCATATTAGTATAAAACCTAATGGCTCTCTCTTTTAAATAAACAGGTACGTTTCATTTTAAATAAATAAATATTTGGCTAAGTACTAAGCTATTTAAAAGTCATTTGCCATTGAAGTAACCACAATTATGAGCCAGCTATCAACTACCACAGTATTGTAATACTATTTTCTAGTGTGTTTCTTTACTCTTTTGTTCTAATCTTCTTGTTTCGTGGAATTTAAGGTAGCAATAGCATGGTGCATTAAGCAACTAAAGTCAAAGTCTACTAAGGACACTTTTTTTTTTTTTTACCAATAATACCATTCTAGCATATCCCATCCCTATAAATTGTGAATTCCCTTGGCCATACTCTTGCATACTTATATATGTATTTATAGTGAGTGAGGGATGGCAAAATACATGGGCATTTTGGTAATTTTCATAGCGTTGGCTTTGGTGGTTAGTTGGGAGGCGAAACTGGGCGACGCACGGACGAGCGCCGCCCAATGCAAGAAGGAAAGAAGGGTGATGATAAACGCCTGCAAACCTGTGTTGTACGGGAAGTTGCCGTCAACAGAGTGTTGCTGGCGTCTCAGGGTGATGCATTTTAAGTGCATCTGTCCGGTGATTACGCCTAAATTGGCGGCACTTGTTAATGTCAACCGGGCCATACGGCTTGTTGAGGGGTGCGGAAGGAGGGTTCCACGCCATTTCAAATGTGGAAGTAAGTACTCGTCGTTTTCTCTATTTTAGTCTCTTGAGATTGTCCATTTCATCTATAAATTCAAAAGTTGTTTCAATTTGGTTATAGTAATGGCTTTAATCGATTATTTGACAATGTTCTTGGCAGGCATAACAACCCCATGAAGAATCATATCAGCTTATGCAGTAAAGGATACATGATTTGGAGCTCAAGTTAAGAAAACTTTGTTCATGTAAATATCAATAACAGTAGTTTTTGTTGTTTAATTAACGAGTTGTTCCGAACTCTTGCTGGTAATTGTTTTTCTTTTTTGGTAATCAATGTTGGTAATTGTCGTTGTTGTTATTCTTACTCTAATGGAATAAAGTCTTTTTGTTTTTGTTTTTTTTAATTGTTAGATCTTTCCTCACTGTGAAAGATTGAAAGTATCAGACTAATCATGAATTCAATTTTAATTGGGATTACTTAAAATGTTCATTAGTAGATTATGTCACCAGACGAGTTCAACTTTACGTTTTTCTTAATACTATATACGAGTTTTTTTTCATACTAATCTGAAAAGAATGAATCACTAAATTTTGAAGATATTAATCAAAATACACAGAAAACGATATTTTCTCTTCAATTTCTATCAAAATGGAGCCGGAAAGAGTTGCAGCCCCCAACCATCTCCCACTACTTCCTTGCTTTCTGACCTCGCAGGTATCATTGTGAAACGATTCCGGCAAGTCTTTTAAACTCTCATGCATACCATAAATCATAAATGTTTATACTTTATAGTCATTTTATTACTTTGATGTCCTTTATAGACCATCGCTTTTGATCAACTATTTAAACATGTCGATTGAGTCGGCAATTTGCAACACTGACTAGTCTACATACCACTTAAAGACTCAAATTACAAGAGGTTTGCGCTAAATGAAAGCTCAAAAGTGAAAAACAGTGTGGTTGATGCAATGAGTTGGTTTATAAATATCTGACAAAAAATTACAAATCAATAGACGAAGTAATAACATGAGTTTAGGACACAGGAAATAGAATTACGCTCGATTTTACTGCCAATTAGGAACGGCCACTGCTAGCTAGATAAAGGGGAGGAAGTTATTCAAACGACATTAAAAGAGCCCTGAGCTTCCAACAATTAGCAGTAAACCCGCATAGGTATTAACGGCAAAGACTTGAGTGACTGTTGCTGATAAAACAATCATGGCCCTATTGTTATAGCAACCCAACATTATTTTTAAACAACCCAACCACATATATAGGTTTCTCAGCAACAAATCTCATCTCAAAAAATGTTTTCAAACCCAACCAAGCACACACTTAATAGACTGACTATCAAATCAACGAAATACCAATTTCCAAATATACACCTTTTTATTTCAATACATCCTTCCTGTGCACTCCTTCGAGCCACAATAGCAGCTTTGAGTTCTCACGTTGCCATTTTTATCACGAACTTCCATCTTATAATTATAGTCATAAGTAAGCTCCTGTAAAGGGAGAATATCCTCCACAGCAAATAACATTACATGTGGCATACTCGTATCGTCATGATCATACATAACATCTTGAGGATAAAGATTAGGTGTACAGCTATGATTAATAAACCTTGCGACATTTCCATATTTCGCCCCATCTATAGTAAAACCACTATCATCATCGTCCTCGTATATGCTTGTTTGTGATAAGTTTTTCCCTATATCAAATAAGTAAACATCGTAATCTCTTTCTTGAGCTTCCTTGTCATCAATAAGTTCGCCTATATATTCACATATAAAACTACCGGAAGGTATCTTACTTAGGGATCTAACTCCCCAACCCCTCGACTCCGTTTTAAATATCTCTAATTGGATTTTCATACCGTTTTGAGTCACTCTATTATTACACGAAGGTGGGCATCTGCAAGAAGGGCCACACTCATGAACCAACGTCTTTGCAAAGACAATAGCACCTTTTTCATTATATGGTATCTCCTCGCCGTTTTTGGCAATACATATGCATCTTTTAGAATTAGGGCATCCATTTGAACAATTACATCCCTTGGGAGGGGTAGGACTATACCAACTAGGATATATCATGTTTGTTGTGTATATAAAAGCGGGAGGTATCTCATCATCTATTGTATTCACGGCACGAATACGAAATAGCTCTTTTCCGTTAGATATATCATCCACACAAATTCTCTCTTGGGCCTTGACTCTTTTCGATTTATCGTGAAGAGAATATACTGGTCTCTTTCTCGAAAATCTTCCTTCTAAATCATCATATGCATTAATCTTTGCACTACTAAAATAATTATTTATCTCATCATCTTTATCGCGAATCACACCATCAAGAACGAAATTATCGACCTTCTTTTCATCATCCACCTTAATCTTTTCAATTCTTGGAGCATTTGGTGTACGCCCGGGTGGAAAGTAACAAATGGAAGAAGCCTTACGCAGGTTATACTTGTGTGTATTCGAAGAGGAACAATGACCTATCAAAGAAACTCCTCCCAAATCGTCACATCCTTCAATTTTTGCACTAACATATTTCACTATTTCCTCCTTTTTATCTGGAATAACACCATCCATAACAAGAACATCCATATTATTTTCATCATTCACCTCAATAATTTCAATTTCAGGAGTATTTGATCTACGCCGGGGTGGAAAATAACAAACATAAGAAGTATTACGCAAGTTATATTTACGGGTAATCGGAGAGGTATAATGACCTTTCAAAGATTTCCGTCCTAAATCATCACATTCTTCAACCTTTTCATTACTACCACATTTCACAATTTCCTCGTTTTTATTCTGAATAACACCATCAACAACTAAGACGTCCATATTCTTTTCATCATCCACCTGATTCTTATCAATTCTAGGAGTATTTGGTCCCCGTCCTATATCATCACATTCTTCAACCTTTTCATTACTACCATTTTTCACAATTTCCTCCTTTTGATTCTGTATAACACCATGAACAACTAAGATGTCCATATTCTTTTCATCATCCACGGCCTTCTTATCAATTCTGGGAGTATTTGGTCTACGCCCAGGTGGAAAATAGCAAACAGAAGAAGCATTGCGCAGGTTATACTTGCGTACTACTGAAGAGGTACAATGACCTTTCTTAAATTGCCACTCATTTAAGCCCCCGTCGCAGAGTTCACCATTTGACAACGATCCCATTCTTAATGAAGTCTACGGACCATGAGGCTACAAAACAATAAAGCCATGTATAAGAACTAAGAACACTGAGGAATACGACAGGGAAGGGGATGAATTCATATATCTAGTAAAAAAAGCTCCGGGAATCTTAAAATTGACATATTTAGAGTAAAATGCAAGGTGGAAAAAAACATTTTGTTTAAAATATGGGGATCATGGGGTTATGCCACCACTTAGCTCCTCCTCTACAGAAAATAGTGCTGAAAATAAACCCAATGATGAAAGCATCAACATAACACCATAATTGGGGCAAGCTTAGCATAACTAAATAAAAAAATTCCTTACTAGACAGGCCAGTGTTTCCTTCTGCTACAACCATTGTTCTTTAACGAAAAGGAAAAAGAATACGAAATCTAAGAATAATAATTGAGGGATTCCTTTGTTGCATTCCCTTAAGCAAAAACACTAAAACTTAAGGCTCTGTTTGTTTCGTAGTAAAATATTTACGGAGGGAAAATATTTTTCGGGTAAAGTTTTACGGTGCAAACTTTTGTTTGCATTTTATTTACGGGTGTTTGGTGCGTCAAAGGTTTCCCATGGGAATTCTATTGAAATTCAAAAATCTATTAGTTATTTAAATTAGACAAATTCGATGCATAAATAAATAAACATTGTTCATACTTTAAACAAAATATTTTAAGATGAAAAACATCAAAAATTAACTAAAAGTCACAAAAATTAACTAAAAGTCACAAAAATGAATAAGTTCGTGAAAGTTTAAAAACATTAGTGATTAAAATCACAATTATTTTGACAGGAAAAAAGCTAAAAGTTCGTCTACTTTTCAACATATAAACTCATAAAATTATAAGTATAGAAGATATTATTGACTTTTTTTAGCTTTTTCAAATTTTCTTGGGTTTTTTAGATTTTTCAGAATTTTTTGTTTTATTTTTTCCATTTTTTTGTTATTTTTTAGATTTTTTCCTATTTTTTCCTATTTTTTTATATTTTTATTGGTTAATTAGATTTTAGCCTTTTCAAATTTTCTTGGGTTTTTTAGATTTTTCGGAATTTTTTGTTTTATTTTTTCCTTTTTTTGTTATTTTTTAGATTTTTTCCTATTTATTTATATTTTTATTGGTTAATTAGATTTTAGCTTTTTCAAATTTTCTTGGATTCTTTAGATTTTTCGGAATTTTTTGTTTTATTTTTTCCATTTTTTTGTTATTTTTTAGATTTTTTCTTATTTATTTATATTTTTATTGGTTAATTAGATTTTAGCTTTTTCAAAATTTCTTGGGTTTTTTAGATTTTTCGGATTTTTTTATATTTTTTTCCATTTTTGTTATTTTTTAGAATTTTTCGTGTTTTTTCCTTTTTTTTATTGGTTAGTAGATAGAATTGGACTAATTATTAAATAATTTTGAAAGAATAGACCTATAATTAATAATAGTTGTAATACTAGTATTAGAAAGAATATAGAGAGAGGCTTCGTAAACCGTTTACAACTTTATTTGCGGGGTAATCGTTTCCCCCAATTTTACTGGATATGTGGGAAAAGTTTTCCCAAAAAAAATGTTTTACGTTAAACCAATCACCCGAAAAATTTATTTTACCCGTAAATATTTGTTTACCCCCAGTTTACAACAAAACAAACAGAGCCTAAAAAGCAAACAAACAAACAAAAAGCTATGCTTGAAGAAGGCAGCAATCAAACATGCCCATAGCTAAACTTTTAGAGTAAATTAGCACAAGGTTATTTGAGGCTAGGAACACAACTGGATTCGGTTCGCTTAAAAACATAAATGTTGTAAGAATAGCCTTTTACAAGCCAACCAACGAGGTATATCTTATGTGAGCGTCGTTTTTAAATCAACAAGTTTAGTAACGAGCATAAAGACCTTATTGTTCAGATGGAGAGAAGAACCTATGATTAGCTTTTCAGAAAATTTCCAAACGAATGATTCTGAATACAGTCAAACCCTCGCACTTCCAAAAGTGTGGGGTTTATTTTACTAGCGCCTTGACGCAGTACGTTTCTATTTGTAAGCTCCAAGAATCCAAACAATGATATGGGTTTGTAGATCATTCCATCCTGCTCTAATTCTAAGTAAACAAGAGACCTTTGACTTTCATAATATGAGTAATCTCACGAAAAGGAGTTCATGGGTTCTGTGAATATCTCATTTATTCTTTGCAGAGACAAACTTAAGTGAATTCCATAATATGGTGAGCAATCAATAATTCCATAACATGCCTATTGAATTCATGACATTCACTGATATGACAAGAAATTAGCGGGTTGATTATGGCGGTGTATACATATCTTGAAATTTATTAATTATTCAAATTAACTAAGATGATTGTTCAAATAATGAAATTTTCTTATTTACCGGAGATTAATTAAGGCGGGATTACAGCGATCTAATTTTTAGAACATAGAAATTATAAAGTCATTCCATGTGTGAATTGGGAAAAATGAAAATAAACATATTAAATCTCATACCTTGGAAGTGCAATATTTTGACTGTACTACAACTCTTGCCACTACTTTAAAACACTGACATGTCTTATAGCAAGAAAATCTATCTCAAAAGCTGCAACAAGAGTACAATGTGTTAGAACAGCTTAAAAGTAAAAATCTGCAACCAAACAAGTAAGACGAGAGTAAATCTGCAAGTAAGGTTTCTTCAAAATAAAATAATAAGGTCTTTTTTTGCTAAGTGCGAACTAATCCATTGTTTGGTTGCATATTTTAAGTTTAATTTTAAAACCTCTTATTTGGTTAAATACCGGAGTGTATTTGGTTCAACGGCTTAAAAGCTGAGGTTTTCTGGTTTTGGTCTTAAAAAGCTATTACCTTGAGTTGAATGAACCAATCTTATATCTCGAACTCAATAAAGCCATATTTCTAAAAACTTCAATCAAACAATCCTAAAATCATTTAAAAATAATCTAAAACATGATCCTGACACCCTTTAATATGCACGCATGCATACCATAAATAATGTGCCAATTAACGCACAAATTCTTATCAAACTAAGTAGAAAAAAACGAATAGCATGACACTTGACAGAGCTAGATTCCATTACCCATAAATAAGCGATTTATTACACTATACAAGCCCAGACTATGCAACCAAAACAGGAAGATGAGCGTTTTTTCGCAAGTAGGCTCTTCTTGAATAAAAATAAATAAAAACTAAGGTCTTTTTTACTTGTTTGCTAAGTTCGAACTAAGGCAATGCTTGGTCAGCTTTTAAGCTCGGCTTTTATATTCCTTTTGCTTAAAATCTAGACAATATTTGGTTTATCGGCTTAAAAGCTTAGGAATTCAAGCCTAAGCTTATTTGTTAAAGCTACAATAATAATACCGATTATAACCAACAATAATAATAATACTAATAATAAACATACATTGGATAAAACCCTATATTGTTACTAAAATTTCAAGCCCAAAATACCCACCTTATTTGCTAAAGCTACAAAAAAAAAAAAAAAACACAAAACAATCATAAAAAATATGATATTTATTATATATACCCTTTAAGATTCATGCATACAATGTGTCAACTAATAACCCACAAATTTATAAATCTAATTTAGCATAAAAAGTTGAATAAATAAATAAATTGCACAAGAGATAGTTTAATTCCAATGCTGATCAAACAAGTGAATTATAATTAATAATTTAAATAGAAATTATACTATACCTTATTTTGGGGAATAATTTAGTCGAGAGCTTAGTTTATGTTGTACCTTTCTCTCTCCTCTCTCTCTCTCTATATATATATATATATTGTATATATAAATATTATAAATATTTAACTATTGTCCTTTTTGTTACGCCACTTTTTGAGTATTTATAGGCACAAAATATAAATTGAACATACTAATTACATAATTACATAATTACACAAAGTTACAATTCATTGTAATTAATTGATTATAACTATCCTATATTCATATTCGTACTTTAATGTTGTTTAAATGGTTTAATGTTATCTTTTACCCCCTCTTGAGCATGATTATGTTCATAATACACGACTTAAATTGAAGTACAAAACTGATCAATCCTGTTTTCGGTGACGGAACTAGAATATGTGATGAGAGAACGTGATCAATCAGATTGGACAATTCTTTTTTAGTATATAAAATGAAAATTAATTATCGTTTGGTGTTAGTCCAAAAAAAATAATTTTCATGTGGTACAACTTTTGTCTCGTTCATTTCGCTACGTTCTTATTCATTTCGATAAAAATTTAAAAAAAAATAGAAAAATCTAAAATAAAATATAGAAAAATCCAAAACAAAATAAAGAAAAATACAAAAAATAAAATATAGAACAAAATTAAAAATATATTTTAATAACAGAAAAAATTAATATAAAAAAAATCCATTAACTTCAAGATTTTGAAGTGCAAAATCCCATTCACTTCAAAAAACAAAACCAAAACATCAATAGACCAATTAAAAACTCATTCACTTTAAAATACCAAAAAGAAAAATAAACCGTAAGATTTTAAAGTGAATGTTCCGACGAGAGGCGAAGGTTCATGGTGGTGGGGGAGGTTTGGTGGTGGACATATTTTGTGGATGGGAGAATGGATCATGCGAGTGTGAGAGAGATGTCTTTGAGAGAGATAAAGATGCACCAAAAGTGAATTAATATTTGGTACTATGACTTTTTAGTAATTAGTTTTGAAAAATTATACTAAAAGATAATTAACCCTAAAAATAAATAAGTGATGAATCATGAATGAGTGATGATTTAAGCAGATATTTTTTGATGGAAAGTCTTCCAGAGACTTAATGTGTATCATTAATTTATCCTCATATACGTGATGTGATAATTTACATTGAGTCTCTGCGAGAGTTTATGTCATAAACTCTCGCCTTATATCACCACTCGTCATCAATTTTGAAGAAAAAAATATGTATGTTCTTGTTATGCAATGTGCCCAAACGACGCCATACATATTACGAAAGTACTTAATCACCAACTTTGAACTGGAAAACTATGTTCTTTACATACAGACTTGTCTCTAGCTCATATGAAGTTGAAATCATCATAACTATAACAAGGAGCAAATAATTTTTTGTAATTACAACCAAAATCGTAGTCACGGAATCGTCCCTTAATGATAAAGAACTTGAACTTCCATATGGATTAATTTCTTTTATGTTTCCCCAGATATTTACACATCGTTATTCTTTTTTCATAGTTCAAGGAATCGATGTGTGCTTGGGTATTGGGTCTAATTAATGCTCTCTACCAAAGTTAGTTGTTATGTCGCTAATATATTGTCGTGTAGATTGGCGTAAGACATGTGGGGGAGTCCCCTTAGAAACTGATCACCTCAATCGTGTTGTTAGAGATTTGCCAGTTTAATGATTGGGCTATAACACAATTTTCTCATACGGACGATATCAATTTGAACCCCAACCTGGATACGAGTTTCGTATCTGATCCCCTAACCGTACTTGATGTGTCTCTTCCCACTATTTCTGTAATTCTTGTTGTTTAATTATTTCACTTCTTTACTATTGTATCGTTCTTTCTTTCTGATAGAGTTAGTAAGAGATATTGACGAGTAATTTATAAAGTAGATAATTATATCAGGAAAAAAAATTAAACATACTTTTTATTCCAGAGCACAACTGAATCACATAATTTACGATAATTAGATCAGGAAATTAAGCATCTTTCTGGTCTCCCACAACCTACTTAGCTGAAACTGATCGACTAGAGTATGATTCTTTACATACAGGCTTGTTTCATGGACTCATATACGAACTAAAATCATCATAACTATATAACATGAGCAAATGATACTCTATATCTAAAATGAAAATCGTAGTCACAGATACCTCCCTTAATGATGCCGAATTTGAACCTCCTTTAGGTTTCTTGAATTTTTTTCAATGTTCTCCAAGATAATATGGAGTATTATTTTTGCATAGTTTAAGAAATCGATGCATCTCTTCCGCTTTGGTCCTGTATTTAAAGCTCTCTACGAAAGTAAACGGCTCTGTCGCTTATATGTTGTTATGTAGATTGGTGTAAGACTTGAAAAATCCCATTAGAAACTGATCACCTCAATCTTGTTGTTACAAGTTTATTGACTGGGCTATAACGCAATTCTGTCATACTCACGGTATCAACTTCAACTTCAACCTGGATACGAGTTTCACATATGATCTCCTAAAGTACGGCGCTCTTTTCATAAATTTTAAGGAAATGATGTGTCTATCTGATTGTGTTCTATAATTCATGTGTTTAATTAGTATTAATTGCACTTTTTTACCATTGCTTCTTTTTTCTTTCCGGTAGAAATAGCAATAAATCTCTTCAAAACCCTTGATTCGTTACTTCATATTCTTGGCATGCCTTTCAGATATTGACGGGTAATATATATAGTAGAAAAGTAGATCAAGAAAAACATAAAATACCTGATCAACTAAAAGCTCAAATAAAAAGTTATAAACTATGTTCACATTACTCGACGACTTACAAGACTCGTAATACTAGAACAATTCATGAGATAAGCAACAATAAATATATCGAATTTCACCATAGAAACACGTTATTTACATAATCAATTTTAAAGCAATCCTCTCATACAAGGCTAAATCCAGTTGAACCATAAACAGGAGCAAATAATCCTCTATATCTAAAACCAAAGTCGAAGTCATGGAATCTGTCTGATAAAAATCCGAAATATGCTTACGGATTTCTTCTACGATCCCCCAAATAGTCTGCAACATTTTTTTTGCATAATTTTACGAACTTGGATGTTTCCTGTAATTCGATCATGGAAAAAACGCTCTATATCAAAGATAACGGCTCCATGCATGGCTATCATTATGTCACGTATATTGGAGTAAGATTCGCGGATTCCCATCAGAAACTGATTAACACGTTCATTCTTTTCTATATCTGAAACTCTAAGGGCAGATAAATCACTCCATGGCTTTTTTAGGTCATCGTAAAAGACATGAACTTTCAAGGTATCTTGGCGTAGCTTCGCTATCTTGCACTTCCCCTTGCCGATTAAGGCAGAATTGATTTGATGTGTAGACATATTTGGAATGCACTATAAATCAACACCGAATGGAAATTATATTGAGAAATTTATGATTTTTGATTAATGAATTGCAAATTATGTAATATTTATAGAGGCAATAAGTATTCCAAGACTATGAAATACGTGTGAAACAATTAAACTCTAGTTGTAATATAACTATGAAAACAAATTCATTTTCGTAAATTTGAACTTAATCAAATTCTAATAGTTGTGATATTTACCCTTTATCTTCTAAATTTCTAATAGTTGTGAAATTCACTCGTTTGCAAAAAAAATTAAAGTATGAACATTTAATAGGCTGTCCATCTTTTAAAGCTTTAAATTAAACTTGATTTATCGAAGATGACTTTCTTTTTACGAAACTGGTCTTGGTTTGGAGTTTATGACTAGTTTATTCTTTTGTACATCGCAAATATTAAATATTTTTTGAATGAGAAAATGATGGAAAGATACCTATAAGTGATACTTAATTATCAAAAACCCATATCTTAAAATACCTTTAAAGATTAGTACATATGCTATATGATGCTACTACATATGTTAGCTACATGATGCTATTTTTTTTTACTTTTTATTTTTAACTTTTATGCTACATTATATACCAAATCTTAAACAAACTTGAGAATTAGGGGTTTTGAAAATTAATTATGTTTGTATGTACTAATCAATGATTCTCCCGAAATTACTTACGTAATTAGTCATTGAGTTTCCAAATTTATCTTACATTGCACTTTTAAAAAAATAAAATTATAAAACAACAATTTTACAAATATCAGTGTAATAAAAGTTATGTTTCAGATAAAATAAAATTAATTGTTAGTACCACAACCTGTAATTTTGATAGTAACTATCTACAATTTAACACATCTGTATTTATTATTATACAATGTCAAGATTTATCAAGACTTGACAAATGCATTCGGTAACTATTAGTCCTATTGTATATGTGAAGCCAATATATATATGACCTTTTTAAATATATGTTTTGGTAAAATACGTTTTGTTTAATTGTATGTTTTGGGCATTGCTCCTTTAAGAAATCGATCGATGCATCTCTTCCGCTTTGGTACTGGATTTAAAGCTCTCTACCAAAGTTAATGGCTTTGTCGCTTAGAAACTGATCCCATTAGAAACTGATCACCTCATTCTTGTTGTTACAAGTTTATTGACAGGGTTATAACGCAATTCTCTCATACTCACGGTATCAACTTCAACTTCAACCTAGACACGAGTTTCACATCTGATCCCCTAAAGTACCGCGCTCTTTTCACATTTTTTTAAGGAACTGATGTGTCTCTCTGATTGTTTCTATAATTCATGTTGTTTAATTAGTATTAATTGCACGGGTAATATATATAATAGAAAAGTAGATGAAGAAAAACATAAAGTACATGATCAACTAAAAGATCAGAGCAAAAGTTATAAACTATGTTCACATTACTCGGCATTTTATAAAACTCGTAATACTAGAACAATTCATGAGATAAGCAACAATAAATATATCGAATTTCACCATAGAAACATGTTCTTTACATAATCAATTTATAAGCAATCCTATTATACAAGGGTAAATCCAGTTGAACCATAAACAGGAGCAAATAATCCTCTTTATCTAAAACCAAAGTCGAAGTCACGGGAACTGTCCCTTGATGATAAAAATCTGAAATCTGCATACGAATTTCTTCTACGATCCCCCAAATATTCTGCAGCATTTTTTTTGCATAACTCTACGAACTTGGATGTTTCCTGTAGTCCGATCATGGAAAAAACGCTCTATATCGAAGATAACGGCTCCATGCATGGCTATCATTATGTCGCGTACATTGGAGTAAGATTCACGGATTCCCATCAGAAACTGATTAACACGCTCATTCTTTTCTATATCTGAAACGTTAAAGGCATATAAATCACTCCGTAGCTTTTTTAGGGCATCGTAAAAGACATGAACTTTCAATTTACCTTGGCGTAGCCTTGCTATCTTGCACTTCCCCTTGCCCTTTGAGGCAGAATTGATTTGATGTGTAGACATATATGGAATGCACTATAAATCAACACTGAATGAAAATTATAGAGAGAAATTTGTGATTTTTGATTAATGAATTGCATAGATTGTATACGTACAATTTATAGGGCAATAAGTATTGCAAGTCCTCCTAGGACTAGGAAATACATATGAAACAAACTCTAGTTCTAATATAACTAGGAAAACAAATTTATTTTCTTAAACCTGAACTTAATCTCTTTATTTATTGACTAAGTCAAATTATTACCCCTTATTTTCTAATAGTTGTGATATTCACTTGTTCGCACAAAAAGTTTGTGAACATTTAATAGGTTGTCATCTCCATCTTTGAAGGTTTGAAATAGGACTTAATTAATCAATAATTAAATCGAAAACTATATTTTTATCAATTTTAGATAACACTTTAAAAACGAGTTTCGAGTCCACAATTTAAGAATTCAAATATTTTAGACGCAGTTAAAACATAATTTGACTCTTTCATTATTATGTTAATTCTTAGTAGAATGTCAACATCCTTTTACCCAAGAAAACACATCCATGATCTATTTCATAAAAAATGAAAAACTTGAAATAAAAATAAATAAAACGAATGTGGTTGCACAATGCAGATTCTAAAAGGAGTAAATTGCAATTTTTTAAATGAGAGGGAAAAAAAAGGCGGGAACTTTAATGGACAGGTATATAAAATTATAAATATAGGTTAATTACATAAATAGTTTCCATATCTATATTAAATGCCTTTTATTTCCTCCCATACTTTCAACCCTACAAATAATAGTCCCAAATGTTTAAAGTAATATCTAATTGCTACTGAATAAAAGTAATCATAGCATTAAGACTATGTCCAATAGTTGTCCATTACATAATGATATGACAACAATGAATTAACGGGACGAAGTCCAGTCCAACAAAGTGACTTGGACAAAACGGGGACTCGTCCGTTTATGTGTTTGTAGTTTTCTAACATAGCTTATTACCAACTAAGTGACTGGACAAAATGGGGATCCGTCTGTTTTATGTGTTTGCAGTTTTCTAACGTAGCTTATTAGCTTTTTTGCTTGCAAAATGTCGATAATTTGGTTAGCGTGTTTGCAAGTTGAATTTTTGGATTTTCTGACCTGAAAAGCCGAAAGCTTAGCCGAATGAACCTTTTTGAGTTTTTTCGCTAGCAAACAAGCCTCATGTGTGAATTTCAACAACCAAGCTCAGTCAATCACCTTAGAATAATAATCTACTTGGTGCAAGAATTCTTTGCAAGAAAAATATGACAGAAAAACATATCTTTGCAAAACTACAAATCCACGAGTTTCTTTTCCGCCGTACTTTCTCACATGGATTTTTTAAACTAAACAATTTTTTTCGGTCATCAACTTAGTGTTTCAGAAGCTCTCCCAATGATGTCGGTAGATCTTTGAGTTATTGTGCAAAGGTCTTAACTTTCAGTTAGATTAATTTCCGATAGTAGGAAATGGACTACAGCAAAAATCGTCAGCTGAATAAAATTGAGTAACAAGCTACAAAAAAGATGCGTAATGAGTATGCAAACAAAAAACCTTATAGGAAAGTCTCAAAGTTCATTATGCAAATCACTTACGCTTATCCACTGAAAACCATAATTTACAACATTGTATCTACCTATACAAAGAGGATCGGTCCCTCGTTCTTACCTTCAAAAAGTGTAATATAAGCTAATAAGGAAGAAATAAAACACCATTTCGCCTCAAATAAGAGATTTCCAGGCATTTACGGCTTTCAAAAGAAAAATGGGGCAAAAAGACTTTGCTCGTTCTTCACTTTGTTACATGAACTATGGATATTAAATTTTATCCCCATAAACTTCAATATACTGTGTTGCATCTTACAACGGTTTAATTTATTGAAGGACAATCATCAAAAGCGCACATATAAGTACACAAAAAGCTGGTCATCCCCAAATTCTGTTCTTTCCTTGAAAAGTTTGTACCATATAGTGAAAAGTATTGAGGGATAAAGTTCAATATCTTTAGTTTGTGATGTAAGAAAAAATTGTCTCAAAAGGTTTAGGGGACGAACTGCTGATCATCCCTTATAAACAAAAATGTACCACTCGGATTTTTATTATCTAGGCCGAAAAAAGCTACTACTAGTGCTTGTATCAGACCCAAGATTCGATTTTGGGAGAAGAAGTTCGGCCTGTGGGAAAAAATCATTTGGAGGAACTTCGAGCAATAGATCTTGATCCGAGCTCTCATCCATATATATAGAAGAGTTTGACATAAGGAAGTTATTAGCTGCTGGAGATACATAGAGACTTTCCGGACTAAAGCCAGGGCCATCATTTTCGACGAATTCGTTGCGTTCGTGAGTTCCCTTCATCGCCCTTTTTGGGATCTTCATGGTTGGCTTTGCACCTAAAAGACCAAAGCACCTTTCAATGAGTGATCATAGATAGTCCAATGTTGTACACAACTTTCAAACAAACTAAGGCTGATGATGAATATAGTGTTTGATAAGCATTGTGGGTCTGTCAAGTGATAAAGTATCATTACAATTCTTACTTGAGATAAAATTGCAAGGGTTGTAATAAAAAAGCGGAAAATGATCATTTAGTACATAATTTTATACTTAATTATCGAAAACCCCAGTTAAAATCTCTTTTAAACATGGTTACATATGCTCACTGATGCTACTTCTTTTTACTCTTTGTTTTCAACTTTGATGCCTACTGATGCTACTTCTTTTTACTCTTTGTTTTCAACTTTGATGCCTACTGATGCTATGTTGATATGTACCAAATCTTAAATAAGAATTAAGAATGTGGATTTTTGGATATTAAGTGTGTTTTTATGTACTAATTTTTCTATAGAGCTAGAAAAGATGGGTGCATGAAATTGATGGCAGCAGGCACAATGATATATTCACCATAATGGAACTTCAAATTCAAAAAGTTTCTGCACAATAGTTTTAGGGTAAATTATGCTTTAGTGACCTGAGTTTTGGCCAATTTTAGGATAAGTGACCTAAGTTTTTGTAATTTCGGTTTTGTGACATAAGTTTAACTCTGTTAGCAATTTAGTGACCTGCTATCCTATTTTTCGAAAAAAAAACATATTTCTTGCTAAAAACTAAAATACCCTCAGATTTTACCCTTTTAGTTAACAGACGTGAGGGCACGTGATAGCACGTGTAACGTATTCCGTCCACTGAATTGACGCAAGGTCACTAAAACAATACAAAAGTTAAACTTAGGTCACAAAACCGAAATTGCAAAAACTTAGGTCACTTATCCTAAAATTGGCCAAAACCCAGGTCACTAAACCATAATTTACCCATAGTTTTATAACTAAACAAAATTAATACTCCTTTGCAAATTTAGACACATCAATAAAGCAATATCTAATGCAAATGTAATATCATATACTAAATATGTTCTTAGGATTTAGTTTTAACAAACAGTATGTACTACGAACCTGGGAGCTCTTGAAACTGGCTATCACGAGGTCTCTTCGAATTTGTCGAATAACAAGAAGCAGCCGACTTGGGTCTTCCCTGAAGGACTGACTCTTCCTTGTCGCTCTTACTGTTTATCTCCTATAGAAAGGATAAAGTGTTCATTCATGTTAAAGCAAGTTGTACTTGAACAAGAAATTTTGTATAGAAAACTACCATTAGGTGAAATAATTTAGACTCAGTTCCCATTTAGTCACAAGGGCATATCCTTCAATTAGTTGCCTTACCAAGATATGGGAATAAAAAGGTTCCCACTAGAACTCTAACGGGATACAAGTCGAAAACATACACTTAATTATTATTGCCTCAATATAATATTTAACAGTATTCGTTAATTTCATACCTTGAGTATATTATATTGTTCGATCCATCTCGACTTTGTCGTATTTTCCAAAGCGAGCTTTCTCACCATCTTACAATATTCAACGTTCACCCCAGAAAAAGAAAAGTCAAAAAAGCCTTCTTCAAGCAGCTTTTGGAAAGATGATATGTTCTCCTTGAATTGTGGACTACCAAACATGTCCTTAAGGCTGTAAATATGATTAAAAAATTGAGTTCATTGGTATAAATCATAAAAGAAAGTCTGCAGTGTATAGTATACACAGGTATGATAGATGGGGCCAAGAAAGAAACCTATCAGGTTGTTTGGCAATATCCGCAAAAGGGAGATACTGTAGTAATTGTTGTTGTTCTTCTACTGCGAGGTGCCGCTCAAACTCGTCAAAATTGAGTACCTCCTGAAAATTTTATAAGGTGATTACGAAAATGTACCAACTCAAGGGGAAAGCCATAAATTAGCGGGACAAACTAATTTACGGAATTACGCTAGTTAGTGTTTATTGCTTGTGCACAAAGAATTTACAGGAGAGACAATTAAAAATATGGTTTCTTCTTTACAGTTGATGAGAAAAGAATAACCAGGATGCTAAGAAGGCGCCTAAGAAAATTTCTAATCCCCAAACAGTTCCCTACATATCTCACACACAAAAAAGGAGTTCTCATTGCTTAATTGATAGTCTTGCTCTTTGATCTAATTCTAAATATTTATGTTCTTGGAGTGTTACTATTGTTAGCAGATTATTAGTTGTATTAACACAGATTTGAAAAAGGCAAATTTACGCCATACTTTTCAAAATTTCTTCATTTCTTTTATCCATTTGTAGGTGTCAAAATTGAAAGCAATTTCATGAAGCGGTAGCACGTTCTTCAATACAGAACCACATATCTCTTCCTTCCTATTGATTTTTTCCCCCTCAAGTAACTGATTCGATATTGTGGACTACTGGTCTAGGTATATAATATTAATCTGACAAGAACAAACGTTGAGCTAAGTGTCCAAAGAACAAGAATAAAAATTTGGTTTAGTAAAGAACTGAATATTGATAAAGAAGTAAAGAACCCACATGAAGAACTATAACCTAACATGGCAACATTACATATGTGAAATTTGGTTTAGTTCTCTGCTTAACGTAATTTCAAAGATAGCTAAGCAAGAATACTTACTTTTAGATCAACACAACAAAGTGACGAATACGTATTTCCAAAAAGCTGTAGTATTTCACGATGAGTCTTCTCCCTACAATATCAAACACCACATAAATAGGAGAGAAGTACGCTCTCTTTCCCCAAATTCTGTCGTTATTTCTATGCAGAATGATGTGATTTTTACAATTTATTTGCACTATTATACAAATTTGGTTTCACATCCAGATAAAACTTTAAGATTACTTAAAACTAATTTCGTTCATCACCAAAATGGAAGAGAAAGATAGATTATGATAACAAATCAGAATAGACATTATGTCCTTGCACATCTAACTGCTATCATCTAATGAGCAAATTGTTCTTCCACTTAAACAGATATTATAAACAAGTACCATTCCCTACAGGAGATAATCAATCTTTTGCACACTGAACTAGTGAACTATGATACAATTTTCAATTAGTATAGTCGACTATTGATTTTTTAACGTATTGAAGTAACTAAACTACGTTTTTGGTTGATACCGTGTACAATCGTCAATTTTCTATCCTCAACTTACACAAACTTTCAGTTGACAGTTTTTCAGTTCCTAGGGCCTAGGGATGCTTATATCTTGTTGTAAAAGAAACGGCAGTACTTTAGTGATAAAATACAAAAAGCACGTATAAATTAAGAAAACAATAATGATGGCGGTGTACTAAATTGGTGATATATAGTGGTTCCTTACACAAAATCGAACTTCTCGCCCTCTTAGTCTACAGATTTGAAATTTCTTAAAAAGTGTTCTAAACCTTAATCCTTATTAAACCCTTCCAAGCAGCAGTCTAAAGTTCAAAATTAGAATTTTTTCATGATTTTTTTTTTTACCAATGACCAGTCACCAGTGTGCTCACAGTTTTGGTATTTAAAAATGTGGCAGTGTCAGATTCATTGAGGAAAAGGCAGGTGTACCACCAAAACGGATAACAATCCTGGTACATAGTTATCATATTCTCTTATTTTGATGAAAAGGTACCTTTTCAATTGCTCGTGTTGCATCCCTTCATTAACTTTCCTGTTTTTCGCAATCCCCGGACCTAAACCGTTGGCTTCTTCATCATTATTCACAGAGAATGCAGTCAAATGCGAATAAGCCTCATTTTCTTTATGGGATTTCTTAACAACTGGAAAGAATGAGCTGGCTACAGACTCTTCTTCTTTCACAATATCGCTCGGGTGTTGAATAAGTACACTCCCATGTCCTATCTCTACAGAGACCATAGGCGTATCACTCTCAAAGAGTAAATCACTTTCACAAGAGAAAGCGTAATTAGATGATTGTTGTTCTTGTAATATTGTATATAAATCTCTTGTAAGCTCTTCAAAAGGAGATGGAGTTGGTTTTGGACGATTTATACAGGTCCTCTTTTTCGAAGGTACCGTTGAGTTCAAGACAAAGGATTGTGAAGGACCTAAAAATAAATAAAGTGAATTAATTACCTTTAATGAGATTTTAGTACGAAAAGCAAGATAAGATACACAAAAAATGATAACCCGACACATTTGGGTAGAAATGGCATAGAGAAACAGCGGTTTTAGGAACTTTTAAGAAAGTACTCAAGTTTTGGGAGTTTGCGAAGACTTTCAGCTATTCCCAGATTATTTTTGCAGCAATAATGTTATGAAAACAAATTCAGACATGGCGTTGGTCTATGACATTCGATTATCCATCCAAAAATAAAGAAAAAGTATTGGTTTCATGAAAAGCATCCAATATTCCAGTGCAGCAACTATTGTGCAGTCACTGAGAAATTTGAAACAATGAATTAAAGCATAGCTATTCAAATTACCAACATGACAACTAGTAGCGCAAATACTGGACAATACCATCGGCCTTGAAAAACAAACTACCCATTTCCTTGATTTAATAGGCCCAACTAAGATTCGCAGAACTTAAAAACTAAGCGCAATGCATAGAATTAGCTAAGGGGAACATGTATTGAGAATCCTTTACCAGGTTCCACTGAATATAGGAAGCTGTTTGTGTTCAAAAGATTTTTGTGGCAAATATCCTCAGAGATTAAATTAAGAAATTGCATTGGTCTGTGTCATAACTATAGCATTCGACTGTCCACCCACTATTAAGGAAAACCTTTTTGGCTCGATAGCAAAAATATCTAATGCAGTAGTTATATTGTAGACTCCTATGCATTTTGAAGATATGTTTATCCATGTAAGTTCTAATTTACAAATGTTTGTTTAACAACACCAAAAATGTGTACTTTTGTTTATTACCAAACACACTTGTAGATAACATTAAGCATAACTATTCGAATCACCCATTTTACAGCCAGCAGCAAGACAATTGGACAATATTATTGACCTCGAAGAAGAAACAAGCTATGCAATACACATTACTCACCCATTTCCTTGATCTAAAATACATTTGCTACATAAATAGAGACATAAATTTTGATGGGAAGAAATTTATCAGCATAAAAGAGAATGGAAATTAATGATACGCAGAATGTAGAAATCTACACAGCTAACCTGTTAAATCACTTGTATCCGTGCTACCAAACCGAACGCAACTATCATTAGACATAGCCGACCCAGAACTTGAATGGTTACTAATATCTTTATCTATGACTTTTTTCAAACCAATATTGAAGTCTGATTCAACCCCCTTAACCAATCTAATCCCAGGGTCTAGCTTTCTCTTTATCGCCTTTGGTTCATTTTTCTTAATAGGTAAATTCTTCACCTTTGATACCCTATAATCTATGAGTTCACCAGGGCCTGTTCTAGAGTGTAGAGGGGTGTAGTTAGCGAGAGATCCTTTTGTTCTCCACCGAGAGCCACACGCATTGCACAATATAGGCTTATCAGGTGGCCCATTACGCCAAAGAGGGGTGCCTGTTTATATAAATACACAACTGTCAAAACATGGAGATAATATAAAAGGAAGAGTAACAGCATGAAAACTTTGACAAAAAGAAACAAACATAGATATAAATCATGGGGAGAAATATCAAAAGATAAAATTTAATATACTTATTTAGCAGAAAGTCAAGAAGGTGGTTTTTCGTTCTCTTTGGACATAAATACTGATCCCTCTCGACCCAATTTTGCAGTATTACTAAAACCGCAGTAGATGTGACTAAAGAAAAAGAAAGATTAGCCTCTAAATTTTGTTGTTAAATAACCATGAAAATATATCAGCCATAAAGATTTAACCAAGTTCACAATTGAACTCATAAACCTAGAGAGCATGACAGAATATAATGCTCTTGTTCCAAAAAAGATACAAACTGAAAAGAACGGTACTAAGGTTTATCTTGTCAAAAGAACGTTGAACATATGGTTTCGCGTTTCAAAACTCTTAGTACCTGATAAACAATATCTGGACACTCTTACTTCATAAGAACATATCACAACAAGGTAGATATACAATACAATAAATAACATGTAACAAAGCCCAATAGAGTAATTAACACAAATAATGACTTAAAAAATCGAATACCAAACAGATACCCCAACAGCTTACAAGATAGTTATATCAAGAATTTAATCAAACCGGTTTAAGAATTATGCTGTGAATCATTTTGATTACCAGATTTCAAAAAATGCACTTGACACTAGACAAACAGAGGGAAAGAAATCAAGAACGTAACGGTTTAAACAATGTTTTCGTAGATGAATAAGGAACCAAATCTTAAAGGACTGATGACAGAATTGGGTTAAACACAGAAGCAAAAAGAAGTCCAAATGCCGAGTGCCATCGGCTTATTTTAGTTTTCAGTTTCTTGTGCTCAATTATTTTGCTTTAGTACTGCTTATAAGCTGCACTGCATTCACTCCGTTTGATTCGAAGGCTTGAAAATCATAACATTCGACTATTCGCAGGTGCAACTAATTCAGCTTATTTGCTTAAAGTCTGCAACCAAAGTAGCCCATCGGAAAAAAAAACAACTCTATAAAAAATTTCACTTCTGTTACAGTGGTAACAATTGAAAATAGAGTCAAAGCCAATTCCACAACTCAGTCAAATTAAACTCAATTCTGTATTATTATTTTGTTTAGTACATATTTTTCTTGGGTACATATCCTCAATTCTGTTTATAGCATACAAAAAGTTATGCTTTTTCAACTTTAAATCCCAATTGCAGCTTAATCACAAGTTATAATAAACAGAATTATAATGAACTTATTAGTAATTGCTCATTTTAGGAACAAACTTAATGTTACACCAGAAATTAATCTAAGCACAACATAAGGAAAAATTAGTACAATAAAGTTCACTTTTTTTTGTCTCCAAACATTATATTGAAGAAAAAGACTCACTTGTAACACCACAGTGACAGCATGGTCCTTTCTTGCCCATATCTCAAAAACTCAAATTTATGGAAAATTCAAAAAAATGAAAGGAAAAAAAAGGCAGAAATTTCCCAGAAATATTTAAATTTGACTTTAAATTCAGTAAAATTGAGGAAAATGGTAAATAAAATTAAAGCTTCAACCTTTTTTCAGTTTGCAAGAAATCCATTTAAAATTGTTAAATAAATAAAAAATCAGAAAGCTAAAGATTTTTTTTATTTTTTTTAAGTTCTTAGGCTTCAAAATAACAGAAAAAAATAAAAAATAAAAACCCAGAAAAAATCAAGAAGTGAGAAAGAGAGAGAAATTTAGATGGGTTTGTAAGCTCTGAATCTGTATAATTAAAATTGGGAAAAAGAAGAGACTTTTGGTAGACTTAAAAATGGTTGATAAAAGAGGAAGGTGAAAATGGAGAATAATGTGTTTTAAATATTTTATTGTTGTACTCCAAATGTATGAGTTATTTGACTCTTTCTTCTACTTCTTAAGTTTAATGTGAAATTTGGTTCATCTTTTCTAAATTTCTAATGCTTTTACTTTTTAAGCTTACATAAATACTTTATTTACAATGAGCCAAAAAGAAAGACAAGAAATTTCTTATTCCTTTTTTATTATTATTAGAGCTTCTTATTCTCATTTATTACTAAGGACTTGTTTGGTAGAATAATTAGAAGGTCGAGATTGGACAAGAATTCCTACCGAGAACACATTCGGTGTGTTCAGTTGAGTAAAGTACAAACAGATTATTAATACGTATCATAGTTTAAAGAATGTAATGTTATGTGGATGTGCTAAAAGTTGTTAATATTTTAAAATTATGATGGACCATTTAGCTAATATCCTATAAAATATGATAAACCAAATAAAAAAGTATAGACTCTTTAATAAATTGTAAAGAAACCCATGAACTAGGAATGCTAATGAACCGATCCGTTTATAAACATGTTCGTGTTCGGCTTATTAAAAGACTCGGATCGTGTTCGTTCATTTACTAACGAGCCGAGCCTGAACATAATAATAAGGTCTGTGAACATGTTCGGCTCGTTTGAAAGTTCGTTTAATTATTTTTAATATATTCTTTTCATATATATTCCTGCTTATATATGTAAACTTTATCTAGTATAATGTTGATGATAAATAAATAATCTTCAATTTAAGTAATAAATTTATTTTTTAAACTAAATCTAATTAAAACTAAAATCACAATAACTAAATTTATTATTGCTTATCTTAACACTTATTTTAGCTAAGTAAAAAAGATTTTCCATGCAAAACGATATTAAATTTATCAAAAAACATGTTGAGAAAAGACTTATGAACACGCTCGTGAACAGCTCGTCTCTAAATGAGCCGACTTTGAGCAATATTTTAAGGATCGTTTAATAAACGAACCGGGATTGAGCATAGCAAAACTCGGCTCGGCTCATTACAATCTGAATAACTCACATTGATTTTTTTCAAAGGACCCCATGGTCAAAATTTAATTGTATGTTATTACATATGAGATATTATTTCTCTACTTATATTTAAACTGCCAATATTAAGCTTCAAGAAACATAATATGAATTGAATTTTTTTCATAAAAATATACATTAATTCAACGCTATATATAATAAGGAGCTTTACATAATTTGCTTCCGTATGCTTTTGGTCTCTAATCAGTGTTTTACATGCATAATATTGATAAATATAAGTAATATAAATTATAATTCTTGGACCAACCTATATAAACTTATGCTCTTTTAAATTTGGCATAACATTTATATTTTATAACTTATGGAGGTTATTTCCAAAACACCTTATAACTATTTGCACACAACTATTACACATTTACATCCCTTCATACATTTTGTTATCAGAAGAGAGAGTACAAAAATACAGTTTTGTCAATTTTGTCTTCAATTATCTCATAAGTAATGTATGGAGTGTTGTAACCGGTGTGTATAAAACTACCCATGTAGTATGTAGAGCAATCATAGTTGCCCCGGAATTATCTCGGACGTCATATATAAAGCCAAACGATTACTTATATCTTCGGTGCCCAACGTATTAGACATCCATGAATTCGTCCAAAAAGGATCATGCACGCCACGGGCTGCATAAATTCGAGTATATCAATTTCGAATCACTAGAGACCGTATCTCTGTGTTCGATTAAAATATAATGAGATTATACTATAATTCAGATGACTAATCATAATTATAAATTTATTATTCTAATACGCAATGAATTTTAACACAACTCTTTGCTTTTTTCGTGAGAAACATCTATCTTTTTAGCTATCTTCTCGTGAATTTTAACACAACTCTTTGTTTTTTTGTGAGAAACATCTATCTTTTCGTGAGAAATCCATGCACTAAAATAAAATATCCTCATAATATTTGAAATTTATTACAAAAATAAGTGTTGTTAAATTTACCAACATATATAATGGTATGTTACTACATTGTTACTAATTTTAGCGACACTCACTTACCATTAATATAATAACATGGTATGTATTTCTATCATAGCGTTTTCTTACAGCGGTGTTAAGGTTATATTAGTTTTGAACAGAAAACTTTTATTTCCATATACCTTATATCACTGATAAAAAAATATGTGCAATTAGTTACAGGAATTGTAACGGTATTTTTTATCACGAAATTAATAACTACGGCTTTTGTGACGGATTTATAACAAGATAGTCAATTTGTGATAGGTTTATGACAGTATTTCGAATTAGTGGTAGTTTTGTAACATATTTTTACTCTCATAAAATTAATATTATTTTGTAATGTATAAACTCTTCTTAATAATTATTTTTGTAGTAATCTTAATTAAACCGGAAATGACATGTGTTTATTAGAGCACAAGTGGTTCGATAATTGTGTCTATAATCTATTAGCCATAAGATGACCACCCAACAATAAAAGCATAACACAACAAGTTAGTAACCCAGTAGTCATATTTACCATCTACTATATTAGCTCGATATTATTGATTAATAATAACTAGCAAAATTGACCAAAAACAAAATTGACCTAAAACAAAAATTAAATAATTGTTTTTTGTTATATTTGTACAACTTTCCAGTTTCCACACTTTGCTACCATTTGAGACTCACACAAAACTTGACACGAGTAGGTAATAGTTAATTTTAATGATATACTTTATGCATAATAATATCCTCGTCTATTCTCAAACTATCACTATAAAATAATATTTAATTTAGTGAGAGTCAAAAGCTGTCACAAGACTGTCGCTAATTTAAAAAGTTGTCACAAATCTGTCGCAAATTGACTAAACTGTCACAAAACCGTCACAAAACCGTCGCTAATAAGCTCGTAACAAAAAATACCGTCACTAATCCCGTCGCTATTTGGATATTTTTTTTTTTATAGTGTATAAAGTGGTGGCCACCACTGGGTAGTCAAATCTAATAAATTAAGAGTTTCACTATAGAGATTTTTTTAAGTTAGTTAGGCCGGTATAAAACTTTATCTTTGAATATAAATTTGGTTGATTAAGGTTTGTTTGCATTATAGTAGGAGGGGTATAACTTGTAAACAGGGACTAGTGGATATATGATAGCACGATATATGTGATATTAGTTATATCCTTTTATTAGTATAAAATATAGTATAATTAGTATTATTTTCTATAATTTGGGTGTCACGATACTAATAATATTGTATCACTTCTTATACCGTAAAAAAAAAAAAAAGACCCATATTTATTTGATGAATGGAATAAGAATGTATTATTAGTATCATGCATTTTAATTTTAATTTCAAAACACAATTCCCCTCACATGTCTAGAATCGATGTTGAAAATAAAAACTTAGCCGACAACAAAATGGTAATATAAAAGGACAATGAAAGAAATAAAAATAGATTAATGTCATAATTCTTGACTTCTAAATTCTTTCTAGATTTCCTTCCAATTTCTGACAAAAGATTTTACTTTTTATACCATCTTATTGCGTGTACATAGTAGCATGAAGTTGACATATATATATAAATAATCATTGTATCTACCGAAGATTTTGAAAGAGTGACAGTAAAATAAGGGCATGAAATTGTTATATGATAAATATTATATCTTTATTCTATATTACTTTTGTGTTTTTTTATCTATTTTTATTTAAAATTTAAATTTTCACAATTTGTCTCGTAAATTTATAACATTTTATATCATATCATATTATATTATATTATATTTAAATTTTAAAATATTTGAACATAATATTGTTTTAAACAATTTTTTTAAGATTTAATTCTTAATTTATACTAATTTATGATTTTATTCCAAAACACGCAAAAGTGCATGAAAAACTATAGATAATATTATTAGAATATTTGGACTCCATCTAAATGCGTCATGGAAGTTTAAGCTACTTTGAAGTAAATAATCTATTTATTTTAGACCGTAAGTTATTCTAAAATAAAAGAAAGACAATAAAACAATTTTGGATCAGAGGCACACTAAATACTAATATTGTTTTTCTGCAAAATTTCCTAACATAGTTTTCAGGGCATATACATGCAAAGCCTAGAGAATTTAATATATAGCAATTCTAATTACAGAATTTTTATGTAAGTATATTGTTTTCGGAATGAGAGGGAAAAATGGGTAATCGTTTGGTGAAATTTATGGGTGTCATTTCTAAAGATTACGGTGTGTTTGGCGGAGCTGTCACAAGTGTTTACTGATCGATACTAAAAGTATTTCTGTAGAAGTTTTCTGTGTTTGGTGAATAACTTTTGCCCAACTTATTCAGAAGTATAAGTACTTCAGAAGTCAATTTTGAAATTTTAGGATACGTTACTTCTCATGAATCACTTCGGGAGAAGTAAAAATAAAAATAATATCAAATCAATTTTGTTGCTTAAAAAACACATACTTTGTTTGCAAAAAATAATCGCTATAAAAATTTATATTCTAAAAATGACTTTTTAAAAAGGAGAGTCATCAATTTTTTTATTCTTGTTCTACATAAAATACTTACGAAATTTATTTCTTTTAAAAAAGGGCATATTAAAAAGCAGTCATTTTCACAAAAAGAGTTTTTCTAAATATTAATTTCATTTTTTAGTTAGAAAAGAGATTATTTTTATGAAAAAAATGGATTTTGTTTGGAGAAAATAAATAGACTTTTCAAATAATTTTTTTCTTCGTCTTATAACGACTCTTTTATAAAATAACGTTTTTTTCAAAATTATGGTATTTTTCAAAAGGATGTTATTTACATCAAACGACTATTTTAATAGACTATTTATCCAAACTAGCTAGTGATGTTGTAAAAAAACATATTATTGGTTAAGATTTTTGAAAAGAAAAAAATTGCATTTAATCGATTAAACTAGTTATACCACTAATTTATTAGTCCCGATCCGATATTTTATTGTATTGTTATATTTTTTTTATTGCAAGATACTCCGTGTTATGTTATTAACAATAGATATTTTTTAAAAGTTTTTAATAAGTCACTTTTAACTTATATACCAAACACTACAAAAAAAACTTATGAAAATTAAAAGTACTTTTTCACCAAACATATTTTTTTCTATTAAGTGTTTTTTTATAAATTACTTTTACAGCATCACTTCTATAAAATGCATTTTTTCATAAGCATTTTGTTTTCAAAATTATGCAACCCTTTAATTAAATAAATTGCCAACTCGCACGCACACAGTCAACGGTTGTCACAGAGATAGTATGTTAATTAACTATTGTCATGTACATCGTCAGCTAATCAATGCTAAAATAATTTTTTTGTATTTTTTCATACTATAAATATAAAATTCAAGTAACAACTATTCTACCTGATCTTATTGTTTGATTTTGCTGTTGCTATTATCTTGCAAGTTAGCTGTGTCAATTTCATCAAGTGGCACAGATAATGAGTTGTAATACCACCTCAAGTTGGAGAGGGCAAAGGGCGCACACCCAACTTGCTGGTTAGACGACGAAACTGTTCTGCTGCCAACGGTTTGGTGAATACGTCAGCTAGCTGATTTGCTGATTGTATGTGTCTTGGTATGAAGAAGCCGGATAATAATTTTTCACGAACAAAATAACAATCTAATTCAATATGTTTAGTTCGTTCATAGAAAACCCGATTTTCAGGCTTGATTATCACAATAAACTGGAATCGGCGGTTTATGTGTGATACCAAGATCACTAAAAAGGTAATTGAGTTATTGCAATTCAGCCGTAAGGTTGGTCATGGCTCTATATTCAGGTTGTGCCGAAAAAGCCACACTGTATGCGGTTTCTTTGATTTCCAAGAGATTGGACACAGTGAAATAACCCGTAGTTGATCGACGAGAAGTTAGGCAACCATCCCAGTCCGAATTGGTATAGTCCTGGAGCGAAAGGCAACTAGAACAAGATAAAATAATTACATGATTGATGGATCGTTTTAGATAACGAAGAATTCGCAAGGCAGCATCAAAATGTGATGAACGAGGATGCTGCATGAATTGACTCAAATAATTAACGGAGTATGATATATCAGGACGTGTTACAGTACTATATATAAGTCGGCCAATAAGTCGACGATAAATTGTAGGATCATGAAGGGGTTCTCCATCTGATGGAAGGAGTTTTAAGTCTCGTTCCATCAGAAATGATGAATCTTTTGCATTTTTTAAACCTGAATCATTTAAAATGTCATGTATGTATTTTTTTTGACATAGAAAAATACCTTGTGGAGAGTGAGAGACCTTAATACCAAGTGAATATTGTAGACGACCTAAATCTTTTATAGAGAATCGTTTTTCAACTTTGTTTTTACGAGAAAATATATAAATATCGTCGGTTTCTGTAATGATAATATTATCGACATAAACGAGAATATAAATAGTTTTGCCATTAATTGCTCGAAACAATGCGTTCGCTATCAATTTTTGACAAGTCACGCTTAAAAACTATAAGCCTAATGAAATACAATTATATACGGTATAATTTTTTCTATATAACATATGTTAATTCTACAATCTTGAAACAATTACTATCTTTCAATTAAAGTGGGAACAACTAAAATATGGAAATTCCCCAATAATGTATGATGTCGATAACTAAATTTATTTAATTTTTTTTATGCTGGGGAATGGTCCGAACGGAAAATCCTAAGTAAACTATATATTAAATCACGAGTTGAAATATGCTGCAATAACATCCATGAGTCACCATGACCATAATTAGTGGTTATTAATAAACCTGACCACTAGTTGTGAAATGATGTAAATTTGTAATATTTAACAACTTGTAACCAAAGTATATGATGGTACATATATGCGTCTGCATTTAGCTAGTTGGCATTACTTGGTACCGGTAAAAATTATCCACGCGTTACAAATTATCCACGCGTTACGTATAAGACGCGTAATGACATAAATTTCGTAATATATTTTATTTTGAACATAATATTCAGATTTAGTATTATTTATTGCAGTTATGCAGGTTAAAACGAATTGTTAATTAATTTAGGTTACTTCCGTAATTAGAAAAATATAGTGAGAATAAATTTGTTAACTAATTAGATTAACAATATTGATAATTATTAAAACATATAGTGAGAGTATTTTTAAAAAAATTAAACAAAATTGGACAAATTTATTTCTGTTGAGCTGACTTATGATAATCAAATGATATTATGTTTTTTATCACCTTAACAAGTGGTGGATGCTTTTGTCAAAATGTTGATGTACCTTATTTGTTTTGCATTTCGAAGCTATGTCTAATGTAAAAACATAAAGATAAATAGTAGAAGATAGTTAAGTTGTAAAAATATAAAGAAAACAAAAGAAGATATACTGCATAACAATATCTGATATCTTTTTTCAACTTTCGAGTCAATGACATAAAAATAATCTTGTCATTTCAATTGGGTGCGTGTGAAGTTTTTTTTAATGAGATAGTTATACGTATATTTTACTAGATAATACATAAACTGATTTATTTTGGGTGTGTCGTCTTTAGCATTTTAGATACGCAAACCGAATTTGGAAAATGGGCCTTAAATTATAAGTTTTTATCATAAAAATAATATTTTGATTAAATCGTGTTTAAAGTAGATTGTTATAAGTATAACGTATTGCATACAATATATACTATTTTAACTAGGCATTGTCCCTTCTATGTTATTTAACTAGACCGTTTTTTTTTTTACTTCAATTTTGGCTAATGTCATTAAATTCATTACCATAAATATAAAGTTCTCTTAAAATGATTAACCATGATATTATATTAAAATATTTCTAAATTTTACCTTCATATACAGTTACCTGCGCATATAGAATTATGGATGTGTCTATACTCTCTATAGCTTTGTTTTAGTTTGACTAACTTTTACATGTAATTTATTTATATATTTTTTTAATTAAAAAAACAAAGGTATTTTTAGTAATTTAATAGATTCAAACAAAAATTAGGCCCCACCTATTTTGGAGGCCCAAAACCATTGCTTTCGTTGCTAACAACATGTCTGGAGACGGAGAAAAAGTGGTTGGTCCAAGTGGTTGGTATGCGAGTATACCATTCTCACCACCAGGGTTCGAATCCTGACGCCTGCAAAGCAGGTTTAGCTCCGAATGATGGTTAGTTATTATAAAAAAAAATGTCTGGGGAGGTCCCTGTTTTTAATAACGAAAAGAGCAAATATAGTATTATTTTGGACGGAAACATTTTCATGGTGTTTCGTGTAAACTGGTCTGACGAATCGACATTTGGCCTAAAGAATTGGATAGATTAAAAAAGAATACAATTTTAAAAAATCTCAATTGAACAGCGGAATCTTGTCAAGACCAAACAAGCCAAAAGTCACTACTTTAATCAGTCTTAAAGAAGTGTCATGGTGTGCTTTTTTTGAAAAAAAATGGTGTGACCAAACTATCAATCTTTATGGTATTTAAAGTTCATAAACCGGATGAAAGTGTCACATTTTAGCAATTCGATGGTTAAATTGGACTTAGCTGTCACATTTTGAAATCAGTTTTTTTTTATTGAATTAATAAAAAAAATACCTACTTCGTCCCAAAATAAATGTCCACCTATCTTAATTAGAATTTTTTTTAAAGAAATGTACTATTTCACCCTTTTGAAAGTGGGGCCAAACATGAGCAATAGTAGTGTATGTACTTTATCATGAGGAAAATCACTTGTACTAAACCTATTTCATAAGGGCAATTTTTGAATGTATAAAGTTACCTTAAAGTTTGTGCAAATCAGAAAGGGACTTAATAAAAGGGACGGAGGGAGTATTTAGTTAATTTTACAACCCAAATCCCTGAATCTACTTCGTCAGAACGTTCCATTTCGATTGCGGCCATGAAAAAACAAGTCACATCCAATTCCGGTTAACGTCAGTATTGACCGCCCTTATACACATCCATGCTACAATCGTATTTTTTTTTAAAAGAAAATTCTCATTATTATTGATAACAATATGCGATAATACAAGTTTCATTGTTCTTGGAACATACTTCAAATAACTAAATATAACCGAAAATACATAACCACAAAAGCTCAACAACTCTAAAGTTCACTAAAATCATCCCGTACAAGAAATTAACCAAAATCAAGCCTAATAAAATGTAAGCAAAAATTTAACTCATGTCAATAATTTATATAGAATAGTGAAATATTGTCGAACGAGCCAGTCGGAATGAAAAATTGAGAAATAGCAAAGATAACAAAATGTTAGGCTCGGTGCAGATGAAATGAACTCAAATAAGGTACGGTCGTCTATACCTTCATCTTTCCACCATCGTTTTCTATATCATTCTATTATAATAAGTCAGTAAAAAAAAAACGAGTCTGCCCAATTTTACACAATTTTTCTAAAAATACTCTAACTATGTTTTAATAATTACCAATATAGCTAATCTAATTAGTTAACAATTTGTTCTCATTATAATTTTCTAATTACGGATGTAGCCTAAATTAATTAACAATTCGTTTTAATCTACATAACTACAATAAATTATACAAAATCTGAATATTATGTTCAAAATAAAATATATCACGAGATTTATGTCATTACGCGTTTCATACGCAACGCGTGGGTAACTTTTACTAGTGTATATATATCTATATGTAAACGTGTAACAACATTCGATCAATTTCTATATTTGTAACACACGTTCATTTTTTGTGAATCTATAATATAATGGAAATTGGCTGTGTTGTTGTTAGATTGTAACATTACGAAAAATGAGACTTCGTCAAGATCCTATTCTGTTCGGTAAAAATCTAGGCAGTAGATATTGTGATTATAAACCAAAATGGTTATTTTCCTAATAAGACAAATTGCAAGATAACTATTGACAAAATGTTAACAACTAAATGGCAGACTCTTGCCTTTTTTTCTCAATCGATCCAGTAGAAAATGTGGGGCACAATTGAGTCATATGGTAACTATATGGGTGTATAGTGTGATTTTTTCAAATGAGAGGGTATAAACTGGGAATATACTCAAGTCGGGTCCCAATTAAATTATAGATTTTGTTTGTGGGACCCACCTTTGAATAACACGTTGTTTGTTTGCTAAGAAGCAAAAACTCGTGACGTGGCCCTTAACTAGAATAGTCCGGCTTTAATTAAATTAAAGGTAAATTGTATCAATGGTTTAATTTTTTAAATAGCATTTTTATTTGGTCTTCAAGTTTTAGCAATTTTTCGAAATGGTAATATTTGATCACAGTTGTTATGGACGGAAAATCATAGGTACGATAATAAGAATCGGATTAACGATCCAGATGTGATCCATTCTGATTTAAGTGTAGTTTGCTTAGTTTTCATAGCTCTAATATTTGATTACAATTGTTAAGGACGGAAATACATATATAATAATAAGAATCAGATTAACGATCCACATGACATCCATTCTGAATGAAGTGTCTTTTGCTTCATGTATGTAGTTGGTGACCATTGGTTGTTTCGTCAAGAAACGCATTTACATTCTTAAGAACAAATATAGATCCTTACTCCGCCGCGTATAAGCATTTTTCATAGATCATATATGAGTATCACTTAATTTCGAAAAGTTTAAAAAATGTTAAAGAAATAGTTGTTATTGTCATGTAGACTATTATAAACATGTCTGGGAGGCACGATAATTATCACAAATGATATTCCCACTCTCTTCACACACATAAACATCGTCATTCATGTATCCTCGGCTATAGAGGCGTCACTAGCACTTGCATTTTCCTTCAAATAACCTATATTCGAATCGGCGGACACTTGCTCTTACTTAACTTGAAAAGTAGCATAGAAAAGATGTAATAAGGTTTACATTTACCTAAAATACCGAAGAAATACTTAATTAAGAAATAAATTCAATTACTTTTACAACGTGCATAAACCAAGTAACTGCCGACTATAAAATTCATGACACATTTATCCGAATCATAAATATTCACCTTTACACCAATACTGAATAAAAAAACACCATTTCATATACTCCTTTCGTATCAATTTATATGTCACATACGAAACCACCTACAACTTTGACAGGATTTGAACATGTAACTAAATTGCCGAAACGAAAAATTCTAGTTTTTTTTTACATATTTTAAATGTTAAACTATATGATAGAATTTTCAAAAATATTATTTCGGTAATTTAGTTACATATTCAAAACCGGTCAAAGTTACTCGTGGCTTCGTATAAGACGTCATACTATTAATATAAGAAAACCCAAGAAAGCTTGAAACTGCCCAATTTTACTCATTTTTTTCAAAAATACTCCTATTCTAATTTACTAATTACTCAAATAACTTAATACAATTTAAATAAATAAGTAAATAAATATTCTCTTTTTCCACACATATCAATTCATCTCCCAAACAAATCATCATACATATATTTTAACATTACTATAACAATAAAACATTATATTTTTACGATATTCATTCCATTAATTTTGCAAATTTTTTTAAAATATTAAATTTATTTCTGCCGTCTCATATTTATACAACTACGTATCACCCACACAATGCGTAAGCTACTATTACCGGTATAAATTGTCAATGAGTGAGTAGGTTTTTTAAAAAAATATTATTTTTGGTCTATCACTCAACTAAATATGCAAGTTTTACATAAAATCTGAACACAAAAAGTGCTTGAAATTTAACTAAAGAATTGAAACTATTATATTTTTTTCACCAAAAAATAGGGACCATTATTGTAGTTTTATGTGAAAACTAATTTTTCCTTTTTTTTTTTACTTCTTTTTAATGTTATCTCTCTCTCCCGCCAACCTCGCTCTTCCTCTCTCTCTCTCTCTCTCTAAAAAAACAAACCTGGTAATGTTTTTTTATTAGCTTTAAATTTTCCAATATTCAATTTTTTTAATCAGCTGATATATTATATGAATTCATAGTTCCATAATGTGTAATTTTGACTGTGTAATTTTACATTTCAATAAATTTTTAATTTTTACAGATAATTTTACAATTTTATAGGGTTTTATTCAACAGAACATATAATATTACATTCAATTGATTTTGTACTAACCTAAATATATAATCTTACAATTTCATATAGATTTTCACTCATCTAAATGTATAACTTTACAATTCAATATATTTTTATAATTTATAAATTTTTATTATCCTAATATAATATATATGTTTGCCCTATTTTAGGCTCTGGGGATCCTTAGATGGTACTCATCTTGTTATGCAGCTGTTTGATCATTAATTACTGACATACGATTGTTTATTCGTGAATATATTCAAATTTCGGTAGATATCTCGGCGTAGGGTTTTATCATTAGTATCGCCTTTTTAGATATGTCGCACCCACCGGGAATTCAACTTATAAAAACAGTTAGGGGAAAAGATTGGAGCTTGAAAACGTATAGATACGTAGTTTTATTGGTTACTTTCGTAGCATACACATGTTATCACGCCTCTCGTAAGCCTAGTAGTATCGTTAAAAGCGTTTTAGACCCCAACCCAGAAAAGGTAGAGCACCCTCATGGCCACCCTTGGCCGATCGGAAATTTATTTGTCAGTCGTGGGTTTAAAAATGGTTCAAGTAACGAGGGGTGGGCCCCTTTTAATGGTACCGATGGGACATCTAAGTTGGGCGAAATCGACGTGGCGTTTTTAGCATGTTATTCTCTTGGCATGTATGTAGCAGGGCATTTGGGTGATTCGTTAGATCTCCGATTGTTTTTGACAACAGGGATGATTGGTAGTGGGATATTTGTGGGACTATTCGGGTTGGGTTATTTTTGGAACATACACAATTTTTCGTTTTATTTGGTTATGCAAATGATGGCGGGCCTTTTTCAGGCGACAGGGTGGCCCTCGGTGGTGGCGGTCATTGGAAACTGGTTCGGAAAAAGAAGAAGGGGGTTGATTATGGGTATATGGAATGCTCATACATCTATTGGGAACATTAGCGGGTCACTTTTAGCGGCTAGCGTGTTGCAGTATGGGTGGGGATGGTCGTTTATACTACCTGGAGGGTTTATATGTATAGGTGGGGTATTGGTGTATCTATTCTTAGCGGCGTACCCGGAGGATGTTGGGTTTCCATGTTCGGATGGTGTGGTTGGTGAGAGAGAGGTGGTTGTGAATGATGAGGAGGCGCAATTGAGGAAAGGAGGTGAAGGGAGTGAGAATATGAGGGGTGGAAATGTGAATAGGAAAAGTGTTGGGCTTTTTGAGGCTTGTTTGATACCGGGTGTAATACCGTTTGCGTTGTGTTTGTTCTTTGCGAAGCTCGTGGCGTATACGTTTTTGTATTGGCTGCCATTTTATCTTACCCAAACTGGTAAACCCCTACTTTTGCTTGATAATTTCTCAACCTTGCGTTCATCTTTTTATTTGTTTTTACATGATAGGTTTACTTTCATTTGGTGAGGCTGAAAAGATATGCAAATGGTTTCTTATTGTAAATAGTTTCTATTTTTTCTTCTTCTATGTACTATGACTTCTGGCTTAGTTTTTCATGCTTTGCTAAGTTGTGATTAGTTGAGACTTGGTTACATTAGATTAAAGATGGTAAATGCGTGATAGTCTTATTAATCCCTTTGTTTATTTAATTGTTTGTACATGATAGGATTACTGTCATTTCTATAGTCTTAACTTGTTGCAAATGGTTTCTTGTGTTTTATTATTGCTATTAGTTTTGATTGGTTTGTTCTTCAATACACTATGTAGAGCTTCTGACTTGGATTGTCATGCTTAGCTAATTTTTGATTAATTGATACTTGGTTTCATTAAGTTTAGCCAGAGCCGCGACCCAAAAAAAATATTTTTGGTGGGTTGCCTAGTGGAATTTTCTTTTGTTTTGCCCATTCAAAGAAAACCTTGATAAAATATAGTATAAATTTTGATATTTTTAAGAAATTATTTGCTCTTGGGTGGGATGCCCAGTCCACTCGGACTGTTGGCACACCCCTCAGACCGGCTCTGAGTTTAGCAAAGATGGTAAAAAAGCGATAGTTAAATGCATTTGAGTAGAGCTCCTGAATTAGTAATGCTTTGTTTGGTGATATGGCTAGTCTTCTGCATCAGTATTTTCAAGGTTAGTGTTTATAATATGGCTTTTATCTAAAATATCTCCTTTTCTGAATATGATCTGCGAAAGGTTTCTTGTGTTTTATAGTTGCTGTTGGTTTTGATAAGGTTTTTTCAATTTACTACGTAAGCCTTCTGGCACAATTTCCATGCTTACCTAAGTTTTGATTAGTTGATACTTGGTTACATTAGCTTAAAGATGGTAAATGCGTGAACGTTTCATAGTCTTGTTCATCTTGTGTTCATCTTGTGTTCATCTTTTTAATAATTGTGCATGACGGGGTTACTGTCTTTTCTTTTGGGTTAAGACTTATTGCAAATGGTTGCTTCAGTTTACTAAATAGACCTTCTGGCCTGGACTTCCATGTGTAGCTAAATTTCGATTACTTTGATACTTGGTTACATTAGCTTTATTAAAGATGGTAAAAATGTGATTATTAAAATCGTAATATTTACTGGAGCTCCTGAATTAACAGTGATATGGTTGGTGATACTGGCCATCATTTTCTGCATCAGTATATTTGCGTCTTGTTCTTTTTTCATAATATGGCTTTTATCTAACATTTCTCCTTCTCAGCTCCTCGGCATCCAATGTTTGGGTATATTTAAGATTAGAAATTCCCCACATGCCTCAAATAATTGATGGAAATAGGAATTAATATGGATCTCAGGCCTCTTTCATGTTTGGTGTTAAAATAATATGTAAGCTTATTAGAGATTTGTTCTCTCTATGTTTCAAGAGAAACACCACTTTTGCCTTGTTTCTTTGCAGCTTATAAGCTTAAAGTTCAGCTATTGTGTTTTTTTTATATAGTTAGACTGCATTTGATTGACCAGTTTAAAGCTAAGCAGTTCTGGTTTTCTTGCCTGAATAAGCTACAAGGGTTTTTACTAGATGAATCTAGTTTTTTTCTCTCTTCTGGAACTCCGGAAATCCAAGTTATTTTCTTAGCGCTGCAAGTGCAGAAGCCCTAATCAAGTCAAAGTAAAAATCCAAGTACGAACTGTTTACCAGTCTTAGAATCTCAGAGTATTATGATATAGTGATGATGCCAATAAGTCATAGCAGGACTAGTAATGTGGTACAGCAGAACAAGTGTGCACTCTACCATAACATTGCCATGCCATTCAGTAATTAAACGCCTCATTATTGCAATTTTTTTCTGAAATTATTCCCTTATGATTTTAATTGGACAAATTTGTTTCTAGTTATCTCATGCCTTTATGATTATACAGCTATTGGTGGTGAATACGTATCCGTTAAAACTGCTGGTAACCTCTCAACTTTATTCGACGTTGGTGGTATAGTCGGTGGAATATTAGCTGGCTATATATCCGATAAACTCAGAGCTCGTGCCACAACAGCAGCCACCTTCATGTACGCTGCTATCCCCGCGTTACTATTATACCGCCAATACGGAAGTATATCTAAAACCGTAAATATTATCCTAATGATGGTCGCGGGTTTGTTCGTAAATGGTCCTTATGCCCTTATAACAACTGCTGTGTCGGCTGACCTTGGGACCCACAGTTCTGTACGAGGGGATGCTCGAGCTTTGGCAACTGTAACTGCTATTATCGATGGTACTGGATCTGTCGGTGCGGCTTTGGGACCACTTTTAACAGGTTTCTTTATTTTGTTTTATTTTTATCCCTTCCTAGAAAGAGGATCTCAAGCTATCTAGAAAGTATGCTCCAAAAAAATATTACAGATGCGGAAATAGGAGGGTTGGAGATGCACTTTGGAATATTTATTGTTTTTTCAGTCTCTCTCAGTTAGGATACGGTACCGATATGATGGGCCATATTCGTGAATTTTCTAGGATTGAGGATAGTGAAAACTGATAAAACTGAAGTTTTGTAAATATGAGAAGATGAGTTAGTTATACCCAGTTACCAGGGGTCTAGTTATGTTCCAATGATACAATATTAAGTGATGTAAAAGTAAAAAAGAACAATTCTTCACTACATAGGTCGAGTAGAAGAAAACTTAGAGAAGTTTCTCAAATGAGATCACACAGAAGTCGATTGACAGCACATCTCATCGTCTCCTTCCGGACTACATGCATGAATTTGATTGTTTTTTGTAGAATATATGAAATTGATAAAAAAAAAAGATCAATTTTAGATTTGCTTATAAAAAATACAAAATCCTAGCCGTATCGTGTCATAAATTTTCAAAGTTTTCCGTATTGCTATTGTGCCACAACTGCCCCATATGTGACTTGAACCCGAGACCTCAATCTCAGATAAATGGGTGTTGTGCCACTAAGCTAATCATATTGTCCTTTTTAACAGGTTTTCTTTCAACTAAAGGATGGGATGCAGTCTTTGTTATGTTAATGCTTGGTGCTCTTATCGCTGGTCTTCTATTGTCCCGATTGGTTGTAACTGAATTGACAGAGAGGAATTCTAAACCGAAATCAGTACACGGAGTACAGCAAATCCATGAAGGTAAACTGATGTTTGTTGTCTTATTTGCCAATAATTATTGTTAATAGTGATTAAAATATGTTTTATTTTAATGTTGCTTTTCATTTTGTTAATCTTGTCAGGATTTAATGTCCCTGTCTTGATCCTTGCTCAGTTATGTTGATAGGCAGTAAAAAAGCCTAATTACTACTATTATAATAGAGAAATGATACGTATCATGGATCTGTATCCCGCAGTAGCACCACTAAAAAATGTTTGTTGTAGTGGATGAAAATATGAAAAGTGTGATTAAACAGCAAGAAAGTGATGAAATCAGTACGTTTAAGAAATTGCATAATACCTATCGCTATTTGTAATCTTCATGATTCTGGGTTTTAAAATTAATCTCGGTTATTCCTAAAAAGGGTAAAGTACTTTTTGTCAGGGTACTTGACAGTAGATACTCGAAATTCTAAGCTGAACATATATATCTAAAACTATGAAAATATCATTTAGTTTGTGGTGCAAATTAGGCTGTAATTTTATTCTACACAAACATTTCTGGACAGTATAAACTATAAATATATAAATTACCAAGTAAATTCCAGTGTTCTCTTGGTGTATTAATTTAGTATTTTAGTTAGTCTGTGTTCTTTGCAACTGCGGTTTTGTTTCTCTGAGATGAAATATTATAAGTGAGTTTGTCAGTGAACTGAAGCTTACAGAGTTTATCGCGAATCATTCTGTACGACAGTTGTACTGTCTAGGCTTATGTACCTTATGTGCAAAACATAATCCATATACGTCTTAATTAGGTCTGCTTTACTGTACAATTGTGCCGTAGTAATGCCGTAATTGTCACCATGACAGCGATATATGCAATATCTAGCTTAATTTATTTGACTAGTTAGGAAATTAATTGGTTTCATTTAATCCTTATGTCAGCTCCAGCATCTCAACCACTTCTCAGCGATGAAAGGTGATATATTAGGCAGTCTCTCAAAAAGCACTGTAACGGACGGAAATGAGAGACACAATTCAGTCCAATTATGGAAAAAGTATAATTTTTGCTGTTTTTGGTTCGTTGTATTCTTTTGTGGCTTCAATTGGTGATAATAGTTAGATTTAATCTCGTTGTTGTGTAATATATGTAAGCTGGATACTTGTACTTGAGAGATGAATACAGAAATAAGAACCGATAAATTAGCAAAATTTTCTATCATCTGCACCTCATTTACATTGTTAGGGCTTGTTTAGTTACATGTTTTAAGCTCAAATTTTGCCCTTTTCCCCTTCTAAGTTGCATCACATTTTTGGGTAAGCGTATTACATCATGTTGACCAACTTTAAGATTCATAAACCATATAGTTTTTTTGTTATTCCGGTATGGAAAAGCTTGAATATTTGCGACGAAAACAACAGCGGGGTTAGGAGGGGTTGACAAGGGGCTACACCACCTCCATATTTCAAATAAATTGGATTTTACACACAAATTTTGAATATATATTGAAGTAACCCTCCATATATTTTGTGCGCTTGAATTCATTTTCTTTTTACAACCTCGCCACACCTCTATATTTAGAATCCTAGTTCGGACGAAATAACTTGGCTTCCTTTTTTATCCTCAAATAAGCTGGTTTATTTGCGAAAGATGCAGCCAAACGACCCTACTGTTTTGAAGTTTCTGGCAGATTTATTTTCATAGTCATTTATTCGTTCAAAATGTCAAAATCACTGAATAAGAGAAAATGAAGATGCACTGTACTCAAATCAGCTAATGGAGACATTTCGAATACGTGCGGGTTTCAATATAAACGATAGACTTCTCTAGTTATGTTGAATCGCCATCAATTAGTAAATGATCAAATGAAAATAACGTTTATCTGTACACCAAACTCATTAAAAGATGGATTTAAAAGGTCTAATGCATGTGAGAAAAAATAGTCAATACATAAACCAAATAATGTACTAACATAATGATTTATTATGGCGATGACAGTTTGTAATTGAGTTTTTCTTCTGCATACTAATAAGTGAACAATAAATGCCAAACGATAAATGCCAACAGAATACTGGTCCCTCTGTCACAAAATGTTGGTATTAGTGAATTTTTACCGATAAATAACTCATATCTAAGTTGTCGAAATTGAATTTTTTAAAAGTTAATTAAACAGTTCAAATGTTGAACTATACAAACAAATTTTAAAATTTTATATTTTAATAATTTAAAAACGATATATTAACCGATCAAAGTTACACGTAAATATATAGAACTCCAATATTTTATATTTTTACGTGTATATTCATAAATGTTTGTTCTTTTCGTCTAAATCTGAATTAGTTGGATGGTGATACCATTTATTTCGCAATTAAGTCAGAATGAAAGTGAAAAGGCCTCCCATTACAAAATTGGAAAATGATTTTTATCATCAAATTTTCAATTCAAAAACCTTACTTGTTGATGTGGCGGATGAGATTGACCGATACTTTTGTTTGTGATTTTGAAAAATAATTTTCACTTTATAAATGATCGATACAGCTAATCCGCTATATTAACGGACAATATTTTTGTATCAGATATTTGAATGGTTATAAAAATACTAAATCAACCTTCCTGTATCCCAAACTGCCTTTAATAATTGCACATAAAATTTGACTGGATGTCTGGTAAAGTATTTCACTGAAAACCAAAAAGGCCTGTAGAAAATACGAGTTACAAACATTTCGGGATAAAAAAATTCCCATGAGATTAGTGTTTAATAGAATAGTGTTGCTATTGCAAACCAAAAAATTTATTTAAAGCTCTTATGCTCATATAAACATTATTATAAGTCCATGTAAGTCTAAATATAGAGTAATGTATTATAAATATTGATAACCAAAAATACAACTACAAATTAAGAAAAAATGAATAAATGATAATTTTATTTTAAAAAAGAGTGTTGTTATTGTCACATTCAAATTCAACCCGCTCACGTGGATTTTCCTAATCACACAATTCATAGGCTAGACTCATAACTTACACATTTCATATGCTAATAAAATACATATTTATCCGTCCAAATATACATAAAATTCTATAATTTGATAAATCAAAATATAAATATTCACATAATAAAAATACAATCTACTAAAAACTCAAATAAAAATATATTAGAACCCTAGTTGAGTCTATCCTAAATTTAAATATTAATAATAATAAAAAAATTTAAGTATAAAAACTCAACCCACTAAAAAGCCAAATAAAAATATATTAGAACCCTAGTTGAGTCTACACTAAATTTAAATATTAATTAAAAATAAAAATTTTTGTTAAATATAAAACTCAACCCACTAAAAATACAAATAAAAATATACTAGAATACTAGTTGAGTCTACCCTAAATTTAAATATTAATTAAAAATAAAAAAAATATATGAAATTTAGTATTAATAACAATCAAAACCATTGATCAGCTGGATATGTCATGTAATGTGACACATCAGCGGGTTGATTTTTTGGCTAGAAAAAATGTGTGAGCAAAAGCATTTTCCATTTAACATAAATTATTAAATTGTTACCATTTAACATTAACAATTAAAACTCATGATAAGTGAATTTGCCATGTAATGTCACATCAACGGGTTGATTTTTTGGATAAAAAAAATATGTGAGCAAAATCATTTCCCTAATAGAAACTCCCATTAGTCTATAAACAATATACTCTATTTGTCGCTAAACAAATGTCTCATATGAAAATACGTGTAACTTTATCCGATAAATTTTCATATCTGCATTGCCGAAAAAAATATTTTTAAAAATTAATCACGTAGTTCATGGTTAGAACTATATGATGGAATTTTCAATTTTTTCATTTCGGAAATTTTAATATTAAAATTTAATGATTAAAGTTGCACGTATTTTCGTATGTAACATTTGTTTAGGTACGGACCAACTATTTATTAGTAAATTTCAACAATTCATGAAATACATCTTCATCAGAAAACACATTAGAAAAAATACAAATATAGGATCCAAACTCCTACTAAAAAACTTGTAAAACAGACAAAGTTTTGCAACATTTATCACTAATTATGGAATAGAAACAACAACACTCATTTGAGAATTATCTTCACCATGAGACGGAATTAATATAGTAACAACTTCACCAGGTGAAGAATAAATCCAATTAGAAACACAAAATGGCTTATTCCCTTCATAGAAACTGATTTCGTTAGCCCCGAAATGATCCCAATCCGCACGAGCCAGCTTATCCTGATATTTATGCACAACAGATTCTCGAAAATATTTTTGCAAAGTTACTTTCTCATAAGATGTTAGTGAAAAAGAACGTATTACGTTATTTGCTTTCACACCAAGCTCGTTCTCAGCCTCTTGAATGCAAATAGACACAAGTTCTTCGTCAGTACTGTGATTTAGAACTTTTTTCTTGGTCGCAAAAATCATGGATTTGTTACGACTTCTTATCGGGTCACAAGTGATTTGGTTTCTGGCGTGAGGTGCCATAAGATTAGGGCGATAAAATAAAGGCAATTTTTTGAAATAATTTTCGGATATCATTTTCGAATGTATTTTAGCCCAATTAGTAACAAAACTTGTAATGGCTGAAGGATCTGCCAAAAGAAGGCTACAACTTATCCCAACTGAGTATCCACCACACTGGAAATTTGTCACCTAGAAAAATATTAACAAGGAAAAGGAGAAAGCAAACTTAATAAGAATAGAACACTGGGAAATCATAACTTTTTCTAGTTTGAAAATCATAAGGAGAGGAAATTGAGTAGATTAGTCTAATACTTATCACAAATCATCTTAGCTTATTACTTGTTAGTTTTACACTTTTATAGTTTACTCATTGGTCTTGAAATATTAAGTTATATACTGATACTGCACTACAGAAATAAAAGCAACTATAAATTTATGCAGACTATTAGAAATATAGTACTCCATATTTACTATTAATCAATTATAAATTGATCTAGGTTTTTCACTTTTTAAAATTGAAGTAAAAACAATAGCGGGTCATAATTCTCTTGATTATTCATGTGGTGTTAACTGTTGACACATTAGCTTAATTATGTAGAAAATATAAATAATAAATGAATAACTTTCAGTATAACAAGCAGAGAAATTATGGAAATCTAAGAAGAAGAAATCTGGCGGATGCAGCGTACCTGACTCTGAGTCAAGGTGACTCAGAGTCCACAGCCGTTGGATATTGCTACAGTTAAAATATGAAATGTACTGTAGCAATATCCAATAGCTGTGGACTCTGAGTCACTCTGACTCAGAGTCACATACGCTGATTTTGGCTCATTCCACTCTTACGGCTTAAAGAGAAGAAAAAAAAAAAAAAAACTAGAAATCAAAACAAAAAATTACCCCTTATCTAATTTGAGTATTAATAGGGGCATGTGTTGTTGCAGGTTTTTAGCTAGAAGTTGTACTTCTTTAAGTTGACCGACATTTTTTATCTAAAAATTTGATCTAAAATTTAACTTTTTTCAATTTCTAGAAAAATAATAGTAGCTAAAAATTTATCACTTATGACGCTTGTAAAAATAATAGATCAAAATAATAGTAGCTTTCTAGAAAAAATAAGTGATAAATTTATCAAGTTGATAGATCAAAATAATAGTAATACTTATTTTACAACTTTACAGATCAAAAAATAAGTGATCTATCAAGTTGTAAAGTTATCACTTATGACGCTTGCTTATACTAACCTTTATAATTCTAAATTTATAGGCTATAGCAATTTTAGAGCATTTTTACTAATCCAAAAAGCTATTTCCTATGTTATATTCACTGTTTCAAAAAAGCGCGATTAAAAAACTCAATAAATCCTTGATTTAAAGCTTAAAAAACTTTTTAAAAAACTCGTTTTCCGGCTTTTTTGACCGCGCTTTTAAGGTAGCTCTTGCGGAAACGCTTTAGCTAAGATAACTTATATATACTTCACTTTACCTGAACAAAAAATAGGGGGCAAAGGTAAGGATTTTTCTCATCTAAATCCTTCCAAAACACAAGCTTAGACTCAACATCTTCTCTATCTTTCAAACCAAGAACTTCCGACAAGGTTGTTGGGACCTGCGCCTCAACCAACCTAACGCCACAATCGTTCGACACGATTTCCAACGCCACTTCATCGCCCATCTTCTCATCGTCTACTTTGACTCGCCCCGATATAATCGGTTGTATGTCCGTAGCTTTTCCAAACGATTCCTTGGCGTGACCAGCCAAGACAGTACCGGAGTCATGACTGTCCGTGCTTTTATAGTACAAAATGATGTGACAACGCTGTTTGTATAGGTTAGTGTCGATAACATCTGCGTAAATATGACGCGACGAACGAGGGTTCGTTACGGTGAGTGGTACCAATGTTTGCATTCCTTGAAATTGGGGAACGGCAAGAGATTTGGTTGTGCCTTTGAGGTTAGTCATTTTTTTGGAAATTTGGGGTGATTAATTGAAAATGATGTCTACGGCTATATATATAAGAGCAGAATATAGTATCACCTAACTCAAAATGTTTCATTAAATTTGAGGCGACATTTTTTCACGTTACAACTTACAAGGTGGAGTATAATTTAAATTAGAATTTATTGTAATCACACGTTGACTTATACACTAAAACCTCTATAAATTAATATTATTGAGACAGATAATTTATTAATTTAGAAATGTATTAATTAATAGAAAAATTAATAATCTATCATTTTTAAAATGTTTTTTTATCGATGTAATAAATATACTCGTTAATAGCTATATATAAAACTCAGTATATATTAGTAAGAATACTCGTTAAACTCGTTAGTAAAGTCACATACATTACTTCACTTACTAATATATAAAATTTGCTACATTTTAAACCGTTTGAGCAAACTAATAATCGACATTAGATATATTAAAATAAGGAGGAGCTCAAACTAAATTTAAAATCTAAGAAGAAGAAAACAACTATAAATTATATTTCACTAAATTCCCCTATTAATGTCTATCATTTTGAAGAATTATTAATTTATGATTTTATGGAAACTAAATATTTGTATAAGAATCTTTGGAAAATTTATCATATTATTAATTTATCAAAAATTGTATTTTTTTTATATTGGCCTAAGTCTGAACCGAAATTTTTTATTATTTTAAAGAGTTTATTAATTCCCTTGTAAGGGACATTTGAGTTTTTTTTTTTTTTTTTTTTTATAGATAATGCATAAGGAAGCTAAGGTACTGGATAAGAAAATTAATGCATTTTTAGACCAAACATGGTCCAATTTATTTAGATAAAATGGTGATTTATTTAGGTAAAGTGGTGATATGGGGAAATATATATATATGTGATATAAAGTGGTAAGTTGAGAAAGAAATACTAGTAAAGAAAAAAGGGAAAGTAAGATAGTATGAGTTTATTTAGAGACCTGTTATGTTAAACAGTACCAGCCTTTTTGTAAAATTTATTGTGAAAGCGATTCAGATTCCTAATATTTATAAACAATTTATGAATCACTCATGCACACACGTACATAAAATTTGACCTCTATAGTACTTTTAATTCTGTAAAGTGCACTTGTATTTTAGCCTGAATTGGTCATTAAATCCTTGTTAATTATAACGGTATAAGAAACAATATTTATTGACTTATCCTAAATACATACGATGTCTGCTTGATACAGACGGCAGATGTATTAGTGGGGTGGGATATAAGTCACGTTACGTAATAAAAACTAAATCTATTAAAAATAAAAAAAAATAATAAAAAATAATTAATATTAATTAAATTTAGAGTAGATTCAAACTAGGGTTTCAATATATTTATTTGAGTTTTTAATAGGTTAAGTTTTTATTACATATCGTAATTTGTATCATTACCGTATGTATTAAGTTTGTATAAATCAAAAGTATTTATTATATTTTACGTCTGCCATTGTACATGGCCTGACAACTTCATTTTAAAATCATGTTTTTAGTGGTGAAAATGTTTTCCTTACTGTTTTTTTCTGAAATATATTTTGCTATAAATAGATTATAGAATGGCGTGGTAAAACAACGATGATGCATTTCACTTTATATATACGACATAAATGTATAGATCCATCTTTTGTTTTTTTTTGAGACAAAATTAATTTGATGTACCAAACAGGTGCATGTAACATGGTAAAATAAATGCACTTGCCAACTACTAGTCCTTAATTTAGTTACCAATATTGGAGCAAGTTTTTATTCCTTTTCATGGTAAATTTAACTAGGCAGCAAATTAACCATTTAATCTCCATGCACGTTTATATATGTTAACTCTATGAGGCGTTTTACGTTCACAATACTCTTTAGTTTCAACTATAATTAATCTATAAAACATATTTTATTTATCTCTTCTAACATATTATATTGTTATAATTAGTACAGTATAAAATTAAAACTACCATTGTAACTATAGTTCTAACACTAAAAATTAAGTTATTGGTCATTGTATATGCTGGAAGTACGAGTAGTACTATTGTGCAAGGATAAAATAATTAAAGTTTGAGCTATATATTATGTTACTATATATTGTGTTAAAATGTCCCAAGAAACAGGAGAATCGACAGTATGTACTTTGAGAGATCTTTGAAATATTTATCCATACCTAATATGAAATAAAAAATGTCAATACTATTGATTTTTTGTTTTGTTTTTGGGCAAATTAAAGCTTGTATTGACAAATTAATGACAAATAAAGTTATTCTTTTAGGAAAAGATAGAAATAAATACATTTATGAAATTTACCATATAAAATTATATGATAAAGGTATATTACATTACTTGGGACAATCACAGTAGTCAATAGAAATGGTTCCTAATTATATAAAAAAAAAAGGATAAATTTAATGCAGACCTAAATTTAACAAGAAAATACGTACTCTTCGTTAATTATTTCAACTATATATGCATTTGCCTGAAATTCTATGGAAAATATTAGATACAATTTCTAATTTTAAATTTTGCAACCTAAATTGGTAGATGGTATATATAGTGTTTGTTAGGGGCAGTTAATTAGCTTCTAATGTTAATCCTCCGGTCAAATTAAACACTTTCTTTTTGTCTCTTTTTAGAATTTGGATTTATACGTGTCATGCTAATATAGTAGTCCTTTGCACTGGCACTTTATTATCCAAATGCTAGATTATAGTTGGCAGATAAGAAGTCTAAGAGTCAAAATAAAAATAATATAATATTTTATTTAAAACTCAACTAAATAAATATATAATATATATAGTAGTAAAAAACTATTCACGGTCATTATATATATATATATATACATTTTTATATACATAACTTTCAAAATAATATCTATATACATAATTTTTTTTTAAAATCTCTATATAAATCAGCATCTTTCCTCTACCGTTTTGTTTATTTTTTATTAGTTGAGTTTTAAATAACTTCCTCTACCGCTTTATTTATTTTTTATTAGTTGAATTTTAAATGAAGTAATATATCATTTTGAATAGATATAATGTATATTAGAAGTTCGAGTAATGGTGACTCTCATCTATGACTTAGGTATTCGACTTCCTCTTTTTGTCTTCTTTTTAGAATTTGGATTTATACGTGTCATGCTAATATAGTAGTCCTTTTCAATTTTACAAGTTAATGACCAGTAGTTGGAGAACTCTAATCTCGTTTTAATTATACCTTGTTGTCACTTGGCACTTTATTATCCAAATGCTAGATTATAGTTGGCAGATAAGAAGTCTGAGCGTGAAATAAATGAAGACGACCTTAGATGACAAGTTAGAAAATTAACTATTATAAAGGGACCCTATTATAAATGCTAGTCTTATATTTTATGAAGACAGTCTGAGATTAATACATACGGTAATAGTACAAATCATACTAAAAACTAAATCTAGTAAAAACTCAAATAAATATATTGAAACCCTAGTTAAGTATATTCTAAATTTAAATATTAATTAAAAAAATATTTTTTTTTTGTATTTTTAGTAGATTGAGTTTTTATTATGTGCCGTGACTTATACTCTTCCTACTAAGCCCGCGGTCTATATCAATCACAGACGGTCTGGTCTGCATACACCCAAGCTAAATGTTAATGTTTTTTTTTTTTACCAGATGATAAGATAAAAAGTAAACCTATAATAAATGTTATTCCCACGTATCAAAATATTAGAGTTCTGTGTATTTATGTGTAATTTTGATCGATAAATAATTCATATCTAAATTGTCGAAATCAAATTTTTCAAAAGTTAATCATATAGTTGAAATGCTAAATTATACGAATAAATTTTAAAAATTTATATTTCAACAATTTAAACACTCATATTAATATTTAAATAAACAGAGTCTCAGTGATATATTAATTATTCACTATTTTATGTCGGTGTATGGTTTCTTTGATTGATTGACATAATCTTCCTTGTCATAGATGTTTGTAGATCACCTTTAATGTTGGAACAAAAATTGAACAACGGCTCCCTGATTCCTTCCATACTATATCATCGTTATAAAATAATGTTTGATTTATTAACAGTCAAAAGCTGTCACAAGTCTGTCGTTAATTTAAAAAACTGTCATAAATCTGTCGCAAATTCACAAAGCAGTCATAAAAACCGTCCATAATAAGCTCGTAATAAAAAATACCGTCTCTAATCCCGTCACTATTTGAGTATTTTTTTGTAGTGTACTGTACCATATCTTTACAATAATATCCTTACATTTTTTTATTTTCAGAAATAATAACCTCACGATTATTTGTTTATGTCGTTTCAACTATTATTATGGATTTATGGGGTATTGTTTAGAAAGTATTCAGTGTTCGAAAAAGACTATAAAGGAATGGCCACCAATTGGCAGTGATCTCATAAGAGCAAGTACGACGGCCGCCCTTGCGCCTTGCGCCCATAGGAGCTTCGGCTGAAATCGCATGCATGTAGCGTTTATTGCTCCGTCTGCGGCTGTGGAGGGAGAATGACTTCTCCTCTCTCTTCTCTCCTCTCGCAACCCACGGCTGTCTATCCAGTTTCCACTTTCTGTAAATTACAGGATTAGTTCCTGTAATTAATCCTGTAATTTGCAAAAAGTTACCAACCAGTTTAAAAATCATCCGTGTCGATAACAGTACTGGTTCCTATATTTTTTACACAAACGAGTCCATGCAACAATTTTTATTTTAAATGTGAATATATGTTTTTATTAAATACACAGGATTTTCAATGTAATAAAGCATTGAAATTATATATTTTTTTTGTTTTATATTATTTTATATTACACATAAATTGAACCAAATTCTAAACTTACGCAAATAAAATTGGTCAGTCGATCATCACGACAGTCCCATATCTAAACAAACATCTATATAAACTCACATCGTTAAACATGCAATGAGGTTTGCCTCATAATCTTTGAGTTTTTTTTTTGTTGAGCCATATTCTAAGGTTAAGTCTGATTGAAACACCGATCACCCAAGGTAGTGAGAATCCAAAAAACAACTAGCTCTAACCGATAGAGTGCAGTATATAAGCATACGAATCGGTAAATCAAACACATAATTTGTTTGGAGTTCGTAAATGAATAAATTTATTTGTTTAGTAGCTATAGGTTTCGCTTAGTAACATCTTTTGAAGGTGGGAACGGACGTGAAGTCACGTGAACCCTATAAAAATGAGTTTTGGTTAATTATTTTGTGTACATACATTATGTCCGGTCCGGACAACAAATATTCCGCAATTAGTGTATCTGTAAAGTCATCTAATGATACCGGAAATATGAGTGTATGAGTCTTTTTTATAATACCGGACATATAATCTTGTTTAGCCTCACAATACCGGAGCATGAGTTCCATCACCAAACGAGCCCTTATATTGTATTAGGCATGCAGTTACAACTTATCGGGAAATCTTCCCCTTTTCAAAACCAGATTTAATGTTTTAAGATGTCCCATTTCTACTTCCTTTATTTCATTTAAGGTGTAAAGCTTAGTTTTTTTTTAAGATCATTTTAAACATGAATACTTAGTTATTATAATACATATTCATTTACCATTAAAATGTCTCGTAATAATAAAAATGGACATCTCTTTATTTATAAATAAAAGACTGAGTCGTACGAGCGAACATATTAAATTGGTGAAGGTGAGCCCAATATCGCCAGGTCCGCTCTGCATTAGAATTCATATTTTTTTACCATTAAAAGACATCGTAATAGTAAAGATGTATATCTCTTTATAAAACACATGCTCGATTATTATTTAGACGATGTGAGATAATTAATCTAACACTAATTATGATAAATCAAACAAAATGTTACATGATAAAAACAACCGATGTCCTATTGAGATTTGTGAAATTTATATGATATAATGAAGTATGAACAACACTTTAAACTTGACAATTTGCTATACTTAGTAGAATATTTTAATTACTGGAGAAGTATATCAATCAAAATCAAATCATATTATTTTCCCAACTTATCGAATCTTGATGAAAAAAGAAACCCGTAACTACTTAATTCCAAATATGACTTAGAAAACAATGCCTCTTATAAACTTCAAAAATTTGCGATTCTTTGTCCCACCACCACATAAATACATCGTAAATTCGAAATAATTTGAATGAAATGAAAAGTTAAACTTTCTCCTTCAGCGAGAATATTTCCGAGTCCCTTCTCGAGTTTTTGACTGGAAATGAACCGTAATCCCTCAGCGGACCTGATCATAGATGAAATGGTTCTTTTACCAAATATGTCAAAAGCGTAGCTTTTTTAGCAAATAAAACAAAGAATAAAAAAATTGATTCAATGGAGTACACGTTTTCTCAATTTTGATGTTGTCATAAAGATTGTTAATTAAACTCTCTTGTGCAAAAGGTGTAAAGCTTAGATCCTTTTAATTATTATATTGAGTTGGACATTTCTGTTTTTCATTTCTCTTTCCCTACCGTTTCATAAAATGGTAATTAATTAGTATCAAATTTTTTATTTTTTCTGAGGTTATCATTCTATTATAATAAGTCAACTCAAGTCAAATGAGTCTTTTCAATTTAGCCATTTTTTTCCAAAAATACCCATACACCTTTATATTAATTACAATAATACCATAAAAATATAAAAGGTAAAAACTAATAAAATTATATATTTATCCTTCTTTAACAAATAATTTTTTTAAATTTTAAATTATGTTTTTTTTTATTATCCACATATTTAATTTTATCATAACTATACATATTTTTTATATTTTTATTGCGTTATGCGCCACACACGGAACGCTTGAAACACGATTACTAGTCTTATAATATCTGTCCAAATTATACATTACTCCTTAGTCCTTCCTTTGTTCAAAATTAAGCTTTTAAAACGAGGTACATATATGTACATGTGTCGGCAAGCTTCGTTAATTTTGTTCAATAAAAAACACGGTTCTTAATTTTCAAATAGCTAAAAAATATTACTCCGATTTTTTTAAACTTACCAGCTCACACAAAACTAAACAACTCTTTCTAATATATTTTAGTAGGTAAGATGGGAAAACCAACAATATATTGTTCATTAAATGCACGTATCTAACCTCTTGTATTTTTTTCTATGGGTTGGTATATCTAATCTCTAGTATTTTTTCTAGGGTTTGGTTAACAAGTGTCCTTGAATGCCTGAGGGTCCGAGATATTATTTAAGTTTTATCTATAATCTATATCTATTCAGTGTCTCTTTGGAACAGTCACCTTATATTTGACTGTTTATGGAACAGTCACCTTAACCACCGTTAGATTACAAAATAGATGGTTAGATAATGTTTTTCAATAACTAATTTATTTTTTCTATTTTCAACAAATTAGAATTTGATAAATTAAAAACAAATTGTACAACACACTAAAAACCCAAATAAAAATATAGAAACCTAGGGAGGCCTATCCTACAGTTAAATATTAATCAAAAATTAATTTTTTTTTTGCATTTGACACTTTTTTATGCTAACGGTTTGTGAACCAGTCATATAGCCTGACTGTTCCATAGTAATTCCCAAATCTATGTAGTTATTTATGTCTGATTGATTACTTAGCCCAACAATTAATAGTTTATGGTAATAGTATTTACAATTGATATATTTTATGACATTGTAAACTAAAAACCAATTTTCTAACACAATAAAAGCCAAATAAAAACAAGGAACACTAGTTAAAACTATTCTAAAATTAAATACTGATTAAATAAAAAAAAACTAACAACTACTTTTTCAACACAATAACAATAAAATCCAAATAAAAATATAAAAATATAGTTGAAACTAACCTAAAATTAAAAGAAAAATTACTCTCTAATAATATTTAGAATTAAAATATTGAAATAAATGAAAATAAAATATTTCTATCAGAGTCTCGATTTGTAAACATGTTAGTATGATATGATATAAAAAAATGGACAATGTATTAAAAAAAATAAAAAAATATTGATACATTTGTTTACCTTGACGAATTATTCACTATGAATTTACATATATTTTCTCCAAATCTCTCTACAAAAAGTACTTCCATATATAATTACAAATATTAAATAATTATAATAGTTGTTAAATATGTTATCTCACTTGTTAGCTTTACCTTCTTTTTATTTCTAAGTAGGTTTTAAGCTCAATTGCAAATCTGAATGTAATGTAACCAACCAATACAAAAATTATTTCGAACCTCTGAATGTAATGTAGCTAACCAATAGAAAAATCATTTCGAACCATACCTTATAACCCAAATAATTTTGTGCATGCACATACCTGTCACGCTATTTAATATACACTCCTTGTGAAAGCATTGAATACTAGGATTATCTTCTTTTTTTTGGAAATTTAGGGTTTACAAGCAAATTTTGTAAAAACAGTATGGGTTACCTGTCACGCTATTTCGACCCGTTTTAGAACGGGTACTAGCTAGGTTTACCCAACCAAACCCAATAGGACCTAGATTCGGTTATGGGTTTAACCACATAACTGATTCGTGGAACCGCATGGTATACCAAATCAAAATATCATGTTTTATTATAGTAATGTTATTTTTTGTTGTAAAAAATCTATAGATTTAGAAATAATTTACACAAGTTCATCTTTGTAAACAAGATGTTTATTCAGAATTTACTAATTAATGAGATTTATTGTTTGGAAATGCTAACCAATCAAACTTGAAATCTTCATTTGAACTTATGAAACCCACGATTAATTTTAGATATTTACAATTTTATTGATCTTCTGATCTAAAAAATAAAACAAAATTACAATTTTATTGCTGTAATACACCCTATTTTTTTGTGCACCAAACCTAGCCAATATTTTCTAACCCCGCTTCATTTATTATGATTCTGAGATTAGATAGTAGTCTTTCTTTCGAGTTTTCTACCAACACGTTATACAACCCTATAATGCTTACTATTATCTCATAAATAAATTAAGTCAATGTGACACAAATTGATTATTTTCTTTTTTAAAAAGGTATCAAAATTGCTGACATACTAACAAAGGTGATCATCATCCATCCACATAAATGTAAGTTGTGTAGAAATCTACTGATTACGTTATATATTTAGAGAGAAAGAATAAAAGAAAATAAAAAAAGCATAATTTCTCTTATTATTCTGTAAAACACAATTACAGTGTATATACTGTTTTTACAAAATTTGCTTGTTACTCTATTCAGTCCTATGAGTTACAGAGCTTTCACCATCAACCTCTTATGTTCACATTCTGTACAAATTTCATATTTACAGAACAGTTCATAAATTACATAACATTATATATTTAATACGCCCCCCTCAAGATGGGTAGTGAAGTGACAAAATACCCATCTTGATCTGTAAATGCTAAAAAACAGCAGCTCTCAAGTCTTTTGTAAACATGTCTGCAATGTTGTTAGTAGTACAAATATGCAAAGGATGTACAATTTTCTTAACTATCAAATCTCTAATAAAATGGCAATCTACTTCAACATGTTTGGTTCTTTCATGATTTACAGGATTATAAGCAAGTGCAATAGCAGATTTACTATCAGTAAACAAAGCAACAAATTTATCAGTGTTAATACCTAAATTTTTAAACAAGTTTATTAACCATAAAATTTCACAACTTGTGACAGCAATTGTCCTATATTCAGCTTCAGCACTACTCCTTGAAACTACATTTTGCTTTTTACTCTTCCATGATATTAATGAATTACCCAAAAACATAGTAAAACATGTTACTGATCTCTTAGTATCAGGGCAGGCAGGCCAATCTGAATCACTAAATGCCTTCAAAATTAAAGTAGAATTTGAAGAAAAGAAAATAACTTGAGTTGGATCTTTCTTAACATATCTGACTATTCTCAAAGCTGTTGCATAATGAGTTTTGCTTGTTGCTGCCAAAAATTGACTCAAAACATGCACAGAGTAACAAATATATGGTCTTTTAATAGTGAGATAAAGTAACCTACCAATCAGTCTCCTATATGAAGTAATGTCTTCAAAAACATCTGTATCAGTAGAAGTTAATTTTTGCTTTGTATCCTGATAAAACCCGTAAGGGTTGGGGAAATATAGACGAGAAACAGAGAAAATATAGACGAGAAACAAAGATTTTAGGAGAGATAAAAGACTAGGGTTACACCATTTTTCATAACTAATTCATTTATAAAAGAATACTGATAGAGAACTATCTACAGATAGTTTCAAGGACTAACAAATTAAATAATAAAATAGCAAATAGGTCTAAATAAATAATGTAATAACCGAAAATAACCGTTCTTATCATTCCACCCCCTTAAGAACAACTTTGGCCTCAAGGTTACTCTAAACTGCGATATCTGACAAATAGTCTCACATGCGCATTCAGTCTCCCACGGTCTGACGGAGGCCCAAACTTACTCACTCATCCTCTCAAGCGTACTCTACCACGGTCATATGGAAAAAAAATTAAACTCTTCAACCCTCTCAAACGATTGTGTTCCCGTATTTTTGGTGCTCGACCAAACCAACCTCCCCAAAAGAACCAAATGGCATCCCGCAATATCTCATATAAAACCTCGCTACAACGAATATACGCCATGAATCCATCACAAATACAATAAATCTCCTTCAAATACTCGGCTCGATCGTCAAACTGGAAATGATCCCAATAAGGATCGACGTAAGCAATATGGGGTTTGGTCTCAAAATCAAACAAACTCGTCCATAATACTCTAAGGTGCGTCATTGTCAAGTTTATACCGCAATCATCGTATTTTCCAAAACAGCCCGTAATGACTTTATTTAGGAAAAGCAACCAATTATCCGGATAATGGAAGCTCCAACGTAGATCCCCTGAACAAATATCATGTAGTATAGCTGAACTTACTAATATCCGAACCCCTAGATCCCAAGGATAATCACCAAAAAACTTCACACCCAAACTACCAGTCAGATCACGACAGTAACCCGCACATTCGCAATTATAAATATCTTCAAACCAGTATAAAGTAACCATTTTCCGAAAACTATATCTCACAAACGGAAGATCGGTAAAGAGTGAATCGAACGTCCAAATCCCCCTAACAGTCGTGGGTATTTTTACACAAAGTTTCACTGGATTTAAACAATTTTTAAGTTGCGTAAAATTGGTTTTTGTGCAATGTATCAACTCTGCCCATAAAAAATTGAATTGAAATATTAACTTCAAAATTTTATATCTCATAAACCGTACATCCAAATGCCGCGATTCAAGTTTCAGAATGTTTTTGAATGTCTTGGCTAAAAACTTGCCAAGCAGTTCTGAAAAATAAAATTGTTTTCTGTAAGAGAAGATTATTTTCATGAACATCACCATGCAGTTTTTCCAGCAGCAGTAATCTGGAACCTTTGAAAAATCATTAATCGGTCCTCGATGATCCAAACACATCAATTTTAGCGCCCACGTGACCGCATACAAGCCCTCTACCAAGTCACCAAATTTCAGTCGAATTGAAAACTGTTTCCTATGGTAAACATTTACTTTTCTACACAGCAGTTTAGCTGTCCAAACAGAAAAAAAATGCACTTATGCCCAACTTTAAAAATTCATAAGTAAATAACCGTTTACCCAATAAACCAACAAGCTCCATATTATTTTCAATTTCATCATAAATAGAATACCTGTTATGGGGCAGTACTGATGCAACACATGATTTAAAATTCAAAATAGTAATCCCATGTAATATTGTTGCACTTACTAATAGCTTTTTGATCCTTAGCTCAAAGTTGGCATATCATATCATTAATGGTAAATCTAACCCACACGTATGACCTAATCTTTTTTACAATCCAAATACTATCAATGTAGACCCAATAATAAAATTCTCCCTCCACTGACCTAACTTTTCTTTACTCATGTAAAATGAGTCTATGTTTGGTAGCGGCTGTCTAGGCCCAGACTAGCAGCATCATCGACGGCGGTGACCTCTCGCTTCCCATTCGTTCACTCTCTCCTTCTTCTACCCACTTTTCCGTTGCCTCTCTCTCTTTCTTCACCTCCGAACTCTTCATATCTCCACTTTCTCTCTTCTCTTCTATCTTCTTCCAACGTTCGCCGGGCCACGGTGGCAGTGATGGAGCTACTGGTGGCGCTGATGGCATGCCTCCACCAGTTTTTTTTTTTTTTTTGCAGCGGTGGTGCTGGCGGCGTAGGCGAGGACTTGCCTTTGTCCCTTTTCTTTTATATTGGTTGCAACGTAGTTGGAAACCAATTGGATAATTGAAGCGGTGATGGTACAATCACCGGTTCTTCATCTAATTCAGTCTTGGACTCGGGCTGGATTTTTATTTCTTTTTCAAACAGTGTTTCTTGTTTTGTTTCGATAGTAAGTGATGGTGGATGGTCTACGGTGGTTGTTGAGGAAAGTACGGTGGGTTGTGCAGGATGCAGTGGTGGTTGTGGCGGTGCTGGTGTTGGCGCGTGAATAACTCTGGTCGGCAAAAGTAGGGTTTCTGCCGTCGTATGTTCTAACCCGTCTGGTATTTTCACCCCACGGTCACGAGCCACTATCAATACTTTTTCGATCACTTTATCCATTTTTTGCTCTAGATCTTGACGTTGTTCATCCAATTGATCCATATCCTTATTTACTAGAGATAATATGGCTTGAAAATTCCTAATATTTAGGGTTTTATTTTTTAACAGGGAGAAAAAAAGATAGATAGGTCTCAAAAATCAAGTCAGAAATGACCTGTTTTGATACCAATGATAAAATCCGTAAGGGTTGGGGAAATATAGACGAGAAACAGAGAAAATATAGACGGGAAACAAAGAATCTATGAGAGATAAAAGATTAGGATTATACCATTTTTCATAACTAATTCATTTATAAAAAAATACTGAGGGAGAACTCTCTACATATAGTCTCAAGTACTAACAAATTAAATATTAAACTAGCAAATAGGCCTAAATAAATAATGTAATAACCGAAAAGAACCGTTTTTATCATATCCATCGGGAAATCACAAGGTTTTGAAGCTAAAAATAATTTCAAGTGCATATTTTCTTTGACAAATATGTATTCACTTTGCTGTTCTGGATACTTCTAACCCTAAAAAATACCTTAACTTACCCAAATCTTTTAATTGAAACTGAGTATTTAGAAAGTTTTTTACTTTTTCAATCAATGGTGAATAAGAGCTACCTAGAATGATATCATCTATATAGACAAGAACAGCAAGAAATTGACAATTTTTAGTTATAGTAAAAAAATAATAATCAGTTGTGGACTGAACAAAACCAAAATTTGAGAGAGCAGTACTTAATATAGAAAATCATTGTCTTGAAGCTTGTTTCGAACCATACAATGACTTTTGCAATTTACACACTAAACCATTATCTTTTGGTAAAAAACCTGGTGGTGGTATCATATAAACTTACTCATCTAACTCACCATGTAAAAAATCATTGTTAACATTAAGTTGAGCTAAATCCCAATTCAAAGAAGCTGCTATGGCTAAAAAAGAACCTTACTGTTGTCATTTTTACTACAGGTGAAAAAGTAGCCTCAAAATCTATCATTTCTAACTGTGTATACCCTTTGGTAACTGAACTAGCTTTATACCTTTCTATTGATCCATCAGTTTTATGTTTAATCTTATAAACTCACTTACACCCAATTGGTTGTTTTCCACTAGGTAATGATGTTAAAGTTCAAGTTTTATTAGCTTCTAGTGCACTAATCTCAGCTTTCATGGCATTAATGCGAAGGGGATCCTTACTTGCTTGTTTATAACTAATAGGTTCAATTATAGAAGAAACTGACAAACAAAACTTCCTATATTCTGGAGCAATTTTAAAATAAATAACATATGACTTTAAAGGATAAGTAGGTGTTTGGCTATTTGATATAGTATCAACATGATTAAAACTACAATGAAAATCCTTTAAATACTGAGTGACACTTATTGACCTAGTATACTTTCTAATAATGAGAGACTTGTGACTATTACTATCAACCATTGTTCTGTTATCACTTGCAACACTACTATCATGACTATCATTACTGGTTAAAGGAATAGTATCATCAATATCATCAGACAAAGAAACATCAATAGTATTGTTATGAGAACCAATATGATCATTAGAAATAGAATCTTCAGATTTATTAAAAGGAAAAAATTGTTCATAAAAAACCACATCTCTAGAAAGAAAAACTTACCCAGTAGAAAAATCAAGCAATTTGTAACCTTTTATACTAGTAACATAACCAATAAGAACACATTTCCTTCCTCTTGGATCAAATTTTAATCTATTCATACTTAAAGTACTAGCATAACATAAACATCCAAAAACTCTGAAATGAATGTAAGAAGGCCTTTTATTATATAACAATTTATATGGGTTTTTATTAGATAACAAAAGAGTTGGAGTTCTATTTATTATATATGCAGCAGTTAGTATACATTCACCCCAAAATTTCAAAGGTAAACAAGACTGAAATCTAATTGCTCTAGCTACATTCAAAAGATGCCGATGTTTCCTCTCTACAACTCCATTTTGTTGTGGTGTATCCACACAACTTGTTTGATTCACAATACCATTATTAGAATAAAAATCTAACAAATTAAAATCACCACCATTATCATATCTAAGTGTTTTAATTTTACAGTTAAACTGACTTTCTTCCATTTTATTAAACTGATGTATAATAATAGTTGTATCAGACTTATGTTTCAAAAGAAAAATCCATGTACACCTAGTATAATCATCAACTATAGTAAAAAAATAACCGAAACCATTATAAGTGGGCACTGAATAATTTTCCCAAAGGTCACAATGAATTAACAAAAAAGTTTGAGTAGCAACATTATTTCTTAAAAGAAAACTCAATCTATGATACTTGGCAAGATGACAAATATCACAAGTAACACAATTATCAGCAGTAAATCTAACTTTAACATCATTTGAAATCAGATTTATAACAGACGCAGAAGGATGACTTAACCTACAATGCCAAACATGTGGTTTATTCTGATTAATAGAACTATTGCAAACACTATTCAAAGAAAAATTAACATCATTTCTTTCGAAAACATATCATGCTTTGCCTTTGCACTACCAATCATATTCAAAGAGTCCTGGTCCAGGATACAACAAGTTTTTTCATCAAAAATAACCCTTAAGGCTCTGTTTGTTTCGTAGTAAAATATTTACGGAGGGAAAATATTTTTCGGGTAAAGTTTTACGGTGCAAACTTTTGTTTGCATTTTATTTACGAGTGTTTGGTGCGTCAAAGGTTTCCCATGGAAATTTTATTGAAATTCAAAAATTTATTAGTTATTTAAATTAGACAAATTCGATGCATAAATAAATAAACATTGTTCATATTTTAAACAAAATATTTTAAGATGAAAAACATCAAAAATTAACTAAAAGTCACAAAAATTAACTAAAAGTCACAAAAATGAATAAGTTCGTGAAAGTTTAAAAATATTAGTGATTAAAATCACAATTATTTTGACAGGAAAAAAGCTAAAAGTTCGTCTACTTTTCTGAAAGGAACTTCGTCAACATGTATAGAAAACTTAACCTAAACACATATTTATTTCATATACGTCACTTATAATAACTTATAATTTTTCAACATATAAACTCATAAAATTATAAGTATAGAAGATATTATTGACTTTTTTTAGCTTTTTCAAATTTTCTTGGGTTTTTTAGATTTTTCGGAATTTTTTGTTTTGTTTTTTTCCATTTTTTTGTTATTTTTTAGATTTTTTCCTATTTATTTATATTTTTATTGGTTAATTAGATTTTAGCTTTTTCAAATTTTCTTGGGGTTTTTAGATTTTTCGGATTTTTTTAATATTTTTTTTCCATTTTTGTTATTTTTTAGAATTTTTCATGTTTTTTCCTTTTTTTTATTGGTTAGTAGATAGAATTGGACTAATTATTAAATAATTTTGAAAGAATAGACCTATAATTAATAATAGTTATAATACTAGTATTAGAAAGAATATAGACAGAGGCTCTGTAAACCGTTTACAACTTTATTTGCGGGGTAATCGTTTCCTCCAATTTTACTGGATATGTGGGAAAAGTTTTCCCAAAAAAAATGTTTTAAGTTAAACCAATCACCCGGAAAATCTATTTTACCCGTAAATGTTTGTTTACCCCCATTTTACAACAAAACAAACAGAGTCTAAATGTGAATCTTTAACCAGTTTATGCACTTAGATAAGATTAAAACCAAAAGATGGAACACATAGAACATTATGCGGACATATACCATTTTAAAAAATTACTGATCCGATATGAGTAACTACAGCTCTTTGGCCATTAGGAAGATTAACATATGTATTAGCAGGTTTATAAAAACTAAACCGATGTAAATAATTAATCATACGCTCATTAGCACCACTATCAAGAATCCGTAATTTTTTATTTGATAAATCTAAATTTTGACACACATTGGAAAGAATACAAGAATTGATTAGAAACATACCTATCATGCCAGTATAGACCATATTGGAATGAGTAGAAGTATTTTCCACCTGTTGTTGTGCACCAACTTCAGCACTTCCTTGTCCTGGCTCATTGATTGGGTATGGTGAATGTAGTGGAATTTGAGCTACTCCAGTAGGTTTTCCATGACCTTGATGTACCAAACTATTTCCATACCCTTCATTACCCTCAAAAGAGACCTAATGTGCCATATTAGATGACACATCACCAGAATAACCCCTAGGCCTTGGGACCCAACCAGGAGAGTAACCATGTAACCTGTAACACCTATCATTGGTATCTCTAGTAGACCCACAATATGAGCAATTTATAGGATATCATCTACCTATAGCAGGCCTAAAGGGTGTAGAAGGCCTAAAAGAACCAGGAGAAGGCCTAAAACTTTGAGCAAAAGGCCTTGATGAACTATTAAAATTATTCTCATTATACTGAGTAGCAAGAACCATATTCTGACCTGTCATAACACCGTGAGCCCCAACACTTTTCTGTTTCTCATCTTGAACTACCAACTGATACATATCATTTACAGCAGGCAAATGTTTCATTAACAGAATTTGACCCCTCACATGAGCAAATTTCTGTTTTAAACCCATCAAGAAAACCATTTTGAAAACCATATGCTCATTTGCTATAATAGCACTCATTACTCCACAAGTACATCCTGCTAAAACTCCACAAGTATACCTAGGGATTGGGCTTAAAACACTCAATTGATTCCAAAGGGTCTCAAGTTTGGTAAAATATGGTGCAACACTAAGATCATCTTGAACTGTGGTATGCAAATATTGATGCAACTCATAAATTCTAGCCTCGTTATCTTGTGCAAACCTTTATGTTAATTCTCTCCACATCTTGAAATCACTATCCACACACAAAATTGACTGGGGTATCTCACTACTAACTGAGTTTATTATCCATGACATTACTATTAGGTTACATTGTATCCATGCCCCATACATAGGGTCAGTTTCTAGTGGACAAGGCAAGGTTCCTGTTACAAACCCTAGTTTTGATTTGGCTCCTATAGAGATCTCCATAGACATTCTTCATGAGTGGTAATTAGGTTCAGTTAACAAAGGTTTAACTAAGCTAGAATTGGTATTATCATTTGTTCCTATGAAATAAGGGCTCATTGTGGTAACGAAAGATGAATTATTCATATTATTCTGTTCAATATTATTCTCTTCAGTCTGAGACATCTTCTTGATATAAAAAAAAACGTGAAAAGAAACTAAATACTCAATATACCAAAACCAGATTAATAATCAACTATTGAATCCCAAAGATCACGAAACCCCAAATTTCTCGATTAAACCGTAATTTTCAATCAACCAGTTATAATTGCAAGAAATATCAATGGATCTTATTTAAAAGAGAATAAAGGTGTAGAATATACCAAATAAACTGATAAGAACCCTAGATCTCAAAATAAAACCCAGATTGATAAAAAAAAACTTGATCTTCTCAAGAATTCCTAATTCTGTGGAAATCTTCAAACAATACTCAATTTTGGGAGAAAATAACAGCGGAATCAAGCGTTTACTGGTATGATACCATGTAGAAATCTACTGATCACATTATGGTGATCGTAGATTATACGATGAATATAAATATTTAGAGAGAGAAGAAAAGAAAATAAAGAAAACATAATTTCTCTTATTATTCTGTAAAACATAATTACAGTATATATACTGTATTTACAAAGTTTGCTTGTTACTCTATTTAGTCTTATGAGTTACAGTGCTTTCACCATCAACCTCTTATGTTCACATTCTGTACAAATTTCATATTTACAAAACAACCCATAAATTACATAAAACATCATATATTTAATAAGTTGGTTTAAGTTTAGTTAATTGAAACAAATATTATAGCTAGTTTGAGTTGATTGATACAAATATTGAAAAGAAAATATGATATTGTATTATTTCATTTCTCCATTTGAATATATAACATGGCAATTCTTTGAAATTTCGAAGTTTTTTAGGTAGTGATTTGTTGGGTTGAAGCTTTAAATAAATTCATGAACTCGATTTCAGTTTCCGTAGAGAAACATGACAGAATTCAAATTATGAGGTCCAATGTGTATTCGAATAGTTTGTTCAAATTATGGAGCCCGCAAGTGTAGTTTTGTAAGTGAAATGTTGCATAATTAATTAGTCCACTACATGCACTCGGGGCATGGAGAAAATCCGGAAAAACTGAATCGGAAAAAGATTGAAACCGAAAAACCGAATTTTTTTCGGTCCGGTTTCGGTTTACAATAAAATCAGACCAAAAAAACCGGAAAACCAAGAAAAAGCCCGAAAAAGACCAAAAAATAACCGAAAATACCCGAAGAAAACGAAAAAAACGGAAAGACCAAAACTGGACCGAAACAAACCGGTTTGGTTCTGTCCAAAAGATAAAAAGATCGAAAACCGAAAAAGATCGAACCGAAAAATCTACTCGGTTTCGGTACCGGTTTTGCCAAAAACCGAACCGAACCAGCCCTACATGCACTAATCTTAATATACTGAATATTTCTCGCACTTTTCTGGTATAATCATGAATTCATGATGGACTTTCATAAAACTACACAAGGTCGTTCAAATACACACAACACTGTAGTGTGCACATCCATTGTTTATTTTTTGGAGTTTTTTAATAAAAAAAATGTGATTATGGAGTATTTTTAAAGTTTAAAAAATGTATCATATCACGCCTGTCCAATTCTAAACTTGATTCTTAATTTTAACTATTGTATGTCTTTTCATATTCCAAACATAACAGAAATTATGACCAAAATTCTAGGGGAGAAAAGTTGTTTAGTATCTTGTTTTATTGCATTCTAGTCTTTTAGTATCTAATATTTAAATTTTATCAATTTAGGTTATAATCTAGCAATTTCGTCCAATTAAATGTGCCACAACATATATCGGCAAAATTTCACTCAATATAACTCACATTTAAAATATGTTTTTTGATGGATGTTGATACAATTGCACTATGTGATAAGTGAGAGAACCTGATTGCAAATCCATCATTTTGTTAAATACCAGCCCCTAATTTGATGAAAATAGGTAGCTGGGATTTAAGTTAGGAAAAATTAAATGTTGGGTACAACAATGATAGAAACCAAATATCACATACACTAGTATAAAACAACTTTTTTTCCCAAAAAATCTATTTATGGAGTATTTGTAAAGTCTTGAAGATACGTCATTGTATCACCTAGCTGTCCAATTCAAAACTTGAATCTTAAATTTAGCTAATATCTGGCTTTAGTAGCTAAACATGTCTGGCTTTAGATGTACCATGTAACAAAACAAAGGGCTTACAGTTGTGATTAATATTAAAACTTGATAGTCCAGTTACAAAAATAACTTGAGGGTGGTGCTCCTACTTTCTCGACCCAAGTTTCTTTTCCCACCTTTGTTGGAATGAGAAGATCAAGCTGATCATGGAATACCAACCAACTATTTTCCAAAAACTGAAAAAACCATTAAAAAAGGATACCCAAAAGAAAGAAAAAAGAAACAGAAACTTAAAAGAAAAGGACACATTCTTTTCTTTTTTTTCCTTCAATCTTGGTCTTGAGATTGCTGGAAGGTTTCTCTTTCTCTTTTTTCAGGTTGGTACTATTTTTTTAATCATTAGATTATTTTTGTTGCCCTTAAATACAATTGGTTTGGAAATTATCAAATTATTAGTTATGCTGGTAAACTTACAGTAGTTGCATTATCATATCTTTTCATTATGCTGATTATTATTCGTGCTTTAAAAAAAAAGTAGAAGCTTAACTAAAGCGTTTTTCCAGAGCTACGCAATAAGCGTAAAAAACTTTGACCTAGATAGCAAAAAAAGCGAGTTTCTTTTACCTTTTTTAAGCCTTGAATCGAATTTTTATCGAGCTTTTTTGCTATGAAGCCAGCTTTTTAAAACGTAGTTGTTATAGTTGCATTATGAAGTGTTGTGTGGACACAAATATACTCATGCATTTATTTTATAAACGTATATGTATGTATATTTACAAACACCGAAATGGTGCATCTCATGCTCAAGTAAGAATTTGGAATTATCTGGTATGGATTATATGTATGTAGGGTTACAGATAATATGGCATAGTACATAGACGGATTATGAAGTTTCAGACACAATTCCAGTTCAGTTTCTTTTGGAATAAAAAAATGTAATGCGTTAGAGCACCAATAAAATTTAAGGGATATTATCTCTAGATACAATCAAAACCGGAAACACAAAATTCGATTCCGAAGGAGCTAAATCACAGTAAACCTAGCCTCAACAGACAAGGAATATAAGCATTTCATTTCAAAATATAAAAGGCTAAGTTAGAAAATGATCCTAATATGGATAAAAGAGCCGGCCAAAGAACTGAAGAAGGCTACTTTTCCGATCTTAAGTTTTCACAAGATAAGAACCGGAACATGTTGAATACCATTCTCAGATCGATTCAATATTGTCTCGCCAGACTTGAACTTTTATTTGTTCTTGACTTGAGAGATACTTTTCGATTATATACTTTATTGATTCACTGCTTTGTGTGACTACCAAGTTATCATGCTGGGTTTGCTAAGTTGATTTATTTTTAATTAGATTCTCCTCATGATGGTTGAACAAATACTCGGACAAGCCGAGTGTTTGTGGTGAGGCTCCTTTGTCAGTTGAAGCAATATATGTCACCGTGTTGCTTTACATGTACGTGTCGAACACATCTTTTACATTTGTTACATGCTTTCTCAGAGATGATACGAGCTCAAGGAATTAGTTGTTATTATGATAGCTAATTTTGATTCAATAGAAACCTTGATATTGAGAGAGAAGAAGTATAAATATTTGAGAGTTAAAAGTTTAAACTAAGTAAAACATAACAAATAGATCAGTCACAACATCTTGATATTATAGATGTACTCTTATCAGACAATATGCATCGGAGGATAATTTGTTTTTCTATAATGTGCTATTGACTTGAAATGTGCATAAAGCAACACTTACTGAAGTATGACAGTAAAGTACTTAACATATGGAGAAATTAGCTAAAAGTTAGAAATGAGTTTTAATCACTTTTTATTATGATTTGTTTACCTTCATTTGAATGGCCTTATCCGATATCTAGTTGTCTTGTATATTGTTTGTCGTTATCGTAACTACATAACTACCGTTGAAACTCCATCAGTACTCAAGTTCTTCTTTACAGTTTTGGCTAGATTATGTTGCCATTTCTTTGTTTGATTTAGGAATTGCCAAGTTTCTGTTTAATATTCGTACTGCTAAATTCTGATTGTTGGATATCAATGTGTGCATGCAGATCAGTGAGTAATATAGACCTGGCATACTCATTCGACAGTTAAATTAACTCCAACAAGCCAAATTTAGGCATTTGTTTTTTAAGAGAATTCAGCGAATCTGAACCTTTTACTTATTTTTATGATTTTTATTCCTTCCACATTCTTATTGCATTTTCAAAACCACTGTTTATATGCTTATTTGAATCTTTGCATTTCTTAACTAATGATAGCAGATATTCGTGCAAAGTTTTCGAGAGGTACTTCGATGGATAACCAAGTGAACGAATATGGAAGACGTACGGGAAGTGATGTTTTTGTTCCTACGATAAATACTAATGGTGAAAGTGAAGGTGTGAGGCGTGGGATTTACCCAAAAACTCTTCTATTTTTGTATTCCAAAAATGAGTTAATTATTTGTTTTTGGCTCTTATTTACAGCTAAACAACGTGCCGAAATAGTAGAATGGTTAAATACCATTCTCCCAAATCTAAATTTGCCACCAAAAGCTTCTGAGGAAGAATTTAGAGCTTGTTTGGGAGATGGTAGTGCCTTATGCCAAGTTTTGAACCGTCTGAGGCCTGGTTCCGTTATCGAGGTTGTTACATTAACTTTATTTGATATTTAGTGCTTGTTTGGCTGCAGCATTTTAATCAAATAAGCTGGAATTTTGGGCTTGAAGAATATTTGAGTACTGCCAGCTTACAATTTCGGTTTTTTTAGGCAGGAAAACCAGAAAATCCTGGTTTTAAATTAATTAAACAATTGCAGTCCTGTTTATAAACAAGAAAGCAAAAGGTATGATGAGGTTCATAACTGCAAGTAAACAAGGTCATATATGAGTTTGATTGGTGGTAACTCGTTAAGCAAATAAGGCTAACTTCTGACTCTCAGTTAATAGTTGGGCGTAGTTAAAGCTTCTAGCTTTTGCATGCCAAAAATACCAGAAATCTCAGGTTTCAAGCTAATTAAGCAAATATGATCCACCTTGCAACAAAAAAAGCAAACATTTAGTTGAGGTTTAAAGCCGCAACAAAACAACGTCATCTGATAAGATTAATAAACATACCGTAATATATTTTGACTGTTTGTTTTTCTAGACGGTGGTTTCTCACCAATCTTCTGAATCACCGGAAAATGTGAAGAGGTTCTTGGCAGCTATGGATCAAATAAAATTGCCCAGGTTCAAATTGTCAGACCTAGAGAAGGTATAATTTAAATGATTCTCCCTTTCATTCTCTCTAGACCGTCCCTCTTGATATCGTCAAACGTTGACATGTAACAGGGATCGATGAAGAGTGTTTTGGAGTGTCTTTTCATACTAAGGGCTAAATATGCGACAAATATTGGTGGGAATAGTCTTCACAATAAGCCTCACTCCCCTAGAAAATCTGGAAATGCCAAAATGAAATGGCAACGGATAGGAAATTGTCTCAAAGGCACTGAAAGCCCTCGGGGGAATATATCCCCTACGGGTTCTCCTACGTTTAACGGAGAAGAGAGGCAAAAAGACTCTTTTGATTGTATGTTCTCAATGTTCTCTATGTTTTTAGTATATGAGCAAAAACTTAATTTTTTTTATTAAAGCTAAATTGTGGTTGTACGTTGTCCGCTAAGAGTATACTGTTTAATGTGACTATGCTTTGCAGATTTTCAGGGGTCAAAGATTTCGGAATTGATGAAATCAAACACTTTGGACGTAAGTTCTTAAATCTTCACCTGTTAATGATGATGAGTAATGTGGTATATTTTTAAACTGTTTTTAAGTTTCAATATGTTTTACTTTTGTTCTTTCAGAATGCTCCGACCCAGTCTCTCTTGGGTGTGATGAATGGGATTCTAGATGAAAGCGTCGAGAGAAAGAGTGGGGAGATACCTCAAGTATGAAATATAATATTTTTGCTCTTCTTAATCTACATGCTAATAACTAACATAAATAGGTATTTGTGAAATAAACACTCATGTTTCAGTTTTTTTTTTCACTTGACAGCGCGTCGCGGGCCTTTTGAGAAAGATTGTACAGGAGATAGAGAGACGTGTATCTACCCAAGCGGAACATTTAAAAACTGTAAACCCTCCATTGTTTTCATATATATATATATAAATAAATAATTTTTTGTGTAAATGGTTTTACCGGATACCCTTTGCTTATCTACTACTGTTAATGGCCACAGCAAAACAATCTTTTTAAAGTTCGTGAGGAGAAGTACCAGTCAAGAATTAAAGTACTGGAAGCCCTAGTTTCCGGGTCTAATGAAGAGGCACAGGTTAATAAGTTTATTTGGATCCTACTTATAAGCAAATAAAAATTATATTCCGCTTGTTCTTGTTATTATGGAAGTTGATTTTTTTAAAATTTTGCCGTTATAGGTTTCTGCAGTTCAGCTTCAGCAGATTAAGGTATAAATCCCTTTAACCAACTCTGCTAAGTTTTGAAGACATATTTTGATGACTTGAATCCTTTGTTTTAGATTCTCTTGTTATTGATTGTGGCTTTTTATGGAGTATTCTTACTTTTTTTTTTTAACTGTGTATGTATATAGCTAAACAGCCTTTTCAAGACCCGTGAGGAGCAATACCAGTCAAGAATTAAAGAACTTGAAGCCCTTGCATCTGGATCTGGCGAAGAGACACAGGTAGATAACTTTCATTATTGTCATACTTTACGTACGAAGAAATTGAAAGTTCTATTTTCTTATCGAAAAATATTTTCTTGTCGTAGGTTGCCAAGAATCAACTTCAGCAGATTGAGGTACATACTTACCTACTCTATTACCCTTTCTAACAATTCTTGCATCAATTTTTTTCTCTTGATCAATGCCATAACACTTTGGATTTAATAGCTAGAGAGGATCAAAATGGAAGAGAAAAGGAAAGAGAATGAACAAGAAAAACTCAAATTAGTTAATGAGAAGGAGAAAATTAATAATGAAGTTTCCGCATTAAAGAAAGAGCTCGAAGTCGCTAGAAAATCGCACGACGATCATTGCTCCAAGTTGGAAACCGAATTTAAGGGGATCCAGATGGAGCTGGAGAAAAGGTTAAAAGACATTACTAACCTTTTAACTGCATCTGAGAGTAAAGTTAAGGATCTCGAGGAGTATTCGAATTCAAGGAATTCAACTTGGAACAAGAAAGAAAACATCTATCGTACGTTTACAGGGTCCCAGCTTGGTGCACTGCAGGTCCATTTTTACTACATTTCTCTGTCAAATTAATTTGTGGAGCTTTTTTTTTACTTACTCATAAATGTTAGTAACAATTACTAGTACTGTATACTATCAAAGTTTATAAGTTAGGCACCAAACCAAAATGAAAAAAAAAGTACACCATACTATCAACAGTCACAATTTAAACACTAATTTACACAAAATTGGACCAGCATAGTCAAACAATTATTACAAAAGCAGTGCCTAAGTGTTGAGCGCTTAAAGTTATAGTATGCTTGTTCTGTGATTTTCTGTTTGGGTGTTAAATAGTAAGTACATAACTAATTTTGCCTTGGAGCTAATATTTTTACGATGTTGTACTAATTTTTCGCTTTAGCCTAAGTTGCGGACTAAATTCCAAAGTTTAATAGAAATGGAGTATTAATTATCGGATGTTGATAGTCTACCGGTGCTATTTTTCTTAGTTTTATTTGTCTTCGGGTATCATTCATTATACTGACTTATAAAATGTTTCAGGACTTGAGAAGTTCTTCTCAATCTATAAAGCATGAGCTATTTACAACACAAAAGAGCTTTTCAGATGAATTTCAACGTTTAGGTATGAATGTTATGTTGAAAAAGTTAATTCAGTCATCTTGCTATATTAAAGCTGTTTTATGAGAGAGATTGTTTTTTCAGGTATAAAGCTTAAAGCATTAGCGGATGCATCGGAAAATTACCGTTCTGTCCTTTCTGAAAATAGAAAGCTGCACAATGAGCTTCAAGAGCTGAAAGGTGCCATTTTTATATTTTACTCTCGAAATTCGGCCTTGTTTATATACATTTCACTGATGCTATATTTCTTTTACCTCTTTTACGTAGGAAATATTCGAGTTTATTGCCGTGTTAGGCCCTTTCTTCCTAATGAGACTGAGAATCAGTCGATTATAGAATCTATAGGAGAATATGGAGAATTAACAGTTGCAAATCGCCTCAAACAAGGAAAAGATGGCGAAAGGTTGTTTAAGTTCAATAAGGTCTATGGTCCAATCGCAACCCAAGGTTCTATTTTTTGCACTTGAAACTATCAGATGAGTATTGATTAGTGGCATATTTTTGCCAATGGGCATAAATCAAATTTTCATTTTGTTTTAGTGTGTCGGCGACCTAAAAAAACGTAAGAACGTTTGCAAGCAAAGATTTAACAGCATTTTGCAAAAAAAGAATTCACTAAAACAAACAGTGCCAAAATGTCATCATACATTTCCTTTTAACTTTTCGATTTTATATATGACTCCGTAAACATGATATAGCTTGGGGCGTGTTACATTGTTAATTTTTTTTTCATGTTTGCAGCGCAAGTATACTCTGATATCCAACCCTTGATACGATCTGTTCTTGATGGGTACAATGTATGCATATTCGCTTATGGTCAAACTGGTTCTGGGAAAACCCATACAATGGTATGTTTGTTTCAAAGATTAAAACTAATGTGATTCTTAAGTGTTATACTTGTATTATAACTTGCTTATTTTCTGATTTTATAGTCGGGCCCCGACGGAGCATCAGCAGATGAGTGGGGGGTCAACTATCGGGCTCTTAATGATATTTTTCAAATTTCTCAAAATAGAAGACGGACCTTCACATATGAAATTACTGTCCAGATGATCGAGATATACAACGAACAAGTGCGTGACTTACTATCAAGTGACGGCGCTCAAAAAAAATATCCTTTCCATTATTTTCAATTCTTAATCTGTATCGTCATTTTTTGCTTTACTATGGGCTGTTTAGCGTGCAGACATATATATATGGCTTTGATAATTTTCAAGTAAAATGTGTGTTTGGTGGTGCAATTATACTAGTTTATACTTTCAAGACAAAAAGAATAATATACTTTTTGTCTTCAAAGTATCCTGATCCTAAGTATATTCATAATCATAGTACTTAGTACCTGCTCTGAACTACAAATAACTACTTTTTACTACTATGTATACTAGATATTATGAACTTTTTTCACTTAACTGATGCACCTATAACATTTAAGTACTACTAGAAAGCCCGATTTGTTACCTTCCCGAAAAAGAATATATTTGTACTTATGCCACCATACGAGCCATGTATAATTTCATGTCTATATCTAATATCTCTGTACTTCTTTATTTGTTTCCTTGACTCGTTCTGCAACACGCTTGGTATTGTGAACACCTTGCAAACGAACGGATTAGCTGTCCCAGATGCTACCATGCATCCGGTTAAATCCACGAACGATGTGGTCGAATTAATGGGTATTGGATTACAGAATAGGGCTAGCGGTGCCACTGCAATGAATGAAAGAAGCAGCCGATCACACAGGTATTAAAACTATGTTTAATTCAGTTTATGGTCATTTTTATTGTGTTCGGAAATCATAATACATTTATACCTTAGTTCGATTCTCAATAATACATTTGTCAAATGTTAATTTTACATACGTAGTTTCATTCTCGGAAATTCGGTTTGCATTATATTTTGAGACCAAAAATAGTGAAGTTCAAACTTCATTTTTAATATTTTAAATTAAATTAGTAGGGGCTGAATTTTTATGGGTCTAGTAAAATAACTTGATAGGCTTGTACACGGATATATTTTCTGCAAATTGCAAAATGTATTTATAAGCTTTTGATGAAAAGTGCAGAGAAGCGCATAAAACACGAAAGCACATTTAAGCACGTTAATAGTGCAAAAAGCACTATATAGGGGTAGAATATGTAACGGTTTCCCCCCGTAAGGCTTACGCTATATGCTTTGATGCCAAGTTTGTCATGAATATCTTGAAAATGTTATAACGCTGTGTTATACTACTTTTCGCAGTATTGTCACTATTCATGTTTGTGGAACCGATTCGAAGACCAATGCTTCTTTACGAGGTAGTCTCCATTTAGTAGATCTTGCAGGGAGTGAGAGATTAGATCGCTCAGAGGCAACGGGGGATAGACTAAAAGAAGCTCAACACATAAACAAATCTCTATCAGCACTTGGAGATGTGATATTTTCTTTATCACAAAAAAGTGCTCACATTCCATACAGAAATAGCAAGCTCACTCAAGTCCTTCAAAGCTCTCTAGGTAGTTTTAGTTCAGTTCGTTTGTTATTAGGTTGAATACACTACACTAACTTATTATCAGATTTCAATTTTGTACACCAACTACTACCTAGAAAACACTAGTACTTTTAAGACTGATAGGAATCAGTGACAGAATAGTGTTAAACAAAAGAAAATTAAGCTAGAGTTGTCTACTACTAATTTTGTAGGTTGATGTACAAAAGTGAAATCAGATGATGCGTTAGTGTATGAGAACTGTTTTATCCTCTCTCTTTTTTTTCCTGGTAAAATTGTCTTGCAACTTATCAGTTATTTTTCTGATGTTACGTACAGGTGGACATGCAAAGACCCTTATGTTTGTACAGCTTAATCCCGAGTCAAGCTCATTTTCTGAATCTATAAGTACGTTGAAATTTGCCGAGAGGGTATCTGGAGTTGAGCTTGGTGCCGCTAAGAGCAGCCGAGATAGTGGCGATGCTAAGGAATTAATGGAACAGGTCCCTCTTTATTTAAACTTTTCGCATCTGTTAGTATTTATTTACTTAATTTTGTTTTCAATTATAAACCGTACCGTCTGATACTCGATATCCTTTAGTATCATATCTTGTATTTCTGGTGTTCTTTGGTTGTAGCTTTGAAGCTCAGTTTTTTGACTTTTTCCTTTTAATTCTAGATTGTATGTGATTGACCAGATTAAAGCTCTTTCACAAGAAAACAAGAAAAACTCAGTTTTTAAGTAAAATACGAGAAAACTAAGCTTCACATCTGGCATACATGGTTTACGAAAATGCTAAGATTGCATAAAATTCATGTGTTGCTAACCTTTAAGAGCTATATTACTATAGGTGGCATATCTGAAAGACACGATAACTAGAAAAGACGAAGAAATAGAAAGACTACAATTACTAAAAGACGTCCCTGAAATAAGCCACGGTCACAGGCGTTCAAGCTCATTGAAAATTTCGTCTTCGTCTTCTCCGAGGAAGAGCTCAATGGGTGGGAGTGGAACACCTCGTTCCGGTCTGAGAGTTTCTGTTGGGAAAGAAACCGAAAATGAAAATTTAGGGCTTGAAGAAAGAGAATACGACACGAGGTACAGCGATGAAGGGAGTAGTAGTGTTGTTTCTGGTGGTACGGATGAAGGGTCGGTTGATACGAATATACCGTCGAGGGTTGTAAGAGACAACAAACCCAAGTGAGTATTTTACAAATTTTTTGTTCAGTAGTATCTTTTCCAGTACTATATTTTTCTAGATATAAGGAAGGTTTGCTTTATATCAGAAAATGTGTGTATTCTTGTAATTACCTTGTCTAGTGCCTAAAGTTAGGTGTGATTACAACGAGACTTGCTTGGTTGTAGTTTTAAGCTCAAAAGTTTCTTTTGTTTGTTTTTGCTTAAACTGTATTAAGTTTGATGAACTCTTAGGTTTGATAAGCTTTGTTCTTTTTTGGTTCTTTTGGCCTGGAAAAGCTAGAGGCTTTTTACAGGATGAACAAGGTTCTATCTCGACCTAAAAAAGAATCCAGCTTATTTGCTTAAAAGCTGCAACTAGACAAGACTATAATATTGTCTAGCGCATCCCAATATTTTCCGTATAGGCACTTTTAAGAGTAGCACAAAAGATATACGGCCTTGGTTGTTTGCACCTTTTAAGCTGTGTCTTAAAATTTGAATTTGTTTGATTGATTAGCCTATAAAACTCAGCTTTGTGGGTTTTTTCCGAATGAAAAATTTAGAAGCTTTGAGTCGGATGAACCCAATTTCTTTCTGAAGCTCAAATGCTCAAAAGGTGCAACCAAACATGCCATGTATACGAATTACAGTAGATTTTTAGGTATCATCTCATTTGAGATCTAATAGCAATAGATTACTAAATCGGAGGCCAACAGGTGTAATTAATATTGTCCCTTACACCACTCACTCTGTTCCTATGTAGACCTCATATAGTCTAGAATAGTTAATGTCGGTTATTCGTCGAGAGAGAATTGAACTTGAACCAGATTGTTTTTGTCCCAAACAATATAGGTACTAAATAACTTAAAGCGCATTTATTAAAAAAAATAATTGGTTATATAAGCATTCTGCTGAAAATTTCCTTGCAGGCTAAATGTCAGTGTTCGAACTCCGAGAGCTCCATTAAGATCGCCAAAGGGAACATTAAAGAGCCCATCAACAAGTAGGCCTCGCTACAATCCTGGTTCTGTTCCATTTCAATGAAATAGGAGTTTATATGACTTAAATGGTTCTATAACTCTTGGACAGGCATAAAGAAATCTTCGAGTGGAAGCAGTTTATCAGTGAGATCGCCCAAATCGTGGAAATAGGATGAAGTACTGCGCACCTATTAGAATCTGACTGATAACTTTAATTGTTGGTTCTTTCTTTTTTTTTGCCGTTTAGAAATATATTATTGTTCTTGTCGATAGACAGATTTTAGGCACTTGATGACTAGAGTATAAAGAGAAATTATAGTATATTTGTTTATCAATTATATTTGAAATTGGTTTGTACCAAACATTCATTCAAATGCATAACTTATCTTAGTTAAACAAAAGTGACAGCTCGACCGGCCATTTGTAACTTTTTTCCATCGATTTACCTAATGACGTATTTATAACTGGAGAACTAACATGCTACTTTTTCTTGGTTGAGGTAAAGCATGACAAACAATCTAACTACCTAAGAGTTAAAAGTAATTTAGTAAAAATAGCTCACACAACAGAACCCCCTATATATTTAGTACCTTCCTATACTGAATTTTGTTGTCCTCAACTGAAAAAGATCATCGAAATCCAGTTTACAAAACAAAACAAAAATGAGGCCAAGGGACTCCATCCACGATCTGAATTCAGAGAATATCATACAAAGGGCTCGTTTCAAACATACATTTATAGACCACTCGTCTGATTCTGATTATATACGAACTTGCACAAAATATGCTTATTCATACATTATTATAAATACAGTTTGAACCACATTTGTTCACACTTTCGGCTTTAAAATTCGCTAGAACACAACTTCCTAAGCGTGCTTAAGCGTCACTTGCAAAGGATTCTTTCCTGACATTGAGTTGGAAATGTAATATCGTAGGTCATTGTCACATGCTATTACGATCCAGTCACCATCTTCGTTTGGATATTTGATAATGTAATCTCCAGCCTCAAGTTCCAGCCTCATTGACACTTGGTTATGAAACTCATCAATGCCAGAAGAAGCAGGGAGCTGAAACCTAATAAAACTATCTCCATATTTTGCCTTTATTAGTGCCCAATTTTCATCTCCAGTAATTTGAGCAAAAGTACTAGAACAAGATTGATGATCTTTGTTCCTCTTGCGATGTCGCCTCCTAGAGATTCCGCGATACTTAGATTTACGCGTAGCTGCAGCTATGAATTCAGCAACATAAACAACTAACATAAGCACATACACTATAAGTGCTCTACTGCCATAAGATTACTGCTAGGCTAAGAGTATACATATCAGTAACTCAACCATCAAAATCTCCATTTGTTAGACATTAGAGTAACGACCTAAAAATACTCTCTGTGACAATTTCTATATCATTATCTCCAATTAAGGGGTTCCAAAATCTTTCGTGTACATGCAGAAAACCGCTCTACCTTAAAACAAAAGTAGTAATATTAAATGACTAGTTGTCTTCTCATCTAATTTCTCTTCTACATCAAAGTTGTTCATTAAGAAAAGAAAACAGAAAAAACAAAAATAAATAGTTTTAATTATAATTAGGAAGATGATAAGGAATTTGAAAATGAAACTTTACAAGATCGGTTAAATCTAATAAATTTTACAAGATCCTCACCGTTTAGCTTTTGTGCATCCTCCATTCTTTTCGTAGCATCAACTGTTCTCAATTCCTCTGAAGCAATATCGTTCAGATCAATAGCAGATTGTCTTCCTCGTTTATCATCAGAAGTTTGTTCATTACTATCTTGTTTCTCCATTGAAAATATTACAGCTTCTCTTTTATCTACACATATGTTCACAATGTTAATTAATAGGCTAAAACAAAGTGTGTACTTTGTTGTAATAGAAGTATAAGAGCCGTGCTTTCGCCTATGAGCAAAACTAGGGTGAGCCTGAGTCTAGCGGCACAACATTTTTGGCTACCAAGTGACTTATCAATGGATAAGCATAGCCATGATGACTTAAACCCAATAACGCAAAATTAATGATTTTGAAGGGCGCGACTTAAAACGACAAGCCTAGTTAACCTGAGGTATTTGTTTTCCTCGTAGTATTTTTCTGCTTTCTTCTTTTGTCGCAAAAGACATTTCACTTAAAGTTTTTTTTGAGACATCAACTTCATCTTCTTCCAAACCATCAACATCTGTATTTTTATTTGAATTCATATTATCCTATAGTTAAACAAAAAATAAAACACGACAAAAACTTAAACATGGGTACTTTTATGGTGTATTGTCTCTAAACCTTATTGAAAGATAATGGCGCTAACGTAGAAACAAACCATTATAAGATGATTTTTCGTAGGTTTATTAGTACTCCGATAACATAATAGTTTTCCTCACTATGAAACTGTAGCAAAACATTTGAAAAATACAAGATATAACCAATAGAGCTAAGCAAAAAGAGTCTAATTATGTACCTTTTCACTTTTTTTGCTGCCAAACAATCCCACAATATAACATATATGTATTGTACCTTTGGTCAATATATACTTGTCAACTGTTTTACAAAACTAGAATCTAAAACCAATGAACAGGCCCTAAAATAGTTCCCCCCCTAAAGCAATAAGGCTTAAGCTCACCTATTAAGCTCATATTTTTTTTCTTTTTGATCACCAAAAACTAGAAAATTATAACAAAATACATTTAAGCTTTTAAGCTAGTTAATAAAGCTAGATTCTTACTTCCTAACATAGAAATCTAAAAAATCTCCCAAGCTATTGTACTAAGAACGGGCGAATCAATAAAACTAACAATTAAAAAATTAAAAAAATAAGAAATGACACCCTTTAGCATGAGATGGAAGAGCTAGAAAATTAGGAACAAAATAAATCAAACAAATCATACTTGATTAAAGAGCAGATAAATAACACCCTATATATGTATTATATACAAGGGTGTAGATATATTATAAGAAAAGAGAATTACATGAAAGTGGATTCAGAATGAGAGTTTGAACATATATTGAACTTTATAGGAAAATTGAGTTTTACCAAAATGAAGATGTGCATTTTTACTATTAGTAGTACATTGGATGAAATATTTAGCTTACTTATTGATAGTACTATCTCGTCTATATTTGCATGAGAAGGTAATACAACCATTCATTAATTAAAGGGATATGACCCATATGTTTTATATTTTGGTCCATTTTATTGTAGCTTCTGTTTTTTTACACTAATGGTTTCCAATATTTTACACCAAGGGTCCATCATCCTTTTACACTCCGATGAATCTCGTATACTGATATATGATATTAATTGTTTTTAAATTTTTGTTTACTACACTCAACTATCATACGCTATTAAAAAAGATACCAGACTATCAACATTATCAATTTAAGTACTAAGTTTATTTTATTTTTCAAACAAGACTTTTCCGACCAATTTGATTGCGTATTCGTGTATGGTGTTATCATGTGACTCCATATTCAGGGATTTTACCCTTTTTATCCTCTCAATTCCCTCTAAAAACACAATTAGTAAGGATCGTAATTTTACATCGGTGCCGCTCAACTTGTATATTGTATATTGTACCCATATATTTTGAGACTTAATTATCAAACACTCATGATTAATTTTATTTTTTTAAATCAGGTACATATGTTCAATAATGTTACTTATTTTTATTATTTGTTGTTAATTTTGATGTTCACTGAATATTAATAAAAAACCACACATTTAGATTTTTAATAATTAACTCACAAAGTAATGTATTAAACAAAACCCACACATAGGTACTAACATATCTTAAGAAACCCAGAAATTATATAAAATCTAATGGGAAGAAAACCTTACATAACAAAAGAAATTAGAAACCAAAAAAGTCATAGTGGTGGGTATAATATACTGTACTAAACAAAAAACTGCAAACTTATAGTATTATACTAGTATATATAGTATACTTTTTTATGCTCGCTTTATGATAGCATATCATTTGAATGTAGGACCTGTTTGGTTGTGTTAAAAAAAATATTTATCTGTTTAGAACTTCACTACCACAACTATCAATTGGTCGTACCCCACAATTTTTATAAATTAATTTTTTTAATAGGGTTTTTTAAAATAATTTACATATAATGTATTCTGTTAGATCTCTTAAATATATTTGTTGACAATCACTTTCAAAATTATATATTATTGTTGTAATAACATACTATGACTTTTTATGTGTTGTTAATAGTACTAATTAAAAAATAAGTAACAAACAATTGAATAAACTATGACACCAACTTATATATCATATTGATACGTGACACACCTTTTTAGAAAAATTAAACTATAATAATAATAATAATAATAATAATAATAATAATAATAATAATAACAACAACATATAGGGGTGGTGTAAATATTATTTAAAATAACATTTAGTAGTTTTGTATGTATAAAGTACCTATAGTGAAATTGTGTAACATAATTGGTTGTTCGTTTATCTCTATACAAAGTGAAGTGAGTATATAAAAAGTTGACTATTTAATAGAATAAATTTGTCTTTTCCGGGAGTTTTAATAGTTTTATACATTTGCTTGTTCATTTTTTTCCTTTTAATAACTCAGTTTCTTAATTTTATCTTTTTATACCTTCGTTTCTTTATACTTTTTCTTTTCGTACCAATTTTTTCTTAATTTTTATTTATTTTACCTTAATTTCTAATTTTTATTTTGTTTTTGGTAAATTTTCAAATGGTGAAACTTTCGGAACATGACTGAACGTGACTTTATTGATGCGGCTTTTTTTTTATAGTTTGAAAGATATGTTAAATTGACAAAAAGGAAAAAAAAAGGATACATTTTTTTTAAAGAAATCGGGGTAAATAAAATCCCGATTTTCCGGTCTCTTTACAATTTGAAAAATATCATGTGCTTTTATTTTTGCAAGCATAAACATTTAGTGCTGGTTCTGTCTCTCATAGTCTGTAACATCTTACTCGACTTAAACCCAAAATTTTAAGTATAATTTAATGGAAAAAACCCTACTTAAACATTAACTGTTGAAACAATATTCGGACTAAAATAATATAAGCAAAGCAAGTTGAATTACCTGGCAGGGGAAAGGATAGAAGGGAGTTGATAGAATGATTATGGAGCAGAATCACAGCCGGTCCGGTATTTCGGAATGTCTAAAACTTCAATTTTGTTTATTGCTCGATAAATACAAATCAAAACAAAAAAAATTAAATTGTACTTAAAAAGTTTCGAACTCATGATCTCCTATGTAAAATCACAAACTACTTTACCATTTGAGCTATTACAACACATTGTAAACAAATTGGTATTTAATATATTTATTTTAACTACCAAGTATATTAAAAATATAGTCAGATGTTGTCCGTAATTTTTTTTTCCGAATCAATTACTAAAGAGCGAAGCCTTACTCGGCTTTGGCATGGCAACCCCCTGATGGAGGTATAGAGTTCATGGAGAAGTAGAGATGATATTTTTTGTTTTGTTTAGTTAGCTAAGTGATTTAATATTGACCCTTTATTTTTAAGGAGTATGATTAATGATTAGTCTGGTTAAAATAGTATTTCACAATACAGCTGCAAATGCATACATATGGAGTAACTTACTTTTTGATATCAGCACTATCTCGTTTGTATTTGCATGAGAATTAAGCTAATACAGATAGTCAGATACCATTCATTAATTAAAAGGAAATGACCCATATATGCTTTATATTTAATTCGGTCCATTTTATTGTACCTCCTGTCTTTTTATACTAATGGTTCCTATTATTTTACACCAAGATTCCATCAACCTTTAATTTACAACTCGATGAATCTCATATATGATATTGTACGTTTTTCAACCGCACACTACAAAATAATGTTTGATTTAGTGAGAGTCAAAAGATGTCACAAGCATGTCACTAATTTAAAAAACTGTCACAAATCTGTCGCAAATTGACTAAACTGTCACAAAACCGTCACAAAAACCGTCGCTAATAAGCTCGTAACAAAAAATACCGTCACTAATCCCGTCGCTATTTAGATATTTTTTCGTAGTGGCACTACTTAATTAATAAGAAACAAAATAAAATGCAAAATACAAAAATCATGAAACCATAAAAAACTAGAAAGTCAAAAGTTTAAGAAGTCTGAAAAATGGTAAAGAATCCAAGAAAAACATCCCAATCTTTTAAAAAGTTATTACAAAAACCTTAGAATCTTCAATCATAGAATTATTGTTTATTGTTTATTGTACCCATATATTCTAGTGAAGGGGGTTGTTAGGTTCGCATTCATTTTTCGAACAAAGTTCTTTTGTGGGACTATCTTTGTGATTCGGGTTCTTGGTTATCAGTTCGTTCGGCTATACGATCCAATATTTCTTCGACACATGTGTCTCGTCATGTGATCATTCAAACGTTTGGTTGTTTTTTTCTGACCAGTACGTATCATTGTGCCTAGTCTGAAGAAGTTTGTTGCTTACATTATAAACTTGACAACCGAGGGCTTAAAATTATTATTGACAAATATGACTAAATGTGGGACTAAACCTTCTATTACAGTATTACTTATATCAATTTGTATGGGGGCGCTTTTCAGTGCGAGTGTTTTTTAGCTTCGAATTATGAACGGGTTCCACACGGTAAATTTGGACAAGTCATTTTCTTCTTTCGGGATTGTTGGTTTGGTCGTTCACGATTGTTTGACGGTTTGGTGGAGTTTGAGTGTGCTTCTTTTCCATTGCTATATTTCGTGACTTAATTATCAATAGTTTGTATTAAACTATAATTTTTGCTTCTAAATGTGAAAATGATCCTTTATTATATATTTTGAGACTTAATTATCAAACACTCATGATTAAAGCCTTTTTAAAAAAAAAATCAGGTAAAGCCTTAATTATCAAACACTCATGCTACTTCTTTTTACTATTTGTTTTTAATTTTGATGTTCATTGATGTGATGTTGATATGTATTAAATATTAATCAAAAACCACACATTCAGGTTTTTAATAATTAAGTCTGAAAGTAATGTATTAAGCAATTCGGGTTTTTGATGATAAGCCTAAAAGTATGTAATCAAACAATAACTTTCTCTAAAGAAGGTTAGCATATATCAGGAAATGTGTATTCTGGTAACCACCTTGTCTAAGACCGAAAGTTAGGTGTGATTACAACTAGATCTTGCTTGGCTGTAGTTTTAAGCTCAAAGTTTTCTCTTGTTTGTTTTGCTTAAAAGATAAATTGTATTAGGTTAGTGAGCTTTGTTCTTTTTTGGTTCTTTTGGCCTGGATGAAATTCCTATCCGCTGTTCTAGTTGCAGTTTTGCAGTTAGGTTCCAAGTGAGGTTGCAACCACCAGTTGGAACCACGTATATTAAATGGACAGAACTGTAAAATGTTAAATGTACTCAAAGTGAACACAAGCACATTTAACAACGGAGTTCACCTAACTAGGCTACGTCTCCGGGGCACTTACCCAGATTATGATATTATAAAAAGCTTACAATATATGACTCAAGTCTTAATGAAAAACTTAGACTCCCTCTAGGTTTTTCTGCCTATCACTATATTGCTCCTACTCTATAACTATCACTTATAAATCAATGGCATCCCACCATTGTTTTCTTTTTAAAGCTCACGTGTATTCTCTCTAGAAAATAAGTTCTTTATAATTTAGAACACACACTTTTTACAAGCTAGGTTATCAACTATTTATAAGTAAAAACAATCTTCTTGCTTCAAGATCTTTTATGATTGCTTTTGACTTCTTTTGATTGGCTTCAATCTCTCCATATTGCACGTCTGCCTTTTGTAGGATTGACATCAATCTTCATAAGTTAATACCTGTTTAATAACAAGCTTGAAAGTAGGAGTTAGTCTTTTCCTATAACTAGGAAACATATAAAGATAATATCTTTTAGAGATAATATCTTTCTATATATATATGAAACACCTAACTCTATATTACATTCAATCTTTAAACGAATTATACTGAATATAGATAAGGAACAAAAGATTGAAACAAGTGATAAAGATTTGCATAAGAATAGAGATATAGATTTAAAAGGAAACATATCTTTATAAACTAATCTCCTTATATCTTTTAGGAAACATCTTTCCTTACCACTTTGATATTCTCAATTTACGCATATTAAACCTTTAAGATCATATGAGAATATATCCTGCATACTGTAGAACAAATAATAATCAATAAAGAACAGTTATGCAGATTTACAGAACAAGACAGAATTCTGCAGAACAGCAGGTTGGAACTGTGGTTGCAACTGAGGTTGCAACTGGTACTTGAAACCACCAACGCTGTCTCAGCAGGTTGTAGAAACCTATCAACATAGGTTGTAACTGAGGTTGTAACATTGCTTGTAACCTAACAACACTTGTCTCAGTAGGTTGTAACTGAGGTTGCAACATTGCTTGAAACCTAACAACTCTGTCTTAGTTCATAATAAACAGATAGGATTATTTAGTGAAAACCATTAGACAACAAATAGAATTTAGACCAGAAATCTGGTCCTAACAATCTCCCCCTTTGTCATTGGTTTTGACAAATCATCTAAGTTTATATAAACACTAATCCACCTGCAATAAGTTAGCAGTACAGTCTTTTACTGTATTTCATTTATCAGTGCTTTTGTAACACCTATTTAGCTCCCCCTGCAAGTTAGAATTGCAGGTATCATATAAGCACAGAATGTATCCATTCACAGAGTTTCATATTAAAATTAAAACAGCAATTGTAAACATTAAAGCTTGAAACTGTAAACATTAAAATGAACCATAAACTCATCTCCCCCTATTTGTCATAAGCCAGACAAACTAGTATGTCTGAAGACATGGTTTCAACTACGGTTGGAACTGCACTTAGAACTTCGCTGTGTGGGTTTCCAGAAAGCTTAGGGTTTCTTTGATAAGTAGAAAGAGAGAGAGAATAAATCTGATAATTGTGATTGATTTGAAAAATAAAAGAGTTTAGTATAAATAGCAATAAAGTCCAAATCTTTTTACAATTAGAAAGAGATACATGCAAATCAATTATGAAACAGATTTTGGCGAAAATTTAGGAAATAACTTATCAATTAGTATAAAGAAATCTCAGCAAGATCACGAAGGAAAGATAAATCCAGCCAAACATACAGATAAACATTCCTTTTGCAAAACAGATTGATCCAAAATTTGAAAATTCAAAAGTTGAAGCTTATTAAGGAAATTTGACTTGATTCAAGATAAAGAACAATTAAAAAGATATCTAACTTTTAGGAAAACAAAAATCTAGCAATTTACTCAAGAAAATATGTTTATCAAAGAATAACTCTAATAAAAATTAAATTTGGGGAGCTTAAATTGAGCAAATCCGTTTTTATCTCTACACAAAAACTAGTTTGATGACCTCAGCAAGGAAAGAGTATAAGTGATGTCAAAAATAACAAGACTTTGTCTTGGCTTTTTCATTCTAGAGTGTTCGGACAATCACTGAATTTTTCAGTATTATGCGTATGAGGTTTCAACTGATGTTGCAACTGAGCTTGCAACCAGTATTATTAGCATGTGGTTTCAACTGGGGTTGCAACTGAACTTGCAACCACTGTGTAAAAAGTGCACTTTGTGCTTGCAACTCTATTACCAGAGAGGTTTTAAGACAAATTACCTCACATCTGTTTTTGAGACACCAAAAAGCGGCTTTTTCAAAACAAAAACATCATAGCTCAAGTAAGACTTAACCTTAGAAATAAAAATTATTGAAGGTACTCAATACAGACATATTTAGCAAGAATATTCAATTAGATTGATAATGACATACCCCTATGTCACTTCTTAATGATTCAAACTTGTTTGTATCAAGGGGCTTTGTGAAAATATCTGCTAATTGTCTTTCAGTTGAAACATGTTCTAAAATTAAGCTCTTTTCTTCAACTAGTTCTCTAATAAATTGATGCCTTAGATCAATGTGTTTAATTCTGGAATGTTGAACTGGATTTTTAGCTAAATCTATAGCACTTTTGTTATCACAAAACAAAGTTAATATTTCTTGTTTGACATTATAATCAGTTAACATCTGTTTCATCCAAATAAGTTGAGTGCATCCACTTCCAGCTGCAACATATTCTGCCTCAGCAGTAGATAAAGATATGCAATTTTGCTTTTTACTGAACCAAGAAACAAGGTTGTTTCCAAAATAAAAACAACCACCAGAAGTACTCTTTCTATCATCTATGTTTCCTGCCCAATCTGCATCACAGTAGCCACTTAGAAAATGGTTTGTATCTTTAGAATACCATAGGCCTAGGTGAAGTGTTCCTTTTACATATCTTAGAATTCTTTTGACAGCTAGAAGATGAGGTTCTAAAGGATTTGCCTGATATCTGGCACAAACTCCTACACTTAGGCAAAGGTCTGGTCTACTAGCAGTTAAATACAGCAAACTTCCAATCATGGATCTATAAAGACTTGGACAGACATTTTTACCTTTATCATTTTTGGATAGTTTAAGGGTAGTACTCATAGGGGTTCTCTTCTCTTTACTCTCACTCAGACCAAACTTTTTAACAAGATTGTCTGCATACTTACTTTGGCACAGAAAAATGTCTTTCTCATTCTGTTTAACTTGCAATCCTAGAAAGTAAGTTAGTTCACCTCCACCACTCATTTCAAATTCATTCTTCATATCAGAAATGAATTCTTCTATCCTTTTATTAGAAGTAGAGCCAAAGACAATGTCATCAACATAGATTTGAGCAATTATTATGTCCTTTGTGGTTTTCTTAGTAAACAAAGTTTTATCAACTCCTCCTCTGTTAAAGCCTTTTTCAATCAAGTACTTGGTTAATCTATCATACCAAGCTCTAGGAGCTTGTTTTAGGCCATACAATGCCTTTTTCAACAGATAGACATGTTCAGGAAAGTTAGGATCCTCAAATCCCTTAGGTTGACAGACATAAACTTCTTCATTAATCACACCATTTAGAAAAGCACTCTTTATGTCAAGTTGAAACAGTTTAAAATCATACAGACATGCAAGAGACAGTAGCATTCTAATGGATTCAATTCTAGCTACTGGAGCAAAGGTTTCATCAAAATCAATTCCCTCAATTTGTGTATAACCCTGAGCTACCAACCTAGCTTTATTTCTGATAATAACTCCATCCTCATCACTTTTATTTCTAAAAATCCATTTAGTCCCTATAACATTTTTATTAGAAGGTCTGGGTACTAAAGTCCATACATCATTTCTCTCAAATTGAGCCAATTCATCCTGCATAGCTAAAATCCATTCACTATCTTCTAGAGCTTCTTTTATATTCTTAGGTTCTAACTGAGAGATATAACAAGCAAAGTGAACAATATTATTTCTTTTACCTCTGGTTTTCATACCTGAAGTAACTTCTCCTATGACATTGTCAAGAAAATGATTTTTCTGAGTCCTTACATAGCGAGGCCTGCTAGTTGACTGAGCATGAGAACTTTCTTCTTCTTCTTCAGATTCAGCAGCATTCTGGGTTTCAACTGCGGTTCCAACCTCAGTTCCAACCTCTGTAACAATCTCGGTTGTAACTTCAGTTTCAACTGGACTTCCAACCTCTATGGGACTGCTTGTTTGCTGAACTTCTGCTTTCTCTTTTTCTGCAATCTCAGATTGTTCATCATCACCTGTATTCTCATCAACAGTTTTTAGGTCATCAAATAACACATTATAAGATTCCATAACACAGTTTGTTCTTTGATTAAAGACTCTAAAAGCTCTACTATTCTGAGGCAATTCTTTTTCAGCTTTTTCAAACACATAGCAGCTGTTTGTTGATCTGACTCCAGTCAAGATTAAATCATTGTTAAGATTAGTAATTAGACACCTTTCTTTGTCAAATTTAACAATCATTTTGTTATCACAGAGTTGACTGATACTAATAAGATTAGCTTTTAGACCATCAACAAGAAAAACATCCTCAATATCAGGCATTCCAGGTTTGTTCAAGGTACCTTTACCAACAATTTTACCTGTATCTCCACCTCCAAACACAACAGTGTTTCCTGTAAGAGTGGTGACATTTTTAAGGAGACTTGCAGTACCTGTCATGTGCTTAGAGCAACCACTGTCAAAATACCAATCATTAGAAGTAACAGCATTCAAAGAGTTAATGACAGCTTTGTTGTTAGCAATTAAGATAGCTTTTTCTTTAACTTTCCAGACCCAGTTCAAATTTTTATTAATAGAAGCTAACCAGGTTTTCTGAGAAATATACCTTCTGTTTCTTTTCAAATAACACTGGATTTCAGAATGACCAGGTTTCTTGCAGAAATTACACAGCTTCAACCTAAAGTTACTTTTATTCTTAAAGCTATTCAGTTTATTCATGGTTGCAACTGAGGTTATAACTGAGCTTCCAACCTTCTTTACAAAAACCTGAGTTTTATTCCTGGTTGCAACTCTGGTTGCAACTGAGCTTCTAACCTTGTTTTCAAAATTATGAGTTTTAGCTTTAGCAACAGCTTCAATAAAGGTGGTTTTTCCTGTACCTTTACCACCATAGTACCCTAGACCACTGATATCTTTAGAGCCTCTAGAATATGACAACATGTCATCTAATTTTTCTGAGGCAGAAACATTCATCAGTTTTATTATCTTTTTAGTTTCAGTAAGTTCAGCCAGTTGTAGTTTAAGCTTCTCAGTAAGACTTTTAACCTCATCCTTTAGATTAACATTAAGTTTGCTTATGATCAAGGATTGTTTACTCAGACATTTATACTTTTCATAAAGAACAAGATATTGCTGAGAAATGTCTTCATCAGAAGGTTCTTCCTCATCACTGCTATAGATTTCAGGAGCAGTTGTAACTATGGTTGAAACATGTTCACAGTCACTTTCATAAGTAGGTTCTTTTTCAGTGATTATACCCATAAAATTAACAAAATTAGAATCATCCTCTTCATCACTGTTGCTCTCAGAATCACTATCACTATCACTATGAGTGGTTATATAAGCATTTTTGTTCCTTTTTAAGGTATTTGCACACTCAGCCTGAATATGACCAAAACCTCTACATTCTCTACACTGAATCTCTTTAGGTTTGTATTCTTTGTTATCCTTTTCTTTGGAATTCCACTTTCCTGTAGAGTTATTATTGAACCTAGACTCTGTCTTAAACTGGTTATCCTTTTTCTGAAAGTTTTTAGATGAACCAGTATCATCCTCCTTTTTCTTATAAAACTTCTTGTACACCTTTTTTGCAAAGAAAGCTAGTTGTTCTTCATCACTCATTTTATCACAGGCATTAGATTCAGATTTCTTAGCTTGAAATGCTATTCCCTTTTCTGGTCTTTTATGTTTGAAGAATTTCAGTTCATGAGTACTTAGATTTCCTATGAGTTCTTCAAGTTTAAGATTATCTAAGTCAGTTGATTCTTCAATGGCTGTGACCTTAATTTCAAACCTTTCTGGGAGTGACCTAAGAGTTTTCTTAACAAGTTTAGCATCACTGTATTTTTCACCTAAGGTTCCAGCTTGATGAGCAATGTGGCAGATTCTACCATTAAATTGTTCAATGTTTTCATCTTCCTCCATTCTTAAGTTCTCAAATTGGGTAGTTAACTGTTGAAGTTTGAAAGCTTTTACTTTAGTGGTTCCTTCAAAAGTAACTTGCAAAATATCCCATGCTTCTTTAGCTGTTTCACAATGAGAGATATACCTGAATACGCTGAGAGTTACACCAGCAAAAATCAAGTTTATGGCTGTTGAGTTGGCACTTGATTTTCTGTCTTCTTCAGCAGACCATCTGTCTTCAGGTAAGAGAATCAGTTCTCCTTCATTATCCATGGTAGTTGGAGCCTCCCATCCATACATAACAGTCTTCCATGCATGTTCATTCTGCTGTTTGATGAAAGACCTCATTCTAATTTTCCATACTCCATAGTTTACTCCTCCTTCAAGCAATGGAGGTTTGTTGAAGGCGTTTCCTTCCCTCATTAAGTCCATTGTTACTAGAACACAGGATCCACACTAAGTAAGATCTAGTGTGAAGCTCTGATACCAATTGAAATTCCTATCCGCTGTTCTAGTTGCAGTTTTGCAGTTAGGTTCCAAGTGAGGTTGCAACCACCAGTTGGAACCACGTATATTAAATGGACAGAACTGTAAAATGTTAAATGTACTCAAAGTGAACACAAGCACATTTAACAACGGAGTTCACCTAACTAGGCTACGTCTCCGGGGCACTTACCCAGATTATGATATTATAAAAAGCTTACAATATATGACTCAAGTCTTAATGAAAAACTTAGACTCCCTCTAGGTTTTTCTGCCTATCACTATATTGCTCCTACTCTATAACTATCACTTATAAATCAATGGCATCCCACCATTGTTTTCTTTTTAAAGCTCACGTGTATTCGCTCTAGAAAATAAGTTCTTTATAATTTAGAACACACACTTTTTACAAGCTAGGTTATCAACTATTTATAAGTAAAAACAATCTTCTTGCTTCAAGATCTTTTATGATTGCTTTTGACTTCTTTTGATTGGCTTCAATCTCTCCATATTGCACGTCTGCCTTTTGTAGGATTGACATCAATCTTCATAAGTTAATACCTGTTTAATAACAAGCTTGAAAGTAGGAGTTAGTCTTTTCCTATAACTAGGAAACATATAAAAATAATATCTTTTAGAGATAATATCTTTCCATATATATATGAAACACCTAGCTCCATATTACATTCAATCTTTAAACGAATTATACTGAATATAGATAAGGAACAAAAGATTGAAACAAGTGATAAAGATTTGCATAAGAATAGAGATATAGATTTAAAAGGAAACATATCTTTATAAACTAATCTCCTTATATCTTTTAGGAAACATCTTTCCTTACCACTTTGATATTCTCAATTTACGCATATTAAACCTTTAAGATCATATGAGAATATATCCTGCATACTGTAGAACAAATAATAATCAATAAAGAACAGTTATGCAGATTTACAGAACAAGACAGAATTCTGCAGAACAGCAGGTTGGAACTGTGGTTGCAACTGAGGTTGCAACTGGTACTTGAAACCACCAACGCTGTCTCAGCAGGTTGTAGAAACCTATCAACATAGGTTGTAACTGAGGTTGTAACATTGCTTGTAACCTAACAACAGTTGTCTCAGTAGGTTGTAACTGAGGTTGCAACATTGCTTGAAACCTAACAACTCTGTCTTAGTTCATAATAAACAGATAGGATTATTTAGTGAAAACCATTAGACAACAAATAGAATTTAGACCAGAAATCTGGTCCTAACACTGGAAAAGCTAGAGGCTTTTATTGGATGAACTCGGTTCTATCTCGACCCAGAAATTCTAGCTTATTTGCTCTAAAGCTACAACCAGATAAGACTATAAAATTGCGCACCCCTCATTGTTGCCACATAGTCACGATGTGTTGAACCGTTATGTTCCGGAAATGGTAATTGCCGCATAGGCAAGCCAAACTTACTGTTTTCTATCATCTGATGGATAAATGAGATAAACTAATTTAGTTTATAGTAGAAAATTTAATGCAACAATTCCAGGTCCCCTCTATTTGACATGGTTGAACTTGAACCAGATTGTTTTTGTCACATATAATATAGGTACTAACCAACTCAAAGCGCCTTTTGTCCAAAAAAGAATTGATTTTATAAGCATTTTGCTGGAAATTTCATTGCAGGCTAAATGTCAGTGTTCGAACTCCGAGAGCCCCTCTAAGATCGCCAAAGGGAACATTAAAGAGCCCATCAACAAGTATGCATCTCTACAATCCTGGTATTTTTTTGTTCTATCTTGTTAAAATGCAACTTTATGTGACTTTAATAGTTCTATAATTCTTAAACAGGTATCAAAAAATCTTCAAGTGGAAGCAGTTTATCAGTGAGGTCGCCCAAATCGTCGAAGTAGGATGAAGTACTGTGCGCCTATAAGAATCTGACTAATAACTTTCATTGTTTGTTTGTTCGTATATTGTTTTGCCGTGCTAGAAATATTTCATTGTTCTTGTCGATAGACAGATTTTAGACACTTCATATCTAGCACAAAAAGAAAAATTAGTACTTGTTTATCAATTATATTTGAAATTTAATTTTTACCAAACGTCATATGAAATGCATAACCTATCTTAGTTACACAAAAATGACAGCTCGACCAATCTTTTATAACTTTTTTCCCATCAATTTACAGATTGTAAATTTGTACTATTTCGTTATTCGGTGAAGTTTTTGTTTGTCAACTGAACTAGCATGAGTGTATGACTAGACGCAACCAATGTATATTCTGATTAAACAGGCAAATGTAGTTCATTTCCTAGTCGACTCTCTAATTCGAAAATAAAAAATCCACCTAGCTTCCCTGAATAATTCTCTTTTATAGGAATATTAAAATTATTTTCAAAATGTGACAAGTTATTGTCTTGGTAGTATGATTAGTAAGGAACTTTCGTTAAACCCTAGGAAGGTTTCACTACAAAAAAATACCTAAATAGCGACGGTATTAGTGACGGTATTTTTTTTTACGAGCTTAATTATTAGCGACGGTTTTTGTGACGGATTTGTGACAGTTTAGTTAATTTACGACAGATTTGTGACAGTTTTTTAAATTAACGAGAGACTTGTGACAGCTTTTGAGTCTTATTAAATCAAACATTATTTTATAGTGTTTACGAAAGACTGGTATAGCCTTATAGGAATAACGTTTATTGATTCAATAATTTCAACCAACAATTGAAATTAATCACAATGGTGGTGTGAATGTTAGCATCCGTGTTGTGTTTGGATAAGAAATTGAATCTTCTTGTTTAGTTTCATTAAGCAACAGGTATTTTAATCCATTCCCAACTAAATAACATCATGGGGGAGTTATTTTTCCATTACGCTGTTTACTAAAAAAAAATATAAAAGAACCGGGATTGGTAAGCCCACGTCCTACGTGACATACCTTTTTCTAGCAGTTTTAAAATTCAACAATAAATAAGCGGATGAAAAACCGCCACCTACGATCCGGACTTCTTAACGCCACGTCCTACGTGGTCATTAGCTCCCACTAAATTGAATTATTTATGCCTTTTTATAATAGTGAGATGTCTTTTTAGGCACAAGTCCAGATGTAATGAAAATTGGAAAGTTTCTTAAATGATTGATAAAATACAAAAAAATAAAAATAGTTTCATCATAAAATTATTTGATTTGACTATACAGTAATAAAATATCTGATTTGACGATAAAATGATTTTTTTACTATTTGATTTGACTTTTTTTTGAGAAAATAGAGAAATAAAAATAAATAGAAATAATAATAAGGTATCTTTTTTTGCCCCCTAATATAATTTTTTTTATGAAGTCAAAGGGAATTTATTTCTATATAGCAGGTTTTTATTTAATCTGTGTTTGTGGTTACTTGAATATCATTGGGATTTTTTTTGTGATGATTTTGTTTTCTTGATTATAATCTTAATCTGTTATAGGTGGAAAAAGATATGAATGGGTTTATTTTTCCAGAGCGACAACGAGGAATAAGAAATGAGTTAAAATAGAATTTTACCCCATTTTTCGATGTGTTACTAAATTACAATTGAGTATTTCGAAAGGTTATTACCTCATATTTATTAAAAGATCAGGGGAAATAAACCTTCAAAAAGATAAATCTTGGGTACCAATTCAGGATATTATAATGTGAGATTTGTTAGCTATATTCTACAATAAAGACATAATAACTAATAAAAACATGACAAAACCAGCACATCGGTGTGGTCCCGTTAAAACCAAATTGTCCGATTTGTCTAGTCAGGTAAGCCCGTTCACTATATTTATTAGATGATACATTATATAATGTAATCAAAGATAAAATAATCTAACCCGTTTGAAGATATAGTGAGACTTACGATTGGAGTTTAATAAGATTGAATGTAATTAATTTTGTTTACAATTTCAGTTTAGTTTGCTGAATTTTAACTTTTTCTAATTAATGTAATTAAATTTGCTTCAAATCTGATTTAGTGTGCTGATTTCCAAACTTTCTTAATTAATGTAATTAACTTTGCTACAATTCCGATATAGTGTGTTGAATATAAAATTTTCTAATCTTGGTTATAGGTATATTACATTTAAATTGAAACGAAATTGTATTAAATTGAGAAGTAAAAAAAAGTCTAATACATTAATTAGAAAAACTTATAGATCAACATACTAAATCAGAATTAGAGCAAATTTAATCAGATTAAATAGTAAGAGTTTCAACACAGTAAATGAGAATCGGAGCAAAGTTATTAAACTCCTTACGATTGCCACATGACTACTTTTGGTAAGTTTTCATTTCTTAGTTCCATCTTTTCAACTCAACACAGTACTGGTTAGACATGAGTTATTTTTTGTTTCTATGATGCAATTATGCGAATATTAGTTGTTAAGTTTAGTTTCAATTATTTTGTGATACCATTTGTTATTTTCATTTTTTTGCATGGACTTTTTAACAGTTTTAATGAAAACAATGGAGACAAATGGAAACAATTGTCGGTTTCACAAATGGAAACAATTGTCCATTTCAATGTGTTATATTTTCCTTAAACATTTAATTCTCAACATGCATACACTTAGCAATTGTGATAGTACGTAACACTATCGAAGTAATTGATTTAATTAAAAAATTTATTTTTTGAAATGCTACCTATTCCCTTTCTGCAATAGTCGAGTTCCATTTACAAATCGGATGATCGATTGATCCCTGAATGTTGTCTTGGTAGCAGCATGAAGTGCTTCTCTATCTTGTACTAGTATGTAACCCTTTTAATTTATGATCAAACGTGGTATTATTCGTATCTTTTTCTGAATCTGACATATTGCGTGTGTCATGTTCATGGGACAATTAGCTATTGAAGCAACAATCAAGAGATACAATGTTAAGATCTTGGTGTTTCTCTAAAATAAAATAAAAAGTTTTAAACTAATTTCCAGACTATCTACGAAATTGTAGCGTGAGAGGGTACTAATCTCTCGGAATTTAATGGTGGCCGTGGTAGAATAGAGGTGGTACGAATATGACTTTGCTAGACCAAATGGCTGCTTCTTGGCGGCGCCTTTACGGATGACATATTATAATCATGTTTGTATGATTCAAAAATGATACATGGAAAATGGTATTCTTGTCCAGTGGTTAATAAAATTTTAGCTTCTATGTGATCGTAGATATCGTTCTCGGAATTATTGTGATTTCTAAACTTTTAACTCTGCGAGATTAAACACTAGGTGAACTTCATCTTCAATAATGATTCTGGGAAGATTTGGCAATACCCCTTATCCAGAAATCCATTGAAAGTATTTTGTGGCCCCTGGGACCAGACTTCTAATGAAATTAAAATGGACATGTGCTCTTACTTCATTTTTTCAATCGTCAAGTGAAAAATCTGGATGATGAAATACATACTAAAGTCTTATCTTTTGTTCCATCCCCCTATCTCGATCTCATGTGATTTTCAATAACATAACTTAAGAATATTCATTTGCCATGTTCTCATATTGCAAATTTTGATTGGGAATTACTTTAAGATACTCGAATATCCACATCAAAACATTGCCTTCATTTCAAGTTTTTCATGATTCTCTTATTTCGTAACCGGAAAAGGACTTTTTGTAAACATAACTAGACATAGCATAAAAACTGGGAACAACTGAAATGCACCATTTTTTTGTAATTTGTTTTCATTTTATTTCCGTCTTTGCCTAAAATCAGACAGAAACAAACCATACCAAACACCAACAAAAACTGTATGAACCAAATTAATCGGAATAGAGCACACAAATTTTTTTATTAGGCAAGATTAAGAGTCGTTTGACCTATAGGACAGCAAAAAGATCAAATCTTTAGGACAGGTGAAAGATTTTTAATCTTAACCACTGCAATATCTGATCTTTTTATTTGTCGGATCAAACAGAAACAAAGAGATTACAAATTTTTAATGACCCAACACTAGTCCGATCTTTAATCCCTTGTCTTAAAATAATCAAGGGTCCTGGATAGAAAAGTAAGCCAACCATCTTGGGCGCCGGTCGACTGGCAGGGTCACAAGTCACAATATAATAAAGGAGCTCCATCTTGATTCACTGGATAGAGGATCGAAACCTTATAGGTATAGAAACAGGATAACCCCCAGTTCCGAAGAAAAAAAGGTAATGCACGCCTGCCGTGGTATGAAAATATAGTTTCAAAAAGGTCCACAAGCAGGTGGTATTATCTTTTTACATACATATAGATATAGAATAGAAAAATAAGCCAACATTACATGAAGGGTTAAGGAGTCTTTCAATGTAACATAAAATAATTCAAAAAATACATTAGTTTCAACAAAAAAAAACCTTTCAGGATATGCAATCTGCAAACCAGGAAAACACAAGACACTTAAATTAATTAACGAGACAACCTAAGTTCACAGTGATTCAGAAGGATTCAATACAACATCGAACAGGTAGTAAAAAGATCAATGCGTTTTGACCACAATGACAACCTAACATCACACAATTTAAACAATCAACTACGGATCGAGGACACCCCGTATTTTTTGGAAGAAGGGTGCATCAACAAAATAGTACACACCACGAAGAAAACTTCACAGAAGAGAACAAATCTCATGTTTTGTTTTTGAGAAGGAATATGACATGCATAGCTATATAACTGATGAAGACTATGATAGAAGGTAAACAGCAGTAAAGCTATTTAATTTATAAAGATAATAGTTGAAGAGCCTTAGATAAAAGTACCATACAGGATGATAAAATGATCCGAAAAAACAACTTCAAGAAACAACATAGTCAAGCTTACAAACAGCCTCTCAACAAACATTGTCTGAAAAGATAAGGAAAAACATTTCTGAAGGATTTGTGAAACATAACGCTTAACGGTAAGATTTCTGGAATCTAGCACGAGCACCACGACCACCAAACTTCTTAGGCTCACAGCGCCTTGGGTCAGCAACAAGCAGAGTACGATCGTACCTAAAAATAATTCAAACATTCCACTCATAAAAAATTGTTTAAACAGTCTTAAAATAAAATGCCAAACAAAAAAAGGATGGAAATTTTTGAACAGAAAATCATATGGAAAAGTGATACAAATTCAGAACACAATTTAGAGCAAATTTTTTAACACAATTTTTAAACTGTAAGTTTTTAGAACAAATTATGTAATATCAGATTTTTTTATGCCACTTAGATAGTCTGTAAAGAACTAAGGAGTAGTTTGGAAAGGTGTGAATATTGCATATCCTCCAAGTAAGCTTAATGACCGGAATAAGGACATAAAATTGTATCATCTACACCAATGGGAAACGTCTTTAAAGTAATCAAATAGAGTGGGTCACTAGTGAGAATCAAAGTAGCTTAGAACCAGAAAAACATGTATTGAATGCCTTTCTTTGAATGTAGCCCATTTTTTAGCCAAAGCAGCGTACAATAGCTGGTAATAAGACCCCAAGATTGACAAGTTCAACATAAATAAATAAAACTACAGTACGTAGCTACAAAACAATTTAAAAGCAGGTCCATGGCTATAAAGAAGGAAAAATAGAATGAATTGTTTTGTGAAAATTATAATAGTTTAAACTATAAAGAAATAAAAAGTTTGAACCTGGCAGATTTTCAAAGCCTAAAGTCCAATAACGATTATAAGACAACAGAATTAAGAAAGTCGCACAAAAAAACTGCAAACAGGAATTTAAAAGCAGAATGAATTGTTTTGTGAAAATTATAATAGTTTAAACTATAAAGAAATAAAAAGTTTGAACTTGGCAGATTTTCAAAGCCTAGAGTCCAATAACGATTATAAGACAACAGAATTAAGAAAGTCGCACAAAAAAAATGCAAACAGGAAGAAGGCTACAAATTAGATGATAAGGTCCTACCAAAATAACCTCCTTAAAAAGAATGCAGACATATGATGTAAGCGACTATCTCTTGCTATTCATATTATACGGTACTTTCCAAATACTGGTTCACTTTATCTCTCTGCTATTACGAGCCCTATTTCTATTTTGTCCTATATGATATGACCATTTATATTCTCATTTTGGCCTGTTTGGCACTACAATTGCCATTATGGCCTAGTCTAGAGCGATCATATATTATACATAACACAATAATAAGAGGATAAAACACTGATCCGAGAAGTGCTATAGGAAGCGGGAAAGTTTATAGTGCTAATTAAGGCAGCACCATAGTAAGAGGTTCAAAGCTAAGCGCTGCTTGGCAAAGCAAAGTCTTTCCTAATACAGTTGCCAACGAATTAAATAATAAAGCTAGTTTACAGTGGCTAATCAGCTCATTTGAAGAACCTAATTCACTATAACAATGCAATACACTAGTTTACAGTTAGTTAATTACAGTTTTTTTTATATTTAGCAAAACCCAAGAGTAGTCGATCTTTTTGGGGGAAATCAAAATTTGTACAGTTTTTATGTTTTTTGCCAAATGCAGCCTGTTCCAATTTTGGTTTGTATGATAAATGAACCGTAAATATGCGTTCATGTTTGGTTTGATCATAAACAGACGAAGATGACCAAAACATAAGCAAGGAGATGACATTATTGGTTAATGGTTCGATCCATTTGCAGCTTATTACATACACTAGCACACAGAACTGGCGGTCACAGAATAACCCCAGTTGTAATTCACTGAAATATGGTACATTAAAAGCATTGGAAGCTCTGCTTATCATGTACCCCTTTTACCTTCAGTAGTATCATAATTTTAAATTTAAATTCTAATAAGTAGTAGTCAATTCTAGAGCACATGCACATAGAAAACAAACAAACACGTACTCTTACAAGTAGAGTAAGTATCATAAACTCTAGAGCAAGTATCAGAATACTAAAACAAGTCAAAGCAGGAATAGAGGAGTACATAGACAAGCCACACATAAACTTACATGGTGCCTGTTAGGAGCATTTTCCTTTGCTTCTTTGATTAACAAAAAGTAGTGTTTGGCAAGTTAGCATTTTAAGCTATCTTTGGGGTCAAAAAAGCTAAAAAAAGCTAAAGAGCAGAGAAGCTAGGATATTGGGATTTTTTGAACCTTTCACATAAAAATTACCAAAAGAAGTAATTTTCTGATTGAAAAAGTTCACAAAACTAAAAGTCAGTTAAGTTAAAACGAAAAATGGATTATCAACCAAATTGAAGGAGAATCTGGAAAAGACATTAAGCTAAACCCAAACAAGGCCTTACCCACAACATTGCAATGTGAAATATTAAAGACATACAAAGTTCTGTCTTGACTGTACCTCTATCCACTCGGTAATTAAATTAAATAACGAAAACTTGTAATTCAGGTGTATCATACATTAAGGCTTACAAAGTTCTGGTATTTAATTGTATCATGTATGCATTCTCATCATACATGTGTAGTCAATTAGAAATATATTATAAAGAAATAGACGCATGGACATACATACTACATACATGTAGATCAAGTTTGAATTCTAGAGTAAGTATCAGATCACGAGTATATGTGCTGCGCAGGAAATAGTAAACAGGACACTAACGACATTAACAGCATATTAAAATCTGATTATAAGGACACTTGTACCAAGGAGAAAATATTAAAATCTGTTTCTACGCAACACGATAATTAAACATGGAACTTCACCTGCAAGTAAATATATAATATACATAACCGAGAGAGAGAGAAAGAGCATGTAATAATACCTGACAACAATTCTATACAATATTAAAATCGGTTTCTAAGCTACACGATCAATAAACACAGGCTGTAGGGCAAATATTAACAATGTCAACAAGGGCGGTCCTAGAAAATTATCGTAGTTTCAGGTTCTGCTATTAACTAGTAGTTTGTATGCATACTATAGTCTTATTAGTCAGAGTCAACTAGCAAATGTATATAAAAACAAACACACAGATGCAAACATGCACATAGAGAAGGCATACATAAACGTACACAGTGTCTGCTTGGCAGCAGCTTTTTTCCTCGGTTTTTTTAACTAAAAAATCAGATATGAGTGTCAGCTTTTTAAAAGCTAGGTTTTGGGTTTAAAAAAAGCTCAAAAGGTAGTAAAAAAAATCAAGAAAAATAAACTGTAAAGTAGGAGGTTTTTAGTGCATTTTCACATAAACAGTACAAAAAATAGAAATGTTGTAATAAAAGTCTAAAATTTGTCTTTTTGTCGCTTATAAGTTAATATAAGTAGAAGATGACTTCTCGATTGAACAAATTACAAGTTACATGTATAAGCTACGAGACTGAGGTGGTACCAAACTCTACATAACACTTTTTTTAGGAAGTTTTTTAAAACAAAAACAAAAAACAAATGGCATACGCACCTTTTATAACTCCTATGTGTAATAATAACCACCGATTAATATCAGTTTTTATGCTATCCAATCAATAAACACATTGTAATCGCTAATTTCAATTGCAAGGAGCTATTTAAGGATGAATTATTACTTTAAAATTTGAAACAATTTCTACTGAAAATTCAACAAAAAAACAAAGAAAAATGAAAAAAAATCCAACAAAAAAAACATACATAAATACATAGATATAGATATAGATATAAAGACAAAACGCATGATAAAGATGTAAAGCAACTGGTAGCAAGGAATGGGCAGCAGACTAAATGATGTGTAAAAGTAGACACACAAAACAAAACCGCAGGCAGGTAGATAAAAAGGTAAAAAAAAAATATAATGGTATTTTTTTTTAATTAAAAAAAAACAGGGAAATGATAAAACATAGACTGGTCGTAGAATCAATGAGAATAATATAAATTAGAGAGATGGAAGTAGAAATGAAGAAAAGGGATGAAAAATATAGTAGACCTGACGAGTATGTCCTTGATTTCCTTCTTAGTCTGCTCGTCGACAAACTTCTGGTGGAAAGCGACGATAGCCTTGGCGATACTCTGACGGACAGCATAAACCTGAGAGACATGGCCTCCACCCGTAACCCTGACCCGAATATTCACATCATTAGTCCGGTGACGGCCCAATAGGTAGAGCGGTTCGAGGACCTAATAATAGTACAATATAAAATCAATTAAGAAAGGAATACTATCATCTAATTAGTTATAATCAATTAAGAAATGGAGATGACATATATGGGTCCTTTTGGTAACAGATTTTTAGATTTTTTATTTTAGCTTTCAAAAAGGAGATTACGTATTTAGCTTTCAAAAAGCTGAAAAGGCTGAAAAATTTAAAAATTCTAAAAAACAAGAATCTGGAGTTTTCAGTTGATTTTCTTAAAACGGATTTTTAAAATCTGATTTTGGACAAAAAAAATCTGTTACATAGCCATAGATATATATAAATATATATGGCAGCTTCTTAATAAGCAATTTTTTTTCATCTAATAAACACACATACACATGTGTTGTCACAGGATTAAAATTAGTTAAAAGTCAATTATAAGTAAAATAAAAAATACAAGTAGAACAAGTATCATAAACACACACACATATTTTTTGGTCCAAAATTAGATTTTAAGAATTGACTTAAATTCCAGATTTTGTTATTTAGATTTTTCAGCTTTTTCGGCTAAAAATCTGTTTTTTGAAAGATGACCGTCCAAACACCCATGATTTTTGAAAATAAAAACTCTAAAATCTGTTACCAAATATAAATAAATAAAAAGTAATAAGATAAAAAATTACATATAGAACAAATATCATAAACACACACGCATACATACATATATATATCGTTATAAGTCAAATAAAAAAACTAAGGTAGGTTATTTTAAGCAGTTTTTTGTATCTCTAAAAAAAGAAAGCGGTTATATGACCTTAGCGCTGAGGATTTGGGGTCCAAATAGCTCAATCGGAGCTCCGTTAACTTTGATCATTCCTCGGCCTCGCTTGCAATGAGCTACGGCGACCGCCGTCTTCTTCCGCCCAAAACACTGTACCGACTCCACCGGCATTGCTACTACGGCTGCCATCTTCTCTTCTCTGTGTGATAAACCCTAATCCTAGAGAGATGTTTTGTGTATTTTAGCCGTTTTATAAGAAGGTCGTTTTTAGGGTTTTAATAAACAACATTCCCTGTTTTCTCTTAATTAGTTTGGGCCCAACTTGTAATGACATTTGGACCCAATACCAAGCTTCCACTAATTTCAATCTTTGGGAATACTCTACTACTGGTGGAAAAAATTCCCGAAATACCGAAATTCGGTCTGATTTGATATTCGATTCGTTTTGATCTGATTTTTTTTGTCCTGATGTTGTCCCGATCTGAAAGGTCGGATTTTTATCCCGTCCTGAACTAATTTGGTTCAGGATTGGATTTTTATTTTCAAATCCGATGGATTTCCTGACCCGAACCGATAGAATTAATATACATTACAAAATATATATTTTTTTAAAAACTTATTATTAATAGCATCAGTTTATGATAATTTACGAAATATTGTACACATTTTTACATGACAGTAAATAAAATATTATATATTCAAAAAAATATATAATAACATTATTCAAACTAAAAACACGAACTTCATGTTATAATTTTAGTTATTCAAGATTATGACGGATACACAACATATGCAATAAGAAAGTCAAACGAAACATCAAATAAAATGAATAACATAATATATTAGATATATGAAGGGTAACCAGTGATTAAATTAATAAATATACATTTATATATAAATAAATGAGTGTATATATATATATGTGTGTGTGTGTGTGTTTAGAAGGGAAATAGAAGTGTGTTACTTAGTAAATAGAGTCGATGTGATAGTAAATTTATTTATTTTAATAAATATAAACTGGTGCTATTAATAATAAGTTTTTTTTAAAAATATATTTTTTAATGTATATTAATTATACAAATAATGTCCAATAGGTACCACTTTTGAAATTATATTCCTTCTAGATACCTCCATAATTTCACATTCCCTATAGGTAGCACTTTTTAATTATTTAATTTATTTACCAAAACGCCATACACATATTTCATAAAAAATGCAAAAAAAACACATAAAATTATATAAAATATCAAAATGAATGAAAAAAAATCACAAAAAATTGTAAAATTTTTAAAAAAAATGTATTTTTATAAAAAAAATCACAAAAATCACAAAAAATGAAAAAAAAAATGAAAAAAAATGAAAAAAATAACAAAGAAAATAAAAAAATCACAAAAAAATTATAAAAAATGAAAAATTCACAAAATTATAAAAAAATAAAAATAAAATAAAAAATATGATTATAAAAAGTTGGGCCGTTACAGAACACCTACTTTCCTGCATATTAAATAAAACCCTAGAAAAAAATTCCCATATAAAATAGTAAAAATACTCCTCTATTTCCCCCACACTCTCCCCGCCGCTCTCTCTCTCTCTAAACACACACACTATTCACACTTTCTCTCTCACACACACACAACATGGCAGCCGTAGCTCCACCGACTCCGATCGAGTCCGTGCAGTGTTTTGGCCGGAAAAAAACTGCCGTCGCCGTAGCCCATTGCAAGCGCGGCCGTGGGCTGATCAGAGTTAACGGAGCTCCGATCGAACTATTCGGACCACAAATCCTCAGCTCTAAGGTGTGTTTTTATTAGATAAAAAATTGCTTATTATATAACCTGCTTTAGTTTTTTTTATTTGACTTATAACTAATTTTAATCCTCGTCATATATATGTGTGTGTGTGTGTTTATTAGATTAAAAAATTGCTTATTATAACCTGCTTTGGTTTTTTTATTTGACTTATGACTAATTTTAATCCTCGTCATATATATATGTGTGTGTGTGTTTATTAGATTAAAAAATTGTTTATTAGAACCTGCTTTAGTTTTTTTATTTGACTCGTAACTAATTTTAATCTTCGTCATATATATATATGTGTGTGTGTGTTTATGATAGTTGTTCTACATATATGTATCTATGTGCCTGTGTTTGATTTTATTATGTCATCTCCATTTCTTATGGTGCGTTTGGTTACAGAATTTTTAGTTCAAAAGTTTTGAAAATCCAACAGATTCTTTTTTTTAGATTTTTCAGCTTTTTTTAGGCTGAAAATCTGCTTTTTGAAAGCTATATGGGTCCGTTTGGCAACAGGTTTTTGTGAAATTTAGTTTTAAAAATCTGTAGGAATTTGGAAAATCAGATTATTTAGCCTTTGAAAAGCATATTTTCATCCAAAAAAAAACTGGATTTTGGTTGGATTTTTATAACAGATTTTGACCAAATAATCAGTTGCCAAACGGACTCTTATAAATGACTTGTACTAATTTTAATCCTAAAAAACTGCACCCGACACTCTCCCCAATATTAAAAAACCCTAAAAAATAAAACCTATAAAAACAATCATTCCTATCACACGCTCTCCCTGTTGCTCTCTCTCTCTCTCTCTAACACACACACACTATCTCACACTTTGTCACACACACACAACTTGGCAGCCCTAGCACCTCCAGTCCCGATCGAGTCCGTGCAATGTTTTGGCCGAGGGATGATCAAAGTGAACGGAGCTCCGAACGAGCTAGTCGGAGCACAGATCCTCAGCGCAAAGGTCTTCGAACCATTATATATATATATATATATATATGTACTGATTAAGCATTCTGTGTTTATTAATTTTGTTGCATAAAAAGAGATATTTATCCTACCTACTTGCAGTTGAAGTTCCGTTTATACTATCTATCTATCTACATATATTTATGTGTGTGTGTGTATATATATATTTATGTATGTATCTATGTGCCTGTGTTTGGTTTTATATGTTATCTTTATATCTATACATCTACTTTTTTAATCTTGGTCATATATATGTGTGTGTGTGTTTATTAGATAAAAAAATGCTTATTAGAAGCTGCCATATATATATATATATACACATCTATGTCTATGCTTGGTAACAGTTTTTTTGGTCTCAAATCAGGTTTTAAAAATCTGATTTAAGAAAATGCACTGAAAATTCCAGATTCTTGTTTTTTAGAATTTTCAGCTTTTTGAAAGCTAAATAATCTCCTTTTTGAAAGCTTAAATAAATAATCTAAAAATCTGTTACCAAACGGACCCATACATGTCATCTCCATTTCTTAATTGACTATAACTAATTAGATGATAGCATTACTTTCTTAATTGATTTTATATTGTACTATTATTAGGTCTTCGAACCGGTTTACCTATTGGGCCGTCACCGCATTAAGAATGTGGATATTCGGGTCAGGGTTACTGGTGGAGGCCACGTCTCTCAGGTTTATGCTGTCCGTCAGAGTATCGCCAAGGCTATCGTTGCTTTCCACCAGAAGTTCGTCGATGAGCAGGCTAAGAAGGAAATCAAGGACATACTCGTCAGGTCTACTATAATTCTTCAACTCTATTTTTTTTCATATCTTTTTCTATCTTTATCTATTCATTGAGCGAGCACTCTCTTCTCTGTCCATTGATTGATTTTGCTGCTGCATCAAAAATAAATTGATCTTTTTATATTTACTTCTTTATACTTTTCCCTACCTACTTGCAGTCCAAGTTTCCGTTTGTGTGTTTGTTTTTAGATGCTGTATCCATTTCCTAATTGACTAGTTTCATTTTAGTATGCTGTATCCAAATCTATTTATTGACTATAACTTCAGTAAATAGAGCTTTTTATTTTCTGGGTTTTCTTTTAATCTTTTTTCAGATTTTTTTTTTCATTTTTTTGTTATTTTCCCTATTTTTTCCTACTTTTTTTTTTGAGTTTTTATGTTTATGCTAATTGGGTGGCATTGGCTTTTTATTTATTTATCAAAAAGCTGCTTTTAATAGAAAATTAGGTTGTTTAATACATAGAAGCTGACTTAGTTTTCCCCAATAGTTAAAACCCTAAAAAAATATTATAAAACTCTCCCCGCCACTCTCTCTACCTACCGTGCACCGATCGACTCGGACCGCAGATACTCAGCGCGAAGGTGCTCAAGCCTCTCTACCTCTCAGATCTATGCCTTCCGTCAGAGTATTGCAAAGGATATCGTTGCTTTCCACTAAAAGTTGGTCGACGAACATGCCAAGAAGGAAATGAAGGACATTCTCGTCAGGCTATCATTTTCATTTTTTCTTCTTTGTTTTATATATCTATTTCTCTCTATCTAATTTCTATTTCTACTCATTGAGCCACAGTCTCTGTTTTATCATTTCCCTGCTGTTTAAAAAAAAGACCTTTATTTATTTATTTCCTTTTTACTTTCATATCTACCTGCTTGCAGTTTTGTGTGTTTACTTTTACACATCATCTTAGTCTGCTTGCTCATACTTTGGTAGTAGCTTTACATCTTTATTATGCTTTTCTGAAGCATTTTTTGGTCAAAATGTTGCTTCTAATGATAAAACTATGAGAACAAAAAAAAGATTATTACTTAATAGAAACTGTCTTTGTATTTGGAAAATTACCCCATTTGTTAGTTTTTTGTGTGAAAAAGCTCAAAAAATCCCCAATATCCTAGATTCTCTGCCTTTTTATCCTTATCGACCCAAACAGCTACCATGCCAATGAAACACCCATGTTTTTTTAATCAAAAAAGCCGAGGAAAAAAGTTGTCGCCAAAATGGCACTATGCATGGGTACGTATGGCCTTGTCTATGTGCTTTTCCATTCCTGTTTGATTTTAATATGCTGTTATAATTGGCACAAGTGTCCTGCTTTCCATTTTATGCGTAAATGTTTATCAAATTGTTTTTTTTTGTGCATGAGTTGGAAAAATGGGTTTTATCGTATTTTATATTATTTGTTGTTTGTAAGACCTTGTTTGGGTTTGACTTCATAGCTTTCGCAGATTCTCTTCTATTTGGGTTATCAAATGTTTGTTAGCTACACCTTTTTAAAACTATATTCTATTTCAGTTTATCATTTAATTTTGGGTATAATTTCGAATAATGGGTTATATACCTTCTATTTTATTGTTGTGAAATATGTTTTAGTTAATGGCAGTGTTTTGTGGTGAGGCTAATTATTATGGAGATAACTCCTATGTACTTCGATAAATTGGAGCTTGTCAGGCCAAAAGAAGACCTGTGCTAGCTCACTGATTTTTCTTCATGATATTTGCCTGACTCAACTTATTAACGTTTTTGATCTTATTTTAGATTACATAATATAACATTCCTTCTTGTTTTTTTTATCTTTTGCTATTCCTGATTCATTATCATTCTCATACACTTTCCTTGGGCTAATACACTGAATGAATTACACAATTCCTCAAATTTTGAGCTTCCCCCTACAAATTCGTTAAATATTGGTTTTGCTACTGAAAAAAACTCTAAATTATTGTATTGAATTGGGTTCTTTAAATGAGCTAATGAGACATTGTAAACGAGCTTTACTATTGAATTTGTTGGTAACTGTGTTGCATAAGACTTTGCTTTGCAACACAGTGCTGTAGCTTTAAACCTGCCTTAAACTGCACTGTAGACTTCTCTATTTTTTGGATTATTTAGCACTATTTAGGCGACCACTCTAAACTATGAGGCAATTGTATGCTAAACAGGCCGAAATGAGAATAAAAGTGGTCATATCATATGGGCCAAAATAGAAAGAACCAGAAAGGAAGACAGATAGAGGAACCAGAATTTGGAAATTAGGTAATAATGAATATCAAGTGATGGTCGGTGTCTTTGATAGCACCTTATATTTTGATTTGTAGCCATGTACCTGTTTGTAGTTTTTTTTTGTCTTTCTTAATTTTGGGGTCTCCTTACGCAGTATTGGTCTCCAAGGTTGCTGGAAAATGTTCTACATTCAGCCTTTTTAGTTTTTTTGTAGTTTAAGCAAATTATTATCTTCACAAACCAATTCATTCTATTTCATTTATCTGTGATACAGTTAATATTGAGGTTTTTTGGTAGGACCTGCTTATAAATTATTTTATTTCTGTGTGACTTTCTCAAATCTAGGGTCTCATTACTCTACTTTGGCTGAAAAATGTGCTACACTGAAAAAGAAGTTATTTAATTAAGGTTCTTTGTAGTTACTTTAAAGAGGGATTCCATTGGCAAAGATGATACATTTTTATGTCCTGATACTGCTAATTAAGCTTACTTGTAAGTATATGCAATATTCACACCTTTCAAAACTACTCCGTAGTTTTCTACAGACTATCTAAGTGACATAAAAATATCTAATAGTACATAATTTGCTCTCAATTATTATAGTTTAGCATTTGCAATGTTAATCACTTGTAATTTTCCGACAAGGACCCCCACGTAAAGATTCTCAAGTCCATGTTGAGTCCTGAACTTGTAACATATTTCCATATGATTTTGTTCACACATTGTCATTTTTTTTTTGGCATTTATTTTTAGATTGTTAAAAAAATATGAATTTGGAATGTGTGAATTATTATTAGGTACGACCGAACTCTTCTTGTTGCTGACCCAAGGCGCTGCGAGCCTAAGAAGTTTGGTGGTCGTGGTGCTCGTGCTAGATTCCAGAAGTCTTACCGTTAAGTGTTATGTTTCAAATTTTCTTGTGAAGACGTGCTAGATTCAGACTATGTTGTTTCTTGAATTTGCTTATTCGGATCATGTCGTCATCTAAGTGCTTTTCAGCCAGTATGGTACAATAATTTATGGCTTTTTGACTATTAAGTATTATGGAGCATCTTTCTTAATTAAATAGTTTTCTGTTGCTTACCTTCTTCAAATAGAAGCCTTCATCAGTTAAATAATTGCATCTCGTATTCCTTCTTTCTGTTAAGTTTGTTAGCTTCCAAAAAAATACAGGGTTGCCTTGATCCGTAGTTGATTGTTTAAATTAAATTGTGTTAATTTAGGCTGTCGCTGTAATACAAAGATGTTGATCTTTTTATCTCCCGTTAGATGTTCGTTCTGAATCACTGTGACCTTAGGTTGTCACTTTACAGTGATGAACAGTTTAAATTATGTTTCGTCTCTTTATGTTTTTCAGGTATGCATATTGCAGTATGTCAAAGTTGTATTAATGAAAATAAACGTTTTTTCCCCAAATTTTTAGCATTTATTGAATGATTAAAATTGAGGGACTCTTTACCAGCTACTACCCCTTCACTTCGATTATTGTTTTGTTAGCTTGTTTTTCTATTCGAAATGTATGAGTATATCTATGCTACTATAGAAATATAATAGCACCTGCCTGCTTATGAACCTATTTTAAACTATGTTTTGGACCATGGAAGGCCTGCTTCACCCTTTTCCTTCGAAACGGATGTTTAGTAGCTTATATTCCGTTAAAGGAGGCGACAAACCAATTGCTCATTTAACGGCACCAAAATACTAATTAAGTTTTAATATAGGCTTTGATGAAGCTAAAACTTTTGCTGAATCAATTTCAACATCGCAGTAGTTATCACAAGTCAGGGTCCGTTTGGCATCAACTTTTTTAGTCAATAAAGCTGATTTTAAAAACAGTAGGAAAAAAGCTTGCTTTAAAATATATCTAAGGAGTGTTTGTTAAAAACTTAAAAAAGCAAACTTTCATGCATATTGAATTTTGGAATTAATTAATATCCTTTTACTTTTCAATTAAAGTTGACTTATAAGTCTTTTCTTTTTGATAAATTTTCAAATGTCGAAACGAGCAACAAGTTAAGCATATGAATTTGGCCTGACCAGCTGTGGTCGTTGATTGACTCTGATTTATCGTAACTTTTATTTTATAAATATATCCTTTTCAAAAAAAAAAAGAGTTAAGCATACGAATAAAACTTTACTTGAGATGAGATCAATATTCATTTAAATTTTCAAAATTGTTGCGAGAAAGTTACTAAAATATCTAAAATTTATGCCTTTTTTGCTTTTACCTTTTCTAGTTATGTTCATTTAAAATCTAGATTTTTATAAGTTAAAAAAAGTAGCGATAACAAACACATACTTTTTAAAAGCAAATGCTAAAAAAGTTAACAAAAAAAATTGTTACCAAACGTGCACTCAAAATATTATTTAGAACAAAAAAAAGATAACTCCTATGATAACTCTTCTAATTAGTTTTCCATGAATACAATAGGTGGTTGGAATACAAGTGTTATAAATAACCTCCAGAAAAAACAAATGGTAAATGATTTTATTTTTAAACTAAAACATCTCCTTGTAATATGAAACTTGTGACTTTAGCTTCCCAAAGTCACATTTTACTAAATTTCTCCTCTTGTGAAATAAATACATCTTGTGATTTCAACTTGTTAGGACCAGATTTCTGGTCTAAATATTGTTTATTGTCTATTGATTTTTACTAGATAAATCCTAACTGTTATTAAGAACTAAGACAGAGTTGTTAGGTTTCAAGCAATGTTGCAACCTCAGTTACAACCTACTGAGACAACTGTTGTTAGGTTACAAGCAATGTTACAACCTCAGTTACAACCTATGTTGATAGGTTTCTACAACCTGCTGAGACAGCGTTGGTGGTTTCAAGTACCAGTTGCAACCTCAGTTGCAACCACAGTTCCAACCTGCTGTTCTGCAGAATTCTGTCTTGTTCTGTAAATCTGCATAACTGTTCTTTATTGATTATTATTTGTTCTACAGTATGCAGGATATATTCTCATATGATCTTAAAGGTTTAATATGCGTAAATTGAGAATATCAAAGTGGTAAGGAAAGATGTTTCCTAAAAGATATAAGGAGATTAGTTTATAAAGATATGTTTCCTTTTAAATCTATATCTCTATTCTTATGCAAATCTTTATCACTTGTTTCAATCTTTTGTTCCTTATCTATATTCAGTATAATTCGTTTAAAGATTGAATGTAATATGGAGTTAGGTGTTTCATATATATATGGAAATATATTATCTCTAAAATATATTATCTTTATATGTTTCCTAGTTATAGGAAAAGACTAACTCCTACTTTCAAGCTTGTTATTAAACAGGTATTAACTTATGAAGATTGATGTCAATCCTACAAAAGGCAGACGTGCAATATGGAGAGATTGAAGTCAATCAAAAGAAGTCAAAAGCAATCATAAAAGATCTTGAAGCAAGAAGATTGTTTTTACTTATAAATAGTTGATAACTTAGCTTGTAAAAAGTGTGTGTTCTAAATTATAAAGAACTTATTTTCTAGAGAGAATACACGTGAGCTTTAAAAAGAAAATAATGGTGGGATGCCATTGATTTATAAGTGATAGTTATAGAGTAGGAGCAATATAGTGATAGGCAGAAAAACCTAGAGGGAGTCTAAGTTTTTCATTAAGACTTGAGTCATATATTGTAAGCTTTTTATAATATCATAATCTGGGTAAGTGCCCCGGAGACGTAGCCTAGTTAGGTGAACTCCGTTGTTAAATGTGCTTGTGTTCACTTTGAGTACATTTAACATTTTACAGTTCTGTCCATTTAATATACGTGGTTCCAACTGGTGGTTGCAACCTCACTTGGAACCTAACTGCAAAACTGCAACTAGAACAGCGGATAGGAATTTCAATTGGTATCAGAGCTTTACACTAGACTTTACTTAGTGTTGATCCTGTGTTCTAGTAAAAATGGACTTAATGAGGGAAGGAAACGCCTTCAACAAACCTCCATTGCTTGAAGGAGGAGTAAACTATGGAGTATGGAAGATCAGAATGAGGTCCTTCATCAAACAGCAGAATGAACATGCATGGAAAACTGTGATGTATGGATGGGAGGCTCCAACTGCCATTGATAGTGAAGGAGAACTGGTTTTTATACCTGAAGACAGATGGTCTGCTGATGAAGACAGGAAATCAAGTGCCAACTCAACAGCCATAAACTTGATTTTTGCTGGTGTAACTCTCAGTGTATTCAGGTATATTTCTCACTGTCAAACTGCTAAAGAGGCATGGGATATTTTGCAAGTTACTTTTGAAGGAACTACTAAAGTAAAAGCTTTCAAACTTCAACAGTTAACTACTCAATTTGAAAACCTAAGAATGGAGGAAGATGAAAATATTGAACAATTTAATGGTAGAATCTGCCACATTGCTCATCAAGCTGGAACCTTAGGTGAAAAATACAGTGATGCTAAACTTGTTAAGAAAACTCTTAGGTCACTCCCAGAAAGGTTTGAAATCAAAGTTACAGCTATTGAAGAATCTACAGACTTAGATAATCTTAAACTTGAAGAACTTATAGGAAATCTAAGCACTCATGAGCTGAAATTCTTTAAACATAAAAGACCAGAAAAGGGAATAGCATTTCAGGCTAAGAAATCTGAACCTAATGTCTGTGATAAAATGAGTGATGAAGAACAGCTGGCTTTCTTTGCTAAAAAGGTTTTTAAAAAGTTTTATAAGAGAAAAGAGGATGATACTGGTTCTTCTAAAAATTTTCAGAAAAGGGATAACCAACTTAGAACAGAATCCAGGTTCAATAATAACTCTACAGGAAAGTGGAATTCTAAAGAAAAGGATAATAAAGACCATAAGCCTAAAGAAATTCAGTGTAGAGAATGTAGAGGGTTTGGTCATATTCAGGCTGAGTGTGCTAATACTTTAAAAAGGAACAAAAATGCCTATATATCCACTCATAGTGATAGTGATTCTGAGAGCAACAGTGATGAAGAGGATGAGTCTAATTTTGTTAACTTTATGGGAATAATCACTGAAAAAGAACCTACTTATGAAAGTGACTGTGAACATGTTTCAACTGAAGTTACAACCACTCTTAAAACCTACAGCAGTGATGAGGAAGAACCTTCTGATGAAGACATTTCTCAGCAATATCTTGTTCTTTATGAAAAGTATAAATGTCTGAGTAAACAATCCTTGATCATAAGCAAACTTAATGTTAATCTAAAGGATGAGGTTAAAAGTCTTACTGAGAAGCTTAAACTACAACTGGCTGAACTTACTGAAACTAAAAAGATAATAAAACTGATGAATGTTTCTGCCTCAGAAAAATTAGATGACATGTTGTCATATTCTAGAGGCTCTAAAGATATCAGTGGTCTAGGGTACTATGGTGGTAAAAGTACAGGAAAAACTACCTTTATTGAAGCTGTTGCTAAAGCTAAAACTCATAATTTTGAAAACAAGGTTAGAAGCTCAGTTGCAACCAGAGTTGCAACCAGGAATAAAACTCAGGTTTTTGTAAAGAAGGTTGGAAGCTCAGTTATAACCTCAGTTGCAACCATGAATAAACTGAATAGCTTTAAGGATAAAAGTAACTTTAGGTTGAAGCTGTGTAATTTCTGCAAGAAACCTGGTCATTCTGAAATCCAGTGTTATTTGAAAAGAAACAGAAGGTATATTTCTCAGAAAACCTGGTTAGCTTCTATTAATAAAAATTTGAACTGGGTCTGGAAAGTTAAAGAAAAAGCTATCTTAATTGCTAACAACAAAGCTGTCATTAACTCTTTGAATGCTGTTACTTCTAATGATTGGTATTTTGACAGTGGTTGCTCTAAGCACATGACAGGTACTGCAAGTCTCCTTAAAAATGTCACCATTCTTACAGGAAACACTGTTGTGTTTGGAGGTGGAGATACAGGTAAAATTGTTGGTAAAAGTACCTTGAACAAACCTGGAATGCCTGATATTGAGGATGTTTTTCTTGTTGATGGTCTAAAAGCTAATCTTATTAGTATCAGTCAACTCTGTGATAACAAAATGATTGTTAAATTTGACAAAGAAAGGTGTCTAATTACTAATCTTAACAATGATTTAATCATGACTGGAGTTAGATCTACCAACAGCTGCTATGTGTTTGAAAAAGCTGAAAAAGAATTGCCTCAAAGTAGGTGTAATCAAGCCATTACTAATAATGTGGATATCTGGCATAAAAGGCTTGGGCATGTGAATTACAAAACCTTAGATAAGCTTGTTAACAAGGAATTGATAAGAGGAATTCCTAAACTTAGTGCTAAAACTCAGAGTGTCTGTGGTGATTGTGCTATAGGCAAACAAACCAAAAGTATTCACAAAAGTACTAGTCAAATCTACACTAAGAGAGTCCTAGAACTTCTTCATATTGACCTGATGGGGCCTATGCAAACTGCTAGTATAGGTGGTAAGAAGTACATTCTGGTAGTTGTTGATGACTTTTCTAGATACTCTTGGGTAGTGTTCTTAAAAGATAAGACTGAAACTTTTGAACTGTTCAAAACTTTGTGCTTAAAACTTCAACTTGAAAAAGGTTCAACCAGTGGTAATATTGCTAGGGTTAGAAGTGATCATGGAACAGAATTTGAGAACAGTAAGTTTAGAGAATTCTGCAACTCCTTAGGTATTAGTCATGAGTTCTCTGCTCCTAAGACTCCACAGCAAAATGGCATAGTTGAAAGGAAAAATAGAACCATTCAGGAAATGGCTAGAGTCATGCTTAACTCTAAGAAACTTGCCAACAGATTTTGGGCTGAAGCTGTTAATACTGCCTGTCATATAGTTAATAGGGTTTACATTACTAAAGGCACTTCCATGACAGCTTATGAAATATGGAAAGGTAGAAAACCCAATGTTAAGTATTTTCAAGTCTTTGGATGTGTCTGTTACATTCTCAGGGATAGGGAGCATCTTGGTAAATTTGACTCTAAAAGTGATAAAGGAATCTTTCTTGGTTATGCTCAGAATAGTAGAGCATTTAGAGTCTTTAATCAAAGAACAAACTGTGTTATGGAATCTTATAATGTGTTATTTGATGACCTAAAAACTGTTGATGAGATTATAGGTGATGATGAACAGCCTGAGACTGCAGAAAAAGGGAAAGAAGAAACTCAACAAACAGGAATTCCCATAGTGGTTGGAAGTCCAGTTGCAACTGAAGTTACAACTGAGGTTGGAACTGAGGTTGGAACCACAGTTGAAACCCAGAATTCAGCAGAATCTGAAGAAGAAGAAGAAGAAGGAGGATCTGCTATCCCAACTACAAGCAAGCCACGTTATGTAAGGACTCAGAAAAACCACTCTCTTGACAATGTCATAGGAGAAGTCACTTCAGGTATGAAAACCAGAGGTAAGAGAAATAATGTTGTTCATTTTGCTTGTTACCTCTCTCAGTTAGAACCTAAGAACATAAAAGAGGCTTTGGAAGATAGTGAATGGATCTTAGCTATGCAAGATGAACTGTCCCAATTTGAAAGGAATGATGTATGGACTTTAGTACCCAGACCTTCTAATAAAAATATTATAGGGACTAAATGGATCTTTAAAAATAAAAGTAATGAAGATGGAGTTATTATCAGAAATAAAGCTAGGTTGGTAGCTCAGGGTTATACACAAATTGAGGGAATTGATTTTGATGAAACCTTTGCTCCAGTAGCTAGAATTGAATCCATTAGAATGCTACTGTCTCTTGCATGTCTGTATGATTTTAAACTGTTTCAACTTGACATAAAGAGTGCTTTTCTGAATGGTGTGATTAATGAAGAAGTTTATGTCTGTCAACCTAAGGGATTTGAGGATCCTAACTTTCCTGAACATGTCTATTTGTTGAAAAAGGCATTGTATGGCCTAAAACAAGCTCCTAGAGCTTGGTATGATAGATTAACCAAGTACTTGATTGAAAAAGGCTTTAACAGAGGAGGAGTTGATAAAACTTTGTTTACTAAGAAAACCACAAAGGACATAATAATTGCTCAAATCTATGTTGATGACATTGTCTTTGGCTCTACTTCTAATAAAAGGATAGAAGAATTCATTTCTGATATGAAGAATGAATTTGAAATGAGTGGTGGAGGTGAACTAACTTACTTTCTAGGATTGCAAGTTAAACAGAATGAGAAAGGCATTTTTCTGTGCCAAAGTAAGTATGCAGACAATCTTGTTAAAAAGTTTGGTCTGAGTGAGAGTAAAGAGAAGAGAACCCCTATGAGTACTACCCTTAAACTGTCCAAAAATGATAAAGGTAAAAATGTCTGTCCAAGTCTTTATAGATCCATGATTGGAAGTTTGCTGTATTTAACTGCTAGTAGACCAGACCTGTGCCTAAGTGTAGGAGTATGTGCCAGATATCAGGCAAATCCTTTAGAACCTCATCTTCTAGCTGTCAAAAGAATTCTAAGGTATGTAAAAGGAACACTTCACCTAGGCCTATGGTATTCTAAAGATACAAACCATTTTCTAAGTGGCTACTGTGATGCAGATTGGGCAGGAAACATAGATGATAGAAAGAGTACTTCTGGTGGTTGTTTTTATTTTGGAAACAACCTTGTTTCTTGGTTCAGTAAAAAGCAAAATTGCATATCTTTATCTACTGCTGAGGCAGAATATGTTGCAGCTGGAAGTGGATGCACTCAACTTATTTGGATGAAACAGATGTTAACTGATTATAATGTCAAACAAGAAATATTAACTTTGTTTTGTGATAACAAAAGTGCTATAGATTTAGCTAAAAATCCAGTTCAACATTCCAGAACTAAACACATTGATCTAAGGCATCATTTTATTAGAGAACTAGTTGAAGAAAAGAGCTTAATTTTAGAACATGTTTCAACTGAAAGACAACTAGCAGATATTTTCACAAAGGCCCTTGATACAAACAAGTTTGAATCATTAAGAAGTGACATAGGGGTATGTCATTATCAATCTAATTGAATACTTTTGCTAAATATGTCTGTGTTGAGTACCTTTAATAAGTTTTATTTCTAAGGTTAAAGTCTTATTTTGAGCTATGATGTTTTTGTCTTGAAAAAGCCGCTTTTTGGTGTCTCAAAAACAGATGTGAGGTAACTTGTCCTTAAAAATCTCTCTGGTAATAGAGTTGCAAGCACAAAGTGCAAAATTTTTATGATGGTTGCAAGTTCAGTTGCAACATCAGTTGAAACCTCACACTCTCAATAGTTGGTTGGAAGTTCAGTTGCAACTCCAGTTGAAACCTCGTGTTAAAAATACTGGTTGCAAGCTCAGTTGAAACATCAGTTGAAACCTCAGTCTACATTATAACTGTCAAGACAAAGTCTTATTTTTTTTGACATCACTTATACTCTTTCCTTGCTGAGGTCATCAAACAAGTTTTTGTGTAGAGATAAAAACGGATTTGCTCAATATAAGCTCCTAAAATCTAATCTTTATTAAGGCTATTCAATGATAAACATATTTTCTTAGGTAAATTGCTAGATTTTTGTTTTTCAAAAGCTTAAATATCTTTCTAATTGCTATCTTTATCTTGAATCAATTCAAATTTCCTTCAAAGCTTCAACTCTTGTATTTTCAAATTTGGATAAGTCTGTTTACAAAGGAATGTTTATCTGTGTTAACTGCTTGATTTATCTTCAATGCCAACTGTTTTATTCGTTATTTAAGAGTTATTAATTTTTCAAAAGCCTTGTTGATAAGAAACTTCCTATTTTTTGGCTAAATCTGTTTCATAATTGATTTGCATGTATCTCTTTCCAATTACAAAAAGATATGGTCTTTACTACCATTTATACAAAATCTTTTTACTATTTCAAATCAATCACAATTATCAGATTTATTCTCTCTCTCTTTCTACTTATCAAAGAAACCCTAAGCTTTCTGGAAACCCACACAGCGAAGTTCTAAGTGCAGTTCCAACCGTAGTTGAAACCATGTCTTTAGACATACCTCGTGACTAGTTTGTCTGGCTTATGACAAATAGGGGGAGATGAGTTTATTGTTCAGTTTAATGCTTTAATTTCAAGACTTAATATTGCTGTCTTTAAAGTTGAATTTATGAATGGATACATTCTGTGCTTATTTAGTGCCTGCAATTCTAACATACAGGGGGAGCTTAAACAGATGACTCTTAAGTATTGTTATGAGATATACAATTTAAGACTGTGCTGATATTGAATTTGCAGGTGGTTGGGATGATTTATAAACTTAATTGATTTGTCAAAACCAATGACAAAGGGGGAGATTGTTAGGACCAGATTTCTGGTCTAAATATTGTTTATTGTCTATTGGTTTTTACTAGATAAATCCTAACTGTTATTAAGAACTAAGACAGAGTTGTTAGGTTTCAAGCAATGTTGCAACCTCAGTTACAACCTACTGAGACAACTGTTGTTAGGTTACAAGCAATGTTACAACCTCAGTTACAACCTATGTTGATAGGTTTCTACAACCTGCTGAGACAGCGTTGGTGGTTTCAAGTACCAGTTGCAACCTCAGTTGCAACCACAGTTCCAACCTGCTGTTCTGCAGAATTCTGTCTTGTTCTGTAAATCTGCATAACTGTTCTTTATTGATTATTATTTGTTCTACAGTATGCAGGATATATTCTCATATGATCTTAAAGGTTTAATATGCGTAAATTGAGAATATCAAAGTGGTAAGGAAAGATGTTTCCTAAAAGATATAAGGAGATTAGTTTATAAAGATATGTTTCCTTTTAAATCTATATCTCTATTCTTATGCAAATCTTTATCACTTGTTTCAATCTTTTGTTCCTTATCTATATTCAGTATAATTCGTTTAAAGATTGAATGTAATATGGAGTTAGGTGTTTCATATATATATGGAAAGATATTATCTCTAAAAGATATTATCTTTATATGTTTCCTAGTTATAGGAAAAGACTAACTCCTACTTTCAAGCTTGTTATTAAACAGGTATTAACTTATGAAGATTGATGTCAATCCTACAAAAGGCAGACGTGCAATATGGAGAGATTGAAGCCAATCAAAAGAAGTCAAAAGCAATCATAAAAGATCTTGAAGCAAGAAGATTGTTTTTACTTATAAATAGTTGATAACCTAGCTTGTAAAAAGTGTGTGTTCTAAATTATAAAGAACTTATTTTCTAGAGAGAATACACGTGAGCTTTAAAAAGAAAATAATGGTGGGATGCCATTGATTTATAAGTGATAGTTATAGAGTAGGAGCAATATAGTGATAGGCAGAAAAACCTAGAGGGAGTCTAAGTTTTTCATTAAGACTTGAGTCATATATTGTAAGCTTTTTATAATATCATAATCTGGGTAAGTGCCCCGGAGACGTAGCCTAGTTAGGTGAACTCCGTTGTTAAATGTGCTTGTGTTCACTTTGAGTACATTTAACATTTTACAGTTCTGTCCATTTAATATACGTGGTTCCAACTGGTGGTTGCAACCTCACTTGGAACCTAACTGCAAAACTGCAACTAGAACAGCGGATAGGAATTTCACAACTTCTCAGAGTGGTGTTATGACTAAATTTCTTCTTGTAAAATGAATAAAACTTGTGACTTTAACTTCTCTAAGCGGCGTTATGATAGAATTAGTGATAACTCATAACTATATCATTAAAGCAAGTTTCTGTTTGTGGGACGGCGGAGCCGCAAGGCCATCTTTATTAGATGGTGATGTGCTTCTTGCGCCACATTGTTGGTTTCAAGTTTCCTTCTTGCGCCTGCCATCGGTGTCATCCCCCTGCATTTGTTTTGAGTAAAAAAAAAAAAGTAAAATGTACTTCTAAACTTTTTAAAAACAGTTTATTTTTTGAAAAAAAATGTAAAAAGTTTTTTTAATTCATAAATAGTTGTTAAACAAGTTTTCATTTATAAACAACTATTATACATAATAAATATTTTTCATTTCAAATTAAAAGTTGTTTATATCGTTTTTCATGAAATATAAATGTATAAGTTTTCTATTAAAAACTTAAGAACCATCTCCGGATGCACTTAAACGAACATGACCACTATTCGCTAATTGTAAATTTTCACTTTAAGGCCATGTGTTTTGGGTAAAGTTTGATTTAGGGAAACTAGTGAATCAAATGAGTGTTGGTGAAAAATGAATATAACTATTTTTTTCGTATCAAATGATCTTATTTTTTTGCCCTTTTGCTTTTTAGACTATCAGAGATTTTTGTACGCACATATAAGAGGGTTAGGACAAACTAATTGGACTAACGACGATGATTAAATGGGTGATTCTATTATGCAGTTACTTGCTTTTCACCACCCAAAAATTAATGGTGGATGGTTTTTTTTATGCGTTATAGCGAATTACAATGAAGTTGAGAGATTCAATACGAATGTAACTCGCATTACCACGTATTTTGTTGAGTGTTATGTAACATTACATATATATCAAAGTTATAACGATATCATAACTCATTGGTAAAACAAATAACTCAGTAAAAATACTAAAATAGTATCAAACCTATCAACTTTAGTGATTTAGTACACAACCTACTATAATTTCTAATTTGGTATCCAACTTATACATTTTTACTCCGATTAAAGTACTCCGCTTGAGTATGTTTAACGGTGCGTTGGTTCATAGTGTTAGTTTAACTTAAATTTTGGGTGTTGGTTTGTATAAAGCGACGGGTCAAGTTTATTGGTGTGTTGGTTTAATGTGTTGCTTTAACTTTTGAATGTTATTGAAATTACTAAAGAGGTCATAACAGTTTTGAATGTAATTGTAAATAAATCTTAATAGTTATAATTGTAATCAAAACTAAATAATTGACAACTAAAAATTATAAATTTAAATAAATTAAATTAAATATTCATTTCATTAAAATTACATCAAATAAAAAATAAAAATTACATCAATGTTACTCCATTTGTTCCTAATTAATTGTAATTTACGAAATTACATGTATTTTTGACCGGCTTATAACATGTATCAAAATCGTCGAAATAAAAAATTTTAAAACTAAATCATATAATTTAATGTTTAAACTATATGATTAACTTTTAAAAAAATTCATTACGACAATTTTGATACAAGTTATTGGCCGGTCAAAATTGCATGTAGTTTCGTAATGGAAAATTAAATGGGAACAGAGGGAGTACGTATTAAAAAGCATGACTTTGAACATCGTCGGACTCAAACTCTCGAACCATGTAATTGCCAAATGTGCTCGATTAGATCTTTTTTAAGGTTTTCGTGTGTTTTTTTGTTCTTAAACGATACACGTCTTTCTCTAAATGTTGTTGGAAGAAGATTTTCAATGACCGGAAGAGGCGGAGGAGGATCGTCAGAACATGCCATTGGAAAATCTCTTGACTCTAATTGTTCCGGAGGCTCGCGTTCAACAATCATATTATGCAATATTATGCACGCTAACATGATGTACTTTAAATCTTTTTGATCCCACAAGCGTGCCGAACCTCTTAAAATATACCAACGAGATTGCAACATACCAAATGCACGCTCGATATCCTTTCGAACCCTTTCTTGGTATTGAGAAAATGTACAATCTTTTTGTGACAAAGGACACGGAACGCTTTTCACGAAACAAGCCCATGGAAGATAAATGCCATCAGCAAGTTAGTATCTCGTATTGTATTGAGTTCCATTTATATTATAACTAAAAGGTGGGGCATCGCCTTTCATAAGTCTATCAAATAAATTAGACTCATCCAATACATTGATGTGATTATTTCAACCGGATGCCCCGAAATAAGAATGCCATATCCATAAATCCTTAGAAGCAACCGCTTGAAGGACTATGGATGGCTCTTTTTTGTGGCCACTTTGATATTGGCCAGCCCAAGCGGTGGGACAATTTTTCCATTTCCATCTCCAATGCATGCAGTCAATGCTTTCGAGCATACCCGAAAAACCCCTACGAGTGTTGATAATGTTCAATCGACGAATATCGTCCTCATTTGGCTCTCTAAGATAATGCTCACCAAATGTTCTCATGATAGCACGAGAAAACTCTTTCATACAATTAAAGGTAGAATTTGCGGATATACGAAAATTCTCATTGACTAAGTCTGCAGAGAGATCATAGGCTAACATACGGAGAACAATATTAATTTTTTGATAAGGGGTGGCACTCATACGGCCCGCAGAATCATATTTTTGTTGGAAATAATGATTTTTCTAGATAATCTCATTGGCCATTCTGACGAATAATTCCCTGTCCATACGAAACCTATGTCAAAATACTTCGTCCGAATACATGTGTTCTCCAAAAAAATAGTCTCTCCGTAGTTTAGCGTACCCTTCCAAAATTAATCGAGGACGTTGTTGTGAAGTTCCTTTATGTTCGAAAGCAACAAGAATAGGTAAAAACATAGGGTCATCGACGAGAATTTTTTTATTCATCATTGAGAAATTGGCATCATCGGAATCGGATGAGGAATCAGATGAAAAGGAGGAGAATCGGATTGGATCCATTTGTATTTCGGATAGAAAGTATTTGAATTATATGATATATAGAATAATATATTTGAGATAGAGAGAGTGTTTTTGAAATGATATGGTTAAAATGATAGTAGAGTTCGGGTTTATATAGAAATTAAATTGTACTATTTTATAATTTAAAAATTTTTAAGGACCAAAAACTAGCCGTTATAAGGACTATTTTATAAGTTAAAAAAATTCGGGGACAAAAAAAAGTCAAACTAGCCATTTATTACCGTTCCAAGGACTGTTTTGTAATTATTTCGAAACTACAACGACCATTTTGTAATTATTAACGGTCATATTTTTTTTAATACATTTAAAACCACAGGATTGCTTTGTAAATAATACATGGACCATCCCTGCAATTAAACACGGAGGCAACACAAAACAGATGGAGATGAGAACCCCAAATTCAGAAGAGAGAGACAAGAGGAGAGGATAGGAGATCGCTGCCAACACTCCGATAAACATGATACAAACGGATTAGCTGCTCCACCCACCGCAACTCAGCCCCCGCTAAACATGTTCTAAGTAATGTAATGGTTTAACTCTAAATTTTTTGATACGATAGTTGAAAGTTTCACATAAACTATTTAATAGTAAAAGAGACTTAATATAAGTTAAAAAACCGAGAATCGAAGCTGATTTGAGTGTCTTAATTGGAATGAAAACGTATAGTTTGTATAACAAATTAGAAACTGCGTTAGGTTTGGATAACGAAAGATTAGAAAATAAAAATAAGTTAGAATACCAACTTAGAAACCTTAGATAGCAAGTTGGTTACATATTTACCAACTTAAAACTAAATTCCTTATTTTTATGTGAAATTTCCATTAATTAGAGAGAGAGAGAAAAAAAAAGAAAAGAAAAAAACCACTGCAAATAAAAATCAATGGGAGTTCATTACTTAAACAACTCAATCCTCTCAATTTTCATATTTATTTTATTATTATTCAGTTTTTCTCCAATTTCATTTTCTCTCCCTTTCATTGTGCTCCACGGTATCTATCTCTCTCTCTCTATATATCTATATCTATATCTATATCTATATATATGTGTATATGTTTATATATAATGTGTATGTATACTTTCTTAAATTGGAATTATATGTGCTTTTAATCATATGCTTATCTAATAATTGCTCATTTTGATTAAATTGGAATTTGAAGTGCTTTTGATAATTTTCTAGCTAGTAATTGCTCATTTAATAATTTTGATTATGTGTGTGTGTATATATATATATATATATAATATGTATGTAAATGTGCTTTTGATCATCTGTTTATCTAGTAATTGCTCATTTATTTCATGTATTGCTCATTTTGATTATGTTTATATATATATATATATATATATATACTCCAATATGTATCATGTATATAAATAATACAGTACTAAAAAAGCTTTTTGATAATCTGTTTAGCTATTAATTGCTATTTAGTTTATGTATTGCTCATTTCGATTGTGTTTATATTTATAATATATATATATATATATATATGTATACATTCTTAAATTCGAATTTTAAGTGCTTTTGATCATCTGTTTATCTAGTAATTGGCTAACTGCTCATTTATTTTATGTGTTGCTCATTTTGATTCTGTGTATATATATATATAATATGTAGGTAAATGTGAAATTAATCATCTCCTTATCTAGTAATTGCTTATTTTGATTAAGTGTAAATATATAAAATACTAGCGACCGAGCTGACGCGATGCGTGGTGCGATACGTAGGTTATTGATAACCCGTTTGGAAAACTTCAATCAATTACTCTAATAAAATAATTTGCCAATTAAATAATGAGGAATTTGTACCTGAAGGAGAGAGAGAAAAGAGAGACCCAAAAGTCGTAAGAATATTCAGATGTTAAAATTTCTCCATTTACAATGAAGAGAGAGAGAGAGAGAGAGAGTGAGATACGGAGAGAAATAGTAATATACAGGGGGAACGGTTATTGGGAATGGGAGGAGAGTAGTTATTTTTATTTTTGAACGTTGGTTTTTTTGTAATTAGTTAAAGTTGCGAAGGGCATTTTCGGAACAAAACGTTCGAAGGCTTCGTAAAGGGGGTCTTCACATAAATAATGGTAAGATGTATGTAAATGTGATTTTGATCATCTGTTTAGCTAGTAGTTGCTAATTTATTTTATACGTTGCTCATTTTGATCATGTGTGTTTATATATAATGTGTATGTATACATGCTTAAATTGGAAATATAAGTGATTTTGATTATCTGTTTATCTAGTAATTGCTAATTTTTATTCTTGTATATGTTTATATGCTTAAATCGGAAAGTGAAGTGCTTTCTGCTTTTGATCATCTGTTTATCTAGTAATTGCTCATTTTGATCATGTGTATATATATAATATGCATGTAAATAATAGTACTAAATATGCTTTTGATAATCTGTTTAGCTATTAATTGCGTATTTGTTTTATGTGTTGCTTATTTGATCATGTGTATATATATATATAACGTGTATGTATACATACCTAAATTGGAAAAACAAGTGATTTTGATGATCTGTTATCTGTTTTTCTAGTAATTGCTGAATTTTCTTATTGTGTATGTTTATTTGCTTAAATTGGAAAGTGAAGTGCTCTTGATCATTTGTTTATCTAGTAATTGCTCATTTATTTTATGTATTGCTCATTTTGATTGAGTGTATATATATAAAATACTAGTAACCATAGCCCACGCGTTGCGTGTGTGACACGTAGTGGCATAAATAGGATCCGGCACAAATAAATTTAACATTTTCAAAAGGTTTACAAAAATAATGAAATCAATATCCTAAAAATATAATGTTTTATTGTTATAGTAATATAAAAATACATATATAGTGATTTGTTTGGGAGATAATTGATATGTGTGGAAAAAGAGAATATTTATTTATTTAAATTGCATTAAGGTATTTGAGTAATTAGTAAAAAAGTATAGGGGTATTTTTGGAAAAAAAATGGCTAAATTGGGCAGCCTCATTTGACTTGGGTTGGCTTATTATAATAGAATGATGTGTGTAAATCTGATTTTGATCATTTGTTTAGTTATTAATTGCTTATTTAGTTCATGTGTTGCTCATTTTGATTATGTGTATATATACAATATGTATGTAAATAATACTAAATATGCTTTCGATAATCTGTTTAGCTATTAATTTGCAATTTATTTTATGTGTTGCTCATTTTGATTATGTGTGTTTATATATAATGTGTATGTTTACGTGCTTAAATTGGAAGTTTAAGTGCTTTTGATTATCTGTTATCTAGTAATTGCTAAATTTTCTTCTTGTATATGTTTATATGCTTTAATTGGATAATGAAGCGATTTTGATTATCTGTTTGTCTAGTAATTGCTCATTTATTTTATGTCTAGCTCATATTGATTATGTGTGTATATATAAAATATGTATGTAAATATGCTTAGATTGGAAAATGAAGTGCTCTTTATAACCCTTTTAGCTCAATTTTCTTGCTTATATGTAACGTATGTAACAAATGCTTAAACTGGAAAAAGAAGTGCTTCAGATCATCTTTATATCTAGGGATTTCTCACATATCCTTTTATATCAATATATGCTTAAGCTTGAAATTGAAGTATTTTGATAATTTGTTTAGCTAGTATTTGCTTATTTTCTCCATGTATATATATATATATAAATGTTTAAGTTGGGGATTTGTACAGTTTAATACCAATACACTTCCTCTTTAATAAGATTTTTAAGGGAAAAAAAAAGTAATACCAATACACTTTTTAAAATTAAGTACCTTCTACTACCAAAGTCACTCAACTTTTAGTACCTCCCCATCAATTGCTTAACGAGTGATTTTGATATTTTTAAAGGTACTAATTGAAAAAAGTGTACTGTACATGGTATTAAATTGTTTAAATTCCATTAACGTGGTGGTGATGACGTCGTTGCTTCATCATTTTCTGTCAAGCAATTGACACACGGTAGTAAATTGTTTAGTTTTGGTAGTTGAAGGTACTAAATTGGATTTTTCGTAGTAGAATGTACTAAATTAAAAAAAACTGTAGAAGGTGTTAAACTGTTAAAACCCTTTAAGATGGAAATGGAAGTGAAAAGATCAATTGTTTAGCTATTAATTGCTCATTTTCTGAATATATATATATATGCTAAAAATAGAATTTTGTGATGATTCGGTCTTCTGTAATTTCAGTAATTGTCACTTTCCTGCTTTTATATACTGTATATGCGAAATTGGAATTTGAAGTGTTTAATCATTTCTTTAACTAGTAATTATTCATTTTCTGCGGTGTACCTATTACCTTTCCCCTAATCTCCTGAGTTTTTTTTTCATTGTCGGAGGACATAATGCTATAGTTTGAGTATCTTTACTAAATTACACGGCGCAAACAAATTAGTTGTCGTTATTTTTAGCAGGGGACAAGTGAATTTTTTAAAGAGTAAATAACCAATGGAGAGAATGTTATAGTAAAACAAATAAATTATGTCTATATGTAATTTTGTACCAAAATATATGGAGTTATGAAAAATTGTTTTTTAAACAGAATAGGTAGTTAAAAGTAATATGGTATTAAAGTATCAGGAAAAGTTATTGAACATGACTTGTTTCTTATTTTTGCAAGTTTTCTAGTTGTGTCGTAATTTCATAGAAGCAAGGTGTAGTTGTAGTTTTGGAAACAAAGAGTTTCCATATTGAAATAGGGTTCTGGAGAATGGTTCCCCAAGTGTGCTGATATTTCTTGGTAACTATACTCTATCATGACACAACTAGCTAATTACTCCATTAACTATGAACATAAAAATTCAAAACTTCTTCATATCTCAAACCTGGAACAACATGGCGTGCTGAACAAGTCGGAATGTTTCGGTTTCAGAAGGCACTGAAGTACAACTGGCTCGGGATTAGGAAAATCCAGTGTTTTCTTTAATAATGGAAGTTTCAATGAAATTAGAATGTTTTTCTTTGAAATTAAATAGTGTCTTGAAATGTTCATATTTGAGAATTCATTATGCTACTTACATGGCCCTTGTACTCACTACCAATGTGGCGATTCCTTTTATTTTTATTTTGCATTTCTCTCTTTTCCCTCACACAGGGAGTGTGCGTGTGAGTGTCTGAATAGCAAGCCGATAACTTATAGATGTAACTTTATTTTTTGTCTTAGTGTACTTTTGGTACTCGTAGAATTGAAAACTATAGGTGTAATTCTTTGTTAAATTCTTGGTTGTATATTTGTTAAACACGTTTCATTGTTATCACTAATCCTGGTATGCAACTCATATTGTTTGTACATTTTGTGAATATATCCAATAAATGTACTAGAAATTGTTGGGTTTTAGTTCATGTTTCCGTAGGTTTTTACAAGTTTCCATTTCTATTATGTTTCTAGTACCTTTCCAAAATGTTTCCATTTTCAAGCCTAGTGAAACGTCTCCCTGAAATGGATTTGTGTTCTTTGCCTCTTACTTGTGTTAATAATTCCAAGTGCCTGTACTCTCACTTGTGTTCATTACTTCATTACTACCAAATCATATATTCTCATGTGGAATTTTCTTCGTATTTCTGTGATTCTGTAATCAGTCTAATGGAATCATTTCTATTCGCCATTTGGTTGGCATTGTTGATGCTGTAACTCCATCGACTACTTCTTATGCTTATTATAAGGCCTTTTGGTCAAGATAGTAGGAGATCTATATGATTTTAAGTATCCTTGTTCTAGGTTTGCTTCTCTGCATTGGATCACATTTGTAGAATGCTAATAATGAAAGTTCATTCTGCAGGTATAGGAGATGAATGCTCCAATCATGGTATAACACATTTTGCTAAGCAGCTGAGCAAGTGGTCGAAATCAAAGGGACACTGCATGTATGATGTGATAGGTTTTATCTGTTGCTTAACTACGAAAGATGAGAAGGAATTACCAAATAAATTGTGTTTATTGCCTTAATTATATTTGCAAACATGTGGTAATGTAGTGGTTTCATTATGGGCCTCTGTGCTAAATCCTGGTCATATATTTTAGTGCTAACTTTTGATTGTTTGATACAATTTTCTCGTATCTTTTGTTCTATACTGCCTTAGTTTTCTATTGAAAATTCATGGTGTGTAACTGCTTATTGTTGGGAATTATCCTATATGTGATAATCTGCTCAGCTGTGTGTTGTTTTGTTACTTACAATTTGTTAGTACTCTATTATATCACGACAGTTTAAGCTGTTTAAGTTTAACTTTTTTTCATAGTAACAAAAAGGAGGTTTAAAGTGAGGGCAACTTTTTATCAATTTCTAAAAGTTTCGCATTATCTAGTTAAGCGTGTCTGCTAAAAAGCCTGTCTCTTAAGTATGGAGAGACTGTGGAAGTGTTTGATCTTTCTATTGATGAGTTCCCTTTCCGGTTAGGTTATGATAATTCTTTTCATTAAGGACTGATAATTATCTTTTTTGTTCTTGTTTTTTCCGTTTCCTTTCGAAATTTGTTTATAAATGTTTTACTTTAATTTCATATCACTTTACCTTCTCCTGTAGAGAAATAGGTGACGGTTCATGGGACTCCTGGTTTATGCCCCTGCAGACACAGGTCGGTCGTTATAACGTCAATGTTTTTGCATCTTTACTTCATAATAGGCTTCTTGTTTTTATTTTGCTTTTATACTGTTATAAGTTTCAGTTTGTACATTACTGTCTTTTCTTGTTTCAGGCTCAAGAAGTTTGTGGGAAGGTGATATGTCTCCATGCCCTATTTCATCTATTGGATTTTTTCACGTCAAAGTTGTCCCATTTAACTTGATATTAGGTTTAACAGGTCAAAAAAATGAAAGAACTTGAGAAGGGTTACAGCATTGTTGGTCTCTCCCAGGTAATTCACTAGAATTGAAATTTTGTCTAATGAATATATTTTTCAATTTTCTTAAGAGTACCGATAATGGTGTTCATAAAGAAGGTTTAAATATAGGACTGTGTATACTGGTATTCACTGAATAGTGGCTACTTAACCACGGTGCAACTTCTGATCTCTCTGAAGACTATTGCCATGTGATCATGCTGGTTTGTCTAGGCTTAAAGTGCAAGAGCCAATAAGTGTTGGGTCACTTTTTTCACATTTTAATGAAAAAAACCATGTACACTCAACATAAAAGTTTTCTTTTGTTGGCCTACGCGGCAAAATTTACCGTTGCTAATATGATAATTTTCTACGGTGAACACTGAACAGGGTAATTTGATCGGCCGAGGTGTGATAGAATTTTGTGATGGAGGACCCCCTGTAAGCCCCAGCTTATTTTATTTTATAATTCTTTCTCATTTATTTGGGTCCTATCACTGTTACTTCATTTTAAACTTGATAATCAACCTTTTTTTAAAGAGTAATTAGTAACTTAACAATTAGACATACTGGAAGTCTGGAACACTATTGTAGAAAAGGTAGTTGAGGTTTAACAGTGGTTAAAGTCCCTTCAAAAATCGTGGTGGTTGCTACGGTTAAATGCTACTCAGCTGATAAATTTAACCTACAGGCTACAACTGAAAGTTTGATTGCATATGTAGGTGAATCTACAGTATAATGATGTAACTTTGTTGATACAGTATATTTTTATTTGTTCATATTGTTTAGTATTCATTCTCTATATTTTTCTGCTTTTCTCCTTTGTTGCGAACAGGTCAAAAACTTTATCTCCATAGGAGGTCCGCATGCTGGTACTGCTTCCATTCCTATGTGCGGTGTAGGTCATTTAAGTACTTCAATCAATTACTATTATTTGTTATTATATATATATTTTTACTTATTATGTTGGATGTTGGGCTGATTATGTACCCAACAAGCTAAACATAACAAACATACCTACAGTCTAACTGAAAGAATATAATCAAGATAAGTTGAACTGAAAAGGAGCAGTAATAGATACTTCGTCAGTTGCCTATGATTTATTCTCATTTTGACTGGGTCCATCAAAGAAGGTGGACCATGTTTACATATTGTAGCTTTGTTCTAATTCTAAAAACACCAAGTTCTCTTTAACAGTGTTTTTTTAATTATAATTTTGGCTTTTGTAGTCTGGGATCTTCTGCATTTGGGTGGATAGCCTGATCAAGTTAGAGGTCTACAGCGACTATATACAGGTATGCATCCCCTTATTTTTTCTGCTTACATCACATATGCCTCGTATTGTGCTGGAAGAGCTTCTTTATAGGACACCAATTTCATGTTTATCATTTTGTTCCGATTTCTTTGCTTTTATCTTTCTACTTTGCTTGCAGGCTCACTTGGCACCAGGTGGTTATCTGAAGCTTCCAAATGTGAGCAATGGAAACTAAATTATTATAATGAAGACTTCCATATATTTCATCTTCGACTCATTTACATTAATCGAATTTTTAATGTCACGTTTTCAGGATATTCCTAAATACCTAGATAAGTGCAGCTTCCTACCAAAGCTAAATAATGAAATTCCTGGTGAGAGAAATGCCACTTATAAGGAACGATTTAGTAGCTTAGAGAATTTGGTGCTTATTATGGTAAGCTGGCTTAGCTTGATATTGTTTTTATCAGTTCTTCTTTTGTCTACTTTTATGCGTGTGCATATAGGCTCCAGCTCTATTTGGCTGGTGAAATGTGTACTTATCATCTTTGTATCCCTCTTTGCGTAGAACAGTTTGAACATGACACCATATTGATACCAAAAGAAACCGCATGGTTTGGTTATTATCCTGATGGGGCCTTTCATCCAGTTTTGGCTCCACAACAGGTAACTATGTTGTTCTGTTTATCAGAAGGAAGGCTATATTCTTTCTGTCTTTATGACTTCTTGTACATAGCAAGATACCCTCTTATCCTTGGCATGTTGGGAATCCTTAGCCTTAGGAAAATTAGTTAAATCTGTGTTAAGAAAATAAGAGTTTTTCTCTAATATAACAATCAAAAGGTGAGCCATTTGGAGCAGTAATTTTCATTTCCGAACTGCACATGTTAGCATTGTTTTTGCTTTTATCCAACTTTCATGGCACTGGTAGAGGAAATGGGAACTAATTGACTGAAAAGTATAGTTTGTACACACAGACTCTGCTTGCTGCAAGCCACATAGCTTTCTTCATTCCAAAATTTATAGTCAATAAGAGAAATAATCCTTTAAATTTAGGTAGTGAACTTTCCGACTTTCAACAATATCCTGAGCTAAGTTATTCCATTATAAGCATTCATGTCATGCAAGTGTAAGTGACAATATGACAAGAAGATTGAAGAAAAAAAGTAAAAGCTATGATTAGGAAAAAAGGGTCAAATTTGGTTTGCCGCCTCTTTTCATAAACTGTTTTCTTCTTATCATCTTTCAAAATTTTCTTTACAATTACGCGTTTTTGTCCATACAGACTCAGCTCTATAATGAAGATTGGATCGGTCTGAAAAGCTTAGACGATGCTGGGAGGGTCCAATATGTCAGCGTCCCAGGAAATCACCTCAGTATCTCAAACAATGATGTAAAAAAATATATCGTTCCTTACTTGACAGATCAAGCATCAGAAAACTTCAGCGGTAACAAAATAAGTGGTAAATCCTCACAATCATATGATAAAATATTAGCTTTTCGCTATACCGATGAAACCACAGCATCTTGAACGGATATTGAACAGAAACTTGAGCTGAAGACTTCTATAAACTGTGGGCTTCTTATATTATATTGGGGGTTACCTGATTGTTTTAAAGCTGGGAGGATATCAGTGAGAATTATGTCTCCACTTATCTTATATCTAATCAATGTCCATTGTATAATACAAGATTTGTGCTAATACTTCTACTGTTCTACGTCCTGGGGTTTAAATATACAGTATGCTAAACGACATATTTGTGCTTTTAGTAGGTCAGTTGATTTCTGAATTTAAATAAAGCTGTTTGCTTAACGGACCAATCATTGTTCCCTTTACAAAATAAAAAGTACTAAAGTATGCACTAATTGATTGGGGAATTTTTTTAAAGAAAGGATAACAACTTCCTGGTTTTTCATCCATTATAGAAGTTGGTTACATAAAAGACAATAAACATTAAACTTTGTGTACATATCACAACCATGTATTATCATCCCCCACCAAAAAAGAAAATTAAGAAAATAAAAAATTAAAGATTTTATTGGAGAATGTTATATCCATCATACTTTTTCACCTTGACGAATTTCTACTAATTTGCTTGAGAGTCTCAATTCTTTGAAGCCTAATCTGCTCTCTAAACTTTGCTATAAACTCATCAGCTTTTTTATTTACATCTGGCCCCAAGTCACTACCACCATTTTCCACAATCTCTTCTTCCTTTTCTCCTTCAATATTTTCATCCTCAGTGTCTTCATCACTTTCGAGTTCCTCAATCTCCCTCATCTGCGTTTCCTTTACAGGAACAAAAATAGATTTCCCTAAAGGCGGTTTTCGATGATGACGTGGCGGAGGTGGTGGAGGAGGAGCTGGTGGAGGAGTTCTAGAGTTGCGATAAATATTCTTTCTTGCTAAATCTTCAACAATTTTGGAATTGGACTTGAATTGGTTAGCGAATTGAGTCCTAGAAGAGGGGTTTCCGATAGGTTTTGAATCAGAGTACTCTGTTCCGGAATCAAGAGAAAACATAGGTTTTGATTCGGTCAAATTTTCAGCATTTTTGGAATTGGGTTTTGATGGCTGAGCAAAAGAAGGCCTAAAAGAGGGGTTTTCGAGTGGTTCCGAAATAGAGTGCTCTGTTTCTGATTCAAGGGAAAACATAGGAAGTGGTTCTATATCTTCCCTCATTTCCATCCTCCCTGATCTTGATCTCCATGGAATAGGAGATCGGAGCACAACAGTTTCCTCTGATTTAATTTCTGATTCGTTAAAATCCCCATTTTCGCCGTTTTCGTTATTTTCATAATCGCTATGAAAACGCTTTGAACCCGATATGGAACTTGAACTATAATTAGACCTATTGAAACTTTTACCTCTTTCGCTCGACTCAGTAGTTTTATCAGGTTCTGAAACCCTTGATTTCAAGCTTCTGATGGGCAAAAGCAACGGTTTATCGGTAGAGACAGAGTTAACCCTACACTGTTCTTCAAAAACGAAGTTTTTTTCTGCTACAACAAGGACTGGATCTTCCCTGTAATACTGATTACTCCACATATGTACCTTTCTCTCTTCAGAACTGGCTGGATTATCAGTTTCCTCATCGAAAACTGACGAAACTTGGAGAAATCGAGATAAATAAGTATGCGCATTATCGAATTTCGCACCATAATCGTGCTCTATTTTTTCGTTCTTTCGGCTGAAAAGGCCATAAGAGACAGCAAGTCCGACAAATAGGAGCTGAAGAAACTCCCAGCTTCTGTTTTGGTTGATAAATTCATGAGCTTGGGAGGGTAAAACCGGAAGAATCAGTAGAACAACAGAGACGATCGCGGCTTTGTATAGGAAATTTGTGTAGTACTTAGTTGGGTCTGTTTTGTTTGATGTAGCTGTTTTGTGTATATCTTCCATTAGAGATAGCGATAGAGAGAGATTGCAGAGGGAGGGAAGAGATAAAAGGAGAGAGGAAACTTTGAGGTTAAGGAAAAGAACTGTTTTTGAAAGTGGAGAGAGTGATGAAGAAAGTATTGGGAATGAGTGTGATTATTTTCAATCTTATGGCTTTAGTTTACTTTTTGCCCATTTTGATGTCAAAGTGTAATTGCTTTTAGTAATTACATGGCAATACTTAAATCATAAGTCACAACTAAGGCTAGCCAACAGAGCTTGTTTGCAGAAAGGGTAAATGCAGATTTATTTCATCAGTAAAAAGTATGCATGAGAGGAGGATATATTATAAACTTTATTTCAACTTTCAACTGTTCTTGCGAGGCTCAACCCGGCACTTCCTGCCAGGCTTAGATTAATACGGCAGCCTCGTTACGGTTTAAGGTGAAACCATTCATGCTGCATGCAGAAAACTTCTGTTTTTCTTATACAGAAAACATGTTAATTATTTCATCAGGGTTTGCTAGTTAGAGTAGTTTTAATTAGTTTTTACTAGTAATTGTTTAAAACACTCACCCAGCCAAAAAGACAACTTTTTTCTGCTGATAAAAGTAAAAAATAAAGTCGATTGATAATTTCACATTATTTTATATATCCCCAAGTAACAAGGAGTGCCTATTTGGAACAATCATCTTATTTTACTGTTTATGGTATAATTATCTTAACTACCGTTTATGGAACAGAAGATAAAGTGGGTTTATATTTTAATCAATGATTATGTTTTGCTTGATATATTGAGTCACAAACTTGAGAATGTGGGAAAATACTTAGCGTGAAGGTGGTAATTATTCTCCTTTTGGCCTGTGTACGCTAGCTTTTTTTATGCGGTTTTAAGATTAATTTTTGTATGCTTTGGATCTTTAGTCGGTGTAATTATGCTTTTCCCTCACTGCCTATTCTATTCACATTCCATTTCTAGCCAAACAAGCGTATCTTTACCCAGGGGCGGAACCAGGGGTTGCCACCGCCACCCAAAAAAATTTAAATTTTTTTTTTTTATATAGAAAAATTCGGAAATTTAAGTTTTTATACATTAATAGCCTCCCAAACGAAGAAATAATAACTTTGTTAAAATGATAAACATAAAGTTTGTGTGTCACAAGGTCGTTAGTTCAATCTTATGGCTATTTTTTAATCTTCATTTAATTAACATTAGCTTACTTTTTGACTTCTCCATTAATTTAAGGTATTATTAAAAAGTTTTATAAATAAATATTTTTGTTTAGTTTTATAGTACAACAAAATTTAAACTAATAAATTCGTATTTGTAGTTAATTTTTCTGTATCATTTGAAATTTTTAGATCAATAGACAAGTCAGCGTTTTAAACCCCATGTTTTTTAGGTTTTTTATACCGTTTATTGTTATTCTACTAACAAAAAAAATTCAACGTTTTAAATTTTTAGATTAATGGACAAGTCATCTAAGTTTTAAACTCAAGTTTTTTTTGGTTTTTTATACCGTTTATTGTTATTGTACTAAAAAAAAAAATTAACGACCCCCAAACGAATTGAATACTGGTTCCGCCACTGTCTATACAATGTACACACTGATAAAAAAGAAGAGGAATAAATACACATTATAGGCCTTGCTTAGAGGACCAAGCAACAATTTGCAAGGTGGTAGGAAAATAAGAGAAATGATAAAGTCACATGCCAAGCATATAAAATTGTTAAAGGAACATACGATTGTCGAAAATTGCTCAGAAAGAAAATGTTATTCAGCCTTTGAATCGTAAAACTAGAACCCGCTACAAAAAAAGTAGAAATATTTTCGTAACTGTGTTCAGGTAATCAAAAACTTTCAATTACTGAATCCGAAATTGTTATGTAAGCAAATGAGCAAAACTCTAGCCAAACGCCCGAAACAATTTAAATTACAGTGCAAAAATAATAAGTTTAAAATTTTAGTAACTTTCACGGTATTTAGCGAAGTCCTTGCTGTAAGTTGTCAGTTTATCGATTGGCCATAAGGGCTTAAAACATTATGCAATTAATTTCGGACCCCTTATCTTCATGGGATAAGAAAACCAAATGAACACAGTTGTATTTAAATTATACATTTTCGTTTAGTTAAGCTTTTAACAAGTCGAGCTGTTATAGAAGAGCGAGAGTGGTTTAACATGGTTAGAATCGCAACATCCTTCGCTCAGCCACAAGCAACATAGTCGGATTCTTGATGCCTGCAAAGTGAGAGTTAAATGTTAAAAAAAAAAAGGATCAAACTTTTAACGAGGCTTATTGTTAATTATAGCTGTTCTATTAACTAAATATTCTATTCAAAGTTTGTATTAATAGATTAATTAATTTGAAACTAGACCAATGATTTTTTTCTTCATCAAAGTACACCTTCCCCAATTTATTCAGCAAGAATATAAATTCTTAATTTTTATTGCTTGGGTAAATATTATCAAATTAAACAAACATACAGTCACCTTAAAAAAATGATGCCAAATTATAAGTACAAATCAAACGTTTAGACGGCCAAGTTTTTTGCTAATCACAAATATATACACAAATAAACATCACATACATGCATGTAGGATTTTACTGCAATTTAATTACCTCCACGTCAAAGAATTTGCATAGAACAAAAAAGTACTGTCAAATTATAAAGAAGTTGTGTGAAATTACAAATTACTCAACAACCGCATAACACATCGATCTGGTTCTTCGGCGAGTTGCTAGGTTAATGGTCCCAGTGATAGCACGAGAGAGTTAACATAGCAAAGATGCCGAAGAGAGAAAATAGAGAGATGAGGGAGAAAGTCGAGGAATTCGGTGGTGGTAACATGGCGTTGAGTCGTCGCACTAGCTGATAACTGTTACTATACTGTTGCTGAATTTTCTGTAAGAAGCCGTATAACAACAGAATAATTATTGCTATCCGGTTATTTTATTGTAGTAGTGTTGGTGTGATTCAACTTTTCTGAGGAGATTGATAGATATAACCAATCTGTTTTGATCGCACATACACACATGATCATTAAAGGACCTAAGTGAAATCAACATACTAGTGCTTTTGCATAATAATTCATGTTACTTAATTTTTTCAATAATGAATAATTAATATTTTCTATCCGTTTCAATTTATAAATACTCTATTTGGAAATCTCACTTTAAAAATATACCATGATCACCTTACTTTTGAGCATACTTTCTGATTTTGCCCATTAAATTTTGCACAAATATCTTAGTAAATTAACATGAGAACTCAAAATGAAAAATGTAATTTTTTTGCACATGCACACACATGGAAAAATTACCTAAAAAATGGGTATTTATTTAATTAAAGAGTAGGTAAAATGAAATATGCCAAAACATGATAATATGTACCTATAAAAACATGCACCACAGTGGTATAACTAGATCCCCAACCAACATGTACGTTAATCACCCAAATTCTCAACCCCACTTTTCCCACCAATAACTTGTCTAATTATAATTCCCATTAACATCACTTAAATACCCAAATTCTCAACCTCAAGCCAAAGACCCTGGTCATCTCTCGAGCGACGCCTCCAATCCGTATGACATCGGAATTTACACCGACTGACGCATCATCATCGATTTTGACCCATCCGGCTATATGAGACTGCCACTCTATGTCTGCCTTTCGCTTGTACAAATGATGCTACCTCGTTAAAAAACCATGCGCCACAACGATCATAACTGAGCTAGTATCCTTAGAAAATCGGAAAAATTACTAAAATGATACACAACCTATTAACTTTTAGTTATCTGTTACCTAAACTAACACTTTTTTCTAATTCAGTACCCAACCTAATTCGGTACCCAACCTATACGTTTCGCTCTAATTTGGTACCCAACCTAACATTTTTTCTAATTTGGTACCCAAGCTATACGTATTCAGTCCAATTAAGGGACTCAATCTGCATTCGATCATCGGTTTTTAACACATAGTAAGTCTCATTTATTATTGATTAACTTATGTGAAACCTTCAATTGTTGTAGTAGATAATTTAAAGTGAAACAACTATTTAATATATTTAGTTAATTAAGTTAAAATGATCGGACGTTGGTTGAGCATCTTAATTGGAGCGAAAATGTATATGTTGGGTACCAAATTAGAAAATGTGTTAGGTTGTATAGCAAATCATTAAAAACTAATAATTTAGGTAACATTTTAGTATTTTCCCCCCCAAAAACCGGAATTCAGTTCGAAAATATATGTACTTTTCCACCTAATTTCTTTGTCAAATAATTTTACACATATTTTAGTAAACACATAAAATTAGGTAAGAACTGTGAACACATAAAATTACATTCTAAAAATATTTCCATTTAACTTAAAAGTGGATATTTAAAATGAACCGTCCCAATTTAAAACACATCATACTATTAATATAACCAAACCAAAGAAAAGTGGAGTCTGTCCAATTTTGTCTAATTTTTCCAAAAATACACTCACTCTATTTTAATAATTACCAATATACATAATCTAATTAATTAACTATTTGTCGTCACTATATTTTCCTAATTACGGATGTACCATAAATTAATTAACAATTTGTTTTAACCTCCATAACTATAATAAATGATAACAAATTTGAATATTATGTTAAAAATAAAATATATTACGAGATTTATGTCATTACGCATACGCAACGCGTACGCGTGGATAACTTTTACCAGTATATTTCAAAACAAAATGGGTAGTGTAGTATAATTGTTTCCACGAGTTGCTCCAAATTATTGGTAACCGAGTATATCACGTTGACCATCAAGGTTTGAACCCGATGTGTTACTGATTATATAAAAAAAAGTATAATTGTTTCCACATGTGGTAACTAATTATATTGTTACACCCAAATAAGTCCCGTCCCATGCTACATTAAAACATACGAAATTTTGCAGACGACATGTTCGAAACGTGACGATGAGCGGAATATACACGACTAACGAGCACACTTTTAATATCTTATCTAATTTATAATTCCCATTTAACATTTACAACACACACACATAAACAATCATATATACATATAGAGAGAGAAACATATATATATATATATATATACACACAATTATATTAATATTAATATTAATATTAATATTAATAAATACTTATAGAGTGCGATCTAAGGCTTCTATGTTCCACTTTTCTAATTAATTGCAAAATTACTCAGATTCCAATTTAGATCTCTTCTTAGGTTATTTTTCCCCCAAATTTTTTCACCATTAATTTGCAATTTTTTGTTTGTTTATTTGGGCTTTAATTTAGGTTGAATTTTTTCGCATTTTTATTTATTCTAGATTTCTAGCAATTAGGTTAGCTAAATTGATTGCTTAATTACTTAATTGTAGGTTTGAACTAACAATTTGATTGTTAATAGCTACCAGCAAAATGATTAAAAAACAAATTATTGCGGTTTTTGTATTGCTTAATTGTAGGTATTGACTGAATTTACTACTAGTTTATATTTATTTGTTTGTTTATTTGAGCTTTGATTTAGGTTGAGTTTTTTCGCATTTTCATATATTCTAGCAATTAGGTTAATTAAATTTATTGCTTAATTGTAGGTTTGAACTAACAATTTGATTGTTAAATTAGCTACAAGCAAAATGATTAAAAAACAATTTATTGCGTTTTTTTTCATTTTATTGCTTAATTGTAGGTATTGACTAACAATTTACCATTAATTTACATTATTGACAAAAATAAAATTGCAACTTTTTTGGCGATTTTCATATATGCAATATTTACATCAATCTACTATCAGTAAAATATTAATTTACGATATTTAAAGTCTTTTGGTTATGGCTTTTGTTGAGGTTCTTAAATTCTATTGCTTAATTGTAGGTATTGACTAATAGTTTACCATTAATTGACTAATAGTTTATTTGGACTTTGATTTAGGTCGAGTTTTATAAAGTTCAATTTGCTTGTGGTTATTGACAAAAAAAAATCACCATTTTTATATACTCTTGCAATTAGGTTAACTATATTTCCATCAGTCTACGTAACTAACAATTTACCATTAATTTACATTATTTTTGTTTATTCGGGCATTGAGTTAGATTGATATTTTTATTCAATCTGATTGTAGTTATTGAGAAACTTTTTTTTCACGATTTTGATACATTCTCGCGATCAGGTTAACTAAATTTCCATCAATCTACCACCAGTTTACTATTAATTTAAGATATTTAGTTTATTTACTTCATTTGGTTATGACTTTTGTTGAGGTTTTTAAATTCTATTGCTTAATTGTAGGTAGCGGCGATATATCTCCTCGTGAGTTTCGTGTATTGATATAGATATGGTGATTGCGCCGAGTATTTGAAAACCGTTGATGGGTTTTTGTGGGTTTTCTGAAAATGGAACTGGGCTGGTTTCGGATTTCGATTTGGTTCAAAATCGTTAAGTTTCGGTATCTTTTGTGTTGAATTAGGGTTCATTTTGGATTTTTTGATTAGAATTTGGTTTAATCTGGAAGAATTGGACACTTGAGTTTTTAATTCTGGATTGTTTGGAATTCATTTGAGTTATACCGAAAATTGTGGCGGGTGTGATTAGGTTTAATCTCGAGTAATTATGTATATAGAGGAACTAAAAGGAGGAGAGGAGTGGGAAATTGAGGAGGAGAAAAAAGACGAAATCGTGAAAAAACAAACCGTTGTGGTTTTATATGTGAAGAAGGCATTGGTCGGAGCAGGGGCTCGCGTGTTGTTTTATCCGACGCTTTTGTACAATGTTGTGAGAAATAAAATTCAGACTGAGTTCCGGTGGTGGGATTGGGTCGATGAGGTATTATTTCGTTGGCCCTTTTTATTTTATTATATTTTTGTTTATTGCTTTGACTAATTATGCTCTGTTTGTGGGTTATGATCTTTTGTTGTCTAGGCTTGTTTGGTTGAACTTATCTATAATGATCTGTTTAAATTGTATGAGTATCTTATGATGGATTGATGTAACTATTGTCTGTTAGAAGGAAATGCAGTGTCTTGTAAAAATATTCATGAAAAAAAGAGTATGGTCTTCCTAAAGATGAATTTTATTTTGAACTATCAGCTTTTGTTATGTTTACTGCGTTGTTCGAAGTACGTTAATCTGCTGCTTTCCCGGGTTTGGAAGCAAGGAATTAAAAAGGAATTTTTTTTCTGTAGTTGTGTAGGGGATTTAAATTGGGTTAGAGTTTTTCTCTTCACTCCTTTCACTAGAAGTGTAAAAACAAATGTATTAAGTGTGTGCACATCATTGCTCGTGGAGATACAGAGGGGTGTACGAGAGATGATGTTCCTGTATTTTGTTATATGTTTTCTTTTTTGTTCAACCCTATTGTATTTTTTAATAGGCGGATACACAGTCTACATAGTGCGAAAATAAACTTAAGCATTAAGGTCAAGGTTTCTGTTGAATATTGTCCCACGTTGATGGGTTGTTGATCCTAATCTATACTTATATATGAGTTCCTCTCCTTCTTATCACAAGGCATTTTGGTGGGAATGGATGGACTCTAATATGGTATCAGAGCGGGCTTTCTTTGTTTCTTGTTTGTTGGGCTCCCCCATTGTCTCGCTGTTTACACTTGTGGGCATTTGGCCCATTGGGCGTTTGTTTAGCTCGGCCCACAAGTGAGGGGGAGTGTTGAATATTGTCCCACATTGATGGGTTGTTGATCCTAATCTATGCTTATATATGAGTTCCTCTCCTTCCTATCACAAGGCCTTTTGGTGGGAATGGATGGACTCTAATAGTTTCCAAGAAAAACCATACTGATTTTCGTCTTTTCTTCCTCTCGTCACATCTATACAGATGGTTACTGATTATTTTATTACTAACGGATAAATAATTATTAGGACCTATGTTCGCTTTGTGTTTCGGTTACTAATCTATTAACGTGTCCATTCCCAGTTTGTACTGTTAGGCGCTGTCCCATTTCCAGCTCAAGTAGGACAATTGAAAGAGCTTGGTGTTCGTGGAGTGATCACCTTGAATGAACCTTACGAGACTTTGGTGCCGACATCTCTTTATGCTGTGAGTACCCGTGGTAGTTTCTATGATAGCATAAAACATTAGCTTTTCTATGTGGATCGATTTAGTATATATTCTTCTTTATGAATCATTGAATTGTACATGGTCATTCGAATATCATTTTTTCTTAATGTGATGTATACTAAAGTTGTGGCTGGTTATTTGTGGTAGGCTCATGATATTGATCATCTGGTGCTCCCAACAAGAGATTACCTCTTTGCTCCCTCCCTCAGTGATATATCCCAGGCTGTAAATTTTATCCATGGTTAGTGTTTTGTTGTTCAACTGTACTGTGCATGCTACACCACTCTGAGATTGATAATACATCATATATAGTTCTTACCTCTGTTTTAAAATTCGCGCTACGTAGCGCGAAATAGCGCTTTTTTGGTAAAAAACGCAACGAAAAATCACGATTTTGGGTGGAATTGCGCTAAAATCGCGCTATAGGGGACCAAAAGCGCAAAAAGCGCGAAATTCTGGACCAAAAGCGTAAATAGCGAGTTAAAAAAAAAACAGCGGATCTAAATAATTAATATATATTGTGTAATTTTCATAAAAGTGTCTGCAGTTCAGATGGTTGAGACAGTGCTGTGTTTTCCAGCAGACCCAGGTTCGAAACTCACCAACAACAATTTTTTTTTTTTTTTATTACTATTTAATATAACTATACATTTCTTTTTTTTTGTTATATATTCTAAAGTTTAGTGCATATTTAGGCAAAAAAAATACACCGCAAAGCGCTACATAGCAACGCTATTAGCGCTTTTAGCGTTTCTCTCGAAAAAACGCTACGATAACGATAACGCTATTTAAAACACTGGTTCTTACTACATTCACAAGAAATCTTATGTAATGTCCTGCGAACAAAAAATTATTTTAAATCCTCACGAACAATGTTTGTCAGTGTTGCATTGGATTGAAAACGGTATAAAGGGGCCCCCAATATTACCAACTAATGCTGCTTTGGATAATTTTTCTGTAGAAGTGTGCTTTGAGATGCTACTGTATATTTTTTGGTTATGCTTCGATTCAATGTTTAACTGTAGCTAAAAAGCAGTTTTCAACATATTAAGACCATCAAATTTGGGTGATAAAGATGCAAGTTTGATTGTTGTTGTTTCTTTATTCGAAAAAAGACAATCGTAAATTAACCAGTAAGAGGATTATCTGTAGTATTTCCCTTTAATTGCTGTTCACATCTCTCCACTAATGAAACAAAACAGAGAAACACATCTGTTCATAAATAATTACCTTCAGAACTTTTTTAGGGATAATACTATAGTTAAGTGAGTAGATCTAATTTGATCGACATAATCTCTGCGAAAATCAGATTTTTTTTGCCAAAATTATGATGCATATCGTTCTTCTATAGCATGAAAAAACATATGCATCATAATATCAGTGGCCGGTTTCTGATTTTCGCGAGTCTTTGTGATCAGGTTAATTCTTCTCACCTAACTATGGTATTATCCCTAAAAAAATTCTAAATTCCGATTATAATTAATTATGGACATAGTATATACTTCTATATTTTGTTTCTTTACTTGAGAAATGTGAACTCCAATTAAACGGAAATACTACCAATATTGGTTCATTTATGATTATCTTTTTTTAGAATGAAAGATCAACAAATCTATATCTTTCTTAAGCATATCAACACAGACCACTTTTAAATAAAAAATTTTGGACTCACTAATGTAAAATTCAAGACTAGAACATGCATATTAAAAAGTTGACACATAATTTTTTTATCAGTTTTTATTTCAGCATTCTTTTTACTTCATTGTTGGCTGGTATTGGTTCTCACTATCATGTTCTTGTTTTCTTTTAAAGTTAATGCGTTGTCCGGGAGAAGTACGTACGTACACTGCAAAGCTGGACGGGGGCGCAGCACGACTATAGTTATCTGCTATCTGGTACTTTTCAAATGAAAGCAATATTATTATAATCAAGTTTACTTTGTACGGTTTTCCATCGTGAGTATTTACTTCATTGTGTATCATGTGCAGGTGCAACACAAACAGATGGACCCTGAGGAGGCGTACAGCTATGTAAAGTTGATCCGACCCAGAGTGCTCTTAGCTGCTGCCCAGTGGCAGGTATGTGCAAAAATTGGAAAAGGGAAAATCTTTATGTTATATAGGAGCTATTAACTGCATAACACTCATCCCTTCCATTATGTGTAATCAAAACACTATAAAGACGTATCTTGGGAATGATGGATTAAGGAGGAATATATGGACAGTCAAGATAGGATGGATGTTCAATCTTTATTAGTAATTTTGTCTTATTTGGAATTTTAGGAATTTGTCTCAGACATCCATGGATTGTTAAAAAGCTCTTTAGAGAGGTTGCTAAAGTACCTGTCTTTTTGTTGAGTGTCTCTATCATGACTAGTTATAGGTATCCTTCCGGTAAGTGTCTAAAACCAATACACAACCAATTGGCTTAGCGGTAAAATGAAACTTTGACAATTAAAGATAAAAGTGTTGTGGGGCATTTAAACAAATTTCTTTGACGACTCGTTCACATCCCTGGATACCTATTAGTTCTTTTCTATGGTGAGCTTCCTAGGCAGTAGTTGGTGGAAACAACGAATCTTTGACAATCAAGAAGCATTGGGTATTCCTTGTTTACTTGAGATTTGAATTTCTAAACAATTTTCTTTTACGACTCATTCACCCCTTGGATACTTGATAGTTCTTTGTAGAGTTTGCTAAACCGTGCTTAATCTATAAAGAGTAGACTACTAAACAACATTAAATCATTAGACTTATTTTCAGTTTTAGTTTTTGACCAAGCTATATTGCAGGCTGTTCAGGATTTCTATCGCCTTAAGGTGAAGCTACTTTGTAATTCAACACAACCAAACTACATAATAACCAGCCTGTTTCCTCAAAACTTTTTTGCCACACGAGATATAGTGGCATTTGACGATGGCTCTGTGGTTGTAGTAACCGAGGAAGATTTAGATGGATATAATCCCATCCACGATATGGAAAATACTGAACGTGAGATTTGGGCAGATTTGCGTGTAATTTACAAAATTCGGGTTGCTGGTAAAACGGCATTTACGAAACTATCTTGCTTTTGGGTTCGGTGCCAAACGCATCCCAAGGATTCAAGCTTGAAGATGAATAGCTGTCCACGAAATGGACTTGGAGGTGTAACTGTAGATATTCATGTCTTTTAGTATGTGAAAAATGTTTATAAGAGTAAATATTCATCTTTACCAAGGAATAAGCTTTTGTACATAAAAGTGAATATTTGTGCATTTTCAGTTCTTCTTTACTTGTAAAGTTGAAAGCTCTCTTTGATGAGTCGGAACTTTCCTTTTTCTTCTGTTATCTTGCTCGTGGCATATGGTATGAATTGTTATTTCCTGCGCTAATTTTTTTATATAACGCTGGGTCAAGGTTTCTTGCTTTTTTGCTGGAATCAAGACACTCTTTCTTAAGAATGAGGAGTTTTAGACCAAATAATATCTCCCTTGAAAAATTATTTATTCCTATAAATATAAATAAGATCCTCTAGGAACAACTAAACAAGTAGCTCTACCGTGTTCTAAAAGTCGGATTAGTCGGGCTAATACTAGTCGGGCTAGATTAGTTGGTGGAAAAGTCAACGGTGGTGAACACATCGATTAGTCGGTAATTAGTCGGATACATATTAGTTGGATTAGTTGGTGAGTAATCAGATTAGTCAGGTCTAACTTGAAAGCTACTTAAATACTTTAAATATTAAAAAAAATCACCACCAATTAGTCGGCGATTAGTCGAAAGTAAAACGCTCGAAGAACGACTTCTATAAGCTTGGCTCTACCTACAAATATACACGTGGTTTCTGACATATAAATGGTTTCTGAAACCAATGGACCACTTCATACATGGACCATTACAACTGTCATCATTTACATATCTGTTTTGTTTACTTAAATGGTAAATTAATTTCCATTGTCCCACCAGTGTTGGTTAACTTTCTGCAATTTACTGGTCCCTGTAATTTTTAGAAAGTCACAAACCAGTTTAAAAAAATTGGACCGTATTTTATTACATTCTTATGCCCTGTAAGTTTCAGATTCTAAAAACATGCCTATAAAATGAAAAAATGAAAAAATGAAACAAATCTGACCGTAATTTTGTAAATTCAGAAAATTACAACTAGTCCCTGTAATAGTTTTCTAAATTACAAAAACCCGATTTTTTTAATAATACTTATTTATAATAAACATATACACTTTAATTAATGGAGCAATTAATATAAACATACTATACATCTATTATATTAATAAAAACATACACTCAAAAATTAAATTATCAAAAACATATATTACACTAATAATTAATAAAAAATAAAAAAACACATTCATCGCTCCTTATCTATTTCCTCTCTCTCTCCTGCTCTCTCTCTCTCTAATCTATCTTTCCTTCTCTTTCTCGCTCTCTCTGCGATCTCTCTCTCCTTCTCATTCTTCATCTCTTCGATCTCCCCCTTTTCATCTCTTCGATCTCCCCCTCTTCATCTCTCTCTCCTCTTTCTTGTTACTCTCTTCAGTCTCTCTCTTCTCAGTCTTCTTCCTCTCTCTAATCTTTCTCTCCTCCTCTTCTTCCTCTCTCCGATCTTTCCTTCTTTCACTCTCTTTCCGATCTCTCTACTTCTCATTCTCTCTTTCCGATCTTTGTCTTCATATCCCTCTCTTTCTATTCGGTAGAGATTGAAACGGAGATATCCGTCGGAATGGATGGCGAGAGTGTATAGCGAGATCGAAAACTCAAAATTGATGTCGTCGGATATGCAGTCGTTAAAGTAGAGGATCACGATAACAACGTACTAGTTCGAGATCGGAGGACGGACAAATGTTGAATTTGTTAACTAATGTATAAGGTTAACAAATAAGTGTATGAATTCCGTGAATTAAGGGTATGAATTTAAAAATTATGGATATGAATTATGTAAATAAGGATATGAATTTTGTAAACTGGGGTATGAACTTTGAAAATAAGTGTGAAATCTACGAATTAGGGTATAAACTTTTGAAATAACTGTATGAACTTTGGGAATAAGAGTATGAAAATATACAAATTATGATATGAACTTTTGAAATAAGTGTATGGATTTTTGGAATAAGTGTATGAAAATATACAAACTATGATATGAATTTTTAAAATAAATGAATTTTTAAAATAATGGTATGAATTTTTTGAATAACAGTATGAAATATACAAATTAGGGTATTGACTTTTGTGTATATTTTTGTTAATTTAGTTTCAAAAGTAGTATGTTTTGTTAATTTAACCTTAATTATTGACGTATTTTAAAAAATTAGTTTATATTTTATTATTATTTTATATTACACAAAAAATTGAACCAGCACTTATAAAACAACACACCGATAAACATAATCAGCCGCTTATCAGGAATCAACAGACACTTCCCCGTGTAAAACAAGACCTCTAAACACACGTTGTTGAACATTCTCTTAGCAAGTCTGGTGTGCATATTGACTTTCCCTTTTTTGGTAAGTAATTTTGATAAACTTTAGTAAACATATTATCTTGAAGTATGTTTTGAACGACAAATGTTATCAACTTATCATGAACGAAGCCCTCAGCTTGTGAATTCTCTTAAGCCTAACAGATTGTTCAAACTCCAACATGTTTTTGACCACCAATCTCTTTAAAGTTGAACTCGTTTTTTGCCAAGCCAATCGAACATGACCCATAAGACACCAAAGACTACGGAGTTGGCAATCACGGATCACAAGATGGATTTCTAGACTATGGGTCGCAAGATGGACTGAACTCTCTCAACATCCGCATAAATATCTAAAATTATAAGTATACGCAACAAATGATAACTGAAATTGTACATGCATTACGAAATAATTCAGGAAAATGTAGATCCTCCAAATTCCAATTACTAAAAAAAAGCATGGAAACGTTTATTTTATAGTGAATGTAATCATTTCCCCCCCCCCAAAAAAGACTAATTTGGAAGCAAGTTTCCCTTCATGCAAACTTTTAAAAAACAAATTAAGTTTTCTAGGGTGGTGGTATATTCTTTTGCAAGACACAGAAGTAACAAGTACATAAAAAGGTTACAACTTACAGATACCTTCACCGCTATTTAATCGTAAGAGTACAATTTGAGTCCAATAGTTGAATTTTGTGTAAATGTTACACCTTTAATACAGTATATTTGACTTTCATAAATTATGTTTATATTGGGTATGCTGGTTGTTAATTAAATGAGTCTGTACGTCATTAAATGAGTTGAGTCGTGCAATATCTCTACAGTTTTTTTATTTTTACATTTTTAAGCAAGAGACTATAGGAGTAAAGATAAAAAAAGCATTAGATCCACACAAAAGATAATCAATTATGACGATCAAATATGTCAGAAATCTGTCGTTAAATAACAATATATATTAGTAAAATTGAAATTTGTCGCCATGCCATCTCCAATTAACACATTGGAAAGAAAAATTTATCAAAAATTATGTGTGCCAAAGCAAACTAAAAGAGGGTTTTATGACTAAGTATATACCAATCATTTGTCATGCTATCTACTTAATTCTGATTTTTGTCCTTCAGCTTTTTCAGTATGATGAAACTGGAACAATCTAGACACACAGAGTGTGTTCCTTATTTTGTCGCAATATGCTACTAGCTACTCCCACTAGTAGCAATCATAAGTTTTGAATTGTTCATTACGAACCTATATACAATTTTGACGGGTAAATAACTTGTATTAAAATTGTCGGAATAAAAATTTTCAAAAGTTGATCATATAGTTCAAATGTTAAATTTAAAAAAAAATACATTTCGACAATTTTGATACAACTTATAAGCAGGTCAAAATTACACGTAGTTTTGTATTGAACAATTAAATATGAACGGAGGGAGTAGGAATTAAATCACAATCTCTCATAGTGTAAAGGGTAAGAACACAATCCTCAAAACAACTAGACAAATGCAGTGAGAAAAAGGGTTGGTCCAAGTGGTTGGTATTCAAGTGTACCATCTCACTATCAGGATTCGAACTCTGGCAGCTGCGAATCAAGTTTATCTTCAAATGAGGGTTTATGATTATAAAAAAACAAACAAACTAGACACACAAAGTCTGTTCCTTAATTTGTCGCAATATGCTACCACCTAGCTACCACCTACTACCAGTAGTAGCAATCGATAAGTTCCCAATTAACTGTTCATTACGAAACTACGTGTAATTTTGACTGGTAAATAACTTGTATCAAAATTGTTGGAATGAAAATTTTCAAAAGTTAATCATATAGTTTAAATATTAAATTATATGATTTAATTTTAAAAAATTTCATTTCGATAATTTTGATACATATTATAAATCGATCAAAATTACACGTAATTTCGTAAAGAATAATTAATTAATAATTTACGAAAGTACTATTTAAGGACCACATCAGTTTGCTATTTTTTTTTGAAAGGACCAAACCAAGGGTGAATGGTTCGGTTCACATTCATCAATCATTATCTGCTGCATTGGTGTATGCTTTTAACATTTATTAGCTTTAAGATAACACATGAGTAATAAAATTACTTTTATCTTACACATCTACACTATAAACCACATATTGAACACTTTAATTTTGACGTTATAAGAATATATTTTAACACTAGTTGCCATGTATACATGCTAACTTTAACAATATTTTAACCACATTGAACTTATTGGTATTTACGAGTAAACTTATAAAAAAATGTTTTATAATATTACACTTTAAAAAAAAAGGTCAACTGTATTTTTTGTGCGAATTGATTAGGTTTATTATAATGCATTAAAATGCATAATAAATACTAACGGGAATTTAATTATGTATTGAAATTTATTAAGAAAATAAACACACTCATCATGTGTGTTAGAGTTAAATTTGCATAAAACTAGAAAAAGTTGTACACATGTATTTGAAAAATGAAGTACATGTATTTAGAAAAGTGGAAAGTCATCTAAAAGTTTATCTAATTTTTTTTTTTACATGTATAAATACTAGGTATAATTTTACATGTATTTTAAATCATTTTAAGTTTAATGTAACGACGTATATATAATTTTACACCTTTATGTAATGCATTCCTATATTGAGGTAAATTTGTTAAGACGGGATCATAAAAAATCATGTAATATTACATTATGTAAGGTTATTCTTATTTTTAATTGTTTCGAGTTGGTACCAAATATTTTTATTTCTATAGAAAGTTTATTTCTATATAGAGTATTACTACTTCTACTGTATTTATTTTAATAATGTATAATGTATCACCGCTCTTAAAACTAGGAATCAATTTGAAACTTATTGTATATATTTAATTTGCCTTAAATGTTCCCTAGACTAGAAATTAGTGTTCTCAAAAATAAAATAAAATTAGAGTGTCTTTAAAGTATTATAATCAACGTGTACAATGTTTAATGTGTTCATATAAAGGAAAAGTTGCAAAATAATAGTCAGTAGTTAGTCTACGTATGGAAGAGTGTATTTGATAGCAAAAATTTAGCAAAAAAATTGGGAAAAAATACATTTACTACTCCCAAACTATAGTACGGTTAACGATTTGGGTACCCGCCTTTCAAAATTTCCAATTTAGGTACCAACCTATCGGCTTTTAACGATTTGGGTACCACCGTCTTAATAAATCACGAAATTATGTCACGTGACATTTGACAAACATTAATTTGATATGCTAATTTGACAATTTTGCATAAAAATATGTCATCCTATAAAAATATTTTCCCCAATTTCACAAATAACAAAAATTTGGATTATATGCTAAATTTGGATTATATGCTAAAAAAATTTCTAGAATGACATATTTTTGTGCAAAATTGTCAAATTAACATATCAAATTAATGTTTGTCAAATGTCACGTGACATAATTTCGTGATTTATTAAGACGGTGGTACCCAAATCGTTAAAAGCCGATAGGTTGGTACCTAAATTGAAAAATTTGAAAGGTGGGTACCCAAATCGTTAAAAGCCGATAGGTTGGTGTACTAAACCTATAAAACATGTGACTCTAATTATGGTTGAGGTGGCATGTTATTACAGTATCATTGTGGCCATAAAACTAACTTTTATTTATAATCTCACACTAAATTATTCTCTAAACTTAATGTTGGAGATGCTCTAATCCGATAGTGAATTACGTTTTCTGGCAAGTACACACGTAGCTAAATAAATTATATCAACGAAATTACGTGCATCTTTAATTTTAAATATCTATTACTCTCTCCGTTTCTATTTAATTGTCCATTATGAAATTACGTGCAATTTTGACCGGCCAAAAACTTGTATCAAAATTGTCGGAATGAAAATTTTCAAAAGTTGATTATATAGTTCAAATGTTAAATTTTATGATTAGATTTAAAAAAAATTCATTTCGACAATTTTGATACAAGTTATAAACCGGTCAAAATTACACGTATTTTCATAATGGACAATTAAATGAGAACGGAGAAAGTATATAAATAATAGGATTGAATTTTAATTTTTTAATAAATAGAAGTGGTTGAGGTTTTGTTTCCTCATATCCCCTGAGGGCTACGAAGGGTAGATGGATAATGGCACTATATATATATATATATATATATATATATATATGTCTAATTATAAAAGTTCATTCATATTTGGTTCAACATACATATATACATACCCTCGAGGCTCCAAGTAAGCCACTCCCCAATTTTTATTTTTGGAATTAATAGCTCAATATTTATCATCCTTTTAAAAAACTAAAGCATTTTCACGGGAGATTTACTAAATGTAAGCTAAAAGCTTAATATTTACTAAAAAGACAAAAATACTTATATATAATCAATATAACTATTAAATATATGAATATAACATGTCTAAAATATTATGAATAATTATTATATTTCACATAATTTTAATCACGAACTAAGTTTAATATAATAAGGTATCTTTGAATATATAGTTTGTGAGTTATTTTTTAGCACAAAATTTTAGTTACAGACATTTTGGCTATCAAATAACGATCCACATAGTTTATTTTGCGCTTGTACCAATTTGTGTGAAACTATATTAGTTTTTTTTGTTTTTTTCCCTAAATCTTAACTTTTTTAAGTTCTGATACGTGTTTTTTTAAAATTAACGCGTTTGAAGCGCTGTTTTTTGAGGTTTTTGCTACAACTGAGTAATTGTTTTGAGGTTTAAGTAAAAGAGACTCAAAAATACGCTGATATTTATTGGTTGTGCAACATACATTATGTGAAGATCTAATTATCATCAATCAGCACATAATATATCACAATTTATACTAGCAAGATCTAATTATTATTATTAACTGCCATATGTGAAGATTTTATTCATGATAATTACAACATGCAAGCAAGTAATATATTCTTAATTACCAATTAATTCTATATGGTAATTTTAACATGCAAAAAGTTAATTTACATGTAAACATATCAATTTATTCAATTAACATGTAATATTTATTCGCTTGCTTTTTAATAAATATATATGCATGTGGGTGAATATTTATAGACCGAATATTGACTTTTATAACACATATATATTGTTTTTATACATGTAATATACTACATAGACTATCCGTGTAATTTTAGCAAACTATATATATATTTACAACATTATTATAGCTCCAGTCCATAATTTCAGACAAGTTTCAGTTTAGTCCTTTAGTAATTAACTTGCACAATCAATAGTTTCAGCGAATTAAAAACAGTTCGACTGTTTTCAGTTTGTTACAGATTAATACATGTTTTACAATTACATGATTTCCGATTTACATCTCGATTATATGTCTTTTACTGATTTTATTTGTATGAAAATACAATTTCACAGTACACGATACATATTACATATCAATATGTTTTTATAGACATGTTGATCATGTTAGACAATAAAAATAAAAAAAATCTATCACGCATAATTTTTTTTTTTCAACAAATACATGCAGCTTGGGTTACTGAGTATGGTCTTATCAACAAATATGATTTTATAATCAACAATATATGTGTTACGATCATGTTTTAGTTATCCATAAAAGTAACAAACTCTAATACACATGAATTATATACTACTATATATTTATCATGCTCTAGTTATCCATAAAATAATACGTGCAATCACATATATGAAATAAATTAAGTTTTGAATTCGGTACCTTACGCACGGTGTGTTGGTGAAGGTCGATATAGCAAAATCCTAAAAACCAGGATAAATCTCAAGGTTTATAAATACCCAATATCTGTGCGTTTACCAAAAATCTTCAATATCCGCGAGCGTATATGTTAGTCTCCGCGGGCAAAGTACCGATAACGCGTTGTCTCTCATATATCTCTCTCTATATATATAGAACGAGCTAATATGTCACACAACAAATTTCAACAATTTTGATATAAGATAAGGTAGCATAGATTGGTTATCATCAATAATTTAGGAACACAGGAGTATATTCTTATTCATTCCATGTTCTTTGTTTTCTTTTACATATATAGATGGGAGTAGTCGTTTTCTTTTTTTTACTTTTAATAAATAGAAGTGGTTGAGGTTTTGTTTCCTCATATCCCCTGAGGGCTAGGAAGGGTAGATGGATAATGGTAACATATATATATATATATATATATATATATATATAAAAGTTCATAACACATTCATATTTGGTTCAACATACATATTTACATACCCTCGAGGCTCCAAGTAAGACATTCCCCAATTTTTATTTTTGGAATTAATAACTCAATATTTATCATCCTTTTAAAAAACTAAAGCATTTTCACGGGAGATTTACTAAATCCTAAGCTAAAAGCTTAAGATTTACTAAAAAGACAAAAATACTTATATATAATCAATATAACTATTAAATACATGAATATAACAGGTCTAAAATATTATGAATAATTATTATATTTCACATAATTTTAATCACGGACTAAGTTTAATATAATAAGGTATCTTTGAATATATAGTTTGTGAGTTATTTTTTAGCACAAAATTTTAGTTACAGACATTTTGGCTATCAAATAACGATCCACATAGTTTATTTTGCGCTTGTACCAATTTGTGTGAAACTATATTAGTCTTTTTGTTTTTTCCCTAAATCTTAACTTTTTTAAGTTCTGAGACGTGTTTTTTTAGCATTAACGCGTTTGAAGCGCTGTTTTTTGAGGTTTTTGCTACAACTGAGTAATTGTTTTTAGCTTTAAGTAAAAGAGACTCTCAACGAGTTTTAATGTGATCTTTTTAATACGCTGATATTTATTGGTTGTTGTGCAACATACATTCCATCGAGGCTCGAAGTTAGTTACTCCCCCCCTTCTTTCCCTTCTAATTAATAACCTAATATTTATTCAGTGAACAAAAACACCATTATCTCACTCCCTCTCTCAAGCATGTCGAGGAAAGGCGAAGGGTCCGGGAAAGTATCAACTCACAAGAAAGGTGTATGGACAGTTGAGGAGGATGCAAAGCTTTCTCAGTTTATTGAACTTCAGGGTCCTAAGAAATGGAGGACCATAGCAATCAAATCAGGTATATAAATACATACAAATGCACGTAACATTTTGTATATTGAGACTAGAAAGCTACACAAGTTTTATGTTACATTCCAAGTTTTTATGCAATCAAATTATCAAAATAGCCAAAATCATTGCTTGTTATGTAAATGAATTGCTTGTTTTTTTTAATATGCATGCAGGTTTGAATCGATGTGGGAAGAGTTGTAGACTTAGATGGTTAAATTATTTGAGACCGGATATCACAAGAGGCAACATTACTAGCGATGAAGTAGACTTGATTCATAGGCTTCATAAGCTACTTGGAAATAAGTAAGTAACTAAAGCTAGATATATCACCTTTAATATTTAACAACTAAAGCTGGTTGTAGGGGTGGGTTAGAGTCGGTACCCGACCCATAAACACTCAATCCGTATTCCGACCCGATTACTTTTGAAAATGAAAAAAAAAAATCCCGATCCTGACCCGACAAAAGTCGGGACCGACTTTTTCGGGATCCCGTAGGGTTAGGATAGTTTTATTCCGAATCTCCCGACATATTTTTTTTATTTTACGACAACGTTATTTTTTATTAACAATTTTCATTTGATAAGTCTAAACATGTTATTAACATGAAAATATAATACTAGTTTAAGAATAACATTCCTAATAAATAAAAAAAAATTAACATGTAGTAGAAAAAATAGTATGAAACTACAAACAATGGAGTAGATAAAAAAATTGATTCGTTTTTTATGAGATTTTTTTATTATTTAGTTTAATTCACGCAAACACTAAATGAGATATATTATCATTATAATTTTTATAATTGGAAAATAATGAACATTTATCTTTTTTGAAGTAACAATATAACTTTTTTATTTAAGTATATTTTTTATTTTAATAGTTTAATATATTTAAAACTACAAATCTATATTATACTTATGTAATTATAACTAATATATGCAACAAAAAGGATTGTAGCTCATATGGTAGATTGCTTATATTGTATGCTAGAGGTACAAGATTCCGATTCTCATCACTTGTATTTGATATAAATTAATTTATATTTTAGTGTTAAAATAAAAAAAATCATGTAATATAATATAAAATATAAATTAATTAAAAAACCGGGTCGGGTCGGGACAACCGACGAAATCAAAATTACCACCCGATCGCGATCCCGAAGTTTGTCGGCTCGGGACAAAACCCGACATTTTTGGGTCGGGAAATTTCGGGATACGGGTCGGGTCGGGATTTCGGGAATTTTTCGGGAAATCCATTAGTACATTAGTACATTAGTACATTAGTACCTATAAATAAGTAAGCAACTTATAAAGCTAGATAATTTTTTGGGAAAATGATCCATTAGTACATTTTTAACAACTTATTTACAAATCAGTATAAAATATTTAGGGGGTGTTTGGCGGACAGGCCAGAAGTGCTTCCTAGCCCAAGAAGACCATTTAATATATTTTTGTGTGTTTGGTAACATAAAATTACCCACTTCCCGAAAAGCAGGGGGTAATGGAAGCCCATTTTACAAAAGTTGGTTTTTCATGCTTCTGGAGAAAGCAACTTACTCGAGAAGTTAAAATAAAATAAAAAAAATCACAAAGAAAATAAAAAAAATCACAAAAAAATTATAAAAAATCACAAAATCACAAAAAATCACAAAATTTTAAAAAAATTACAAAAAAAATATAAAAAATGAAAAAAAATGAAAAAAATCACAAAATATAAAAAATCATAAAAAATGAAAAAAATGAAAAAAATAAAAAAATGAAAAAAATCAGAAAATGAAAAAAATGAAAAAAATCATAAAAAATCACAAAATATAAAAAATGAAAAAAATGAAAAAAATATAAAAAATCATAAAAAATCACAAAACTCTACTGTTATCTCTCACTCCGTAAGCTCTATTTTTATAATTTTTTTTTGTGATTTTTGTGATTTTTGTGATTTTTGTATTTTTTTGTGATTTTTGGTGATTTTTTATAATTTTTGGTGATTTTTTATAATTTTTTTGATTTTTTGTTATTTTTATAATTTTTTTTTCATTTTTTTTCATTTTTTGTGATTTTTTTTATAATTTTTTGTTTTTTTGTTATTTTATATATTTTTGTGTTTTTTGTGATTTTTATAATTTTTTTGTGTTTTTTTTTTATTTTGTTGTAATTTAAAACTATTTTTTTGGGTTTGTAGAAAGATAAAATATGTATATTATATTATATTCGTACTGTATCAATTATTGTGGTATTAAGTGATTTCGAACTTATACATAACAAACGCAGACAAAACTTATAAAAATCAAAAGCACTTTTCCATCAGACGCTAATTTTTTTTAAAGTACTTTTTATATAAGTCATTTTTCAACAGCACTTTTCCAGACAGCACTTTTTAGGCCAGCACTTGATTACCAAACAACCCCTTAATATTTAGTAACCGAATTAACTTATACCCAAAATTTGAGGGATCAAATCTTATCCATTTGTTTACCTTCCTATATTTCTCTCTCCATATAAAAACAAAAGAGCACCATAATTCGCTAAATATCCAATTTAATTTATAAGTTGATGAAAATGAAAAGTTTTCTATAATGCTTTGTGCTTAGTAAAATCACTTTGTTCTCAGATGTTGCTAGGTCATGATTGTAGATAAATTTTTTTTCTTCAGTTAGTAATGCACTAAAACTTGTATATAGTGGTTACAAAAACAAGACAAACAAAAGTTTCTCATTTTTCTGTTTTTTAGGTGGGTATGGATTGCTGGCAGAATACCAGGCCGAACACACAATGAAATAAAAAATTATTGGAATTCTCATTTGAGTAAAAAAACAAAGAAGAAGAAATTACATGTGACAACTTTGAGAAAAGACGATAAAGTGCCTACGAATTCCAAAACCGTTGTACTAGAGGAAGAGTACTGTGTACAATGCAAGATCGGACTCGGAGATACATGTATTAGCTTTGATGCCAACCCTGCTGCACCAGAAAAAAAGGGTGCAAAATGCGATATCAGAGATACGTCTACTAGCTTTGATGCCAAAGCCGTTGCAGAAGAAGAGTGTGCAAAATGGGACATCGGAGATACGCCCATTAATAGCTTTGACGTGGATGAGTTTTTCCATTTCTCGGAAGAAGGGACATTTGTGTTGGTCCGTAGGAGTCTAAACCTTAGAGGGGGGGTGAATAAGGTTTTGTACGTTTTTCGCGGAATAAAAACTATGTGTTAACTACTAAGTTAATAAGTGGTTTTTATAATATAAACTCTTTCGTTAACTAATTATCGCTAAATTAATCTAAGCAAGCAATGAAAATAAGCGATAAATAAATACGAAAAGTAAAAGTTTAGGGAAAGAAATAACGCAAGATTTATAGAGGTTCGGCAAAACGCGCCTACGTCCTCTCCTCGGTATTTTCACTACCGAGTGTTTCACTAAAATCTTCGTTTCAAGGTTACACCTTAACGAGCTTAATCAACCGATTATGCTCCCCCTCACTATATGAGTATCCCGAATAATTGACCTAGAGCTTTTAAGCTACACTTACTTAAAAGCCTCTACCCAAATCACTCGCTCACAAATGAGTTTATAATATTACTCTTTTACAAATTTGATCACTCACTAACAAATAATATCTCGAAGTTTATAGAATTACAAGAATAATACTCTCGAGAATATTTAATAATACAAGTGAGATTTTGGTAGTATAAGCTTGAAGAATTTATTAGTAGTATTTGCTTAAAAATGTTTTGGATGCTTGGATGATTTTCTTCAAAGGGATTGGGAGCTTTTTGTAGGGAGAAAAGCTCCAGCATTTAATTTAAGACCGTTGCTGGTTGTTGGCAGAATTGAATGCTGGTTAATGCAGTGGTTCGCCCAATTTTCAGGAAGAGCTTAAAAGCTGGAATTTGAAATTCTACAGAAACGATCGGTCGTTTCTGTAAAACGATCGGTCGTTTTTTATCTTGGCTCACTGGAAGAATTCAGCACTGAAACGATCGGTCGTTGATTCTGGCGATCGGTCGTTTTTGTTCTTTGCTCACTGGAAGAAAACATACTTAAAACGATCGGTCGTTTTAAGCTTGTGATCGGTCGTTTTTGTGTTGAGCTCACTGGAAGAAAATTTCACTGAAATGATCGATCGTTTTTGCTTATGAATCAGTCGTTTTTGTTCTGGGCTTGTTTTCGGTTTTCTCGACAAACTTCGAAATCCCGTAACTAACTTGTTTCAAATCCGATTTAGGTTCCGCTTGAACCATTGACTTTGTAATTACACAATTTATCATTTTCAACCTTTGATACACTCGATAAATGATTAGTACACAAAACGAGCTTTTATCATGTTTTACAAATATTGTTATCATCAAAATAATCGATTAGAAGAAACATCGTTCAACAATCTCTCCCTTTTTGATGATGACAAAATATTGACTTCAACATACGATAAGCTCTTTTTGTTAACACAAGTATAACCGAAATGTGTAGATGACGCTTTACTTGGATAAAAGTTTTTTGAGAAAAAGCAAGTAATGTCATAACATCCGATTTTAAAACAACGTTAAAACAATGCTAAACGAATAGGGATTTTGAAGATCTATATGCAAGTGAAAATTTGGCCATAGTTTTGCCTAAAAATGGTCAATCGCCACAAAAGAAGAACAATATATATAATCCAATCAACTAGCAATCTATGCGTACCGAATGCAATAATATCAAACGCATTATTAAAAACGCAATCACACAATGCCATATAAACAAGAGCAAATGTAAGAAGAAACGCATCATAATAACCAAGTAAAACCGTTTCCTACTTATTTCATCAAAAACAACTTGTTCGGAAATAATAGAAATACAACGCAAAGACAAAGGTATTTCTCCCCCTTTGACATCATCAAAAACATGGAAAAAAAATATTTCCGCCTAGTCGCGGTGGGAAGTCGCATCATCTTCGTCGTCGTCGGTGTTGATGTTGGGCCCGGCAAGGTTGGGAAAGAAGCCATTGAACTCGGCTCGTTGCTCGGCGCTCATACGATCAAGTTCTTCGAGTTCTTCTTGACCCGGGTTCATGAATCGAAACATCCGACGGGTCATTTGCGCATTGCGATATTGGTTTATATAGAGTGCGTTGTAGAAGTCGTCGGTGCGCGGTGGAGGGTTGGAGGATCCGACTTGGGCTTTTCCTTTGCCCCGAATTCTAGAGGGACGAGAGGAAGTAGGAAGATCGGTTGGGGGGATGGAATCGGAGGATATAGCGACGTCCTCATGAGAAGCACGCGGTGTGGCCTTGGGACCGACATATTCTTCCTCTTCGGGAGAAAGAGGGGTATAGCCGGGGCCGGACACCCGTTTGCCGGACCAAGTTATGGACTTGTCGGCATGATGGAATTTGATGGACATTTGGGAAAGATAGGAAGTGTCCCAAATGTGTTTATCCTTATTTTTGAACAACGTTCCACCGGGAACGAGATTAAGATCCTTTAGAATGGCCGAAAGTAGGGCACCGTAAGGTAACCCATTCTTGGATTTTGTTTTAAGTGAATCCATCTTAAAGAAAATGAGGGATGCAAAGTCGAGTCGGACTCGGCGATGAATGCATCCCAAAAGAAAGATGTACTCATTGGTAACATCCGTGAAATTTGAGGTGTGCGGGAGGATTATGTGAGAGAGGATGTGGTAGGCTAGTTTGTTTTTAAAGAGAAGGCCATGGGCTTTGTTGGAACGATTTTGGTGGTTGGGATGAAAAATTTCATCCTTGAGATCGTTAAAGTTATCAATCTCGAGAGTCTCACATAATGCTTCACTAGACTCATAGATACCATCGCTATCTAGGCGTAAAAGGGTTCGTAGACGGTCTATACCGTAAACGAAAGGTTGTCCGTTAAATGATGAACGCAAGCGGAGTGCGTCATCATTATCCCTATCGAGAACTAGGTGATGATAAAATTCATAGACATTTTCCTTGTAAAAGGGCTCTTTAAGAGTGAGGATAGTATCTAGTTTGTAAAAACTTAAATCGATCATGAGAGCGGGAAATCGTTCTCGGAATAAAGGCATGTCTAAAGTGAAGTTAGACAATATACCTCTTTTACCCATCTCGGGAGGATAGAGAGGAGGTAGAGGGCCGGAGCGAGAAGTGGTGGATGAGCCGGTGCGTGGGGCACGTGGAATAGCCGGACGGCGAGTGGGTGGAGGCTCGATCTCGTCCTCATGCTCATCAACGAGGTTGAGTGAGGCTTTCTTTGAACCATTTGTGATTGATTTGGATGAAAAAATTGGGATTTTTGGGTGATTGTGGAGGAGTGGGCGAATTTGAGAGAGAGAGAATTGTAATTGTGTGAAATGATTTTGATAGAAATTAGGGTTTTGAAGAGTTTTAACACAGGAAAACACAAAAACGATCGGTCGTTTTTGTGTGACGATCGGTCGTTTTGGAACTAAAATGTTCCAGTAGGCTCAACCATAAAACGATCGGTCGTTTTGTGGAATGATCGGTCGTCTGTATAAAAACGATCGGTCGTTTTTACAGACGATCGATCGACTGAAAATGGGGTACAGAACAGAAATTTTTTGCAGTTTCCGACACTGATTAGGCCAAACTTGTATCAAAATTCCAAAATATCAATCAAATATAAATATATATATGTATATTTCACACATCAAACATGCCTAACTCTCGGCGAATAAAGCAAAATTGTTCCTCATTAAGGGGTTTTGTAAAAATATCGGCTAATTGCCTATCCGTACTTATATATTCAAGTGTAATATCCCCTTTTTGGACATGATCCCGTAAAAAGTGATGACGTAAATTTATATGTTTAGTGCGAGAGTGTTGGATCGGATTTTTCGAAAGGTTTATAGCACTAGTATTATCACACAATATAGGTACACTATTAAAAGATAATTCAAAGTCGTTTAGTTGTTGACGCATCCAAAGGATTTGTGCGCAACAACTACCCGCGGCGACGTATTCCGCCTCCGCCGTGGAAAGTGCAACCGAGTTTTGTTTCTTGCTATGCCAAGAAACTAAAGCGTTTCCTAAGAAATGGCAAGTGCCACTAGTGCTCTTTCTATCTAATCGACAACCGGCAAAGTCGGCGTCGGAATAGCCAAGCAATTCAAAAGAAGTATCATGAGGGTAAAATAATCCTAAATTGCAAGTACCTACAAGATATCTAAATATGCGCTTAACGGCTATAACATGCGATTCTTTAGGGCAAGATTGATACCTAGCACACAAGCAAACACTAAACATGATATCGGGTCTACTTGCGGTTATATATAGGAGGGATCCAATCATACCTCTATAGAGCTTTTGGTCCACGCTTTTACCCGATTCATCCTTGTCTAGTTTTGTTGCCGGACTCATTGGAGTTCCTAGCGGCTTTGCATCGCTCATGTTGAACCGTTTGAGCAAGTCCTTCGTGTATTTGGCTTGATTGACGAAAATTCCGTCCTTTGTTTGTTTGATTTGCAATCCAAGAAAGTATGTGAGTTCACCCATCATGCTCATCTCGAATTCACCTTGCATACACTTAGAAAACTCCTCGCACATGCGAGCATTAGTAGCACCGAAAATAATATCATCAACATAAATTTGAATTAAAAGCATATCTTTTCCATCCTTTTTAATAAAAAGAGTAGTGTCTAAAGTACCACGAGAAAAACCCTTTTTAATCAAAAATTTACTAAGTCTTTCATACCAAGCCCGGGGTGCTTGTTTTAAACCATAAAGTGCTTTACGAAGTTTGTAAACATGATCGGGAAATGCGTGATTTTCAAAGCCGGGTGGTTGTTTTACATAAACTTCCTCATTAATAAAGCCGTTCAAAAAAGCACTTTTAACATCCATTTGAAACAATTTAAAGCGTTTAAAAGAAGCATAAGCAAGTAACATTCTAATGGCTTCTAGTCTAGCTACGGGTGCGTAAGTTTCATCGAAATCGATGCCTTCTTCTTGGTTATACCCTTGAGCTACTAGTCTAGCCTTATTTCTAATGACTACCCCGGATTCATCCATCTTATTACGAAATATCCATTTCGTACCTATAATGGTTTTCTCACGCGGTCTAGGTACTAAGGTCCATACGTTGCTACGCTCGAATTGATTTAATTCGTCATGCATAGCTAATACCCAACTCTCATCAAGTTCCGCTTCATGAATGTTCTTGGGCTCTAATTGAGACAAGAATGCAAAATGATTAACTATATTTCTTAAAGAAGAACGTGTATGCACTCTTTCTCCCGGGTTACCCAAAATTAAATCTTGCGGATGGTGATTGGCATATCGCCATTCTTGAGGCAAATCCTCATGAATGTGTACACTAGATTCTAAGTCCTTTTGGAGTATATCTATAGTGACTTCTTCAACTACGGGTTCAACATCTATTCTAGGCGTTGACTCTAAGCTAGATGCAACGTGATTGGAAGAAGATGCATTATGAAAAATATCATCATTAATATTATGAACAATTAAAGGTTTATCAATCGTCGGTAAATTCTCATCAAACGAGACATGTACCGACTCTTCCACCAATAAAGTTCTTTTATTAAAAATTCTATAGGCTTTACTCGATATTGCATATCCGATGAAAATTCCTTCATCGGACTTAGCATCGAATTTCCCTAGATTATCCTTACCATTATTATGAACATAGCATTTACAACCAAATGCACGTAAATGAGAAATATTGGGCTTTCGCTCATTCCATAATTCGTAAGGTGTCTTTTTTAGTATGGGCCTAATTAAGGCTCTATTTAAAATATAACAAGCGGAATTTACGGCTTCGGCCCAAAAATACTTTGGCAAATTATTTTCGCAAAGCATGGTCCGTGCCATTTCCTCTAGGGTTCTATTCTTCCTCTCAACTACCCCATTTTGTTGGGGCGTACGAGGGGCCGAGAAATTATGATCAATACCATTTTCATCACAATAAGTTTGAAATGGAGTATTCTCAAATTCCTTACCATGATCGGTTCGAATACTTTTGATCATATAACCCTTTCGTGTTTGGAGCTTTTTGCAAATAATAGAGAATTCTCGAAATGCTTCATGCTTATGAGTTAAAAACATTACCCAAGTAAAGCAACTAAAATCGTCAACCATGACGAAAGCATATGCACGCCCGCCAAGACTAAGTGTCCGGGAGGGGCCAACTAAGTCCATATGAATGAGCTCCAAACAACGAGTAGTAGAAATAATATTTTTAGACTTAAAAGAAATCTTTGTTTGTTTGCCTAATTGGCAAGCGTGGCAAAGTTTGTCCTTTATATAAGGAGTTTTTGGTAAACCTATTACCAAATCTTTACTAGAAAGTTTAGCAAGTAAATCAAGACTTGCATGACCAAGTCGTCTATGCAACAACCAACCATTGTCGTTGATAGTAACAAGACACTTGACTTCATCATCTACCGAACTATTCAAATCAATCATATAGACATTATTTTGTCTTTGACCCATGAGAATAGTTTTATTATCCGAAATACAATGAATAATGCAATGCGATTTTTCAAAAATGACTTTGTGACCCAAATCACAAAGTTGACTAATACTAAGCAAGTTATGTTTAAGACCATCAACAAGCAACACATTATCAATCACAACATTAGAGGGTTTAGAGATGCTACCAATGCCGATGATTTTACCCTTGCTATTATCCCCGAAGGTCACAAAGCCTCCGTCTTTAGGTGCAAGAGTGGTGAATTTTGTTTTGTCTCCCGTCATATGTCTTGAGCATCCACTATCCAAGAACCACTTGTCCTCGTTGATTTTTGATCTCAAGCATACCTACAAGACAAAACGATCATTGGTACCCTAATCCATTTTTGGGTCCTTGAGGGTTAGAGTCTCGACCCTTTGGAATCCAAACCAAATCATTTCTATTAACCTTATACCTATTTGGGCAATATATGTAATCTTCATAGTGATCACTACGGTTGCAAGTAATACATTTAACATGCGATATAGGTTTAACAAAACGATTATAAACTAAGTTCTTTTTATACGAGTTGTTTTTATGAGAGTGATTTGGTTGTCTACATTCATTTTTAGCCGTTTGTTTGGTGAATAGGTTTCTATGCTTAGTCGTTAGGAGTGGATTGTAACCTACACCGGTTTTATCATATGCGCCTTGTTGAGAAGCTAATATAGTACTTAGCATTTTACTTCCTTTAGTGAACTTAGAGAGAGTGAGTTCGGCTCTATCCGCCTTTTCTTTACAAGAACTTAGGTCTTTAACTAACCTATCATTTTCTAAGGTAAGTTCGGCATTTTTAGACGTGAGTGAGTCATTTGTTATAGCTAAGTTCTCTAGTTCGTCTTGTAAAGTAATTAACAATTTTCTAAAGGATTTGTTTTTACCTCTAGCTTTTTCTAAGGATTCTAACATATCATTTATATCAATTTCATCATCACTAGAAATAGAAGAGTTAGAGGAGTGAAAGCTTACATCCTCGGTATCGTTGTCTCTAGCCATGAGACATAGGTTTGCGACTTCTTCATTGTCGCTATCGGAGCTATCATCATCGCTCCCCCATGCGGCCAAGAATGCCTTCTTGTATTCTTTTTTCTTTCCGAACTTGTCCTTTTTCTTCAAGGGACATTCGTTTTGCATATGGCCGGGCTTGTGACATTTATAGCAAATGATTTCGTCCTTCTTGTTCGATTTGTCGGAAGGCTCTCCTTTATACTCCTTTTTCCGGAATCGTTGTCCACCCTTCTTTTTCCAACTTAGGAATTTGTTGTAGCGTTTGGCGAAGAGTGCCATTTCATCATCCTCGCTAGAGGAATCGTTGTCGCTATCGTCATTTGTTGTGCTTTTGAAGGCGATGCCTTTCTTCTTTTCCGAGTCATCCTCATGTTTTCGAGTCGTCATATCTAGCTCATGGGTGCTCAAGGATCCTATGAGGTTGTCGAGAGAAAGTGTGTTCATGTCCTTGGCTTCTTGTATAGCCGTCACTTTCGATTCCCATTTCCTCGGAAGACTTCGTAGGATTTTTGTCACCATCTCCTTGCTAGAATATACCTTTTCAAGTCTTTTAAGATCATTAGTAATCTTTGTAAAACGAGTATACATGGAAGCAATAGACTCGTCATCATCGACTTTAAATAATTCATAGTCATGAATAAGCATGCTAATTTTAGAGTCTTTAACTTGACTAGTTCCTTCGTGCATAATAGCTAGCTTATCCCACATTTGCTTAGCGGTGTCACAACCGGAAATCTTATCATACTCACTAGGCGAGAGCGCACAAGTGATAGAGGTCATGGCCCTACAATTTAGGGAAAACGCAAGGCGTTCATCGGTATCTAGTTCCTCTACAAGTTTATCTTCTCCATTTCTCCTAGGCGTTCTATAGCCTTTGCTAATACTTATCCATTGATCTATTTCATAAACACATAGAAAATTTTTCATTAGGTCTCTCCAATAGGGATAGTTAGTGCCGTCAAAGAATGGGGGCCTAGTTATGGATTTAGAGTCGGCGTATGAAGACATAGCGGATCTTTAAACTATAAAATCGTTAGATTTTTGTAAATAAAATAGCTAAGCTCTGATACCAATTGTTGGTCCGTAGGAGTCTAAACCTTAGAGGGGGGGTGAATAAGGTTTTGTACGTTTTTCGCGGAATAAAAACTATGTCTTAACTACTAAGTTAATAAGTGGTTTTTATAATCTAAACTCTTTCGTTAACTAATTATCGCTAAATTAATCTAAGCAAGCAATGAAAATAAGCGATAAATAAATACGAAAAGTAAAAGTTTAGGGAAAGAAATAACGCAAGATTTATAGAGGTTCGGCAAAACGCGCCTACGTCCTCTCCTCGGTATTTTCACTACCGAGTGTTTCACTAAAATCTTCGTTTCAAGGTTACACCTTAACGAGCTTAATCAACCGATTATGCTCCCCCTCACTATATGAGTATCCCGAATAATTGACCTAGAGCTTTTAAGCTACACTTACTTAAAAGCCTCTACCCAAATCACTCGCTCACAAATGAGTTTATAATATTACTCTTTTACAAATTTGATCACTCACTAACAAATAATATCTCGAAGTTTATAGAATTACAAGAATAATACTCTCGAGAATATTTAATAATACAAGTGAGATTTTGGTAGTATAAGCTTGAAGAATTTATTAGTAGTATTTGCTTAAAAATGTTTTGGATGCTTGGATGATTTTCTTCAAAGGGATTGGGAGCTTTTTGTAGGGAAAAAAGCTCCAGCATTTAATTTAAGACCGTTGCTGGTTGTTGGCAGAATTGAATGCTGGTTAATGCAGTGGTTCGCCCAATTTTCAGGAAGAGCTTAAAAGCTGGAATTTGAAATTCTACAGAAACGATCGGTCGTTTCTGTAAAACGATCGGTCGTTTTTTATCTTGGCTCACTGGAAGAATTCAGCACTGAAACGATCGGTCGTTGATTCTGGCGATCGGTCGTTTTTGTTCTTTGCTCACTGGAAGAAAACATACTTAAAACGATCGGTCGTTTTAAGCTTGTGATCGGTCGTTTTTGTGTTGAGCTCACTGGAAGAAAATTTCACTGAAATGATCGATCGTTTTTGCTTATGAATCAGTCGTTTTTGTTCTGGGCTTGTTTTCGGTTTTCTCGACAAACTTCGAAATCCCGTAACTAACTTGTTTCAAATCCGATTTAGGTTCCGCTTGAACCATTGACTTTGTAATTACACAATTTATCATTTTCAACCTTTGATACACTCGATAAATGATTAGTACACAAAACGAGCTTTTATCATGTTTTACAAATATTGTTATCATCAAAATAATCGATTAGAAGAAACATCGTTCAACAATTTGAATTGGATTGGGTCAAAACATTTCTCGAGCTAGATGATAATGATCTGACTCTGAGCAACTATTCAAAAGAATTTTGATAAATAAGCACATGCATGTATTTTCAAGTTTGATATAAAATAAATGGTGTTGTTTCGGTTGTTGATTCTCATTTAGGATACATTAACAAAACATAATACTTTTTAAACTAAATTAACAAAAAAATACCCAAAAACTTTTTATTATCAAAAACATACCAAACAAATTTAATGCTGTTTATTCTCTTCTTTCTTTCTCTCTCTCCTTCATTCTTCTCTCTCTCACTAATTCTTCTCAGTATCTCTCTCTCATCTTACTCTCTCTCTCCTTCATTTTTGTATGTATCTTTTTTTCATATCGCACTCTATCTCTCTCCCCTCATCCACCACGAAAACCCGTTACTGACTACCGAACATCATCTAGATTATATAGACATTCATATACATATAAATACATATATATACATACGTAATACACAAATATTACACTGGTTGATACCCCGTAATATATGAAAAATATATGAAATTGGTGATGTTGTTTTCTATTTATTGAGATTTAAAACTATTGTAAACCTTGTGCGTTTCAAGTTGAAAGAGGAGAATCTATATGTACAGTATTGAGAGAAATTCATATGTAGGGTATGTAGTTTTAAAATTAGGGTATGAAGCTTTGAAATTAGAGTATGGAGTTTTAAAATTAAGGTATGAACTCTTTTTTAGATATTTGATTGTGATGCAGAACATTTATGGTATGAAATTTTAAAATTAGGATATAACGTTTTATAATTAGCATATAAATATTTTGTGAGTTTTTAGTCATTTTTAGAGAGAGAGATGGGTGATAAGCACGTGTTAGAAAGATGTGCGATTATCGTGTGTTAGAGAGAGAGGGGTGCGATGAGAGCGAGATAGAGTTGCGGTTAAAGAGAGAGAGGTTAGATTAGAGAGAGATGTTAAATTATGATCTGATTAGAATTAGAGAAATAATAATTATATATAGTTATGTTTTTAATAATCTAAATTATTAGTGTATGTTTTTGTTAATATAATATGGGTAGGATATGTTTTTGTTAATTGCCCCTTTTTCCAGAGACAATGCAACTTACTGTAAATTAAATCAACAATTTTATACACCTTAAAGGGTGTACACTATAAAACTGTCTCTGATTTTGAGTATCTCCAGTTTAAGTATATATTGTTCCGTTTGTCTTTTTACTGATTAAGGAAAGGTGTATAAAATTGTCTCTCGTTTTGAGTATCTCCGGTTTAAGCATAAACTCCCTCCGTCCTTAATTAAGTGTCCATTATTTTATATTGGGTTGTCCCAAAATAAGTGTTCGTATTTTCAATATAATAATTCTAATGCAACAAATTTACTATCTTAGCCTTTATATACTTATCATTTATAACTACAACAACAATTTTTAAGAAAAAAGTTATTCGCATTAATTTTAATTATAATATTTATAAGAACAATATTAGTAATTTATGTATTAAAATTTAATATTTTTAAAAGGTAACAATTTATAAAAACGACACTTGAAAAAGAAACGGAGCGAGTATTACACTCAAAACCAGAGACAATTTTATACACCTTTCCTTAATCAGTAAAAAGACAAAAGGAACAATATGTAGATCCATGCATGATAGGAAATGTTTACTTCAATATTTGCTCAATGATTATATCCTAAGTCAAAGTAGTACAATAATTGGATAAAGTGGTATGCATTATAAAACTCATTGATAGTTTTAGTAGTTAGTCATCATTTATTTTGAACTGTTGTTTCGTACGTGGAGGATTTAGTATAGTACTATAAATTGTATGGCTGCATTATTTTTCGAATCATGCTAATAAACCAGATAGACTCAACCAGACTCTTAACACACCAGTCCTTAATATAAATTTAGAATTTCATTTTCATCCCGAAATTTAAGAGTATGTTTTTCGGCCATATATTTAATAGTTTTAATTAATATTTAAGTTTAGGGTAGTCTCAAATAAGGTTCTATAATATTATATTTAGGTTTTTATTTTGTTGAATCGTCAAATAAAATATATTAAAATCATTAAAATTTTAAATATTTTTAATTAATATTTAAGATTATGGTTGTCTAAACTAGGGTTACATAAATATTATATTTGAGGTTTTATTTTGTTGAATAGTCAAATAAAATATATTAAAATCATTAAAATTTTAAATATTTTTAATTAATATTTAAATTTAGGGTAGTCTCAACTAGGGTTCCATAAATATTATATTTGGGGTTTTATTTTTGTTTTGGTTGGGTGTCAAAAAAATTCTAAAAATTACATAAAGGACTGTCTGGTATTCAGTCTGGTTGAGGCAGTCTGGCTCTATAGCATTACTGTTATTTTTCTAGGTTGATTGTTCGATGGATTCTTCTTTTCCTATTTAATTGTTCATAACGAAAATATATGCAATTTTAATCGGTTAAGAATTTGTATCAAAATCGTCGGAATGAATTTTTTTAAAAGTTCATCATATAGTTCCAATGTTAAAAATTTTGATTAAATTTAAAAAAAATTCATTTCGACAATTTTGATATAAGTTATAAGCCGGTCAAAATTGCACGTAGTTTTGTAATGAATAATTAAATAGGAACGGAGGGAGTACTATATTAATTATTAAATGGTTCGGTTCGGTGAAGAACGTTATAATTAGATTTATGACAGAATTGTTGAATCTCGATCGGTTATTGTATTCAATTTAACGGTTTAATGAGCGAGTGACAGAATTTCAGCACTACAACAAATTTAAGATTTACTTACAATTTCTTTAAATACAATCAAAATTTGTTTCTAAAATGTAACTTTTATGAATAAAAATAATCTTTTACACACAAAAATAATTTTTTTTTTCTTCAAATCTAACTTTAAAAGACAATTTGAAAAAAAAATTGTCTTCAAAAATAATCTCATACGGAAATAAGGAGACGGTTTGATTTCGTCTCAAAAAGTATTTGGAGACAAATTTGAATTGTTTACTTATGTTCGTATGTGATTGTCTTTGAAAATAAAAAAAAACTATAAAATTTGTGCTTAAAAGTTAAATTTGGGGACAGAATTTTTAATTTTGTGTCTAAAATATTGTTTTTGTTCCTAAATGTTACTATTTAAAAACAAAATTTGAGTGTTGCTAAAAAAAAAATTGTCCCTATAACTTTTGTTTTTTTTAGTGCATGATTTTGACATCGGCTGAAGAACTTTCAATTTAAAGAAATATTGGGTTAGGAACGGCTAAATCTATTAATTTGTGGATGAATGACAACATATGTTAGTTAATTAAACTCAAATTTATTTTTATGGGCTTCCGGTTTAGGTATTGAGAATCAAAATTTATCACTATTTCCGGTTCAGTTATTGTGACTTTTTTAATATGTACCTATCTTTAACAATGTTTTTATGTATTTACTTTTCTCTAATTAAGTACCATTCATTTGTATCTATTGAACATTTTTTCAGAAAAAAATGAGAAAAATGTACATATAAATGATAATTATAATAAACTCGTATTAAAACACTCTTAAAAATTGATAGGTACTATTTTATTTATTCCTAATATACCCTTAAATTCAATGGCGTATCATCAACTCTCTTCTTTCCCTATTATATGCATTGAATAAAACTTAACATATCTACGTGATGCTAATAATTGATTACCAAGAAATGTTACATAATGCTACTAAATATGCTACGTGATGCTGCTTATTTTTACCTTTTGTTATTAAATTTGATGTTACACGATACTGTTACATGATACTACTACATTTTATATGATATTACTATATACTATGATACATGATGCTACCACAGATGTTACGTGATGCTAATACTGTTGGATAAAACTTTGTTTTATGGTTTTGAATGCAATTAAAATTGTGAGTTTCAAAACTTTATTACCCCATTAAGTGTGACTTTTTATTGGAAAAAAGAGTTACAATAGAAATGCATAAAATGATGGTTTCCAACCATTTTTTTCTTGAAGCTTTTCAATAAGCTTTTTATGAGAAATAAAATACATGGCATATACACATTCACACAAAAACACATATGCATACACAGAGAGAGAGTACCGCACCACCAACGGCCCGACCGTGGCTCGGTGCCGTTTCCGCCGAGTCACATGTGATAGACGTTATACCTTGAGAACGAAGTGCCCCATTTAGCCAGAAGCAGAGGTGGCGGGGCAAATATCGTTTAAGGGAAACTGCTTGCAGTTACCTCGTCTCGGATTTTAGTCCATTTTGTTATCATTTACATTCTTTTATGTTTTAAGGTTGTAATTGATATTTATATATTTGAGGAAAATATTTTTCTGTTTATTTGTCCATTTCTTTTCCGTCGAAATTATTGTGTTTATTTACAACGTACCCAACAATCTTAAACGATATCTTTTATATTTCGTACGTTAATACAATAATTTTGATGTTTGGATAAACAGAAAATTATTTCCGTGGCTAAGACAGTTTTTTGGAAAAAATCATTTTCTAATAAACTTTGGTTTTTGAGAAATTGGTGTTTCCGCTTGTATTGTCGAAGCGGTTTTTTGTTGGTTTGACCTTGTTTGGGATTTTTATGAAAATCTCTTTTTCCGGTTTTAAATTGTCCATGTTTTATGTATATTTGTGTACAGGCATGCTTAGATATATTTTATGTTAAATATATGTATTGAGCTTCGCATGTTTATATGCTGTTTTGCACGTCCATGACTATAAGTGTTTTTATACATGGTATGGATTTTGTGTACTTGAATGTTGAAATAGTATTTTGTCCAGAAATTTATATGCATGCTTTTATATACATGTGGACGAATATATGTATGATTATGGATTAATTGTCGAAAGGATTTTGTAACTTGTTTATTTATATTGTTATACATAATATTTGGATTTTGGTGCATGTTTTAGAGCTACTGCTTGCTTATGGAATTGCTTCATGTATGCTTTAATTCATTTATGTTTAATTGGATAGTTGGATTTGAGGTCCAGTGACATGCCTTATATATATTCATTTATATAAATGTGCGTGTATATGTTTGCGTGTATAATTATACTTGACAGATTGATATGTTAGTAATAGAATGGTTAACATGATGGACTTCAATCTTACTACTATCTGAAAGCCCCAATAGTATATTTATAATTTGTTCTCTTGTGACGTTTTATGTGTTGTACAAATCTTTGTTGCAGTGGTTCATCATTTGTGTTTTTTCAGATTGATGGTCTGTATTTATATGCACGATATATATGAGATATTAATTTGTCCGTATAGGTTATATGTTACTGATATGTGATTTTGCTGAACAACAATATTCATGTGGTTTTGGAGCAGCTAAGAGTTATATTGTTATCATTTGCATATCTCACTTAGTACTATATTAATCAGTAAGTTAAGGTTCTGTAACTGGTTTGTAAAAAATAATAATTATTGCTTATGTAATGATATTCAAACCTTCGTGATAGGCCTTTTGACAGAGTATTAATTTTCCAGAAACGTTTCGGTTATTAATATTTGTTAACATGTGCATCATGTGTTGTACTGTATGTGTATGGTTAACAATATATGTTTATTACATGTATTAATTGTATACTTACGTTTGAATGAGTACTATGTCATGAGAATATGTTAGTATTTGGTTTACAGGCTTGGTAAATCATAATTTGTTGTACATAATTCTCCTTGGTACACTTTGCGTTAGAATACATATTTTCATATAACTGGCAACTGACTTTTAAGCCCAGTGATCGTTTTGTTTGCGATGATTGTTACGGTTTTGTAATTGATTACTATATTAAGAGTTTATTACTGCTTTTATGGTGCAATGAGAAATTAGTAATTCTGAGTATGCTAATTCGTTTTTGGACAAACCGGTTTTTTTATGGTCCGTGTATATGTTTGTGAACATGTCGATTTTGAGCTTATTGTATTTCCTTGAGTTCTAGGAATTTTATTTCGAGCAATCTAGTTAGAGACTATATTATTTTGTTAGTGGATTTATACATGTTTATTGTTTTCATGTTAATAAAAATGACTAACAATTTCCGATGAGTATTTGTGTAGACATGGATCTCTACCATGGAATTGGATGATTGGTGATTATTCGAAACAGTTCTAGTAAAATCCATTAAATTGGGAATTACGACAGAACTGGTTTCGTAATAGTTCTTGTAAAACCATTTTCTGATTTTCAGAATTTGGGGCTTACGATAGAACTTGTTTAAATTCTGAGATTATTCTTTGTAAAATCAGATTTATCTGGTGTTTACGGCTGAATAAATCTTTCAGAATTTGATAATCTTTTTCAGGAATGAATTAGAATACTCTTACAAAATCAGTTTTTTAAAACCATGCGTGGTTATAGAAATTTGATGTTTGCGAAGGAGGAGTTTTAGTTTCATTTTCCGAAATTAGATTGTGCGTGTTTGTTATTTGAGATAACAAACAGTTTCCTGTGGGAAATGTCCGGAACACAGTAGGTGCTAGAACTGACCAGAACATTGTGGGTGCCGGTGTAACTCCTATTAATTTTGCATGAGTGCATATTAATGACGGGGTTACAAATTCAAAATCACCATTATTAAAGCCACTAATGTGCTGATATAATGGGTGGTATCCATATTAATTGTGATTTATTGCAATTTAATTTGAAGGGTTACAAAATTTGTAACGAATGTTTATAACTTCTTATTAATTGTGATTAATCGCAATTTAATTTGAAGAGTTATAAAGTATTGTAACGACAGTCGTTGTTGGCATTTATGGAGAGCTTTATTAGCTACCTATGAATTGCAATGACGAGTCAGTTACTTATTTGGATAAAAGGTTATTTAATAACCAAGGTTGTTCATCCAAGAGCAAATAATTTGATGATTAAACAAATTATAAATGGTAGTTGAGTTTTATTTTAATAATAAACAAATATCAGCTAATTTATTAATTTGTTGTAATAACATCTTATTATTTTATTGAAAGAATATTTTATTATTTGTTTAAATAACATTTTATTAGTTTGTTATGGTATGTGTTATGGTAGTTGAGTTTGGCATATGGTATGTGTTAGGACCAGATTTCTGGTCTAAATATTGTTTATTGTCTATTGGTTTTTACTTAATAAATCCTAACTGTTGTAAAGAACTAAGACAGTATTGACTGGTTTCAAGTACCAGTTGCAACCTCAGTTGCAACCTAGTAAGTCAGTAGTAACAGGTTTCAAGTACCAGTTACAACCTCAGTTGCAACCTAGTAAGTCAGTAGTAACAGGTTTCAAGTGCCAGTTACAACCTCAGTTGCAACCTTCTGTTCAGCAGAACACTGTCTAGTTCTGTAAATCTGCGTACCTATTCTTTAATGATTATTATGTGATTAAAGTTATGCAGGTTATATTCTCATATGATCTTATAGGTTTAATATGCGTAAATTGAGAATATCAAAGTGTTAAGGAAAGATGTTTTCTAAAAGATATAAAGAGATAAGTTTATAAGGTTATGTTTCCTTTTAAATATGATCTCTATTCTTATGCTTGTCCTTATCACTTGTTTCAATCTTTTGTTCCTTATCTATATTCAGAATAATTCGTTTAAAGATTGAATGTAATATGGAGTTAGGTGCTTCATATATATATGGAAAGATATTATCTCTAAAAGATATTATCTTTATATGTTTCCTAGTTATAGGAAAAGACTAACTCCTACTTTCAAGCTTGTTATTAAACAGGTATTAACTTATGAAGATTGATGTCAATCCTACAAAAGGCAGACGTGCAATATGGAAAGATTGAAGCCAATCAAAAGAAGTCAAAAGCAATCATAAAAGATCTTGAAGCAAGAAGATTGTTTTTACTATTAAATAGTTAATAACTAAGCTTGTAAAAGGTGTGTGTTCTAAACTATAAAGAACCCATTCTTGAGAGAATACACGTGAGCTTTTAAAAGAAAACAATGGTGGGATGCCATTGATTTATAAGTGATAGTTATAGAGTAGGAGCAATATAGAGATAGGCAGAAAAACCTAGAGGGAGTCTAAGTGTTTTTCGTTAAGACTTGAGTCCTATATTGTAAGCTTTTTATAATATCATAATCTGGGTAAGTGCCCCGGAGACGTAGCCTAGTTAGGTGAACTCCGTTGTTAAATGTGCTTGTGTTCATTTTGAGTACATTTAACGTTTTACAGTTTTGTCCATTTAATACACTTGGTTCCAACTGGTGGTTGCAACCTCACTTGGAACCTAACTGCAAAACTGCAACTAGAACAGCGGATAGGAATTTCAATTGGTATCAGAGCTTTACACTAGACCTTACTTAGTGTGGATCCTGTGTTCTAGTAAAAATGGACTTAATGAGGGAAGGAAACGCTTTCAACAAACCTCCATTGCTTGAAGGAGGAGTAAACTATGGAGTATGGAAGATCAGAATGAGGTCTTTCATCAAACAGCAGAATGAACATGCATGGAAAACTGTGATGTATGGATGGGAGGCTCCAACTAGCATTGATAGTGAAGGAGAACTGGTTTTTATACCTGAAGACAGATGGTCTGCTGATGAAGACAGAAAATCAAGTGCCAACTCAACAGCCATAAACTTGATTTTTGCTGGTGTAATTCTCAGTGTATTCAGGTATATCTCTCACTGTGAAACTGCCAAAGAGGCATGGGATATTTTGCAAATTACTTTTGAAGGAACTACCAAAGTAAAAGCTTTCAAACTTCAGCAGTTAACTACTCAATTTGAAAACCTAAGAATGGAGGAAGATGAAAACATTGAACAATTTAATGGTAGAATCTGCCACATTTCTCATCAAGCTGGAACCTTAGGTGAAAAATACAGTGATGCTAAACTTGTTAAGAAAACTCTTAGATCACTTCCAGAAAGGTTTGAAATAAAAGTTACTGCTATTGAAGAATCAACAGACTTAGATAATCTTAAACTTGAAGAACTTATAGGAAATCTAAGCACTCATGAGCTGAAATTTTTTAAACCAAAAAGACCAGAAAAGGGAATAGCATTTCAGGCTAAGAAATCTGAACCTAATGTCTGTGATAAAATAAGTGATGAAGAACAGCTAGCTTTCTTTGCTAAAAAGGTTTTCAAAAAGTTTTACAAGAGAAAGGAGGATGATACTGGTTCTTCTAAAAACTTTCAGAAAATGGATAACCAATTTAAGACAGAATCCAGGTTCAATAATAAATCTACTGGTAAGTGGAATTCTAAAGAGAAGGATAACAAAGATTATAAGCCTAAAGAGATTCAGTGTAGAGAATGTAGAGGCTTTGGTCATATTCAGGCTGAGTGTGCTAATACTTTAAAAAGGAACAAAAATGCCTATATATCCACTCATAGTGATAGTGATTCTGAGAGCAACAGTGATGAAGAGGATGAGTCTAATTTTGTTAACTTTATGGGAATAATCACTGAAAAAGAACCTACTTATGAAAGTGACTGTGAACATGTTTCAACCATAGTTACAACCACTCTTAAAACCTACAGCAGTGATGAGGAAGAACCTTCTGATGAAGACATTTCCCAGCAATATCTTGTTCTTTATGAAAAGTATAAATGTCTGAGTAAACAAACCTTGATCATAAGCAAACTTAATGTTAATCTAAAGGATGAGGTTAAAAGTCTTACTGAGAAGATGAACTTACAACTGGCTGAACTTACTGAAACTAAAAAGAAAATAAAACTGATGAATGTTTCTGCTTCAGAAAAATTAGATGACATGCTGTCATATTCTAGAGGTTCTAAAGATATCAGTGGTCTAGGTTACTATGGTGGTAAAAGTACAGGAAAAACTACCTTTATTGAAGCTGTTGCTAGAGCTAAAACTCATAATTTTGACAATAAGGTTAGAAGCTCAGTTGCAACCAGATTTGCAACCAGGAACAAAACTCAAGTTTTTGTAGAGAAGGTTAGAAGCTCAGTTATAACCAAAGTTGCAACCATGAATAAACTGAATAGCTTTAGGTATAAAAATAACTTTAGGTTGAAGCTGTGTAATTTCTGCAAGAAACCTGGTCATTCTGAAATCCAGTGTTATTTAAAAAGAAACAGGAAGTATATTTCTCAGAAAACTTGGTTGGCTTCTGTTAATAAAAATCTGAACTGGGTCTGGAAAGTTAAAGAAAAAGCTACCTTAATTGCTAACAACAAAGCTGTCATTAACTCCTTGAATGCTGTTACCTCTAATGATTGGTATTTTGATAGTGGTTGCTCTAAGCACATGACAGGTACTGCAAGTCTCTTAAAAAATGTCACCATTCTCACTGGAAACACTGTTGTGTTTGGAGGTGGAGATACAGGTAAAATTGTTGGTAAATGTACCTTAAACAAACCTGGAATGCTTGTTATTGAGGATGTTTTTCTTTTAGATGGTCTAAAAGCTAATCTTATAAGTATCAGTCAACTTTGTGATAACAAAATGATTGTTAAATTTGACAAAGAAAGGTGTCTAATTACTAATTTTAACAATGATTTAATCATTACTGGAGTTAGATCAACCAACAGCTGCTATGTGTTTGAAAAAGCTGAAAAAGAATTGCCTCAAAGTAGGTGTAATCAAGCCATTACTAATAATGTGGATATTTGGCATAAAAGGCTTGGGCATGTGAATTACAAAACTCTTGATAAGCTTGTTAAAAATGAATTGATAAGAGGAATTCCTAAACTAAGTGCTAAAACTCAAAGTGTCTGTGGTGACTGTGCTATAGGTAAACAAACCAAAAGTATTCACAAAAGTATAAGTCAAATCTACACTAAGAGAGTCCTAGAACTTCTTCATATTGACTTGATGGGGCCTATGCAAACTGCTAGTATAGGTGGTAAGAAGTACATTCTGGTAGTTGTTGATGACTTCTCTAGATACTCTTGGGTAGTGTTCTTAAAAGATAAGACTGAAACTTTTGAACTGTTCAAAACTTTGTGCTTAAAACTTCAACTTGAAAAAGGTTCAACCAGTGGTAATATTGCTAGGGTTAGAAGTGATCATGGAACAGAATTTGAGAACAGTAAGTTTAGAGAATTCTGCAACTCCTTAGGTATTAGTCATGAGTTCTCTGCTCCTAAGACTCCACAGCAAAATGGCATAGTTGAAAGGAAAAATAGAACCATTCAGGAAATGGCTAGAGTCATGCTTAACTCTAAGAAACTTGCCAACAGATTTTGGGCTGAAGCTGTTAATACTGCCTGTCATATAGTTAATAGAGTTTATATTACTAAAGGCACTTCCATGATAGCTTATGAAATATGGAAAGGTAGAAAACCCAATGTTAAGTATTTTCAAGTCTTTGGGTGTGTCTGTTACATTCTCAGAGATAGAGAGCATCTTGGTAAATTTGACTCTAAAAGTGATAAAGGGATCTTTCTTGGTTATGCTCAAAATAGTAGAGCATTCAGAGTCTTCAATCAAAGAACCAACTGTGTTATGGAATCTTATAATGTGTTATTTGATGATCTAAAAACTGTTGATGAGATTACAGGTGATAATGAACAGCCTGAGATTGCAGAAAAAGACAAAGAAGAAACTCAACAAACTAGGAGTCCCATAGTGGTTGGAAGTCCAGTTGCAACTGAAGTTACAACTGAGGTTGGAACTGAGGTTGGAACTGAAGTTGAAACTCAGAATTCAACAGAATCAGAAGAAGATGGATCTGCTATGCCAACAACAAGCAAGCCACGCTATGTAAGGACTCAGAAAAATCACTCTCTTGACAATGTCATAGGAGAAGTTGCTTCAGGTATGAAAACCAGAGGTAAAAGAAATAATGTTGTTCACTTTGCTTGTTATATTTCTCAGTTAGAACCTAAGAATATAAAAGAAGCTTTAGAAGATAGTGAATGGATTATAGCTATGCAAGATGAGTTGCATCAATTTGAGAGAAATGATGTATGGATTTTAGTACCCAGACCTTCTAATAAAAATGTTATAGGGACTAAATGGATTTTTAGAAATAAAAGTGATGAGGATGGAGTGATTATCAGGAATAAAGCTAGGTTGGTAGCTCAGGGTTATACACAAATTGAGGGAATTGACTTTGATGAAACATTTGCTCCAGTAGCTAGAATTGAATCCATTAGAATGCTACTGTCTCTTGCATGTCTGTATGATTTTAAACTGTTTCAACTTGACATAAAGAGTGCTTTTCTGAATGGTGTGATTAATGAAGAAGTTTATGTCTGTCAACCTAAGGGATTTGAGGATCCTAACCTTCCTGAACATGTCTATTTGTTGAAAAAGGCATAGTATGGCCTAAAACAAGCTCCTAGAGCTTGGTATGATAGATTAACCAAGTACTTGATTGAAAAAGGCTTTAACAGAGAAGGAGTTGATAAAACTTTGTTTACTAAGAAAACCACAAAGGACATAATAATTGCTCAAATCTATGTTGATGACATTGTCTTTGGCTCTACTTCTAATAAAAGGATAGAAGAATTCATTTCTGATATGAAGAATGAATTTGAAATGAGTGGTGGAGGTGAACTAACTTACTTTCTAGGATTGCAAGTTAAACAGAATGAGAAAGGCATTTTTCTGTGCCAAAGTAAGTATGCAGACAATCTTGTTAAAAAGTTTGGTCTGAGTGAGAGTAAAGAGAAGAGAACCCCTATGAGTACTACCCTTAAACTGTCCAAAAATGATAAAGGTAAAAATGTCTGTCCAAGTCTTTATAGATCCATGATTGGAAGTTTGCTGTATTTAACTGCTAGTAGACCAGACCTTTGCCTAAGTGTAGGAGTGTGTGCCAGATATCAGGCAAATCATTTAGAACCTCATCTTCTAGCTGTCAAAAGAATTCTAAGGTATGTAAAAGGAACACTTCACCTAGGCCTATGGTATTCTAAAGATACAAACCATTTTCTAAGTGGCTACTGTGATGCAGATTGGGAAGGAAACATAGATGATAGAAAGAGTACTTCTGGTGGTTGTTTTTATTTTGGAAACAACCTTGTTTCTTGGTTCAGTAAAAAGCAAAATTGCATATCTTTATCTACTGCTGAGGCAGAATATGTTGCAGCTGGAAGTGGATGCACTCAACTTATTTGGATGAAACAGATGTTAACTGATTATAATGTCAAACAAGAAATATTAACTTTGTTTTGTGATAACAAAAGTGCTATAGATTTAGCTAAAAATCCAGTTCAACATTCCAGAACTAAACACATTGATCTAAGACATCATTTTATTAGAGAACTAGTTGAAGAAAAGAGCTTAATTTTAGAACATGTTTCAACTGAAAGACAATTAGCAGATATTTTCACAAAGCCCTTTGATACAAACAAGTTTGAATCATTAAGAAGTGACATAGGGGTATGTCATTATCAATCTAATTGAATACTTTTGCTAAATATGTCTGTGTTGAGTACCTTTAATAATTTTTATTTCTTAGGTTAAAGTCTTATTTTGAGCTATGATGTTTTTGTTTTGAAAAAGCCGCTTTTTGGTGTCTCAAAAACAGATGTGAGGTAACTTGTCCTTGAAAACCTCTCTGGTAATAGAGTTGCAAGCACAAAGTGCAATTTTGTATGCTGGTTGCAAGTTCAGTTGCAACCTCAGTTGAAACCTCATACTCTCAATAACTGGTTAGAAGTTCAGTTACAACTCCAGTTGAAACCTCGTGTTAAAAATACTGGTTGCAAGCTCAGTTGAAACCTCAGTATATTCTATAACTACCAAGACAAAGTCTTGTTATTTTTGACATCACTTATACTCTTTCCTTGATGAGGTCATCATACTAGTTTTTGTGTAGAGATAAAAACAGAGTTGCTCAATTTAAGCTCCTATAATTTAATCTTTATTAGAGTTATTCTTTGATAAACATATTTTCTTGAGTAAATTGCTAGATTTTTTTTCCTAAAAATTAGATATCTGTTTAATTGTTCTTTATCTTGAACCAAGTCAAATTTCCTTAATAAGCTTCAACGTTTGAATTTTCAAATTTTGGATGAATCTGTTTTGCAAAAAGGAATGTTTATCTGTTTAATTGGCTGAATTTATCTTAATGCCAACTGTTTCTTACGTGATCTAAGTCTGATTTATTTTTTAAAAAAATTCTGTTGATAAAATACTTCCTATTTTTAAGCCAAAATCTGTTTATTAATTGATTTGCATGTATCTATTTCCTATTTAAAAAAAAGATATGGTCTTTATTGCTATTTATACAAACTTCTTTTCTCTATCCCAAATCAATTACATTCTCCAGAATTACTCTATCTCTCTTCACTGTAAAACCCTAGGCTCTCTGTAAAAACCCAGTGCTAGGTTCTAAGTACGGTTACAACCCCAGTTGCAACCATGTCAACTAACCCAAGTTCTGATGATGATTGTACTCTTAGGGATTTCTTGTCCAAATCTCCCACCAGTCATAGCTCTAAGGCTAAGGTAAGTGAATCTTCATCTCCTAAGAAACATAGGACTAAAAAGCGTGCTAGGAGAGATTTTGTTAATAACCCTATGATTGCTAAGTTTGAGTATGTTCAAAGATTCAATGAAGTTGATCCTAAGTTCTGGAGTAGAAGAACCTATAGGAGATTTAGGGCTTTTTCTAGTAAAGAAATACACTGTGAAAGAAAGCTTAATTTGGTAAGTTACCCACACATTCAAGTGTATGTTGAAAAGCTGTTGCATGCTGTTGGTCTAGGGAAAACAATTACTTATGCTGATTCCTTTCTTCCTGCTGTTGTTAAAGAATTTTATGCTAATCTAAGTAGCATTGTATTTGAAGAGGAAAATCCTGCTTATGGAAGAGTGTTTCTGAGAGGTCATACCTTTGATTTTACCCCTAAACTTATCAATGACTTCCTAGATACTCCTAATTCTTCTGTTGAAGATATTTCTTATGACATGGAGGTTATTGCTTTGGTTCTAACTGGAAAGAACAATAGATTTGATGGAAATTCCATCAAAACTTCCTCTCTCACTCTGTGTGCAGCTGTTTTGCATAAAATAGCCAGGTTTAACTGGACTCCAACCAAACAGCCTTCCAAAGTAAGCAAAGATATGGCCATTTTTCTCTATAAAATCATGTCTTCCAGGCCTATCAACTTTGGTCAACATATCTTCAATCTCATAAAAGAGTTCAGTGACACAGAGTCTACTTCTATTCTGCTTCCTTTCCCCTGCCTAATATCTAATATAATTCTAGGCCAAACCAATTCTTTAAACAGAGATTCTCCTATTAATATCTTGGTTGAACCCTTCTCTGATTGTCCACCTGCCCTGTACATTTCTTCCAAGTTGTTAAAAGAAGGGCATGTTAATGACATTTCTGGTGAGAAAGGCAAAGAAAAGGAAGAAGAGACCTCTAAGGCTCCCTCAGAAAAGAAGAAAGGAGTAAAGTGGTACTTACTTCAGAAGCTGGCTTATAATCAAGAAAAGAGAGCTGAATTGGATGCTGATGATTATCAAATCAATAAACTACTGGTGAATATCATTGAGGATGAGGATGATAGTTCTAGTGATGACTGTTTCTCTATAAGCAGTGAAGATGAGCATGAAGAGGTTGTAAGGGACAGACCCCTGAGAGAAAAACCACCCCAGTCAAACATACCTCATGACTAGTTTGTCAGGCTTGTGACAAATAGGGGGAGTAAAAGAAAGTTTATTATGTGTTTTCTGTTTTATGTTTAGTATTTCAATTTCAAGACTCAATGCTGATGTTTTTAATTACGTTTTTAATTGCTGTACTAAGACACTGTTGTGCCATGTTTTTGGCCTTTAAATTTCTGCAATTTCCATTATGATGTCTTTAAAATTGAATTTATGAATGGATACATTCTGTGCTTATTAAGTGCCTGCAATTCTAACATACAGGGGGAGCTTAAACAGATGACTCTTTAGTATTGTTAATATACTATTTAAAGACTGTGCTGATATTGAATTTGCAGGTGGTTGGGATGATTTATAAACTTAATTGATTTGTCAAAACCAATGACAAAGGGGGAGATTGTTAGGACCAGATTTCTGGTCTAAATATTGTTTATTGTCTATTGGTTTTTACTTAATAAATCGTAACTGTTGTAAAGAACTAAGACAGTATTGACTGGTTTCAAGTACCAGTTGCAACCTCAGTTGCAACCTAGTAAGTCAGTAGTAACAGGTTTCAAGTACCAGTTACAACCTCAGTTGCAACCTAGTAAGTCAGTAGTAACAGGTTTCAAGTGCCAGTTACAACCTCAGTTGCAACCTTCTGTTCAGCAGAACACTGTCTAGTTCTGTAAATCTGCGTACCTATTCTTTAATGATTATTATGTGATTAAAGTTATGCAGGTTATATTCTCATATGATCTTATAGGTTTAATATGCGTAAATTGAGAATATCAAAGTGTTAAGGAAAGATGTTTTCTAAAAGATATAAAGAGATAAGTTTATAAGGTTATGTTTCCTTTTAAATATGATCTCTATTCTTATGCTTGTCCTTATCACTTGTTTCAATCTTTTGTTCCTTATCTATATTCAGAATAATTCGTTTAAAGATTGAATGTAATATGGAGTTAGGTGCTTCATATATATATGGAAAGATATTATCTCTAAAAGATATTATCTTTATATGTTTCCTAGTTATAGGAAAAGACTAACTCCTACTTTCAAGCTTGTTATTAAACAGGTATTAACTTATGAAGATTGATGTCAATCCTACAAAAGGCAGACGTGCAATATGGAAAGATTGAAGCCAATCAAAAGAAGTCAAAAGCAATCATAAAAGATCTTGAAGCAAGAAGATTGTTTTTACTATTAAATAGTTAATAACTAAGCTTGTAAAAGGTGTGTGTTCTAAACTATAAAGAACCCATTCTTGAGAGAATACACGTGAGCTTTTAAAAGAAAACAATGGTGGGATGCCATTGATTTATAAGTGATAGTTATAGAGTAGGAGCAATATAGAGATAGGCAGAAAAACCTAGTGGGAGTCTAAGTGTTTTTCGTTAAGACTTGAGTCCTATATTGTAAGCTTTTTATAATATCATAATCTGGGTAAGTGCCCCGGAGACGTAGCCTAGTTAGGTGAACTCCGTTGTTAAATGTGCTTGTGTTCATTTTGAGTACATTTAACGTTTTACAGTTCTGTCCATTTAATACACTTGGTTCCAACTGGTGGTTGCAACCTCACTTGGAACCTAACTGCAAAACTGCAACTAGAACAGCGGATAGGAATTTCAGTATGAATTACTAATTTCTGAGCCAACTTTTTTGTATAACCCGGTGTCAAGATTTCCCGCTTTTTGGCTGGAATTGGGACACTCTTCCTTTAGAATAAGGATTTTTATTATAGGACCAAATAATCTCTCCCTTGAGAAGAAATTTATTCCTATAAATATAAATAAGATCCCCTAGGAACAACTAAACAAGTGGTTGTACCTAAAAGATTACAGGAAATTTTCGACATACAACATTGCCATGTCAGCTTAGCACACCCAATGGTTGCGGTCTAAATGTCTAATACCAATGGTTTCTGAAACCAATGGACAATCATACATACAGAGAGGAAACCTAACCATAGATATTTTATATCTGTCTGTGATAATTAACTCAGGAGGGGTCATTTGATTTAATACAATGGACCATTATACTCGAATGTATCTGTCGCATTTACCTAGAGTGGAGCACTCTAAATTAATTTCTATGGTCCATACTACACTATTCATACAAGCATGTGATTTATCATAGATTATTAGTAGCAAGTTTGGTGTGCACATAGGTTAACTCTTGACTCTTCTTTTCTTGGTTATTTTGATAAACTTTAGTAAACATGTTATGTTGAAGTATGTTTTGAACGCCAAATGTTATCAACTTATCATGAACGAAGCCCTCAGCTTGTGAAGTCTCTTAAGCCTAACAGATTGTTTAAACTCCAACATGTTTTTGACCACCAATCTCTTTAAAGTTGAACTCGTTTTTTGCCAAGCCAATCGAACATGACCCCTAAGACACTCAAGAGTACAGAGTTGGCAATCACGAAATCACAAGATGGATTTCTAGACTATGGGTCGCAAGACGGACCGAACTCTCTCAACATCCGCATAAATATCCAAAATTATAAGTTTACGCAACAAATGATAACTGAAATTGTGCATGCATTACGAAATAATTCAGGAAAATGTAGATCCTCCAAATCCCAATTACTAAAAAAACTCTTGACTCTTCTTTTCTTGGTTATTTTGATAAACTTTAGTAAACATGTTATGTTGAAGTATGTTTTGAACGCCAAATGTTATCAACTTATCATGAACGAAGCCCTCAGCTTGTGAAGTCTCTTAAGCCTAACAGATTGTTTAAACTCCAGCATGTTTTTGACCACCAATCTCTTTAAAGTTGAACTCGTTTTTTGCCAAGCCAATCGAACATGACCCCTAAGACACTCAAGAGTACAGAGTTGGCAATCACGAAATCACAAGATGGATTTCTAGACTATGGGTCGCAAGACGGACCGAACTCTCTCAACATCCGCATAAATATCCAAAATTATAAGTTTACGCAACAAATGATAACTGAAATTGTGCATGCATTACGAAATAATTCAGGAAAATGTAGATCCTCCAAATCCCAATTACTAAAAAAGACATGGAAACGTTTGTTTTATAGTGAATGTAAGCATATTTCCCAAAAAAATAGAGAGACTAATTTGGAAGCAAGTTTCCCTTCATGCAAACTTTTAAAAAACAAAGTTTTCTAAGGTTGTGGTATATTATTTTGCAAAGCACGAAAGTAACAAGTACATAAAAAGGCTACAACTTACAGATACCTTCCCCTCTATTTAATCACAAGAGTACAATTTGAGTCCAATAGTTGAATTTAGGTGGGTGTAGTAATTTTATTTTATTTTTGTAAGTAGCTGTAGTTCAGGTTTTGTTCCCTCCTCAATATGCCGTGAAGGCTAGGAATGGTAGATGGATAACGGTCCTATATAGTCTATATATATATATATGTGTGTAATTATACAAGTTATTCATAACACATTCATATTTGGTACAACATACACACCATCAAAGCCCCAAGTAAGTCATTCCCCATATTTTATTTTTCAAATTAATAACTCAATATTTATTTGTTGTGCAACATACATATACCATCGAGGCTCCAAGTAATTAGTTACTCCCCCCTTCTTTTCCTTTCTGATTAATAACCTAATATTTATTCAGTGAACAAAAACATCATTATCTCTCTCCCTCTCTCAAACATGTCGAGGAAAGACGAAGGGTCCAGGAAAGTATCAACTCACAAGAAAGGTGCATGGACAGTTGAGGAGGATGCAAAGCTTTCTCAGTTTATTGAACTTCAGGGTCCTAAGAAATGGAGGACCATAGCAATCAAATCAGGTATATAAATACATACAAATGCACGTAACATTTTGTATATTGAGACTAGAAAGCTACACAAGTTTTATGTTACATTCCAAGTTTTTATGCAATCAAATTATCAAAATAGCCAAAATCATTGCTTGTTTTTTTAATATGCATGCAGGTTTGAATCGGTGTGGGAAGAGTTGTAGACTTAGATGGTTAAACTATTTGAGACCAGATATCACAAGGGGCAACATTACTAGGGATGAAGTAGACTTGATTCATAGGCTTCATAAGCTACTTGGAAATAAGTAAGTAACTAAAGCTAGATATATCACCTTTAATATTTAACAACTAAAGCTGCTTGTAGGGGTGGGTTAGGGTCGAGACCCGCCCCGTAAACACTCAATCTGTATCGCTACCCGATTATTTTTGAAAGTAAAAAAAAAACCCGATCCCGATCCGAGAAAAGTCGGAACCCGACTTTTTCGGGATCCCGTAGGGTTGGGATAGTTTTATTCCGAATCTCCCGACATATTTTTTTATTTTACGACAACGTCATTTTTTATTAACAATTTTTATTTGATAAGTCTAAACATGTTATTAACATGAAATATAATACTAGTTTAAAAATAACATTTCTAATAAATGAAAAAAAAATCAACATGTAGTAGAAAAAATAGTATGAAACTACAAACAATGGAATAGATAAAAAAATTGATACGTTTTTTATGCTAGAGGTACAAGATTCGATTCTCATCACTTGCATTTGATATAAATTAATTTATATTTTAGTGTTAAAAAAAAAACTCATGTTATATAATATAAAATATAAATTAATTAAAAAATTGGGTCGGGTCGGAACATCCGAATAAATCAAAATTGTCACCCGATCACCAAGTTTGTCGGATCGGAACAAAACCCGACATTTTCGGGTCGGGAAATTTCGAGACTCGGGTCGGGATTTCGAGAATTTTTCCCAGCCCTATTTATAGGAAAGTAACTTATAAAGCTAGATAATTTTTTGGGAAAATGATCCATTTGTACATTTTTAACAACTTATGGACCAATAAAACAGCAACAAAATATTATTTACAAATCAGTACAAAATATTTAATATTTAGTAACCGAATTAACTTATACCAAAAATTTGAGGAATCAAATCTTATCCATTTGTTTACCTTCCTATATTTCTCTCTCCATATAAAAACAAAAGAGCACCATAATTAGCTAAATATCCAATTTGTTGTAATACACTATTAGCTACGTATATAGGGAGACAGAAGTAGAGAGAGGGGAGAGCAACATGATCTTTATTAATGAAGGAATATGTGAATGAATGTAAAATACAAGACTCCTAGCCCTCTTTATATAAATAGAGGGGTAGGGTTACAAGCCCAACTTGGGCCCATAAAGTATAAGCCCAAGAGTCCAATAATCTCACAACACTCCCCCTTTGGACGTCTTGAATTCTTCGTCTTCATGCAGTCGATCTGAGTCGAGTTCATTCGCAGTGCTAAACACATAAAAACCTTAGGGCCGGAAAACCCAGTGTGGGACAAAACCGGTACCTAGGAGAAACTGTGTAGCCGAATGATATAGGCCGAAATATCATGTAAGTAACTAACCACAAAACAGTGTGCCTCATCAAAACCTTGCCAGAGCAAACCCAATGGGAAAATCTCTAGTCGAAGGAAAAAGAGTGCAACAATGGTAGTCGTAGGGATCAACCACAAAACAGGTGCCTCATCAAAACCTTGCTAGAGTAAACCCAGTGGGAAAAACCTCTAGTCGAAGGACAAAAGAGTACACAGTGGTAAGAAGTATACAACAGGATACTCCCCCTAATTTCGGCAATCTTAAGTGAGATAAGATGGGAACGTGTCTCGCTAAAAACCTTGCCAAGGAAAACCCAGTGGGAAAAAAACCTTGGTCTAAGGACAAAAAGAGTACACGAGCATACGACTGGATGCTCCCCCTCACTTGCACACGACAGGGTGCGAGGATTTCGACTAAGTAGTAATTAGTGCAATAAGCATTCACCTGGATGCTCCCCCTCACTTGCACACGACTGGGTGCAAAGATTTCATATTTCAAGAAAGAAAACGAGCATTCGACTGGATGCCTCATTTACTTACATACGACTGGATGCAAGAAAATCTAACGTGGAATAGAACGAGCATTCAACTGGATGCTCTTAAACTTCATTTGTGAAGATTAATTTCGGCGAGAAACGCTAAATAGCATAATGTAGTCATGTCTCTCTTGATCAATAACAACAAGTTGTCTTCTATGACAAGTGTTTTATCTGGATCGTGAGACAGAACATATGTAATTCAAATATGACTAATGCTAGCTCGAAGCCATATACACACTCTAGTCGTCTCATAGAGCACGAATAGATCAGAGTGATTCACTTGGAGTCATTCCAAGACCTCCAAGATGTCGCCTTATTCCTAATGGTAAAGACATACCATGTTAGGAATATCCCTTATGCGGGTCTGATCAGTAACCGGCATCGGTATAACCGAAAAAGGGTTGCGTTAATTCGAGTACCGAAGGGGGTAGGTACACTCGATGACGCAAATGGGATAAGACAAGCCCTCATCCACAGTTACCTTAAGGTAATGGGAAAATGTCTTTTATGCCATTTCGATGGCAGCGTGTTAGCGCGATGCTGTGTCGAGCTATACCATTCACAGCAGACGAGATGTTCATCCTAGCACATTAGACCAAGTACAATAATGCGCTTATTGTATTTAGATATGAACATCATGGTTCAATATCTCTTCATCGTCACATCAGGGACGGACTGGGTCTATATCAATGTCTAGTGATCGAACGATCATGGGAGAATCTGACGACTTAGCGTCATGATGACTACAACGTCATAACACCTTCTAGGTGTAGTTTGCATCATGGACTTAGATTCAATATTTACGGGACTCAATCATCAGGTTGAGTCACTACCGTGTCTTCCCAAAATCCTTCATCTCAAAGGCAAATCCAAAAATGGATCGCGTAATAAAACACGCAAGGGCATAATACTTGTTCAAGTATCCCAAGCTAATCAAGTACTCACTTAGGCGGTATACCACATCCGCTCGGATTATATTAATCCATATAGTGAAGTCTCAGTCAATTGAGATCGTGTTCCGTGGTCAGGAACTACTTGATTCAAGTACATGAAGTCACACAGGGACCTTCATCTATATCTCTTTGTCTAAATCCCCATAGAGATAAAACCGTGACCACATTCATGGCTGCATACTCAGTTTTTCGGAAACTACTAAACTGGTAAAGTAGGGGACTGTTATAATGTCCATTACGAGGAAATCAACCATCTCGTAATCAATTCCAAGGTGTGAGAGAAGCCTTGCTCTACTAGGCGAGCATTCTACAATCTCATTATTCTCATCACTCTTCCTTACGAATAACCAAATAAACGAACTCGTTTAACATTGGTGGTGTTGGAGCTACAGGTCCGAACACACTTTCGCTAAGGAGTCTACATGGATTACAAGTTTCCATTAGTCCAGTCTATTCTACGTTGACTTCAGGCAACGGTACATGGTTCCCTATCATAATTTGCTCATATTATCAGTCGTCACCAAATATATGAACAAGTAATCAATGACAGTCTCGTTTCGCTTCAATATCGTCTAAGATATCATGATCGACAGATATTTCGAGATTCTTAGGATGAGGAGGAAATCACACATCTCCTTGATCCTTTATAATCTCGTGCGACAAACGACTTTCAGTTCACCACCTCTGGGGCTGAACGAATTAAGAACCGGTCAACTTCCTCATATCTTAGGAAGGACGACAGACTGACGGCCGACGGCAGCGTCCTTTGCTTGGCGGGTTCGGCCAAAGCAACGTGTTACGACAGGAACACGACGTCCGACAGGGACGTCTATCCTTGCAAGCATTTTGCAGCAGGTATAAATGATCTCGTGACATCTCATAAAGTCATTAAATGCGTCCGGCATTTAGTTAGACTTGAGGGAGTCTATGCACTTACTTATCACTAAGTGCAGTATTGGGATCAAGCTAAGACTGAGTGGGTTATGCCACGTTACTTCACGTCGTTCCTTATCAACGGTAACGTGCAAATCTCCCCCTAACGACGGGGAGAACAGTCTTAGCGATGTCACTTTCGCATATCATGCGGTAAAGAGATCGCTTGCCAAGGTTACTCTATCAAATGATAGGCAGGAGATTCATAATCGACTTATCTCCCCTTCAGAGGTCCATATTTTGAACGCTAGAGCGGCTCAATCAAAATATTAATTAATCACTCTAAACACGCGTTAATATGAGACTTCTGGCTCATAACCAGTAACCAGCTGGTACGCATATGGTGTTTGAGTGTCTATGGGCCTCATAACGGACCAATGCAGCAAAATAGCATAACCCCACACGAAAATATAAATCTTGGTGTGCAAAACCAAGAAATGCGTGCAATCATTTGCAGTAGCATCATCAAACTTTCCGTGAGTCCATTTGGGTCTGAACATAATCGACAGGATGTTCAATTTCAATTTCCAAATTCAAGTAATTCAAATCGAAATTTCGATTATTACTCTTCGGAATTATCAAGTCGACTAGACTTTTCAGGATAATCCGGATCATGAGCCATCAACTTAATGATAGGGCTAAAAGTTTGGAAAGTGCTGCATTTATGTGGACAACATTAAAATGTGACCATATTGTCGATGCATCAACCATAACCATTTATATTTATGGTCCGTCTTATGGTTGGATAAGTCCACAATAACTCCTTCAATTCTTTGCAAGAATTCTACGAGTTCATTTCGTGATCTTTACACATACTAGTCTTTCAAATTTGAGCATTAATGGCATGAATTTCGGATTAATCGCGAAATATATTCTCAGAGAGAATCCAAATGCTATGTGATTATAAATCAAGCATCGTCTTTTGACCCGGGAATATCTCATCCGGTCAATGCCATAATATCAAAATGCTCTTATCAATCGACGACAGGCGAATGATAGTACAGACAATCATGTCTTAGCATCTAAATCATTTATCATTCGACGACAGGCGAAATGATAAGGTAACTTTGAATGCTTTAAAGAATGTGGTAGCAACCACTTGAAAGACATTTCAACTCCTCTAAAATACGTTTTTGAGTGGAGGCTATGTAAAGAAATTTCATTTCTTTCATGAGCTATTACCAGATAACGCTGGTTTTCTCGAATATTTTATAACTCAACAAGGTACGACAGGACCTGCATGAGTATAACGCCTCATATTTGACAAATCAATTTGGCTTTACCAAAGATTTCGATTTTGGAACGACAGGTCCAGAATCGTTGTCACTGAGTGCTCTTTTAGGCAAGTAGTTGGTGAAATTATATGGTACACTGTTACCCACTATTTCCAAAAAACCAACTACACCACAAGTATTGCCTAAAATTTCATAATTTAAACTTTGGTCACATTTTTCAAAGGAATTTGCTCAATAACACTTTAAATTATTTCGAGAAATTTCGTAAACAGTCAAACCATAATCCAAAAGTATGGTCCAAATGGAAAAATAATATTCCAAATGGAAAACATAATCCAGATGAGCGAAAAAATGGCTCAATGATTTATCAAAATCTATAAAGAAAGGTATCAACCTCATTTGAGCCACAAAATCGGGGGTCTCAAGAGTTTACTTTCAGTTAGCTTTAACCACATTAGCATCGGTTTTTCCACCTTTATAATAGTTGTGAACTATTTAACGAGTAACCATGCATGACCTTTATCTATATAGCATAGAGTTGGCAACTTGAGCATTATCTCTTGTTTTGTGACAACGGGCCATATTGTTCCTTTCAATTACTGTCTTGGAGCCACAGGTTTCGATTTCGACGATTGGCTAAGCGATTCATCGGGATCGTGACAGTTCGAGACAAATAACACTTTTCTCGGTTCTCGATTCGTGGAAAAAAAATGTACACGAAGAGCATTAATATCAGGCAAACAATTCGCCATTGACCCAATAGGATTAAAACTACTCACCGGGGTAATTTTCTTATCCAATAACAGATGGGCGATAAAGGAACATGGTGAATATAAATTCACGATACTGCTTATGGAATGCAATTTCCAAGCTAGTATTTTGGTGAAGGATTGCTCCAATATGTCAATTTCAGACATTTGTTCACCATAGACGTCATCACGTCTCAAATGTGGCGGCGGAATAAAATCAACGCCTTAGCATTCATCTCGAGGGTAACAACAAACTCGTGTTTTACTCATCAAAGATGACATCCAAATAATTTGGGTATCACATGCTCACACATCAGGGTGACTAACATGTGGTGACGGAATAACATCAACGTCTAAACAGTCATTTCGCAAGTATGTTTTGCGATTTTTCTCATCATAGATGGCATCCAACATGTGTTGGGAGTTCTGGATTATTTTTCATATAAAACGACTGGTTTATATGTTTATGGTTTGCACAAGCACAAACTTTAATTTCGAAACGACAGGTTCGAAAATAGTTTTGCTTTTAATGTGAATTGGTTCTCATTGATCGAACGACGGGTCGATACTGAAACACCAATTCTGCGAAACATACATCACTATATAAACACACTCGGGGAAATTATTATTTAGTCAACCCCTTTCGGTAGCTCTACTTGAAAAACGACCAGGAAAGACGGTGAGGGTGGAGGGCACGAATGCCACTTAAAACCCGACCTCATTAGGATATCGACTTCCGCCTATATCTTTCCTAGACATCGTATCCAAATAGGTGAGCCTATTTAGGGAAGGTTCATAATTTTTCCAACTTAAATGTGAAAATATATGATTTCGCAATTCTACCATTCATGGCAATAAATAACAGGTATATCTTTTCTAGATAACCACATATATATAAGGCAGTATAAAATATATTCATGATATATATCTAATCATGCAGTAGATTTGGTGATAAACTAAATCAATTCAGGATTATCAATCACACAAATTATATCATACCAAATCAAATCAAATCAATTAACTGCCATATGGTATATTTATATCTATGGTAATATCAAAAGATATGTTGATTATACTAATAATATATCAATCAATTATCTACGGTTTATTGCCATATAAGTAATTCTATACATGGTAGTTTTAACATGCAAGCAAGCAATATATTTTTAATTACCAATCAATTCTATATATGGTAAAAAAATATTTTAACATGCAAAAAGGTTAAATTTACATGGAAACATATCAATTTATTCAATTAACATGCAATTTTTTATTCACTTGCCTTTTTAATAAATATATATATATATATATGCATGTGGGTGAATATTTAGACCGAATATTGACTTTTATAACACATATATACTGTTTTTTATACATGTAATATACTACAGGGACTATCCGTGTAATTTCAGCAAACTATATATCTATTTACAGCATTATTACTGCTTCAGTCCATAATTTCAGACAAGTTTCAGTTTAGTCCTTGAGTAATTTCCAGAATAGTTTACAGCTTTCAGAGAATTACAAATCAGTACATACGTTTCAGTTTGTTGCAGATTTAATCCGACAGATTAATACATGTTTTACAATTACATGATTTGGGTTATTTGTATGATCTTATCAACAAATATGATTTTATAATCAACAATATGTGTGTTACGATCATATATAGTTATCCATACAAGTAACAAACCTTAATACACATGGATTATATACTACGGGATATTTATCATGTTTTAGTTATCCATAAAATAATACGTGCAATCACATATATGGAATAAATTAAGTTTTGAATTCGGTAGCTTACGCACGGTATGTTGATGAAGGTCGATATAGCAAAACCCTAAAATCCGGATAAATCTCAAGGTTTATAAATACTCAATATCCATCCGTTTACCAAAAATCTCCAATATCCGTGAGCGTATATCCTATTATTCGCGAGCAAAGTGCCGATAACGTGTTGTAATACACTATTAGCTACGTATATAGGGAGACAGAAGTAGAGAGAGGGGAGAGCAACATGATCTTTATTAATGAAGGAATATGTGAATGAATGTAAAATACAAGACTCCTAGCCCTCTTTATATAAATAGAGGGGTAGGGTTACAAGCCCAACTTGGGCCCATAAAGTATAAGCCCAAGAGTCCAATAATCTCACAACACAATTTAATTTATAAGTTGATTAAAATGAAATGTTTTCTATAATACTTTGTGCTTAGTAAAATCACTTTGTTCTCAGATGTTGCTAGGTCATGATTGTAGATAAATTTTTTCCTTCAGTTAGTAATGCACTAAAACTTGTATATAGTGGTTACAAAAACAAACAAACAAAATTTTCTCATTTTTCTGTTTTTTAGGTGGGCATGGATTGCTGGCAGAATACCAGGCCGAACAGACAACGAAATAAAAAATTATTGGAATTCTCATTTGAGTAAAAAAACAAAGAAGAAGAAATTACATGTGACAACTTCGAGAAAAGACGATAAAGTGCCTACGAATTCCAAAACCGTTGTACTAGAGGAAGAGTACTGTGTACAATGCAAGATCGGACTCGGAGATACATGTATTAGCTTTGATGCCAACCCTGCTACACCAGAAAAAAAGGGTGCAAAATGCGATATCGGAGATACGTCTACTAGCTTTGATGCCAAAGCCGTTGCAGAAGAAGAGTGTGCAAAATGGGACATCGGAGATACGCCCATTAATAGCTTTGACGTGGACGAGTTTTTCCATTTCTCGGAAGAAGGGACATTTGGATTGGATTGGGTCAAAACATTTCTCGAGCTAGATGATAATGATCTCACTCTGAGCAACTATTCAAAAGAATTTTGATAAATAAGCACATGCATGTATTTTCAAGTTTGATATAAAATAAAGGGTGTTGTTTCCGTTGTTGATTCCATTTAGGATAAATTAACAAAACATACTAATTTTTAAACTAAATTAACAAAAACATAACTAAAAACTTTTCATTATTAAAAACATACCAAACAAATTTAATATTATTTATTCTCTTCTTTATTTCTCTCTCTCTCACCTTACTCTCTCTTTCCTCAATTCTTCTCTCTCTTCTCCATTCTTTTCTCCCTCACCACTTCTTCTCAGTATCTCTCTCTCTCTCCTCCATTCTTTTCTGTATCCTTCTTTCATATTCCACTCTATCTCTCTTTCCTCCTCTAACACGAAAACACGCCACTGACTACCGAATATCATCTAGATTATATATACATCTATATACATATAAATACAGATATATACATACGTAATACACAAATCTTACACTGCTTGATATCCCGTAATATATGAAAAATATATGAAATTGGTGAGATTGTTTTCTATTTATTGAGCTTTGAGACTATTGTAAACCTTGTGAGTTTCAAGTTGAAAGAGGATAATCTATAGGTACAGTATTGAGAGAAATCCATAGATAGGGTATGAAGTTTTAAAATTAGGGTATGGAATTTTGAAATTAGGGTGTGAAATTTTAAAATTAGGGCATAAAGTTTTAAAATTAGGGTATGAACTCTTTTTTAGATATTTGATTGTGATCCAAAACATTTAAGGTATAAAATTTTAAAATTAGGATATGACGTTTTATAATTAGCATATGAATATTTTGTGAGTTTTTAGTCATTTTTAGAGAGAGAGATGAGTGATTAGCATGTGTTAAAAATAAGTGCGATTATCGTGTGTTAGAGAGAGAGAGGTGCGATGAGAGAGCAAGAGTTGCGGTTAGAGAGAGGTTAGATTAGAGAGAAATGTTAGACTATGATCTGATTAGAATTAGAGAAAAAATAAGTATATATAGTTATATTTTTGATAATTTAAATTATTAGAGTATTTTTTTATTAATATAATAAGGATAGACTATATTTTTATTAATTGCTCCTTTTTCCAGAGACAATGGAACTTGCTGTAAATTAAATCAACAATTTTATATACCATAAAGGGTGTACACTATTAAACTGTCTCTGATTTTGAGTATCTCCAGTTTAAGTATACATATTGTTCCTTTTGTCTTTTTACTGATTAAGGAAAGGTGTATAAAATTGTCTCTGGTTTTGAGTATCTCCGGTTTAAATATGTACTCTCTCCGTCTCTAATTAATTGTCTATTATTTTATATTGGTTTGTTCCAAAATAAGTGTCCGTGTTTTCAATATGATATTTCTAATGCAATAAATATACTCTTTTAGCCTTTATATACTTACCATTTATAACTACAACAACAACAATTTTTTTAAAAAAAGTTATCCGCATTAACTTTAATTATGATATTTATAAGAACAATATTGATAATTTATGTATCAAAATTTAATATTTTTAAAAAGTATCAATTTATAAGAGGGACATTTAAAAAAGGACGGAGAGAGTATTTGGTTTAAATATGTATTCTCTCCGTCTCTAATTAAGTGTCTATTATTTTATATTGGTTTGTTTCAAAATAAGTGTCCGCGTTTTCAATATGATATTTCTAATGCAATAAATTTACTCTTTTAGCCTTTATATACTTACCATTTATAACTACAATAACAACAATTTTTTTTAAAAAAGTTATCCGCATTAACTTTAATTATGATATTTATAAGAACAATATTAATAATTTATGTATCAAAATTTAATATTTTTAAAAAGTATCAATTTATAAGAGGAACATTTAAAAAAGAACGGAAAGAGTATTACACTTAAAACCAGAGACAATTTTATACACCTTTCCTTAATCAGTAAAAAGACAAAAGGAACAATATGTAGATCCATGCATGATAGGAAATGTTTACTTCAATATTTGCTCAATGATTATATCCTAAGTCAAAGTAGTACAATAATTGGATAAAGTGGTATGCATTATAAAACTCATTGATAGTTTTAGTAGTTAGTCATCATTTATTTTGAACTGTTGTTTCGTACGTGGAGGATTTAGTATAGTACTATAAATTGTATGGATTATCTGTTTCATTTAATTGTCCATAACGAAATTACGTGCAAAGTTGATCATATTAAAAATTTTGATTAAATTTTTAAAAAATTTATTTCGATAATTTTGATATAAGTTATAAGCCGGTCAAAATTGCACGTAGTTTCGTAATGAATAATTAAATGGAACGGATGAAATACTATATTAATTATTAAATGGTTAGGTTCGGTGAAGAATGTTATACTTAGATTTATGACAGAATTGTTGAATCTCGATGGGTTCTTGTATCCAATTTATCGGTTTAATTAGTGAGTGACATAACTTCAGCACTACAACAAACTTAAGATTTACTTGCAATTTCTTTAAATACAATCAAAATTTGTTTCTAAAATGTAACTTTTATGAATAAAAATAATCTTTTACACAAAAAAATATATTTTTTTTCTTCAAATCTAAATTTTAAAGACAAAATTTGAAAAAAACATTGTCTTCAAAAACAATCTCATACAGAAATAAGGAGACGGTTTGATTTCGTCTCAAAAAGTATTTGAAGACAAATTTGAATTGTTTCATTATACGTTCATACGTGATAGTATTTGGAGACAAATTTGAATTGTTTACTTATTTTCCTATGTGATTGTCTTTGAAAATAAAAAAATATATATATAAAATTTGTGCTTAAAAGTTAAATTTGGGGACAAATTTTTTAATTTTGTATCTAAAATATTATTTTTGTTCCTAAATTTTACTATTTAAAAACAAAATTTGATTGTTGCTAAAAAAAAATTGTCCCTATAATTTTAGTTTTTTGTAGTGCAGGATTTTGACATCGGCCGAAAAACTTTCACTTTAAAGAAATATTGGGTTAGGAACGGCTAAATCTATTAATTTGTCGATGAATGACAACATATGTTAGTTAATTAAACTCAAATTTATTTTTATAGGCTTCCGGTTCAGGTATTAAGAATCAAAATCTATCACTATTTCCGGTTCAGGTATTGTGACTTTTTTAATAGTGTTCGTTTTAAGCACAGCACAACTTCATCTCTCCTTCCGTCGGCCGGTTGTAAGATTAGAACTAGTGCTCTTTATCTTAATTTGAGAACAACTAAATTTGTATAAAAATATATTTGTAAATAAATTTAAACAGTCTCCTTATGTTGAGACAATTCTTTTTGTCCCTATAAACTAGATTTGACGATAAAAATATTAATCTGTCCTTAGAATGTACTATATTTACAGTCAAAGTTTGGTTATCTCCGAATAATTGGTGTGAAAGTCCTTTTTTTTTTTTTAGTGAAGAGTGTTGGCTACGATGTAAATAAATACAATAATTTCTACGGAAAAGAAATGGACAAATAAACAGAAAATGGTTTCCTCAAATATATAATTATCAATTACAGGATTTAACATAAAAATAATATAAAGGATACCGAAATGGACTAAAGTCCGAGACGAGTTAACTGCAAGCAGTTTTCCTTAAACGATAGTTGCTTCGCCACCTCTGCTTCTGTCTAAATGGGCAATTCGTTCCCAAGGTACAACGTCTATCACATGTGACTCGGCGGAAACGGCACCGAGGCACGGTCGGGCCGTTGGTGGTGCGGTACTCTCTCTCTATGTGTATGCATGTGTGTTTGTGTGTGAATGTGTGTATACCATGTTATTTTTTTTTCCATGGAAAAAAGTCCTTCGAAAAATGATGAAAGACAATCATATTTATGCCAAGTTTGTAACTCATGAAAGCCATGAATATGAGGGAGAATGAATGGTTTTGTAACCACTAACTTAATAAGCATTCACTTCATGAAAGTTACTAAATTTTCCAACAAAGAGTTGATTAGCCAATTAATCACGTATAATCCAAAAGAGTTGCTTTGCAGATTTCATAAGGATAATCCATCAAATTCTTTGCTACTTTGGATAAGGAAAACTATTGGCTCAATTTGCACACTAGGTTTTTGGGAGAATCATTGATCAGTAAAAAAAAAAAATAACTACGAATTGTTAAGTATTGAATAAGATTTGTTACAAATAATGTAGTATAATATAACATCAAAATTAAAACTAAAGAGTAAAAAGAAGTAGCATCGTGTAGGATATCTATTAATCTTAAAAACTGTTTTAGGATCCAAATTTTTGATAATTAAGTACCACTTGTATGTAAATTTTCATCATTTTTCGTTAGATTTTTCCAAAAACCGAGTTAATAGATTTTTTTTAATGTTTGAAATTTAATTATAATTGTGTAGAACTGTTGATGAGACGGATTAGATTGTGTAATTAGTTATACTTCGTTTTAAGCACACCTTCATTTGTTCCTTTACTTCGTCGGGTTGGTAGCTCCATGTGGTTTAAACCACCTTCCATGCATCACAAATATGGAGCGCGTTTAAAAAATATTACTTGCTCTGTTTCAAAAGTTCCGTCTTTCTCCGCTTATGCCTACCTAAGCGGCATGGCTCGCTATGGCGCCCCTATTCATAACAGGCGCTTTGATATGATCAAACAGGTCAATCCGGTCAGAATATGTGGATTATTTTATAAAAAAAAAATTTTAATGTTTAATCCTCTAAAAATCATGTTGATAACCAATCAAGATTTACACTTAATCCCCACTTATTCTCCTAGACCCTACCTCCTGCGTTTAGTCCGTCTAACGAATTTTGATAAAAGAAAGATGGTTGAAACCGGACGGAGCTACCAACTCGACGGTGTAAGGCAAAAAGGGAGAGGTGGTTGAACGGGTTGACCCAGTGGGCCCACCTGTGGGTGAAGTACGCGGAGTGAATGCGGCGGGTAAGGGGTGGTCCCCCCATATGAGACCTCGTCAATCACCAAAAATTCCGGGTTTAGTATTCCTACGGAAACAAAAAGTTGTGCGCCTGGAATTCTTTAGTTTTTTTATTATAAAGACCCGCAAGGTAAAATTCAAGGCACTTTTAAAGGTAGAGAAATTGGAACATAGTTTTAGCCGGGATTTTTTTGGTGTTGATTTATTTGTTATGCAGAAAAATCACATTTTTATGAGTATTTTGTGACACTGGATGAGAAAAAAAATAATGCATATAGTTTTAGACACAAATTAGAAAATTCTATTTACGAAGAAGAATCAAGATATAACACTAACAACGAATCCGAAGATATAAATTATTGCGGTGTTGATTATTTCTCGAAAAAAATTAGTTCAAATATTATAGATAAAGACAAAAATCCTATCTACGACGAGTATGATGATTTATATTTACATGAAGGAAAATTAGATTTAGGGATGCAATTAACTTTATCAGCCGTGGGTCGGGACTAGTTGGGTCCCACCATGAGTGACGAGAGAAATTGGGCAAAGATATTCGACAATAAAAAAAATTACGCCGAGACCGAACCAGGTGGGTTTTGCTGTCACCACTTTGGATAAGTTTGAAATAGTTTAGGCTTGGGTCTGCATGTAATGAGTATGGAAGATTTCAGACTAGAGATGTGATGAACCTCGCCACGTTGGCCGAATTGGTGGGAAGTAGAAGAAGGGGTGATTGACTAGAAGATGGATAAGCAAATTTCTTTTTACTACTCATGACTCACAGCCCTGGATACATAGGAGTAGTTCTATGAAAAGCTTCCTAAGCAGTACTTGGCTAAAACAATATATCTTTAAACAATCAAAGAGTATTGGGTATTTATTGTTGACTTGAGATTTGAATCTATATACAATTTTCTTATACTGCTCATACACATCCCTGGATATTTAGTAGTTACTTACATTGTAGAGTTTACAAAGCAGTGGTTAATCTATCAAAGAGTAGACTAGTAAACAACATTTAAATCATTACTGTTTGGATTAGGTTTTATATGTTGCCTATTCAATTATACAATAAATCTTAGCATATTTTCCATAGCTAGTGTGGTTGGAATCTCTCTTAAAATGGACGAAGTTACAGCCAATCTTACAAGACCTAGTCTTGCACGGATTTGTATAAAAATAGACCTTAAAAGGGATCTAAATCATAGAGCGTGGATTGGGTATGGAGATTAACTAGAAAATGAAGGATTCTTGCAAGATTGCAGTTATGAAAATATAACAGAATATTGTACTAATGCAAAAAAGTTGGTCATAAATCTTAGATATGCAAGGTGTTTGAGAAAAATGCCCCACAAGGGAAAAAATGGTCAAAAATCTCAAGTTTGCAAGGTGGTTGATGCCTCACAAAGAAATAATGGTTCAATCAATGAGAAACTCAGTTTAAAGCAATATAGAATGCTAAAAGATGACACTCATATATATGAAAGAGAAAAAAGAAGTAAGTTCTCCATTCCTTACCACATGAACCTATTGGGGACGAAAATTTTGAAAAAGATACAGTTCCTATGTAATAGGGAGAATCAAAGATTGGTACATACAAGGAAGGAGACTTAATCTTCAAAACGCCAAATTCTTAAATCTCTTTTTAACATTTGATACATATGTAATTTTAGAAGACTATAATAACCTTGTGATTCATGAAACATTATATTACAATATCAAACAAAGTATCCCTTCCAACATCCTAACAGACAAATTTATCATAAATCACTCCCTAATTAATATTAGCATCGTTAGTTTCCGTTTTTTAATGGTATTTCATGACCAATAGCTAATTTACCATAAATCACTCCCTAATTATTAGTAGAATAATCTATTAGCATATATAGTAGAATCATGTAGTAGTATATACACTAGTATTATGTATGGTATGTAATAGTATCATCTTTCATATGTATTAGTATCATTTAGTAGCATATGTAGTAGAATATTATTTAGTAGCATCTTGTACCGTGTGTAGCAGTATCATGTACTATATGTAGTAGCATAATGAAACATATGTAGTAGAATCATATATTATAATCATGTATTATATGTAGTAGAATCGTGTATCGTATGTAATAGCATCATGTATCATATCTAATAGAATCTTATAATAGCATTATGTCGTATATGTAGTAACATCTTTTATCTTATGTAGTAGTATCACGTAGCGTGTGTAGTATCATCATATTGCATGTGTAATAGAATCACGTAGCGTGTGTAGTGGCAACATCTAGTATATGTAGTATAAAACCAAATATGTTTCTTTCCACGTCTAGTAAAAACAAAAATTAATGATCTTACATAGATGATTTCGGCTTCTCAAACTTTAGAGTGCATTATTTTAGAATATAATACATATATAACGAAATATGCATATCTCACATCAACTTACTATGTTTATGGCTTAAAATATGATAAGTTTTTATGTTTTATTTAAGTCCAATTTTTCCTAAAAATGCTAAGTTTTTACAATGCATGTGTAAATGAGAGAGATGATAGTTCAAATGGTAGGGTGAGTATATAATAATTAATATGTACCTTTCAACAATGTTTTTATATATGTATTTACTTTTCTCTAATTAAGTACCATTCATTTGTATCTATTGAACATTTTCTCATAAAAAATGAGAAAAAGGTACATATAAATGATACTTAATTATCAAAAACTCGTATTAAAACACTCTTAAAGATTGATAACGTACTATTTTATTTATTCCTAACATACCCTTAAATTCAATGGCGTATCATCAACTCTCTTCTTTCCCTATTATATGCATTGAATAAAGCTTAACATATCTAATATTCAATAAAAATCACAGATGAGTGATTTAAAACTTAACATAATCATGGCTTAATTAAATAATTTTTAGGAGTTAAGAAACGTACTTGTCAAACTTACTCCCTTTTATATGAGTTGAGTATGTGAGTATTTGATAAATTAAGTACGCTTTTATGTGCTAATAATTGATTACCAATAAATGCTACATGATTCTACTAAATATGCTACGTGATGCTGCTTATTTTTACTTTTTGTTATTAAATTTGATGTTACACGATACTGTTACATGATGCAACTACATTCTATATGATATTACTATATACTATGATACATGATGCTACCACAAATGTTACGTGATGCTAATACAAATTTTACATGATATTACTACAAATATTATATGATATTACTACAAATATTACATGATACTATTTATTTTTACTATTCGTTTTTAACTTTAATGCTACATTATATCTATCAAATGTTAAATTATAAGAGTTGCAAATGATGCTACATTATCTTCCCACCATTGTTGTATATATGGAATTTTAATTTATGGAGTGATTTATGAAGAGAGAGAAAATATTGTAATATTAGGGAATGATTTATGGAGAATTTAAATCAATAACTACGAGATGATGTTTAATGAAATTTAAAGGTATTTTAGTCTTATAAATTTACTCATGTATCAAATCTTAAAAGAGATTTAATAATTCCGGTTGGAGATTATGTCTCTTATATATTAATTGAGGAATCTCCCAAAATAACTTAGTTCTAGCTCAAGAGCTACAAAAAGAACAAGAAAACAAAGAAGCTGAATTCATGATGGATGATAATAAGTTTCTGCAAGCACAAGAATCGAATAATTTCAGGGAGCCACTCTTAGAACAAAATGTTACTGACTCTCAACGGGATGCAATCCCACGGAAAATATGTATCATCGGTCCTAGAGTGGAGCACTGTAAATTAATTTCTATGGTCCATACTACACTATTCATATATGCATGTGGTTTATCATAGATTATTAGTAACAAGTTTGGTGTGTGTACATAGGTTAACTCTTAACTCTTCTTTTCTTGGTTAGTAATTTTGATAAACTTTAGTAAACTTATTATCTTGAAGTATGTTTTGAACGACAAATGTTATCAACTTATCATGAACGAAGCCCTCAGCTTGTAAAGCCTCTTAAGCCGAACGGATTGTTCAAACTACAAAATGTTTTTGACAACCAATCTGTTTAAAGTTGAACTTGCTTTTTGCCAAGCCAATCGAACATGACCCCTGAGACACTCAAGAGTACGGAGTTGGCAATCGCAGAGTCACAAGATGGATTTCTAGCCTATGGGTCGCAAGATGGACTGAACTCTCTCAACATCCGCATAAATATCCAAAATTATAAGTATACATAACAAATGATAACTGAAATTGTGCATGCATTACGAAATAATTCAGGAAAATGTACATCCTCCAAATTGCAATTACTAAAAAAGAGCATGGAAACGTTTGTTTTATAGGGAATGTAAGCATTTTTCCCCCAAAAAAAGACTAATTTGGAAGCAAGTTTCCCTTCATGCAAACTTTTAAAAAACAAAGTTTTCTAGGGTGGTGGTATATTCTTTTGCAAGGCACGGAAGTAACAAGTACATAAAAAGGTTACAACTTACAGATACCTTCACCGCTATTTAATCGTAAGAGTACAATTTAATTGAGTCCAATAGTTGAATTTTGTATAAATGTTACACATTTAATACAGTATATTTGACTTTCATAAATTATGTTTATATTGGGTATGCAAGTTGTTAATTAAATGAGTTTGTACGTCATTAGTTTATATTTTATTATTATTTTATATTACACAAAAAATTGAATCAACTCTTGTAAAACCACACACACCGATAAACATAATCAGCCGCTTATCACGAATCAACAGACACTTCCCCGTGTAAAACAACACCTCTAAACACGTTGTTGAACATTCTCTTAGCAAGTCTGGTGTGCATATTGACTTTCATTTTTTTGGTAAGTAATTTTGATAAACTTTAGTAAACATATTATCTTGAAGTATGTTTTGAACGCCAAATGTTATCAACTTATCATGAACGAAGCCCTCAGCTTGTGAATTCTCTTAAGCCTAACAGATTGTTCAAACTCCAACATGTTTTTGACCACCAATCTCTTTAAAGTTGAACTCGTTTTATGCCAAGCCAATCGAACATGACCCCTAAGACACCAAAGACTACGGAGTTGGCAATCACGGATCACAAGATGGATTTCTAGACTATGGGTCGCAAGATGGACCGAACTCACTCAACATCCGCATAAATATCCAAAATTATAAATATACGCAACAAATGATAACTGAAATTGTGCATGCATTACAAATCCCAATTACTAAAAAAAGCATGGAAACGTTTATTTTATAGTGAATGTAAGCATTCTCCCCCCCCCCCCCCCCCCCCCCAAAAAAAAAGAGACTAATTTGGAAGCAAGTTTCCCTTCATGCAAACTTTTAAAAAAACAAATTAAGTTTTCTAGGGTTGTGGTATATTCTTTTGCAAAGGACGGAAGTAACAAGTACATAAAAAGGCTACAACCTACAGATACGTTCACCTCTATTTAATCACAAGAGTACAATTTGAGTCCAATAGTAGAATTTAGGTGGGTGTAGTAATTTTATTTTATTTTGCTAAATAGCCGTAGTTGAGGTTTTGTTCCCTCCTCAATATGTCGTGAAGGCAAGGAATGGTAGATGGATAACGGTACTATATAGTCTATATATATATGTGTAATTATACAAGTTCATAACACATTCATATTTGGTGCAACATACATACCATTAAAGCTCTCCCCATATTTTATTTTTCAAATTAATAACTCAATATTTATTTGTTGTGCAACATACATATACCATCGAGGCTCCAAGTTAGTTACTCCCCCCTTCTTTTCCCTTATGATTAATAACCTAATATTTATTCAGTGAACAAAACATCATTATCTCTCTCCATCTCCCAAGCATGTCGAGGAAAGGCGAGGGTCCGGGAAAGTATCAACTCACAAGAAAGGTGCATGGACAGTTGAGGAGGATGCAAAGCTTTCTCAGTTTATTGAACTTCAGGGTCCTAAGAAATGGAGGACCATAGCAATCAAATCAGGTATATAAATACATACAAATGCACGTAACATTTTGTATATTGAGACTAGAAAGCTACACAAGTTTTATGTTACATTCCAAGTTTTTATGCAATCAAATTATCAAAATAGCCAAAATCATTGCTTGTTTTTTTAATATGCATGCAGGTTTGAATCGGTGTGGGAAGAGTTGTAGACTTAGATGGTTAAACTATTTGAGACCAGATATCACAAGGGGCAACATTACTAGGGATGAAGTAGACTTGATTCATAGGCTTCATAAGCTACTTGGAAATAAGTAAGTAACTAAAGCTAGATATATCACCTTTAATATTTAACAACTAAAGCTGCTTGTAGGGGTGGGTTAGGGTCGAGACCCGCCCCGTAAACACTCAATCTGTATCGCTACCCGATTATTTTTGAAAGTAAAAAAAAAACCCGATCCCGATCCGACAAAAGTCGGAACCCGACTTTTTCAGGATCCCGTAGGGTTGGGATAGTTTTATTCCGAATCTCCCGACATATTTTTTTATTTTACGACAACGTCATTTTTTATTAACAATTTTTATTTGATAAGTCTAAACATGTTATTAACATGAAATATAATACTAGTTTAAAAATAACATTTCTAATAAATGAAAAAAAAATCAACATGTAGTAGAAAAAATAGTATGAAACTACAAACAATGGAATAGATAAAAAAATTGATACGTTTTTTATGCTAGAGGTACAAGATTCGATTCTCATCACTTGCATTTGATATAAATTAATTTATATTTTAGTGTTAAAAAAAAAACTCATGTTATATAATATAAAATATAAATTAATTAAAAAATTGGGTCGGGTCGGAACATCCGAATAAATCAAAATTGTCACCCGATCACCAAGTTTGTCGGATCGGAACAAAACCCGACATTTTCGGGTCGGGAAATTTCGAGACTCGGGTCGGGATTTCGAGAATTTTTCCCAGCCCTATTTATAGGAAAGTAACTTATAAAGCTAGATAATTTTTTGGGAAAATGATCCATTTGTACATTTTTAACAACTTATGGACCAATAAAACAGCAACAAAATATTATTTACAAATCAGTACAAAATATTTAATATTTAGTAACCGAATTAACTTATACCAAAAATTTGAGGAATCAAATCTTATCCATTTGTTTACCTTCCTATATTTCTCTCTCCATATAAAAACAAAAGAGCACCATAATTAGCTAAATATCCAATTTAATTTATAAGTTGATTAAAATGAAATGTTTTCTATAATACTTTGTGCTTAGTAAAATCACTTTGTTCTCAGATGTTGCTAGGTCATGATTGTAGATAAATTTTTTCCTTCAGTTAGTAATGCACTAAAACTTGTATATAGTGGTTACAAAAACAAACAAACAAAATTTTCTCATTTTTCTGTTTTTTAGGTGGGCATGGATTGCTGGCAGAATACCAGGCCGAACAGACAACGAAATAAAAAATTATTGGAATTCTCATTTGAGTAAAAAAACAAAGAAGAAGAAATTACATGTGACAACTTCGAGAAAAGACGATAAAGTGCCTACGAATTCCAAAACCGTTGTACTAGAGGAAGAGTACTGTGTACAATGCAAGATCGGACTCGGAGATACATGTATTAGCTTTGATGCCAACCCTGCTACACCAGAAAAAAAGGGTGCAAAATGCGATATCGGAGATACGTCTACGAGCTTTGATGCCAAAGCCGTTGCAGAAGAAGAGTGTGCAAAATGGGACATCGGAGATACGCCCATTAATAGCTTTGACGTGGACGAGTTTTTCCATTTCTCGGAAGAAGGGACATTTGGATTGGATTGGGTCAAAACATTTCTCGAGCTAGATGATAATGATCTCACTCTGAGCAACTATTCAAAAGAATTTTGATAAATAAGCACATGCATGTATTTTCAAGTTTGATATAAAATAAAGGGTGTTGTTTCCGTTGTTGATTCCATTTAGGATAAATTAACAAAACATACTAATTTTTAAACTAAATTAACAAAAACATAACTAAAAACTTTTCATTATTAAAAACATACCAAACAAATTTAATATTATTTATTCTCTTCTTTATTTCTCTCTCTCTCACCTTACTCTCTCTTTCCTCAATTCTTCTCTCTCTTCTCCATTCTTTTCTCCCTCACCACTTCTTCTCAGTATCTCTCTCTCTCTCCTCCATTCTTTTCTGTATCCTTCTTTCATATTCCACTCTATCTTTCTTTCCTCCTCCACCACGAAAACACGCCACTGACTACCGAATATCATCTAGATTATATATACATCTATATACATATAAATACAGATATATACATACGTAATACACAAATCTTACACTGCTTGATATCCCGTAATATATGAAAAATATATGAAATTGGTGAGATTGTTTTCTATTTATTGAGCTTTGAGACTATTGTAAACCTTGTGAGTTTCAAGTTGAAAGAGGATAATCTATAGGTACAGTATTGAGAGAAATCCATAGATAGGGTATGAAGTTTTAAAATTAGGGTATGAAATTTTGAAATTAGGGTGTGAAATTTTAAAATTAGGGCATAAAGTTTTAAAATTAGGGTATGAACTCTTTTTTAGATATTTGATTGTGATCCAAAACATTTAAGGTATAAAATTTTAAAATTAGGATATGACGTTTTATAATTAGCATATGAATATTTTGTGAGTTTTTAGTCATTTTTAGAGAGAGAGATGAGTGATTAGCATGTGTTAGAAATAAGTGCAATTATCGTGTGTTAGAGAGAGAGAGGTGCGATGAGAGAGCAAGAGTTGCGGTTAGAGAGAGGTTAGATTAGAGAGAAATGTTAGACTATGATCTGATTAGAATTAGAGATAAAATAAGTATACATAGTTATATTTTTGATAATTTAAATTATTAGAGTATTTTTTTATTAATATAATAAGGATAGACTATGTTTTTATTAATTGCCCCTTTTTCCAGAGACAATGGAACTTGCTGTAAATTAAATCAACAATTTTATATACCATAAAGGGTGTACACTATTAAACTGTCTCTGATTTTGAGTATCTCCAGTTTAAGTATACATATTGTTCCTTTTGTCTTTTTACTGATTAAGGAAAGGTGTATAAAATTGTCTCTGGTTTTGAGTATCTCCGATATGTACTCTCTCCGTCTCTAATTAATTGTCTATTATTTTATATTGGTTTGTTTCAAAATAAGTGTCCGTGTTTTCAATATGATATTTCTAATGCAATAAATTTACTCTTTTAGCCTTTATATACTTACCGTTTATAACTACAACAACAACAATTTTTTTTAAAAAAGTTATCCGCATTAACTTTAATTATGATATTTATAAGAACAAATTGATAATTTATGTATCAAAATTTAATATTTTTAAAAAGTATCAATTTATAAGAGGGACATTTAAAAAAGGACGGAGAGAGTATTTGGTTTAAATATGTATTCTCTCCGTCTCTAATTAAGTGTCTATTATTTTATATTGGTTTGTTTCAAAATAAGTGTCCGCGTTTTCAATATGATATTTCTAATGCAATAAATTTACTCTTTTAGCCTTTATATACTTACCATTTATAACTACAACAACAACAATTTTTTTAAAAAAAGTTATCCGCATTAACTTTAATTATGATATTTATAAGAACAATATTAATAATTTATGTATCAAAATTTAATATTTTTAAAAAGTATCAATTTATAAGAGGAACATTTAAAAAAGAACGGAAAGAGTATTACACTTAAAACCAGAGACAATTTTATACACCTTTCCTTAATCAGTAAAAAGACAAAAGGAACAATATGTAGATCCATGCATGATAGGAAATGTTTACTTCAATATTTGCTCAATGATTATATCCTAAGTCAAAGTAGTACAATAATTGGATAAAGTGGTATGCATTATAAAACTCATTGATAGTTTTAGTAGTTAGTCATCATTTATTTTGAACTGTTGTTTCGTACGTGGAGGATTTAGTATAGTACTATAAATTGTATGGATTATCTTTTTCATTTAATTGTCCATAACGAAATTACGTGCAAAGTTGATCATATTAAAAATTTTGATTAAATTTTTAAAAAATTTATTTCGATAATTTTGATATAAGTTATAAGCCGGTCAAAATTGCACGTAGTTTCGTAATGAATAATTAAATGGAACGGATGAAATACTATATTAATTATTAAATGGTTAGGTTCGGTGAAGAATGTTATACTTAGATTTATGACAGAATTGTTGAATCTCGATGGGTTCTTGTATCCAATTTATCGGTTTAATTAGTGAGTGACATAACTTCAGCACTACAACAAACTTAAGATTTACTTGCAATTTCTTTAAATACAATCAAAATTTGTTTCTAAAATGTAACTTTTATGAATAAAAATAATCTTTTACACAAAAAAATATATTTTTTTTCTTCAAATCTAAATTTTAAAGACAAAATTTGAAAAAAACATTGTCTTCAAAAACAATCTCATACAGAAATAAGGAGACGGTTTGATTTCGTCTCAAAAAGTATTTGAAGACAAATTTGAATTGTTTCATTATACGTTCATACGTGATAGTATTTGGAGACAAATTTGAATTGTTTACTTATTTTCCTATGTGATTGTCTTTGAAAATAAAAAAATATATATATAAAATTTGTGCTTAAAAGTTAAATTTGGGGACAAATTTTTTAATTTTGTATCTAAAATATTATTTTTGTTCCTAAATGTTACTATTTAAAAACAAAATTTGATTGTTGCTAAAAAAAAATTGTCCCTATAATTTTAGTTTTTTGTAGTGCAGGATTTTGACATCGGCCGAAAAACTTTCACTTTAAAGAAATATTGGGTTAGGAACGGCTAAATCTATTAATTTGTCGATGAATGACAACATATGTTAGTTAATTAAACTCAAATTTATTTTTATAGGCTTCCGGTTCAGGTATTAAGAATCAAAATCTATCACTATTTCCGGTTCAGGTATTGTGACTTTTTTAATAGTGTTCGTTTTAAGCACAACAGCACAACTTCATCTCTCCTTCCGTCGGCCGGTTGTAAGATTAGAACTAGTGCTCTTTATCTTAATTTGAGAACAACTAAATTTGTATAAAAATATATTTGTAAATAAATTTAAACAGTCTCCTTATGTTGAGACAATTCTTTTTGTCCCTATAAACTAGATTTGACGATAAAAATATTAATCTGTCCTTAGAATGTACTATATTTACAGTCAAAGTTTGGTTATCTCCGAATAATTGGTGTGAAAGTCCTTTTTTTTTTTTTTAGTGAAGAGTGTTGGGTACGTTGTAAATAAATACAATAATTTCTACGGAAAAGAAATGGACAAATAAACAGAAAATGGTTTCCTCAAATATATAATTATCAATTACAGGATTTAACATAAAAATAATATAAAGGATACCGAAATGGACTAAAGTCCGAGACGAGGTAACTGCAAGCAGTTTCCCTTAAACGATAGTTGCCTCGCCACCTCTGCTTCTGTCTAAATGGGCAATTCGTTCCCAAGGTACAACGTCTATCACATGTGACTCGGCGGAAACGGCACCGAGGCACGGTCGGGCCGTTGGTGGTGCGGTACTCTCTCTCTATGTGTATGCATGTGTGTTTGTGTGTGAATGTGTGTATACCATGTTATTTTTTTTTCCATGGAAAAAAGTCCTTCGAAAAATGATGAAAGACAATCATATTTATGCCAAGTTTGTAACTCATGAAAGCCATCAATATGGAAGAGAATGAATGGTTTTGTAACCACTAACTTAATAAGCATTCACGTCATGAAAGTTACTAATTTTTCCAACAAAGAGTTGATTAGCCAATTAATCACGTATAATCCAAAAGAGTTGCTTTGCAGATTTCATAAGGATAATCCATCAAATTCTTTGCTACTTTGGATAAGGAAAACTATTGGCTCAATTTGCACACTAGGTTTTTGGGAGAATCATTGATCAGTAAAAAAAAAAAATAACTACGAATTGTTAAGTATTGAATAAGATTTGTTACAAATAATGTAGTATAATATAACATCAAAATTAAAACTAAAGAGTAAAAAGAAGTAGCATCGTGTAGGATATCTATTAATCTTAAAAACTGTTTTAGGATCCAAATTTTTGATAATTAAGTACCACTTGTATGTAAATTTTCATCATTTTTCGTTAGATTTTTCCAAAAACCGAGTTAATAGATTTTTTTTAATGTTTGAAATTTAATTATAATTGTGTAGAACTGTTGATGAGACGGATTAGATTGTGTAATTAGTTATACTTCGTTTTAAGCACACCTTCATTTGTTCCTTTACTTCGTCGGGTTGGTAGCTCCATGTGGTTTAAACCACCTTCCATGCATCACAAATATGGAGCGCGTTTAAAAAATATTACTTGCTCTGTTTCAAAAGTTCCGTCTTTCTCCGCTTATGCCTACCTAAGCGGCATGGCTCGCTATGGCGCCCCTATTCATAACAGGCGCTTTGATATGATCAAACAGGTCAATCCGGTCAGAATATGTGGATTATTTTATATAAAAAAAAATTTAATGTTTAATCCTCTAAAAATCATGTTGATAACCAATCAAGATTTACACTTAATCCCCACTTATTCTCCTAGACCCTACCTCCTGCGTTTAGTCCGTCTAACGAATTTTGATAAAAGAAAGATGGTTGAAACCGGACGGAGCTACCAACTCGACGGTGTAAGGCAAAAAGGGAGAGGTGGTTGAACGGGTTGACCCAGTGGGCCCACCTGTGGGTGAAGTACGCGGAGTGAATGCGGCGGGTAAGGGGTGGTCCCCCCATATGAGACCTCGTCAATCACCAAAAATTCCGGGTTTAGTATTCCTACGGAAACAAAAAGTTGTGCGCCTGGAATTCTTTAGTTTTTTTATTATAAAGACCCGCAAGGTAAAATTCAAGGCACTTTTAAAGGTAGAGAAATTGGAACATAGTTTTAGCCGGGATTTTTTTGGTATTGATTTATTTGTTATGCAGAAAAATCACATTTTTATGAGTATTTTGTGACACTGGATGAGAAAAAAAATAATGCATATAGTTTTAGACACAAATTAGAAAATTCTATTTACGAAGAAGAATCAAGATATAACACTAACAACGAATCCGAAGATATAAATTATTGCGGTGTTGATTATTTCTCGAAAAAAATTAGTTCAAATATTATAGATAAAGACAAAAATCCTATCTACGACGAGTATGATGATTTATATTTACATGAAGGAAAATTAGATTTAGGGATGCAATTAACTTTATCAGCCGTGGGTCGGGACTAGTTGGGTCCCACCATGAGTGACGAGAGAAATTGGGCAAAGATATTCGACAATAAAAAAAATTACGCCGAGACCGAACCAGGTGGGTTTTGCTGTCACCACTTTGGATAAGTTTGAAAAAGTTTAGGCTTGGGTCTGCATGTAATGAGTATGGAAGATTTCAGACTAGAGATGTGATGAACCTCGCCACGTTGGCCGAATTGGTGGGAAGTAGAAGAAGGGGTGATTGACTAGAAGATGGATAAGCAAATTTCTTTTTATTACTCATGACTCACAGCCCTGGATACATAGGAGTAGTTCTATGAAAAGCTTCCTAAGCAGTACTTGGCTAAAACAATATATCTTTAAACAATCAAAGAGTATTGGGTATTTATTGTTGACTTGAGATTTGAATCTATATACAATTTTCTTATACTGCTCATACACATCCCTGGATATTTAGTAGTTACTTACATTGTAGAGTTTACAAAGCAGTGGTTATTCTATCAAAGAGTAGACTAGTAAACAACATTTAAATCATTACTGTTTGGATTAGGTTTTATATGTTGCCTATTCAATTATACAATAAATCTTAGCATATTTTCCATAGCTAGTGTGGTTGGAATCTCTCTTAAAATGGACGAAGTTACAGCCAATCTTACAAGACCTAGTCTTGCACGGATTTGTATAAAAATAGACCTTAAAAGGGATCTAAATCATAGAGCGTGGATTGGGTATGGAGATTAACAAGAAAATGAAGGATTCTTGCAAGATTGCAGTTATGAAAATATAACAGAATATTGTACTAACTGCAAAAAAGTTGGTCATAAATCTTAGATATGCAAGGTGTTTGAGAAAAATGCCCCACAAGGGAAAAAATGGTCAAAAATCTCAAGTTTGCAAGGTGGTTGATGCCTCACAAAGAAATAATGGTTCAATCAATGAGAAACTCAGTTTAAAGCAATATAGAATGCTAAAAGATGACACTCATATATATGAAAGAGAAAAAAGAAGTAAGTTCTCCATTCCTTACCACATGAACCTATTGGGGACGAAAATTTTGAAAAAGATACAGTTCCTATGTAATAGGGAGAATCAAAGATTGGTACATACAAGGAAGGAGACTTAATCTTCAAAACGCCAAATTCTTAAATCTCTTTTTAACATTTGATACATATGTAATTTTAGAAGACTATAATAACCTTGTGATTCATGAAACATTATATTACAATATCAAACAAAGTATCCCTTCCAACATCCTAACAGACAAATTTATCATAAATCACTCCCTAATTAATATTAGCATCGTTAGTTTCCGTTTTTTAATGGTATTTCATGACCAATAGCTAATTTACCATAAATCACTCCCTAATTATTAGTAGAATAATCTATTAGCATATATAGTAGAATCATGTAGTAGTATATACACTAGTATTATGTATGGTATGTAATAGTATCATCTTTCATATGTATTAGTATCATTTAGTAGCATATGTAGTAGAATATTATTTAGTAGCATCTTGTACCGTGTGTAGCAGTATCATGTACTATATGTAGTAGCATAATGAAACATATGTAGTAGAATCATATATTATAATCATGTATTATATGTAGTAGAATCGTGTATCGTATGTAATAGCATCATGTATCATATGTAATAGAATCTTATAATAGCATTATGTCGTATATGTAGTAACATCTTTTATCTTATGTAGTAGTATCACGTAGCGTGTGTAGTATCATCATGTTGCATGTGTAATAGAATCACGTAGCGTGTGTAGTGGCAACATCTAGTATATGTAGTATAAAACCAAATATGTTTCTTTCCACGTCTAGTAAAAACAAAAATTAATGATCTTACATAGATGATTTCGGCTTCTCAAACTTTAGAGTGCATTATTTTAGAATATAATACATATATAACGAAATATGCATATCTCACATCAACTTACTATGTTTATGGCTTAAAATATGATAAGTTTTTATGTTTTATTTAAGTCCAATTTTTCCTAAAAATGCTAAGTTTTTACAATGCATGTGTAAATGAGAGAGATGATAGTTCAAATGGTAGGGTGAGTATATAATAATTAATATGTACCTTTCAACAATGTTTTTATATATGTATTTACTTTTCTCTAATTAAGTACCATTCATTTGTATCTATTGAACATTTTCTCATAAAAAATGAGAAAAAGGTACATATAAATGATACTTAATTATCAAAAACTCGTATTAAAACACTCTTAAAGATTGATAACGTACTATTTTATTTATTCCTAACATACCCTTAAATTCAATGGCGTATCATCAACTCTCTTCTTTCCCTATTATATGCATTGAATAAAGCTTAACATATCTAATATTCAATAAAAATCACAGATGAGTGATTTAAAACTTAACATAATCATGGCTTAATTAAATAATTTTTAGGAGTTAAGAAACGTACTTGTCAAACTTACTCCCTTTTATATGAGTTGAGTATGTGAGTATTTGATAAATTAAGTACGCTTTTATGTGCTAATAATTGATTACCAATAAATGCTACATGATTCTACTAAATATGCTACGTGATGCTGCTTATTTTTACTTTTTGTTATTAAATTTGATGTTACACGATACTGTTACATGATGCAACTACATTCTATATGATATTACTATATACTATGATACATGATGCTACCACAAATGTTACGTGATGCTAATACAAATTTTACATGATATTACTACAAATATTATATGATATTACTACAAATATTACATGATACTATTTATTTTTACTATTCGTTTTTAACTTTAATGCTACATTATATCTATCAAATGTTAAATTATAAGAGTTGCAAATGATGCTACATTATCTTCCCACCATTGTTGTATATATGGAATTTTAATTTATGGAGTGATTTATGAAGAGAGAGAAAATATTGTAATATTAGGGAATGATTTATGGAGAATTTAAATCAATAACTACGAGATGATGTTTAATGAAATTTAAAGGTATTTTAGTCTTATAAATTTACTCATGTATCAAATCTTAAAAGAGATTTAATAATTCCGGTTGGAGATTATGTCTCTTATATATTAATTGAGGAATCTCCCAAAATAACTTAGTTCTAGCTCAAGAGCTACAAAAAGAACAAGAAAACAAAGAAGCTGAATTCATGATGGATGATAATAAGTTTCTGCAAGCACAAGAATCGAATAATTTCAGGGAGCCACTCTTAGAACAAAATGTTACTGACTCTCAACGGGATGCAATCCCACGGAAAATATGTATCATCGGTCCTAGAGTGGAGCACTGTAAATTAATTTCTATGGTCCATACTACACTATTCATATATGCATGTGGTTTATCATAGATTATTAGTAACAAGTTTGGTGTGTGTACATAGGTTAACTCTTAACTCTTCTTTTCTTGGTTAGTAATTTTGATAAACTTTAGTAAACTTATTATCTTGAAGTATGTTTTGAACGACAAATGTTATCAACTTATCATGAACGAAGCCCTCAGCTTGTAAAGCCTCTTAAGCCGAACGGATTGTTCAAACTACAAAATGTTTTTGACAACCAATCTGTTTAAAGTTGAACTTGCTTTTTGCCAAGCCAATCGAACATGACCCCTGAGACACTCAAGAGTACGGAGTTGGCAATCGCAGAGTCACAAGATGGATTTCTAGCCTATGGGTCGCAAGATGGACTGAACTCTCTCAACATCCGCATAAATATCCAAAATTATAAGTATACATAACAAATGATAACTGAAATTGTGCATGCATTACGAAATAATTCAGGAAAATGTACATCCTCCAAATTGCAATTACTAAAAAAGAGCATGGAAACGTTTGTTTTATAGGGAATGTAAGCATTTTCCCCCCCAAAAAAGACTAATTTGGAAGCAAGTTTCCCTTCATGCAAACTTTTAAAAAACAAAGTTTTCTAGGGTGGTGGTATATTCTTTTGCAAGGCACGGAAGTAACAAGTACATAAAAAGGTTACAACTTACAGATACCTTCACCGCTATTTAATCGTAAGAGTACAATTTAATTGAGTCCAATAGTTGAATTTTGTATAAATGTTACACATTTAATACAGTATATTTGACTTTCATAAATTATGTTTATATTGGGTATGCAAGTTGTTAATTAAATGAGTTTGTACGTCATTAGTTTATATTTTATTATTATTTTATATTACACAAAAAATTGAATCAACTCTTGTAAAACCACACACACCGATAAACATAATCAGCCGCTTATCACGAATCAACAGACACTTCCCCGTGTAAAACAACACCTCTAAACACGTTGTTGAACATTCTCTTAGCAAGTCTGGTGTGCATATTGACTTTCATTTTTTTGGTAAGTAATTTTGATAAACTTTAGTAAACATATTATCTTGAAGTATGTTTTGAACGCCAAATGTTATCAACTTATCATGAACGAAGCCCTCAGCTTGTGAATTCTCTTAAGCCTAACAGATTGTTCAAACTCCAACATGTTTTTGACCACCAATCTCTTTAAAGTTGAACTCGTTTTATGCCAAGCCAATCGAACATGACCCCTAAGACACCAAAGACTACGGAGTTGGCAATCACGGATCACAAGATGGATTTCTAGACTATGGGTCGCAAGATGGACCGAACTCACTCAACATCCGCATAAATATCCAAAATTATAAATATACGCAACAAATGATAACTGAAATTGTGCATGCATTACAAATCCCAATTACTA